>JAEQBH010001468.1:0-1200000 GCA_016808115.1 Tetrastigma voinierianum | reverse complement strand
TGCGAATTTATAAAGCGCTTTGTAGGCTAAAGTAAACCAAGTAGGAAAATATCCTACTTATTTTGAAGTTTGTCGAAACTCCAACTTTTTTGGTGTCCACCATTAGATCCGCTATGCACTAACTTCTGGATCCTCGAACTGTCTCGAACCTTGGCCGCCCAGAAAGCCGAAAAATCCTTCCTTCCGCTCCTCCTTATAATGCCATAAAACTTCTCTCTGCAGATTCTTGCCGCCTCTCTTATTCTTTCATTTCCTTTCTTTCTTTTTGCTTTTAATTCTTTTTCTCATTTCTCATCCTACCTTTCTCTTTTCTTTTTTCTCGCCGTTCTCGTTTACTCTTTGGTCATTTCTCTCCTTTTTGGAGCAACATAAATTCGGTCAAGGAGGAAATTTCCTCTGTTGCTCCGAGCGAATGTATGGCTCTCGTAATTTCATCACTTATTTCTTATTCTTTGTTTTGCTTTTCTTGGCGTCATCAACCATGGCTCAATGTAGGCCATAGGTCTATTCCACACATGTGGCTTAGTGTGAGCATCCTTTTTTTTTATCTTAAAGTGTCGCACTTTATGGTGCCATGGCGTCCTTTAACCTTGCCATGATAGCCAGGCACCGCCTGAAAAGCGATGAAATCTGACCACCTCGGAATCGACGAAATTCGCGTGGTATGCAAATTGCGAGGCGATTTCAGGAGAAGTCCGTTTACGTCATCCGAGGTCTAGAAAAAATTAATTTTGACCAAAATTACTATTTTGCCCCATCCAAAATCTTGGATTTTACGGGGTTTCATGATCATGGTATAGTATTGTTATTATTGGAACATTAGCTATATATTTTGTTAGTATTAGCTTTTCTTGATTATAATGCACTAATTCTACAGGTTGAATTAAGGTTTGTTGATCTTCTTGTGGCACTAAGGTTTCAAATAAAAGGTTTTTACTAGCTCCAGTATCTAACATTGCTTCTACTTTTATTTCAGTTTTCTTTAATTTAACAGTTATTGGAAATATTGTGATTTTACCTTATTGGTATTATTTACAATTGTTGTTCCTAAAGAATTTATTAGTTCTTCTTCTTTTTGAATTTCTTTAACATCTAAATTATTTGTCTTTCCTTCTATTCCTATTATTGTTGTCAAATCTTTTCAAATATTATAAGGATTTATTTTACTTTCTAACGGTTGTACTAATTTTTCTAAATCTAAAATAGTCTTAGGTTTATTTTCTTTTGATTTTATTTCTTCTACAATTTCCATGGTTTTATTTCGAAATTTCTAGGTTCAAATGGATTGATTTATTTTCTACACTATATTTTGGTTTTTCTCCTAAACTAAGGTTTTCAAATTGTTGGAAAAGATTTTCTATTTTATTTTCTTCTAAACTACTTGTTTTCTTAACTAATTGTTCTAAGATTTGATCTAGTTTCTGACTAAGTTTTTCTAATAGCTCTTTTAAATTTTGTTGTTCAACTTTTATTTTTTCTATTTCTTTTCTATAAAATTTATCTTCCTTAACTAAATGTTCTTTATATAATCTAAATTATTCATTAAATTAAAATGCTTAAAGTCTTCGACTTCTTTTCTAATTAATGAGTTGTATTACACAAATCTACTCTTCTCTGTTGAATTTCTTGGATTTTTTCTAAATTTTTTTATATAACGAGTCACACTCAAATGATTTTCTTTCACACTTTTATGTTCTTCTAATCTTACTTTGGTTATTCTACTTCCTTTTCTAAGTTTCTTAAAAATTTTAATTTCTTCCTTTTTAAACTGAGGGTTCATAAATTTTTACAATGTTTTCTACAATTATTTCTAATTTCTACTGTAAGACCCGAGAAATTCCAATTTATGGAAAAAGGGCAAAATCGTGTTAATTTGATTCTGAAAATTGTTATTTCGATTAAATCAGAATTTATTCTCTAGATATCAGGATGACAAAATGGATTGCACCGTTGGAATCGTCTCGAGGAAATCTAGCTAGCCTTACGTAAAATTTAAGTCGAATTTCGAGACAGTCGAAATTTTACACGTTTTTCGAGGCATCGCATTTGGTCATAGAAAACAATTTTCGATGCGACGAAAGTCACATATAACACGTAATCATGTGCCATGAGTGGTATGAGTAGAGAAAGTATGAAAATGGACGGCCGAGATAGTGCCGAATGTCAAAACTGGAGAAATGGGGACAAAATTGGCAATTTGAAATTTGATTAAATGGCACAAAAAGACAAAAAATGCTACAGTGCTCATCTCCTACAATTTAAAGACCAAAAAACGTGAAATTGGCTGGAAAAATGGGAAGAGGAGGCAGTGAGGTCCAGATTGTGATTTTTTGTAGAGTGAGAGTAACTTCTCTCTAAATTTTTGACAAATCAGGCCATCAATGGTCTTAGCCCGGGACAAGAAGAAAAGGCGCTCGGAGAGGGCTTCGGCGTGAATGCCGGTTAGGGAGTTTCTTCCAAACTCAGAGGTAGGGGTTTCTCCCTCTTGAGTTTATTCTTCGTTTAAGTCGCATGTTAATGTTTCGGTTGGTTGAGGCCTTGGGCAGTAGTTTTGATGGAATCCCCGAACCTTGGGACCAAATTGATAATTTTGGACCACCAAATGGAGGCGGTACGTGAAGCCCGATCTGGACTGTTTTGGGTTAAATGGATGATGAATTGTTCAATAAATCATGTATTGAATGGAATGAGGCCAGAAATGGTCGTGAAATGCGGGTTCACAAAGTGAACCGATGAATTATGATTTTTTGGGAATAGTAACCGAGGGTTTCACTATTCCCGAAACAGTGTTCTCAAAATATATTTTTGTGAATTAATGTGTTTGATCGAGTGATTCAAGTTGGATTGCTAGTGTTTGATCATTAGCCCAAGTGAGCTAATTTTGATGTATGAAGCTGAAATTTACATGACATGATTGTGTAGATTGATTGTTTTGTAAATATATGCATATTTATATATTTACATATGAATTAAACGTATTGGGATTAGCGTACATGCATTCTATATGCATTGAACTTTAGGACTATAGGGTGAGTGCATGGGAAGGAATCTAGAGAGCGGTTTGGAGGGTTGTCTAAAAATGTTAATTATCGGAGGTGAGTCAAACTAAAAATATCAATCGTCGAGCGGCCCAGTTGATATATATACATCGGAGGTGATCCACACATAATATCGATCGTTGGAGGCGGCCCGATTGATATATCTCGGAGGAGTAGTCGCTCGTATAACATCGGAGATAGTCCACTATTTATATCGGAGGGTAGTCCACAAATGATAACAAATAGCTTTGTTAAAAATAATAATTCTCATACGAGGCTTAGGCGAGTGTGAGGGAGTCAGTGAGGACTCGGGGTGTGAGATGATCAGTTAGACATTCAAAGTATTAGGATCGCCATTTGCTTGAATGTGTGTGTTTATTTGGAACATTACCTTTGTAGGTGGAAGTAGCCCATAGGGATATTCCACTCGAGCATTAGCTCACCTGTCGGGGGATATTATTTTATGGAGTGCACGGGGGAGCGTGCGGACGGCTCGTCTAGGGATCAGATGATTAGAAGAAAGGCGGGTTGTGGCTTTGGTTGATGATATATACATGTATTGAAATGCCTAATTTTAATTTATGTATTGTATAAGAGTGAAAATATTGTAACTCTTGTAACTATTTGATATAGTTGGATTCATAGTATGTATTATGAGTATAGTTTGTGATCAGTGGCGTATTACTCCATGTGATTGGATATATTGGATATATTGGATATATTGAGGCTGTTTGGGACGGTATATGCGGAGTTTGTATTTGGGTAGAGCTTAACGTACAAAGGAGACTGCCACGCGCGTTCGTGAAAATGTCGGGTCACGGAGCATTCCACAGTATTCAGCGAGTTATTGGTGTCGACGGACACCCGGGTTTAAGGGCGTCATAGCTTGGTATCAAAGCTTAGGTATACGAATACCTAGGGAGCTCGGGTTTGGGTATCCATCACCACTAGGTGTGGTTTGATGATAAGTGTAGGTATGAGATTACCTAGGAAAATCACGGGACCATACTAGGACACTACATGCACGTGTTTTGTGTGATTTGATGAATTATTGTGTGAATGGTATGCTTACCATTTTGTGTGATGAGATCGTTTATGTGTGCTTGAGTGAGTTAGCATGGATGAGTTAGGAAATATGTTAAGAAAAATATTTAGGTGTACAATATACAAAGCTGGAAAAATGAAAGAAAAATAAATTTTAATAGAATTTATAGGATGAGAATTGAAGAAAATGATTTTTTTTTTTTCTAAGGTTTCTGAGTGTAAGCTATGCAGAGAGAAAATGAAGCAAATAAATTTTATAAAAATTTATTTGGAGTGTTATGGAAAATGAAAATATATATATATATATATATATATATATATATATATATATATATATGTATAAATAATTTTTTGGAATTTTCCGGTAAGTTTGGGAAACAAGGAAAAAAAAATATTGGGCTTGAAGCACCGAAATGGGCTCACGCCCATTTTGAAAGGCAGGCTGGGGCAGGCGCGGGCGCACGGCACGGCGCGACGCTTCAGCGGCACGGAGTGCGGGGGGCTCGGGGCGGCCCAGGGGCGCGGGACGGGGGGGCGGGCGCGACGGGCGGAGGGTGCGTGGGCGTGCGGGCGACGCGGCGGGGGTGCGGGCGCACGGGCATGGTAAGGCGGGCGCCTGGCTGCCGGGGGGCGTCTTGTTGGAGCGGTGGCCCCCAGTGCACTCGGTGCATGGCTTTGTTGGCCGGTTTGACTAGGTGTTTTCGGATCGGATTTTGGACATTGTTCAGTGAACCGGTTCATGGAATATAACATTCATCCTAAAAAAATTTACCCGAAAAAAATATATTAAATTAAATAAAAAAATCAAATCAAATCAAATCAAGTTAGACAAAATTTTTGAAAAATAAAATTTTTGTTGAAAACAATATTTAGAAAAAAAAAATTTGATTTTCTTGCATTACACATGTCTGGGACAATGTGCATCCACTTGGTTATGTGTATGATTAGTGTCTACGAGGGGTACGTGTTTATGCCTTAGAATCGAATTTAAGCGCCATGTTAATTGTGTAGATAGCTAGTAGAGGGCAGTAGAGGGCGTCCACGGAGACTGATCGAGCACCATGGAGCATTTGACCGACCACTAGTGCATGATCGACGGACCTTTGTAGAGCATGGTGTGCGGCGGCCAGTGCTTTATCTTTGGTGTGTCGGGTAGTCGGGAGGTCTAGTAACCTCTAGGGTTTAGAGGCGCACCACCCTCCCGGAGCATTCACGGGGGGGGGCTCGATGAGTGGCGAGACCATTGGTTTATGGTCCGAGAGCGTCTTTGGGGCTATGGAGATCACCTCCCGATACGACCCGGGATCGGGGTTCGCATTCCGGCTAGAGGCGAGGCACGGGTATGGTCGAGTTGAGCTAGGGTTGAGACCTTAGAGGAGCCTTTGTATGTGAGTTCTCCCACAGGGATTAGGGCGAGAATAGGGATGATATGTGGGGTTGCGTTTGGAGATCTCGGGGACTCTCTTTGATTGGACTGAGGATCATGGACATGTCGATTCGATGTCATCCTGAGGATGGATTAGTGACAGCTTACAGTGTCGTTATTGATTGTGAGCGTGGGAGGGTTCACAGCCTACGCGGGACCCAGTACTCGTGTGTGGTGTTTCGGGGAGACAAGCGCTGACGCATTTTCCCCATACGATTATGAGTCTAGGTGTGGGGACAGTTAGCGGGTTGGTTCGCGAGCCTTACGGAGGACGAGAGAGACAGGACTTAGATACCTCGAGTAGTATGCGAGTGTGGATGTTTTTCGGATGAGCTACGGACTACCTCCTGCGGAGGGTAGTAGACCTGTGTCGGTTACACCTGGTACTTCACCATCTCTATGACTCGCATAGGATGGCACCGATTGAGTTGCGAGAACAGAGTCGATTATAGGAGCTATTTGACAAGGGAGTTCATTAAATAGGCACTTCACCATGGGCGCTCCGGTTATTTGCCGAAGAAGAAGGGCAAAGACCCTTATTTGTGCATTGATTAAACAGTTGAGCAGGGTTACGATTAAAGAATCGGGTACCCATTCTGAAGAGATTGACGATTTGTTTGATCGGTTGAGGCACGAGTGCTCCAGATGGGCAACCACGCGATGGTTACCCTCGATTGAGGGTTAGGGATCTGAGATATCCACCCCAAGACCGGCGTTTAGGGCCCGGCGCGTTATGGGCACTTTGAGTTTGCGGTGATGCCCTTTGGATTGTGCGAATGCGCCCGGTATGTTCATGGATCTCATGCGTAGGATATTCGACCCTATTTAGATGTCAGTTTATGTAGTCTTCGTGGATGACATCTTGATGCACTCCCAGGTCGAAGTGGGGCATGAGTATCTTGAGGATCGTTTGGTTGTTGAGACCATCGGTTGTCGCGAGTTCGGTAGTGCAGTGCGGCTTGCGAGGTAGTTTTGGGACACGTGAGGTGTCGGTATTGGAGTGTCGGTCACGACCCAGAGAGGAAGGTCGAGCGGTGATGAGTTAGGAGAGAGGCGAAGTCGGTCTTCGAGATCGTAGTTTCTCGGGATTAGGCTGGTATTACGGGAGATTCATGGAGGATTTCTCCGGGATAGCACCCTATGTTCGGTTGAGGCCTGGAAGGAGTCAAGTTTAGGTGGATGGCGAGTCTGGGGCATTCAGGAGTTGAAGGGAGACTTACTTGAGGCTCCCATCTTGATAGTCCGGACGGGGGTGAGGTACCTGATGTATTGATCTCGGGGCTGGATTAGGATGTTTGATCACGATCCGGGAGGGTAGTAGCTTATGGTTCTGTCGGTTAGTCATGAGCGAATTACCCACACACGACATGGAGTTAAGCGGCCGTAGTCTTCGCCTTGAAAGATTTGGGCGCCCTTGCCCTCTGGCGAGGAGTTCGAGGTATTACTCGAGACCATAAAAGTCTGAAGTATGTGCACCACCTGGCGGGACCTCAGATATGGGAGACACGAGATGGATGGAATTCTGAAAGTTAGCAAGCTCACTTTGCATTACCATCCGTGAAACGAAATGTAGTGAAGCCCCGATGCACACTCGGTCGGGAAGTACGAGGAGCGTTAGCGGCTAGTATAGCTTCTCGGGAGTGGCGGATGCCGAGGCTTGTGGGACATTTTGGGCTCTGATGCAGTGGCAGAACACGAGAACCTGTAGAGGTTTGGTGGCTGCCCAGTCTGCATTGGCAGAGTGATTGAGTCGATGGCGGGGCCGCGAGAGATAGGTGTCCATCGAGGGCTAGAGTACGGTCGGGTATGGGTGACGAGGGCTGGACCGTTCCACGTGGAAGATGGTGATCTTCGATAGGGGACGGGTAGTGGTTCCACAGGTTGGCCAGGTTGAGGAGATTTGGGGAGTTTCAACGCTCTGATTTCAGGTGCATCCAGGTGGCACGAAGATGTACCGGGATCTTCGTCTGCGAATGCGTGGAGTGGGATGAAGAGACACGTGGGGACTTTGTTCGACGATGTCTCCACGTATCGACGGGTTAGGTTTCGAGCACCGAGGAAGCGCCGGTAGTACACTTCAGCCATTGGAGGTGGGTGGTGGAGGTGAACCGTCCGGTGAACTGTGATACGCCTGAGACGGCCAACATGTGTGGTATGGGTGATGGTGGACCGGCTCACGATGACTGTTTTCTAGCCGTGCGGATCACCTTCCTTGGAGAGATTACGTAGGTTGTAATTAAGAGAGATAGTCAGGCCACATAGATACCGATTATCCATAGTGTCGGATAGGGACCTGAGTTTTATGGCGCACTTTTGGAAAGAGTTTCAAAAGTTATGTGACTACCAGTGACGATGATCTGACTTTCCACCCTCGAACCAGGTGATTGGTGGACTATCAGGAGTATTAGAGAGGACATGCACTGCAGGCATCGTCACAGATCGAGAAGAGTAGGCTAGGAAGAGCACTTGCCCTTAGTGGAATTCGCCTATAACACTTGATTATCGGGCGTACTCAGATATGCAGCTCATGAGGCAAGCATATGGGAAGGCCATGCGAGTCACCATTTATATTTGAGCCGAGGAGTGGGAGAGGCTCATCATGATCTTGATCTGATTAGAGTCACCTCAGAAGGTGAACTTGACCGGCAGGCGTCTTCTCACGACTCGGAATGGCGAAGAGCTATGCGGATGTGCGACATCGACCCTTGAGTTCGGGTTGGGGAATCGTCTTCTTGAAGGTGATGCTGAAAGAGTGGTGAGGTTAGGCAAGCGTGGGAAGCTATCGTGAGTTCATTAGATACTCGAGATACTACGAGAGGGTGGCATCGTTACGTCACCCAGGTTAAGCGTGACCGCCGTCATGTAAAGTATCCTGCGAGGTGTTTCACGTCTCCATGCTTGGGAAATATACTCAGATCCATCTCATGTGGTGGATTGAGACCGAGTTAGGTTAACCTGGTGGACCTTTGAGGAGGACCGGTGTGCATTTGGATAACAGTGATCGGGGTTTTGCGACCAGCAGATAGGTGAGGCTAGTGAGAGTGCTATGGCGGCACTATGGAATGGAGGAGTCAGCACGTGGGCGTGAGGAGGACACGTGCGGGCCACTATCCCTTCTTGTTTAGGGATGAAGGTGCGTGGTTTGTCGTTTAAGATTTAAATATTTGTTTACATGCATGGTATAGTGCCCGTTGCATGATGTGTGAGTGATTGTGGCCGATCTACGAATTTCGGGATGAAATTCAGCACAAGGAGAGGAGAATGTAAGACCCAGAAATTCGATTCTGGAAAAATGGCAAAATCGTAATTTAGGTTCTAAGGTGGTATTCAGATTAAAAAATAGGAAATTTGTTCTGATCATGGATGGCGAAACGGTTCGCTGCGTTGGAATCGTCTCGCGGAATCTAACTAATCCGACGTAAAAAATTTATTGAATTAGAGTGATTGAATTTCCGTTTGCAGACATCGCATTTCGGGTCTTGAAGCTAAAAACGGGTCTGCGATCTGACGAAAGTCACATATAACACGTACTCTTGGCGCGCGGTGATGATGAAAGTATGAAAATGGGCCAATGCGAGATAGTGCGAATGTCAGCGAAAGGGGACATTAACGATTTGAAATTTGTTCAATGGCGCAAAAGAGTAAAATGCTCGGTGCTCATCTCTACTGAATTAAGACCAAAAAACGTGAAATTGAAACGGAAAAAATGGGAAGAGGAGCGGTGGGTCAGGTCATGATTTTTGAGTAGAGTCTTCTCTCTAGTGCGACCAGAAGTGGGCAAGTGTGATCTTAGACCCGAAGGAAGGCTGCTCTACGGAGAGGGGCTTCGCGTGGGTCACCCAGGATTTAGGGGTTGCCTCTCGAGAAACTCCGGGAGGTGAGGTTTCTCCCTGCTTGGGTTTTTATTCTTCGTTAAAGTATGTTATTTGTTTACCCACAGGTTAGTTGGGGGGCCTTGAGAGCAGCGGCGTTTGATCGGTCCCAAGGCAGGACCGAGATTGATATAATTTTGGAACACCAAATGGAGACGGTATTGACCCGTCTACGGGACATTTGGGGTTAAACAGATGATGGTATTAATAAATCATGTATTGATTGGAATGAGGCCGGAAGTAATTGCAAATGTGGGTTCTGAGTGAAGGCAGAATGAATTATGATTTCCGGGGAATAATGTAAAGTTTCAGCTATTCTAATGATGTTCTCAAAATATATTTTGTAGTGTAATGGCTAATTTGATCGAGTGATTCAAGTTGAATTGCTCGTGTTTGATCTAGTCCAAGTGAGCTAATTTGATGTATGAAATGAGAATTTACATGACTTGTAGATTGTGAATTGATTGTTTTGTAAATATATGCATGTTTATATATTTACATGTGAATTAAATTTGTATTGGGATTAGCATACGCCATTCCCATATGCATTGGAACACCCTAAGACTATAGGAGTGAGTGCATGAGATGAGTTTAGAGAAAACGGTTTGGAGGGTTGTCTAAAAATGTTAATTATCGGAGGGTAGTCCAAACTAAAAATATCAATCGTCGGAGACGACGATTGATATCGCCATATACATGGAGGGTGATGCGTAATATCAATCGTCGGAGGCGGTCAGGTGTGTATATCTCGGAGGGTAGTCCACTAAATATAACATCGGAGGCCGATCCACTATTTATATCGGGTAGTCCACAAATGGTAACAATGCTTTGTTAAAAATAATAAATTCTCATGTGAGGCTTAGGCGAGTGTGAAGAGAGTCGATGAGGACTCGGGGTGTGGTATTGATTAGACATTGAGTAGGATCATGCATTTGCTTGAATGTGTGTTTATTTTTGGAACATTACCTGCTTTGCACTTAGGTGAAGAGTAGCCTTGGGGCGATTCCACTGCGAGCATTAGCTACGCGTGAGGATATTATTTCACAGGGTACAAGGAGCGTGTGAAGTTGACGGCTCGTCCACAGGATGTCGATTAGAAGAAAGCTAGGAGTTGTGGCTTTGGTTGATGATGTATATACATGTATTGAAATGTCTAATTTTAATATATATATTGTATAAATTAGGAAAATATTTGTAACTCTTGTAACTATTTGGTATATAGTTGGATTCATGGTTAGTATATATTATAATTATCGTTTGTGGGCTTTAAGTAGAACATTACTCTTGTGATTGAATTATATTAGATATATTGGATATATTGAATTTGTTTAGGACAGGTATATGCAGTTTTCATATTTGGGTAGAGCTCCATCTGAGAGACTGCCGTTTCGTGAAAAATGTCGGGTCTTTTGAGCATTCACAGTATTCCGCGGGTTGACGGGTAGTCAACGGACCCTCGGGTTTAGGGGCGTCACATCTACACTAAATCCTAAATTTTAATTTCTAGTTTTAGAGCAAACTACTAACATAAAGATTATGTGTAAAATTTTGTGTCTTCGTTTTAATTATGGTTTTAGTATTAAAAGCTCTCTTAAGTAGGTTTCTTTATAGTGTTTTTATTATTACAAATATTTGGGACACAAGGGTTTGAATATCTTTTGTGTAAGGTTTTTAACAGTTGTTTCTTATATGTAGATTTTCTAAATTTTCTATAATTCTTCCTGGCTTGAATGTAAGAGTTCTATTTACTAGTTCTTTTATATCATAATCTAAATTTATATACTAGGTGGATAGGAATAAAAGACATAAAACTAACACAAAATTATAACTAAACAAAATTATATAAACTAAACTGATTCTGGCCTAAAACAAAATTATAAACATATAATCTTTGCAAAGTTCACAATATTATAAGCATACAATTTTTCAAAGGTTTTTTCACAATATATGACTTTAAACGGGGTAAGATAAAGCTTTGGTACTCTGGACTTTAATTTTTAAAAAAAATTTAAATAATAATAAATTAACATACAAGTGCTCTGATACCATTTCTCCCTCTTATACAAAAAACAAGACCCATCTCACAATCTTTCCTCAAAACACCCTGATTTAAATTAAGAATAATAAAACATCACTTCGTGTCATAGGGTAACATGTAAAAAGGAAAATTTTTCTTTATAATTAATCTTTAAAACCCATGTTTTGAAAGTAAAATTTTAAAACTAGAGTCTTTAGTCTTAACCCATGACCTTTGACCCGTTTTAGCCATGGATAGGCGTTTTAGGGAGACTTTGTCTGGTCTTTGTGGGGGGTTTATCCTATGACACGAAGTGATGTTTTATTATTCTGAATTTAAATCGGGGGTGTTGAAAGAGACTGTGAGATGGAGACTGTTTGGTATAAGAAGGAGAATGGTATCAGCTGCCATATGTTAATTATTATTATTTAAAAAATTTAAAATTAAGGTCAGTATAAGCTTCATCTTACCCGTTTAAAATCGCCTATTGATAAAAAACTTTTTTGAAAAATTGTATTCTTAACAACTATTGTTAACTTTAGCGAAAAATTATATGTTAAATTTTGTTTAGTTATAATTAATTTAGTTTAGTCATGGTGTGTTTTAGTTTTTATATAATTTTTGTTTTAGTTATAATTTGTGTTAGTTTGTATCTTTTTTATTCCTTATCACCTAGTATATATAATTTAGATATGATAAGAAATAAAGAACTTAGTAATAGAATTTACATTCGGCGTGGCATTAGGAAAAAATTAGATAAACTGCATACTTCAGATAACTGTGTTAAAACCACCCCCTCTATCATAACAAATATTCAGCATATACGGTATGCAAAATTATATATACAGTAGTACAGGCGTCGTCTCGCGGTGGCTCGACTCAGCAGGGGACGCTGTGCACCTATCTCGAGGTCTGAAAATGTTTTGGAAACTTATACGAGGAAAAGATTAGGCTAAAGGCCCAGGTGAGTGTACATTTTCATTAAAATAACATTTTTCGAGTATATATCAAAGTAATACATACTATTCTGATTAAAATCAATTTATACCTTAAACATTTATGCCTTAAGCTTTCTTTCTTTCTTTATAATAAATACTTATACAATTAAAATCATTTATGCCTTAAACATTTATACCTTAAGCTTTCTTTCTTTATTTCAGCCTTTCTTTCTTTAGGTGAACTCAGAATAAAGCACGAGCAGTTTCCGGGTACTACCTTGATGGAAAGGATGGTCCCATTCAGTCAAAACCACTACGGCTGCGGAGAAACTCACGCTTTGCATAGGGTTCAGTCTTAACACCTTATCACGTGAGATATTACTCTAGACACCTAATTCCCTCCTGGGTTAGTAACCTATAACTTTACCCTCCTAAATCCTTACATAACCTTGGGTACCTAAGTAGATATCGGTCATAACAGGTCATAGGGGTTTAGGGTAACCATCGGTAAACATTTCTTCAAAATACATTTTATAAATACATTTTAAATACTTTACTTGATCATTAAAACACATATGCATTCTTTACACATTTTAAAACTTTCATAATACTTTAACATATGCATACATATTTCATATACATATAAATATATATTAATGCAAGATAAAACATTTCCATATGCCTTATAACATTTCCATTAAACTTTCAGTTTAACAGGTAAACCATTCACTTTTAAAAACTCAATTTTCAAAATATCATTTTCTCACGTTCATCGCTCAATCCGCTTGCTTCTGTCGAGTTCCGTTCCCTTCCGATAGTCCTTTCACCTTTTCAAGAAAACCACAAGCCCATACATTAACCATAATTTCCATTTAATCCCCATACACACTCATTCCTATATTCTTATTCCTCTATGAATCTATTTTGCAAAAATTGGAATCAATCCAATCGAATCATCAAGCCCAAAGTTATGGCATTTTCGCGCCAATTAGTCCATTCACCCAGATTACACTAGGGACGGTTGTATTACTCATTTTCCCGGGTCTTAACTTCATATTTGAAATTATCTCTTTGTACTATTTTAAAGCTAAGGTGCTAAGGGTTCTTCTCCAATTGGAATCACCCAAATCGGAGCACCGAAACTCACATTACGTCCAAAACAACCGAGCTAATCTATATTCAAAAACTGAACCAGACAGTGACTTACACATGGCCCTACTTTAAGGGAATTTTTAGGCCACTTATAATCATAATTTTACGATGCCTATTTCTATATGTATGATTCTCCTTGCAGTATATTTTAACCAGCAACTTGAATCACTCAAATCTGATCAGAAATGAGCAAGTTATGGTCAAAATATGAAAACTGTGGTGAAATAGGAAAGCAGGAGGCATTTCTGTCTGAGAACGATTGGCTTACATATGGTCCTACTTTGAGTAGATTTTTAGGCCACTTATAATCAGGGTGACGATACCTATTTCTTATACAGCATATGATTCTCCTTGAAGTCTATTTTAACCAGCAACTTGGAATCATAAATCGGATAAGAATGAAGCGATTTATGGTGAAATATGAAAAGCTGATTGAAACGGGAAGCAGGCATTTCTGTATAAAGAACTAGACAGTCCCTTGAAATTTTTTTTCCAAAATTTGTGTTTTGCCTCCCATTTTTATACTTTGCTGCAATTAACATCATACAACTTCTATAATTCATTTACCTCAAGAATTTACATGAAATTCATCTAAAACCAATACAACAATTGAAATAGGTGTTGGAACTTCAAACCTCAAAACCTTAGGTGGAAATCCAAGAACTCAACCTAGGTCCACCAATTCTTTTTCAAACCACATGCTTTGATGATTCCATGCTACTTTACACCAATTAGGGGAAAACTCTCATAATCCCAACAAACATCTAGGGTTTAGGTGATCTCTTCCAAAACCCTAGACCAAGGAGCATCAATTCTCCATGGGAATTCATACCAAAAACCCAAAATAAAGGATTCCATACCTTGATCTTCTTCTTCTCCTCCTCCTTCTTCCTTCTCTTCTTGCTCTTCCTTGCTCTCCTTTCTTCTCCTCAAAACCGTGAACCCTAACAAAAAATGAGACAAAATGGCTTTTGTTGGTCTCATCCTCTATTTATGTTAAACTTTGCCTTAATTACAAATTAAATCCTCATCTCTTTAAATATTGCAATTCAACTTATTTAATTTCTACTATGGCCCTTCTCTACTCATTTGTGATTTTTATATCCTTTTTGCTAGATGACAATTGTAACCTTATTTTAATACCATAAATTCCGGTTTCCATAAGCTTTCATTTCCTACTTTAGTCTCCAAAATACTACTATATGACACTTGGTACTCTTAAACACCCCTACAGTATCATGTACTGTACACTCTCTCGGGACGGGGTGTTAGAAAACTAATTTCTCTAAATCTAAAATAGTCTTAGGTTTATTTTCTTTTGGTTTTATTTCTTCTACAATTTCCATGGTTTTATTTCTAAATTTCTAGATTCAGATGGATTGATTTATTTTCTACACTATATTTTGGTTTTTCTCCTAAACTAAGGTTTTCAAATTGTTGGAAAAGATTTTCTATTTTATTTTCTTCTAAACTACTTGTTTTCTTAATTAATTGTTCTAGTATTTGATCTAATTTTTGACTAAGTTTTTCTAATAGTTCTTTTAAATTTTGTTGTTCAACTTTTATTTTTTCTATTTCTTTTCTATAAAATTTATCTTCCTTAATAATCGTTTTTATATAATCTAAGTTGCTTCTAATTAAATTAAAATGCTTAAAGTCTTCCAGCTTCTTTTCTAATTCCTAAGGTTGTATTACACAAATCTACTCTTCTCTGTTGAATTTCTTGGATTTTTTCTAAATTTTTTATATAACAGTCACACTCAAATGATTTTCTTTCCTGCTTTTTATGTTCTTCTAATACTACTTTGGTTATTCCTAACTGCTTTTCTACAAGTTTCTTAAAAATTTTAATTTCTTCCTTTTAAGGCGAGGTTCATAAATTTTTACAAAGTTTTCTATAATTATTTCTAATTTCTACACTAAATCCTAATTTCTACTTCTAATTTCTAAGAAATTGAACTACTAACATAAAGATTATCTATATAAAATTTTATTATTTCGTTTTTAATTATGGTTTCAGTATTAAAAAACTCTTCGTAGGTTTCTTTAATAGTGTTTTCGTATTCACATAAATATTTAAGAGACACAAGGTTTTGAATATCTTTTGTAAGGTTTTTAACAGTTGTTCTTAAAGCATGCAATTTATCTAAATTTTTCCTAAATTCTTCACGTTGAATGTAAATTCTATTACTAAGTTCTTTTACTCTATCATAATCTAAATTATATATACTAGGTGGATAAAGAATAAAAGACATAAAACTAACACAAAATTATATAAAACTAAAACACAATTATAACTAAAACATATAGTACATAAAATTCACAATATCATAAGCATACAATTTTTAAAAAAGTTTTTTCACAATATGACTTTAAACGGGGTAAGATAAAGCTTTGGTACTCTGGACTTTAATTTTAAAATTTTTTTATATAATAATAAATCAACCTACATGGATCCTGTTGTTATTATCTTTCTTATACAAAAAGGAAAATTTTCTTTATAATTAATCTTTAAAACCCGTGTTTTAAACGAGAATTTTAAAGCTATAGTCTTTAGTCTTAACATGACCTTTATTATTTAGCCATGGATAGGCGTTTTAGGGAGACTTTGTCTGGTCTTTGTGGGGGGTTTATCCTATGACACGAAGTGATGTTTTATTATTCTTAATTTAAATCAGGGTGTTTTGAGGAGAGATTGTGAGATGGGTTTTGTTTTTGGTATAAGAAGGCGAAATGGTATCAAAGCACTTGTATGTTAATTTATTATTATTTAAAAAAATTTTAAAATTAAAGTCGGAAGTATAGAAGCTTTATCTTATCCCGTTTAAAGTCATATTGTGAAAAAAATTTTTAAAAATTGTATGCTTATGATATTGTGAATTTTGCAAAAATTATATGTTTAAGTTATAAATTGTGTTTTAGTTTTATATAATTTTGTTTTAGTTATAATTTTGTGTTAGTTTTATGTATTTTATTCCTTATCCACCTAGTATATATAATTTAGATTATGATAGAGTAAAAGAACTTAGTAAATGAATTTATTGTATAAAAAATTTAGGAAAATTTAGATAAGCTGCATGCTTTAAGAACAAGCTATTAAAAACCTTACAAGATATTCAAAACCTTGTGTCTTAAATATTTGTGTGAATCTGAACACTGATAAAGAAACCTCTGAAGAGTTTTAATCTTGAAACCATAATTAAAAACGAAATAATAAAATTTTATATAGATAATCTTTATGTTAGTAGTTCAAGTTCTTAAAAAACTAGAAATTAAAATTTAGGATTTAGTGTAGAAATTAGAAATAATTGTAGAAAACATTGTAAAAATTTATGAACCCTCAGTTTAAAAAGGAAGAAATTAAAAATTTTAACAACCTTGTAAAAAAGCAGCTAGGAATAACCAAAGTAGTATTAGAAGAACATAAAAAGCAGGAAAGAAAATCATTTGAGTGTGATTGTTATATAAAAAATTTAGAAAAAATCCAAGAAATTCAGCCGAAGAATAGTAGATTTGTGTAATACAACCTTAGGAATTAGAAAGCAGAAAATTTGGAAGACTTTAAGCACTAATTTAATTAGAAGCAACTTAGATTATATAAAGAACATTTAGTTAAGGAAGATAAATTTTAAGAAAAGAAATAGAAAAATAAAGTTGAACAGCAAATTTAAAGAACTATTAGAAAAACTTGGTCAAGAAGTAGATCAAATCCTAGAACAATTAGTTAAGAAAACAGTAAAATTAAGAAGAAAATAAAATAAGAAATCTTTTCCAACAATTTAGAAAACCTTAGTTTTAGGAGAAAAACCAAAATATAATTAGTGAAAATAAATCCATTTGAACTAAATTTAGAAATAAAACCATGGAAATTGTAGAAGAAATAAAACCAAAAGAAAATAAACCTAAGACTATTTTAGATTTAGAGAAATTAGTACAACCTTTAGAAAGTAAATAAATCCTTATAATATTTAGAAAGGTTGACAACAATAATAGGAATAGATGTTAAGACAAATAATTTAGATGTTAAAGAAACTCAAAAAGATGAAACTCAAAAAGAAGAAGAACCAATAAATTCTTTAGGAACAACAATTGTAAATACAACAAATAAGGTAAAATCATGTGACACCCCATATTCCAGGGGTCTTTTTTTTTTTTTTTTTTTTTTTTTTAATTGACAGCCAGCAAGCTATATAATAGTCTCATTCATGCATCTTCGTGTCACTCAATTGATAGCAATGACATAACAATCCCTCTCATTCAAGATTCTAGTAATTACGCAGTACGATCAACTTTCGAAGTATGTGAGCACCAAATGTGACGCCTCAGGCAGGAGATTAGTTGACTACCCGTCAACGGAATACTAGTGAATGTCAGTGGTGGCATTTCTAAAATCGGGCAGAGTCTCCTTTATGCAGGTGCTCGACCCAATACAAAACACCATAAAACACATCCCAACAGTCGATCACAACGAGTCTATGATTAAAATGGCCACTTGGGCTCATAAACCAATACTCATAACAATGTATATATATCCAACTATCCAACCATAGTTCAAGAGTTCAAATTTTACTCTTATACAACACATATATTAAAATTAGAGAATTCTAATACATGTAATACATCATAACCCAAAGCCACAATCCGGCTTTCTTCTAAACCTCAGTCTCTAGAGACGAGCCGTCCCCTCATACTCCACATGCTGTAAAATAGTATCCTAAAGCGGTGAGCCTAATGCTCAATAGTGGAATCACCCTAAGTGGGCTACTCTCCACCTAAGTGCAATGCAGTGCTTCCAAAAATAAACACACATTCAAGAGACTAGTCCTACTTGAATGTCCTAGCTGATCATCTTGTACCAGTCCTCATGAGCTCCTCACACTCGCCTAAGCCTCGTGTAGGAAATTATTCACGTTATTTTGTGGACAACCACTAAGTCTGTATATATCAATTGGGCCGTCTCTGACGATTGATATTTTTAGTATGGACTACCCTCCGATAATTATCATTTTTTAGACAACCCTCCGAATCATTTTCTCTAAACTCACCTCATGCACTCACTCCTATCGTCCTAGGGTGACCTAGTGCATATGGAATGTATGATGCCAATTCCATTACAGTCTAAAACACATGCAAATATATAAACATGCATATATTCACATAAATTTAAATCACACAATCATGTCATGTAATTTCACATTTCATCTGACTTAAAAATTAGCTCACTTGGGCTAATTATCAAACACGAGCAATTCACTTAAATTACTCGACCAAACATATTATTTCAAAAAATTATTTTGTGAACACTATTCTCGAGAATAGTGAAACCCTTGGTTACTATTCCCGGCATATCACCAATCATCGATTCTGTAAGACCCAAGAAATTCCAATTTACGGAAAAAATGTAATCGTAATTCGATTCTGAAATTGTAATTTAGTTTAAAATCCCAAAAATTTATTCTTTAGATCTCAGATGACGAAACGTATTACACCGTTGGAATCGTCTCACAAAATCTAGTTACCACGTAAAATTTAAGTAGAATTAGAACGGTCGGAGTTGACACGTTTTGAGGCATCACGTTTGGTCTTGATAAAACAATTTCGATGCGACGAAAGTCACATAACACGTAATCATGTGCCATAAATTGAGTAGAAATGATGAAATGGACGACATAGTGCGAATGTCAAAGCTGGAAAATAAGGTTTATAGTGGTGTTAATGGAAAAGTTTAAATGACACTAAAAGACAAAATGTCCAATAGTGTCGTCTCTTCAAAATGCAAAAGGCAAAAAAAAAAACGTGAATTAAAAAGAGGAGATCACGATGGCCAGTTCTTTTGGTTTAGAGAGAGAAGGGCGCCTTACGTAGAATGCGATGGGAGATAGATTGTCGGTCGTGAAGGACAAGAAGGAAGGCTCTCTTGGAAGGGAGGCTTATGGTACCTGATTTAAGGAGTTTTGAACCAAAGCTCATGAGGTAGGGTTCTCCTAGCAGGTTTTTTATTCTTCGTTTAAGTACTTTGTGAATGTTTGAGTTGAATGAGGTCGTGAGGGGCCGTTTGATCGGGCTCAAATCTTAGAACCGTGTTGTTGTAATTTTTTGAAACTATTAAATGTTTGAAGCCGTGACGGTCGTATTGCACATTGTGTGTGTGTTATTTGGATTATTAAGAATTATTGTAATTGTGAAATAAATCATGTATTGGTTTGTTTGAGGCCAGAAATGGCCGGGTGAAGTGAGTTAAGCTAAGTGAAGCCAGATGATTTAATGATTCAGGAATAGTAGCAGGGTTCACTATTCAGAATAGTGTTCACAAAATAATTTTTGTGAATTAATGTGTTTGGTGGGAGTAATTCAAGTATAATTGCGTGTTTGATCATTAGCCCATGAGCTAATTTGATGTGATGGAATGTGAAGTACATAACATGGTGTGTGATTAAGTTCATGTGAATATATGCATGTTTATTTATTTACATGTGATATAGGCTGTAATGGAATTGGCATCATGAATTCCATATACTGAGGCACCCTAGGATGATAGAAGTAGTGCATGAGGTGAGTCTAAAAGAGAATGGTTTGGAGGGTTTGTCTAAAACTAAAAAAATGATCGGAGGGTAGTCCATACTAAAAATATCAATCGTCGGAGACAGACCTAATTGATATACATCGGAGGGTAGTCCATAAATAATATCAATCGTCGGAGACGACCCAATTGATATATATACATCGGAGGGTTGTCCACAAATAAACATAATAATTCTCATACGAGGCTTAGGCGAGTGTGAGGGAGTCGGTGAGGACTTCAGTGCAGATGATCGATTAGACATTCGTAGGATCATGCATTTGCTTGAATGTGTGTTTTATTTTGGGCATTGCATATGCACTTAGGTGGAGTAGCCCATAGGGTGATTCCACTACTGAGCATTAGCTCGCCTGTCAAGGGATATTATTTCCCAGTACAGGGAGCGTGCGAGAGACGGCTATCTAGAGACTGGCACAAGCGGGATTGTGGCTTTGGGTTATGATGTATGACATGTATTAGAAATCTAGAATTTTGATATATGTTTGTATTAGAGTGAATTATCAACTCTTGAACCATGAGATATGTATTTGGTTGGGATATATTGGGTGAGTGATGATGCAGGGGCCCAAGTGGCCATTATTTCTCTCATTTGGATACATGTGGTCGTTGGATGTGTTAAGGACGGGTTATGTACTAGGGTAGAGCTCCAGGTACAAAGGGGACTCTGCCCGATTTTCGTGAGATATGTCGGGTCACCCGACAATTGCAGTGTTTCCGTGGGTTGTGGTGGTCAGCGGACACCCGGATTTTGGGCGTCACGGCAATTGTCGAGCCTAGGTATCACGACTACCTGGGAAGCGGGGGATTTGGGCGGTATTGTCTTGAGGTATAAGAACATCACCACTAGGTGTGGTTCGATGTTGAGCGTAGGTATGAGATTACCTAGGAAATCACGGGACAAAACTAGGACACTGCATGCACGTGTTTGGTGTGTTTTGTGTGATTTGATGAATTAGGTGTTTGATGTGTGATCATGTATTGTGTATGGTTTGTGTGCTTAGTGATTAGCACCTAGGAAAACCATGATGTGTTGGAAAGTTTTTAGAAGTTTTTACAGTTTGTAAAAACTGGAACAAAGAGAAGAAATGAAAATAAATTTTATAAATTTATTAGGTTATGAGGTGAAAAAAATAATTTTCTAAGGTTTTACAAGTTGTAAAATTGAAGAAAATGGAGTAAAATAAATTTTTATAAATTTATTTGAGTATTATGGAAAATGAAAAAAAAAAAAAAAATATATATATATATATATAGGTGTATATTTTTAGTATTTTCTAGTAGCTGGAAATGAAAAAAAAAAGAAGTGCAAAAACCGTTTTTGGGCTACTGCCCAAATTAAATTGTGAAAAAAAAAATTTGTATTGCAAGAGAATGTATTGTATCGTGATTGTAAAGAGGTGCAGTTAGCTTGGGTTGTATTGCAATAGGATCCAATTGTATTGTAGAGGTTTAGTTGTGTTGTCTGATTGGAGTGCGTGGGTTCAAAATTTGTATTGCAATGCATTTGTGTGTGACGAGCCGATGGAAGCGAGGTGAGGTTGTGTCGCGACCTTTGCCGGGCGCTGCAGCGCAGCGGTGACTGTGACACGTATTTGGGCCGCGTGGCCGACACGGGCGGCCAGGCGCGCCGACGCGACGGGCGGCGGCACGGGCGGCGGGCAGCGGCACGGGCGGGGCGACGGCACGGGCGGGCCCAGCGGCACGGGCGGCGGGGCGACGGCACGACCCCGGCTGGTGAACGGCTGTCTTGCGGGGCTGGACAGTTGGGTGTGGCACATTCAGTGACCCGGTTTGACTCCATCTTTGTTCTGAGTCAACCTTTGGACCTTGTTCATGAACTGGGTTCATGAACACTTTGTTCATCCTGAAAATTTTCGAATTTTTTTAAATTAAGTCAAAGTCAAAAATCAAATAAATGAGCTAAAACTCAAAAAATAAATTTTAAAGTAAATTTTGTTGATCAAAATGATTTGTTTAAAATGAAATTATGTCTTACATTGCTTATAATGCGAGACTTGGTATATGAACTCTTTACGTGTATGAATAGTGTCTCGAGTGTGCTTATGCCTTAGAATCTTGTATTGTTAACTACCATTTGAAATTGTGATTGTAGTTGTTGTAGGAAACTATATGCATGGAATTAATGTGTATAGGAAAAGGGTGGAATGCTACGGTTAGGAACTATGACCTTAGGGATTTGGATATTGAAATGAGCAAGAGAAAGTAGAACCTTATTGAAATAAATAATTAGTGGTTGGAATTTAACACCACTTAGAAATGAGCAGATTCAGTTCATGGTTGTCAAATACATTAGTAGTGGCATGTCATTCTTGGATTAAACTGAAATGAAAGAATTAAATGATTCTTGTTGCCATTGGAAATCGTAGATGGCTAGTCGGGGGCGGGGCGTAGAGGGCGTCCGCGAGAGTGCTGGTCGGACACCACGGTGGTATTTGATAAGCGGGCCGCTCTTTGTGAAATTTGTAGGTATTGCGCTCTTTATCGCCTGAAGCTAGCATAGCAGGTAGTCAGGGAGGTCCTAGAAACCTCCGGAGGTTTAGGGCGCATCATCTCAGGCATTCACGAGAGGAGACAGATGGTGGCGAGACCATTGGTTTATGCGAGAAGGTGTTAGAGGCCGTAGAAGATTACCTTTGGCCATGACCGAGTTAGACTGGCTATGTTCGGCTAGAGAGTGAGGCTGAATATGGTGGAAATGGGCGGGACCTCTGAGACCTTAGAGGAGCCTTTGTATGTGAGTTCTCCCCTAGGGATTAGGGCGAAAATAGGGATGATATGTCGTGGTTGGGAGTTGGAGATCTCGGGGACTCTACTCACAGCGGACCTGAGGATCATGGACATGTCAGAGTTCGATGTCATCCTGGGGATGGATTGACTGCTGACTTCTGAGTCGATTGTGGTGTGAGCGTAGAAGGGTTACCGCTGCAGCGGACGGTATCGTGTGGTGGTCGGGGAGACAAAAGCATGATAATTTTGCCCCGGATAGTATCACGAGTCCCGGTGTTGGGGCCGGTTAGCGGGTTGGCTAGCGAGCCTTACCTTAGAGGACGAGGAGAGACAAGACTCCGTCTACCTCGGGTAATTTGCGAGTATGTGGATGTTTTTTCGGATGAGCTACTGGACTACCTGCAGGAGAAATTCGTAGACCCGGTATCGAGTTACACCTGGTACTTCACCTATCTCTATGACTCACTTAGGATAGGCGCCGATTGAGTTGCGAGACTTCGGGAGTGTCTAGTTACAAGGATTCTTGGACAAGGGTTCGTGGAGCCGAGCACTTTGCACTTCACCATGGGGGCGCTCCGGTTCTATTTTGCAAAAGAAGAGAAAAGAAACGAGAGCCCTTATTTTGTGCATTGACTACGAGCGGTTGAGCAGGGTTCACGATCAGAATCGATACCCATTACCGAGGATTGACGATTTGTTTGATCGGTTGAGAGGAGCGCAAGTCTACTCCAAGATGAACGCCCTTGCTTGGTTACCATCAGGCCCGAGAGTTAGGGAGACATATGTCCTAAGACGGCGGTTAGGGCGCGTTATGGGCACTTTGAGTTCACGGTGATGCCTTTAGATTGATGAATGCCGCTCGGCATTCATGGACCTCAGCCATGGGGTGTTCGACCTTATCTAGATCAGTTTTGTTGTAGTCCGTGGATGACATTTTGATCTACTCGGTCGAATTAGGGTGATCTTGAGAGATCATCGGTGTATGAAGTTGGTGAGTATAGTTGACTTACTAAGGTGAGATTTTTGGGACCGTGGTGTCGGCATCGATGTCGGTCGACCCGGATAAGGTTAGCGGCGATGAGTTGGGAGAGACCGAATGTCAATCTTCGAGATGCGTAGTTTATTGGGATTGGCTGGGTATTACAGGAGATTCGAGAATAGGCTGAAGTTGTCCATTCGGGGTAGGATCGTAGGACTTCGCCTACGGGACGTGGACTCCATGGTTGGGACGGCCCTGACCATAGAGAGAGATCGAGTCTTTCGGAACACTTGGGATACGGGTGTTGGTAGCAAGAGGAGGATCGGCCTTCTTCTAGTTCGGGAAGGCGAGAAGACCTGCTTCACACAGTTTCATGACGAGGCCCGAGGATGGGGCGTGGCTTGAAGTTGCCATAGAGACAGGGATCCCGAGGACTTTGGAGACGTCGTAGTCTCGATTAAATTTGTAGAATAGGAGAGTATACGGTTCATTCCTCCACACCCTAGTACGGGTCGGAACCGGTTCAGTTTCGGTCTTTGTACAAGCACTTCGGCCCAGCCTGGATAGGCCGGAGGGCCAGAGTGTGGGTTGAGGTCAGGGACAGATCAGAGTTGTGCAGCGGAAGCGTGGTGGACCTTAGGGTGGTAGACATATTGATTGTTGATGTCATGCTTGACATGGATGAGTTGACAACCATCGGGTTGTGATAATTAGGACCTTAGCCCAGGGTTGTCATACTTTCGACACGACATTGGATTTGGAAGCTTAGGGTTAAGGCCTTTAGAAGCCGGGAATAGATGTTCTTCCACAGGATGTAGGGTGAGGATTATTTGATAGGTCGGGATTATGATGAGAGATCTCAGTGCTGCTCTTGGTGGACCCGGGATTAGGTGTGTCACGGTATGGCATTATCGTTCGTGTGCACGGTAACATCACGTCGAGTGCGGTTATGCGTGCAGTGGTCATTCACGCTCTTGGTGAGGTGTTGGTTGAGTTTGTATTTGAAGCTACGTCGATGAAGACTCATGGTTCGATTCGAAATGAAAAGTTATGTTGCTCGAGGATGAAAACACGATCGGGTTATCACGTAGACTTAGAGTTGAGTGATAGAGTCGGGAAGTGACTCGAGATTTGGATACCTTTAGAGCGCATTGGGTGTTGTTGGCAAGGGCTCAGTATATGGATGTCATACATGACATGAACTAGGTTGACGGTCTATTGGTTGTCGGCCCGATTGTGACCTTGGGAGTCGTGTTTTACACAAAGTAAGGGTTGTGTGGGGTTACACGTTGTGGATTATATACGAGGTGTTAGAGGACACGGCTAGCGGCACTCGATCTTGGGTGTGGGGTAGAGGAACAATTGCCGCTTGAGTGGGTCGCCTCTGACAATAGTTATCAGGCGAGTATACAAATGGCACCATATGAGGCCTTGTATGGGAGGCCATGTAGATTACCATTATGTTAGACCGATGTGGGAGAGAGCTCCATCACTGGTCCTGATTTGATTAGAGACACCTCCGAGAAGGTGAGCTTGATACGACAGCGTCTTCTCACGGCCTTCGAGCCGACGAAGAACTATGCGGATGTACAACGTGCGACCCTTGAGTTCGAGGTTGGGGATCATATCTACTTGAAGAGTGCCTAAGAGGAGTGGTCGGATTCGGCAAGCGGGAAGCTATCGCGAGGTTTTATTGGGCCTTCGAGATGCTCGAGAGGATAGGCCTTTAATGGCGTGCCAGGTTGGCTTTTCTGCCCGACGTATTAGGTGTCCATGAGGTATTTCAGGATCATGCTCGGGAAGTATCGCGGATCCAGCTCATGTAGTGGATTGAGGTGATTGAGGTTGACAGCGATGGGACCTTTGAGGAGGGGACGGTGTGCATTTTGTATAGCCGCGATCGGGTTTGTGGCCTTGAGGCCGTGAAATTTGGTGAGTGCTATGGCGGCATGGGTGGAGGAGTCACGTGGGGTAGCGAGACACGATGCGGACCACATATCCCTTCTTGTTTAGGGATGAAGGTACGTGATTAGTCGTTTAATAATTAAATGACGAGTTTACATGCATGGTAGAGTGCATGTTGCATATGCATTTGAGTGATTGTGATTGTCTTGAATTTCGGGACGAAATTCCTTTTAAGGAGGGGAGAATGTAAGACCCGAGAAGTTCCAATTTCTGGAAAAATGGCAAAATCGTAATTTCGATTACAAGAGTGCAATTCGGTTAAAATCATAAAATTTATTCTCTAGATCTCGGATGTGAGGCTTAGTTACCTTTGTTGGAATCGTATCGCAAATCTAGTTCACGTAAAATTTTGTAGAATTAAAGGCGGTCGGAGTTAACGTTTTTCGAGGCATCACGTTTGGTCTTGGTAAAACGATTTTCGGTCTCTGAAAGTCACATATAACACGTACTCATGTGCCGTAAGTGGCATGAGTAGAGAAATGATGAAATGGACCCGGCCCAGGCGTAGTCTGGGAATGTCAAGCGGGAAAAGGAGGACATAATTGGTATTAATGGAAAATTTAAATGACACTAAAGGACAAAATGTCTTAATAGTGTCGTCTCTTCAAATGTAAAAGGAAAAAAAAAAAACGTGAATTAAAAGAATCACGGTCGCTTAATTTCTTTTGGTTTAGAGAGAGAAGGACCTCCTTCTCTCTAGAATCGTGGGAGATCAGATCGTCGACAGTCATCGGGACAAGAAGGGAAGCTGCTCTAAGCGGAGAGGGCTTCGCTTGGGTACCGGATTTAAGAAGTTTCGACAAATTCCATGAGGTAGGGGTTTCTCCCTACTTGGGTTTTATTCTTCGTTTAAGTACTTTGTGAATGTTTGAGTTGAATGAGGTAGTGAGTGGCCATTTGATTGGTCCCAAATCTTGGAACCGTGTTGTTGTAAATTTTAGGCAAATAAGGTAGGCCGTGACAGTGTGTGCACTGTGTGTGTTGTTTGGGTTGTTAATTGTGTAATTTGTGAAATAAATCATGTATTGGTTTGTTTGAGGCCGGAAATGGCCGTGAAATTCGGGTTCACTAAGTGAACCGATGATTGGTGATTTGCCGGGAATAGTAACCGAGGGTTTCACTATTCCCGAGAATAGTGTTCACAAAATAATTTTTGTGAATTAATGTGTTTGGTCGGGTAATTCAAGTAGAATTGCTCGTGTTTGATCATTAGCCCATGTGAGCTAATTTTGATGTGAAGGAATGTGAAATTACATAACATGATTGTGTGATTAAAGTTCATGTGAATATATGCATGTTTATTTATTTACATGTGATATAGACTGTAATGGAATTGGCATCATGAATTCCATATGCACTGGGGGCACCCTAGGATGATAGAAGTGAGTCACGTAAGAGGTGAGTAAAGAGAATGGTTCGGAGGGTTGTCTAAAACTAAAAATGATCGGAGGGGTAGTCCATACTAAAAATATAAATGCGTCGGAGGCGACCCAGATTGATATACATCGGAGG
Organism: Tetrastigma voinierianum; assembly: GCA_016808115.1. Taxonomy (NCBI): domain Eukaryota; kingdom Viridiplantae; phylum Streptophyta; class Magnoliopsida; order Vitales; family Vitaceae; genus Tetrastigma; species Tetrastigma voinierianum. The sequence goes on along the minus strand of JAEQBH010001468.1, from coordinate 1,172,729 downwards.
GGTAGTCCATAAATAATATCAATCGTGGAGGCGACCCAATTGATATATATGCATCGGTTGTCCTAAATAAACATAATAATTCTCATACGAGGCTTAGGCGAGTGTGAGGGAGTCGGTGAGGACTCGGGTACGAGATGATCGGTTAGACATTCAAGTAGGATCATGCATTTGCTTGAATGTGTGTTTATTTTGGAGCATTGCATATGCACTTAGGTGGAGAGTGATGGCCCACTTAGGGTGATTCCACTGCGAGCATTAGCTCACCACAATGGGGATATTATTTTACGGTACGAAGTGTGCGAGGGACGGCTCATCACAGGCGAGCTTTAGAAGAAAGCCAGATTACGGCTTTGGGTTATGATGTATGACATGTATTAGAAATCTAGAGGGTGTTTTTTTTTTTTTTTTTTTTTTTTTTTTTTTTTTGATGCCCAGTGATTTTGTGGGGTAATTAAACCACTTGAACGCCATGCAAGGTGTGTGTATTTGGACCAGATCCCATATTGGTTGAGTGATGATGCAGGGGCCCAAGTGGCCATTATTTACTCTCATTTGGACCCTATGTGGTCGTTGGATGTGTTGGGACAGGTTATGTACCAAGGGTAGAGCTCCTCGTACAAAGGAGACTCTGCCCGATTTTCGTGAGAGATGTCGAGTCACCCGACATTCACGAGTGTTTCCGCGGGTTGACGGGTAGTCAACGGACACCTCGGATTTGGGGCGTCACAGGTTCACTTAGTGAACCCGAATTTCACGGCCATTTCCGGCCCTATACAAACCAATACAAGATTTATTTCACAAATTACACAATTAATCAACCCAACAGCCCGTGCCCAGTGATGACGACACAAATGGGTTTCAAAAATTTCCAATAATTCGGTCCAAGTTTTGGGACCGATCAAACGGTCGTTTAAGGCCTCAAACCAAACGAAACATTGAAAAACACTTAAATAAAGTGTAAAACCCAGTAGGGAGAAACCCCTAATTCACGAAGTTTGTCAAAACTCCTCAAATCCGGTGTCCACGCGTGGCCGCTCCGTGAAGCGACTTTCCTTCTTGTCGAAGGCGCGGCGGTGATGGGATCGTGATATTTTTAGGAAGTCGAGTAATCTCTCTTTAAAAATCAATTTTTTGGCTTCTGTTCTTTTCTTTTTCGTTTTCTCCTTTTCATTTGAAGGAGACGGTCACTGTTCATATTTTGACATTATTCTCATTTAAAACAAATTCTAAAATGACCATTATGTCCTTCTTTTCCCAGTTTTGACATTCGGCACTATCTCGACATTCCATTTTCATCATTTCTCTACTCATTCCACTTATGACACATGAGTACGTGTTATATGTGACTTTCGTCGCATCGAAAATCGTTTTACGGCACCCGAACCGCGATGCCTCGAAAAAAGTGCCAACTCATTGTCTCGAATTGACGAAGTCGACGTGCTAGCTAGATTTCGCGAGACGATTCCAACGGTGAAATCCGTTTCATCATCCGAGATCCAGAGAATAAATTCCGGATTTTTTAACCGAAATAAATATTTTGTAACCGAAATTACGATTTTTCCCTTTTCCCGAAATTGGAATTTCTCGGGTCTTACATTATTCTCTCTAGAAGGAATTTCGTCGAGAATTACGGGCAAATCTACTCGCTTCGCATGCATATGAAAGCGATTGCACTATACCATCATGTAACTCGTCATTTAATATTAAACGACAAAACCTCGTACCTTCATCCTAAACAAGAAGGATAGGTGGTGCATCGTGTCCTCGACTTCCACGTTGACTCACGCGCCGCTAACACCCTCATAGCCTCACGAGTCTTCAACGTCATAAAGCACGATCACGGCTATCCAAAATGCACAGTCCCTCATCAAAGGTCCGCTAGTGTCCAACCTCAATCTGTCCCCAATCCACCACATGAGCTGGATTTGGAGTATACTTCTGGAGCATGGAGGCATTAGAAATACCTCGTGGACTGTCATCTTGGCGATGCGCCAACCGGTATCTTCACGGTGCCCTATCCTCTCGAGTATCTCGAAAGGTCCAATGAATCTCGGCGATAACTTCCCACGCTTGCCGAACCTAACCACTACTCTCTTAGGAATCACCTTCAAAGAAACGTGATCACCAACCTCGAACTCTAAGGGTCGACGTCGTACATCTGCATAGCTCTTACGCCGACTACGGCGTGAGAAAATGACTGTCAAATATCAAGCTCACCTTAGGGTGTCTCTAATCGAATCAAGGACCCGTGATGGGCTCTCCCACCTCGGTCAATCATATGATAATCTACATGGCCTCATACAATGCCTCATATAGTTGCCATTGTATACTACGCTGATAACTATTGTTGTGGCGAATTCCACTAAGGGCCAATTGTCCTCTACCCTTAAGACCCAGACGTATGCTCGCGACGTGTCCTCTAACACGTATATAATTCATAACCACGTAACCCTACACAACCCTTGCTTGGTGTGCGCTAACCTCCCAAGGTCACAATCACGACAATCCTAATGAATACATCAGCCTAGTCCGTAGTGCCAGGAATCGACATCATATACGAGTCGCCTTCAGCAACACTTGATACAATCTCAAGGGGTATCAAATCTCAGTCACTCGACCCTTATCCTCAACTCTAAGTCTATGTGATGCTTGACCATGTGTTTTCATTTCGAATAACATAACTCTTAAACACGCCCGAGCCTCTTACATTCCTGAAATTCGGGATATCTCCGGGTTTCTTACACCCGAAACTCGGGATTCTCACCTTAGGGATTAACATTTGCTTACACTTTGCCCAACACACTTTAATTTCTCTTCATTTTCTGATTCGAACTATGAGTCTTCATTGGACGTAGTCCCTAACACAAACTCAACTCACACTCACCAAGAGTGGTGAATGACCATACAGTGCACCCACACCCGACTCGGTCATTATCACGTACACCTGACCTTGATAATGTCATCTTGTCACACCCGATCGGGGTCCACCATGAGCAGATCTCAGAGATCTCTTGCTCATAATCTCGACCTTCAGTCTGACTCTCACCCTACATCTAGGAAGAACATCTATTCCTGGCTTCTCTAAGGCCTTAACCTCTGTAGCCCAAATCGAGTCGTGTCGGGTATGACAACGTGAGTCCCAGTGCTAACAACCCGATGGTGTCGCTCATCCATGTCAGAAGCCTGACATCAACAACCAATATGTCTGCCACCTAAGGTCACTACGCTTCATTTGCGCAACTCGATCTGTCACGACTTCGACCCACTACGGCCTATAGTGCTTCTTTGGGAGTGCCCTTGCAACACCCGAAACTAAAAGCTGGTTCCTCGACCCGTACTAGGGTGTGGAGGAATGAACCTCTCTCATGTTCTCTGACTAGCTGGAGATGCTTGGCTTTGTCCCAAAGCCTACAGGATCTTGTCTCTGGGGCTAATCTCGTCTCACATGCCCAATCCTGGCCTGGTCTGAAACTACGTGTGAAGCGAAGTCTTACGCCTCTTCCCGAGAGCTAGAAGAGGCGAGTCTCCCTCTCTTTGCTACCAACACACGTATCTCGAGTGCTCCGAGCATCCTCAATCTCTCTCTCTTATGGTCGGGGTGGGTCCCAGCCATGGGTCAGGTGTCCCGTAGGCGAAATCTACAATCCTTTGAATGGAAAACTTGACCCATTCTCGAATCTCTGTAATACCCAGCCCGATCCCGAGAAATTACTTATCTCGAAGATTGACGACCAGTCTCTCCCAACTCATCTTGCCTCAACCTTCGGAGTGTGACACTCTTGATGCGACACCCGCGTGTCCATAAATCTCACCTCGGTAAGCCAAAACTCACACTTGCGAACTTGGTGTGCCAGTGATGGTCTCTGTGAGCGTAAGCGATCACGAAGTGATACTCATTACTCCCCTCGGTGGGTAGGTCGAGATGTCATCCACGAAGACTACGACAAATTGATCTAAATAGAGGTTGGGAATATCCTATGCAAGAGATCCATGAATATTCTTGGCGCATTTGTCAATCAAAGATCATAAGTAAACTTAAGTGCCCGTAACGTGTCTAGCGCTGTCTTAGGATATGTATCCCCTAACCCTGGTGATGGTAACCCAGTGCGAAGGTCTATCTTGGGCCAGACAGCGCTCCTATCAGCGATTAAACAAATCGTCAATCCTCGGTAATGGGTGATTCTTTGATAAAAACAGCCATTCAGCTGTCTGTAGTCAATGCACAGTCGAAGGGTCTTGTCTTCTTCTTTGCAAAGCAGAGCGGGCGTACATGGTGGTCTTGGTCTTATGAACCCCTTGACCCGGTAGCTCTGTGGGCGGACTGCGAGTTCCTGCTTGACTCAGCCCAGGTGCCATCCTATGAGGAATCATATAGATGGGTGAAGTACCAGGGTGTAACTCGATACCGAAGTCTACAACCCTCTGTGGAGATAGTCCAGGTAGCTCATCTAGAAAAACATCCACATACTCGCAAACTACTCGAGGTAGATCTAAGTCTGGTCTCTCCTCGTCCTCTAGGGTAGGCTATTGTAACCCTCTACTTGTCACGACACTGGACTCGTATACTATACGGGGCAAAATATCATGCTTGTCCCCACTGAAATACCACAGTGCCGATCCGCGTGTTAGCGGTAACCCTTGCGCTCCTGATCAATAACGACTACGTAGTGAGTCAATCCATCCCCGAGGATGACATCGAACTCGACATGTCATGTGATCCTCTAATTAGTTGAGTAGAGTCAGAGATCTCAACTCCCAACCACGACATATCATCCCTATTTTCGCCCTAATCCCTAGGGGAGAACTCACATACAAAGGCTCCTCTAAGGTCTCTAGAGGTCCTTGCCCATTTCCACCATATTTGGGCCTCACTCTCTAGCTGGAACATAGCTAGTCTAATCCTGGTTGCGTCAAAGGTAATCTTCATGGCCTCTAACACCTTCTCTATCTGCATAAACCAATGGTCTGCCACCATCGGGTCTCCTCCCCCTGTGAATGTTGAAGGATGATGCGTTCTAAACCTCTGGAGGTTACTAGGACCTCCCTGACTACCTGCTATACCAACTTGTGCTATAGCGCGCCATAATACCATGACCTCTACAAGGCTGCGATCAAATCTTGGTGGTGTCGACCGGTGCCCCGTGGAGCGACCTCTACGTCCTTGTCCTCTGCCCAGCCATCTGATTTCAATGGAAGCAAAGAATCATTAAATTTTTTTCATTTTCGGTCCTAACTAGCAATGCACATGCCAATTGCTAATAGACTTGACAACCATGAGCGACCCGTTCATTTTCTAAGTGAGCGCTAAATTCCTGCTCAATTCATTTATTTCAATAAAATTCTAAGCTTTCTTGTTCATTTCATTATCAAATTCTAAGGTCATAGTTCTAACCTTAGTATTCACATTTTCTATCGCATTACACCATGCATATAATTTCCCTACTCAACAATCGTAATCACAATTCCCATATACATCATAAGTGTATATGTCCTTCCACATAATTTGAAACATAAAATCAAGTCAAACATGTAACATAAATTAATATCTCAGTGTAAATGTGGCAGAGACACTATTCACACGGGAATCGGTCATATATTTCAAGTCCCTGCATTCACAAGCAATGCAAGACCATTTATCTAATATATTAAATCATATTTATCAACAATTATTTCGAAAATTTCATCATTTTCAAAATTTTGTCATTTGTTTGATTTTATTTTATTTTAATTTAATTTAATTTAAAAAAAAAAAAAATTTTTGAATTTTTCCTCATTTCGATAACCTCCTTGCTACTCCATATCTGATGGCTTGAACCTTCTTGATTCCTATGTCATTTATGCGTTCACTTTGGGAATTTATTTAAAATTTTATTTCATTGTCCTTAAACCAAATAAATTTAGTAAATTTATTTCTTTTATTTCATGTTCCGGTTACATAACAAACTCCAAATTTGTTTTCCAACACTTCCAAAACATTTTAAGGGTTGATTTAATCCTTTCTCTTATGCAAGCTGATTCTGATATTCCCGATTTTCCATAAAATCCACTTTGTTCTTGTCTGAGTTAGAGCAAGCGTCGAAATTTTACGGACCATTTTTTCAGAGTTTTCTCAACCTTGTTCTCACACTACATCCTAGTGTTCAACATCATCCCTATGCTGTTGTCGAAACATACCAATCATATATTTCAATCACATAACACCTAACAATTCATGTTATGCCTGTTGAGCATGCAAGCACACTTCAAAATCAAATCACCTGAAAACACACCAACACATGCATGTAGTGTCCTAGTTTATCATTGATTTCCTAGGTAATCTCATACCTACACTTGGCATCGAACCACACCTGATGGTGATGGATACCAAACAGAGCTCCCTAGGTATTCGTATGCCTAAGCTGCGATCTCAGCTGTGGCCTTCAAACCCGAGGTCAGATTGACTACTAGATCAACCAACGGAATAATCGTGAATGTCGGGTGACCCGACATTTTCTAAATATCAGGCGGAGTCTCCTTTGTGGGAACAGACCCAAACCACAACACTGCATAAAACCTGTCCCCAGCAGTCCAATATAACTTGATGTATGATTAAAAGAAAAACTGGCCACTTGGGCTCATAAGCTAATACTCATAACAATGTATATATCCAACTATCAACCATAGTTCAAAGAGTTCAAATTTTACTCTTATACAACACATATATTAAAATTAGAAATTCTAATATATAATACATCATAACCCAAAGCCCTGATCCGGCTTTCTTCTAAACCTCGGTCTCTAGAAGGGCCGTCCTGTACGCTCCCTATACCTGTAAAAATAATATCCCTCGACAGGGTGAGCTAATGCTCAGTAGTGGAATCACCCTAAGTGGGCTGCTCTCCACCTAAGTGCAATACAATGCTCCAAAATAAACACACATTCAAGCAAAATACATGATCCTACTTGAATGTCCACAACTGATCATCTCGTGCAGGTCTGTAAACTCCCTCACACTTTCGCCTGGCCTGTGTGAGAATTTTAGTTATTTTGTGGACAACCCTCCGGTGTATATATATCAATTGGGCCGTCTCCGGCGGTGAGTATTGTTATGGACACACCCTCCGATGTATATCAGGTGGGCTGTCTCCGGCGATTGATATTTTAGTATGGACTACCCTCAGTTAATTATCATTTTTTTAGACAACCCTCCGAACCATTTTCTCTAGACTCCTCATGTGCACTCGCTCTATGATCCTAGGGTGACCTAGTGCATATGGAATGCATGATGCCAATTCCATTACAATCTATAACACATAAATATATAAACATGCATATATTCACATAAATTTAAATCCACTGTCATGTGTGCATTCACATTTCATACACCAAAAATTAGCTCACTTGGGCTAATTATCAAACACGAGCAATTCACTTAAATTACTTGACCAAACATATTATTTCAAAAAATTATTTTGTGAACACTATTCTCGGGAATAGTGAAACCCTCGGTTACTATTCCCGGCAAATCACCAATCATCGGTTCACTTAGTGAACCCAATTTCAAACCCGTTTAGGCTCGCACAAACCCGATACATGATTTATTTCAAAAAATTACACAATTAATCAACTTGACAGCAGTTCCCGGTGATGGACGGCTGAAATGGAGTTTCAAAATTTCCAATAATTCGGTCCGTTTGGGACCCGTCAAATGGCCGTTCAAGGCCTCAAACCAACTTGAAACATTGAAAAACAATTAATAGTGTAAGTGACCTTTAGCAGGTGGTCAGTTGTTTTATAAACCTGCGAATACAAAGTGAGTCGGGTTACTGACGTACTTTAGAAAATCGGGCAGAGTCTCCTTTGTACGGGGAGCTCTACCCAAATACAAAACCTGCATATCCTGTCCTAAACAGTCCAATATATGCAATATATATCCAATACGGCCACTTGGGCCCATAAAAAATACTCATCACAGTATATCCAAACTATATCCAATAGTTTTAAGAGTTAATAAACTACTCTTACACAACATATATTAAATGAAAAGCATTCTAATACATGTACACAATGTGACACCAAAGCCACATCCCGACTTTCTTCTAAAACAGCCTCAAGTACGAACCGTCTCCTCGCACGCTCCCACGACGGGGTGAGCTAAAGCTCAGTAGGAGAATCGCGCTAAGAGTAGTGCAATGTTCCAAAGTAAATACTCATTCAAGCAAATGCATGATCCTACTTGAATGTCTACATGACCAACTCATATCCCGAGTCCTCACCGACTCTCTCACACTCGCCTAAGCCTCGTATGAGAATATTAGTTTATTAGTGGACAACCCTCCGATGTATATATATCGGTGCTGGGTAGCTCAGGCGTGATATATTAATTGTTTGTGGACTACCCTTCGATGAATATCAATTGGGCCGCTCCGACGATTGATATTTTTAATTTGTGGACTACCCTCCGATGATTAACATTTTTAGACTACCCTCCGAACCGTCTTCTCTAGACTTGTACTATGCCTTGCTCCCCATAGTCCTAGGATGTTCACGTGCATATGGAATGCAATAACATGTCAAATCAATCTGATCCCAATTCACATGTAAATATATAAGCATCACGTATATTCTAAAGCATTCAATTCACACAATCCCATGTCATGTAAATTTCCAAATTTCCACATCAAATTTAGCTCCCTTGGGCTAATGATCACACACGAGTAATTTAATTTAAATCACTCGACCAAACACATATTTTCACAAAATATATTTTTTAGAATTCTTGTTTGAGAATAGTAAAACCCTCGGTTACTATTCCCGAAAATCACAAATCAACGGTTCACTTTGTGAACCCGTATTTCCATGACCATTTCCGACTGATGCATATAAGCAACCATTCAATACACAAATCAACACAACCTACACCCCGAGCAGCCCCGCACCTGATTTGTCTGGCGGCCTCTAAAAGTTTCTAAAAATTTCAAATAACCGGTCCCACGTGTTTTAGGACCGATCAAAAGCAACCTCACGGCCTCATTCAGCGAAACATTAGTAAAACATTTAAATGAGAGTAAAGGCGCTCAAGTAGGAGAAAATCCCTACCTCGAGGTTTGAAGAGCTCCTAAATCCGGTACCCACGCGAAGCCCTCTCCGCGTAGAGCATTTCTCCTTCTTGTCCCGAAGACCGCCAACGGTTGGATCGCGTGCATTTCTAGAGAGAAGCAAGACGTTCTCTCTCTAAAAATTCTCTAAGCCGTCTACTGCAAGTCTCCTCTCCCAAACTCACGTTTTTTGTTCTTTAAAATGTAGGAGAAGAAGCACTATTTGAGTTTTTGTCATTTAGTGACTTAAACTTTCCAAAAATGACCTTTATGTCCCTCTTTTACCAGATTTGATATTCGGCACTACCTCGGCCGTCCATTTTCATCATTTCTCTACTCGTACCACTTATGGTACATGATTACTTGTTATATGTGACTTTCGTCACATCGAAATTCGTTTTACGGCACCCTTAACGCGATGCCTCGTAAAACGTGCCAACTCCGACTATCTCGGAAAGTTACGAAATTTTACGTACTAACTAGATTTTTCGAGACGATTCCAACGGTGAAATCCGTTTCGTCATCCGAGATCCTAGAGAGGTAATTATGGATTTTAACCCAGTACAATTTTTGTAATCAAAATTACGGTTTGCCCTTATTCGAAATTGGAATTTCTCGGGTCTTGTTCTCCCGCCTTAAAGAGAATTTCGTCCCGAAATTCCAAAAGCGATCTTTATCAAACACATGCATATGCAACATGCACTCTACCATGCATGTGATCATTTTAAATCTTAAGCATTCGAAGCGAGTACCTTAAATCCCTAAACAGAAGGATAGGTGGCGCATCGTGTGCTCACGCTCCCGTTGACTCCTCCGCGCAGTGCCGCCATAGCACTCTCGCAGCCTCACGGTCTTGCGTCATAAGAGCACGATCCACGGCTATCAAAATGCTGCGGTCCCTCCTCGAGGTCCATCGGTGTCAACCTCGATATGTCCCCAATCACCACATGGTGAATGCGGGTATATTCGGAGCATGGAGACGTGAAATACCTCGTGGACACCTGTCATGCTGGGCGATAACGCCAACCGGTAAGCAATAGTGCCTACCCTCTCGAGTATCTCGAAAGGCCCAATGAACCTCGGCGATAGCTTCTCGCGCTTGCCGCCTGCCTCCTCTCGGCATCGCCTTCAAGAGACCGTGATCCTCAGCCTTTCCGGGACTCTAAGGGTGACGTCGCACATCCGCACAAGCTCTTCTGCTTAGGCTCTGGGCCTGAGAAAGCGGCTTGTCGTATCAACTCACCTTCTCGGAGGTGTGTCTAATCCATCAGGACGCTGATGGATCTCTCCTACCTCGGTCCATCCTAACGGTGACCTACATGGCCTCCCATACAATGCCTCATACGGTGCCATCCGTATACTCGCCTGATAACTATTGTTATAGGCAAATTCCACTAAGGGCAATTAATCCTCTACCCTTATGATCCGGGACATGTTGCAACATGCCCCTAACACCGTATATAATCCATACACACGTAACCACAACCCTTGCTTGGTGTAAGCTAACCTCCAGGTCACAATCAACGACAATCAATGGGTGTCAACTCAATCCATGCCATGCATGACATCCATTTACAGGCCTTGCACATTTCCAGCGAAGCACATCGATGCAATTTCCAAGGGGTATCCAAACCTTAGGTCACCCTAGGCTCTATCATAACCCTAAGTCATAAGTGATAATCGTGTCCGTGTGTTTTAATCTTGGGCCTTTAACTCTTGACTTCTTGATGAGCTAAAGTCATCATTTCAGTCCATTTTCTGATTGATTTTTATATAAAAGTGATTAATATGCGGAAGATGGGACAACGCCACGTCTGGCGTGCGAGGGAATTGAAAGCGGAAAATGCGAAAAAAGCGGAATGTGGGTACCCAATCTTGAAATAATGGGCTGCGGGAGTTGCGTGAAATTCAAAAAGTTAAGGAATTTGATGTCGTGAAGCTGGGACCCGGTGATCAAGTGCATCTTCGGGTTATAATTACAAAAGGCTTGCGTCGCAATTGAAGCATAATGGAAGACCATGGTAGGCGTGAAGGAGTTCAGGTCAAACAACCCGAAATTGATGAAGAAGAAGAAATGATGTCGTGACATCATTGAAGTCAGCGATAGAATTTAACTTCGATGCAGTGGATATGATGTCGCGACACGAAAAGAAATCAGCGGGAGCTAAAATTATTGAACATTTGGAATTCGCAACATCGCTTCTAAGTTAAGTAGTCGCGACAACGAGTAAAAGCGGTCGCGACATCCAGTTTGCAAGGAAACTAATGATCGCTAGCATCATATGCACTAGAAGAAGGTCGCGACAAGATCAAAAATTTGTGCGGCGTAATCTGAAGGAAATCCAGCGACATCATTGATTAGTGCGACAACATTAGTAGAAGAAGAAGATTGGCGACAACGCAGGTTCGGCGACATCAATTGTAAAGACTTGGTCGCGACAACATCCACTGTCGCGACATCAAATACACCGATTAAAGACCGTGACGTCCTTAAGTTTGTCGTGACATGAAGCTACACAGACACGTCCACGACCAGCAAGACGCTGCGACATGACTAAAGACAGCGGAAATTCGCGACAAGGTGATTCGACATCAGCGATATTTGGGCCATTTTAAGCTGGTCAAAAGAAGTGCATCGAAGTGGGGCCCAGCAGGAACCACATAAATCTGTTTGCTACCTTGACGCAGCTCTTGGCGACATGAAAGAGATCTGGGTTCTTTGAAGGCTCCTTTGTATTTTTATTTTATTTTTCTTTTCTTTTGATGATTTTTCGTTTTCTTTTCCATTTAGTTTAGATTAGAATAGTTTGTATTTCGTTCTAATTTGGATTTGAGCGATTAGATTTGTAAGGGATTTATTTGAATCTGATTTATATTTCTTAAAATTGCATGCAGTTATTTGAATTCGAACAATTTTGGATTTGAACGCAGGTTCAGATTCTGATGGTTTATGATCAATGGCCGTAGATCATTATGTCGATAATTTAGAAGCCCGGCTTCCATTGGATTAACGTTATTGTCATAAATAATCTTTCTACTTGGTATTTTATTCATTATGGCGAACCGGATGTTGTCTGACTTCTTTGGTTTTCTTGTATCTTGGAAATTGATCCAATTTAGGTTTAGGTACTTATAACGAGGTTGTTACCGGCTCGATTTCCGGGAGGCCTGCGGGTGACCTGGAGAAGGCATTCACGAGTAACAATTTCGGAAGGTATTTAGACCTAATATTGCTGATCTAATGCGCTCTGTATATTAAATCGTATCCTCTTCTCACTTGTAGGGAATGAGTTGAGTGATTATAATTGAAATGCGAGTTCTATAGTCGAATAGTGAATTCGATCCGTGTTAACAGGATCTAATAATCAAGGAAAGAGTAAGCTATTCTGAATTTTGAGGTGAGGAACCGGTATAGTCTGAAACCTCGCTGATGACTAAATTGAAGGAGCTCGGTCTGGAGTCTATGTTGTGGGTATGAAGTATTGAGAAGAAAATACTTGAGAACAAGGCTTCTAGATTTAAAGTAGTTATCTCACTCTTTGTGTTCGGAAAGCAGTGAAAGGTGAGATGATGAAGCTGTGTGGTTTGGAGAGATCGGTCACACTATGTGAAAATCCTTGGACTAGTTTTAAAGATGCGTAGTTCGAGGAAAACAAAGTTACGATGCAATTTGTGGGAATTGATTCTTCACAATAGGCGATTATTGATGTTTCTTTTGAGATAAGCTTATTAAATCTAAAATTGTTATTTGAAATTTCAATCTTCAATTCATTTGTTATTCGATCATTTTTCTTTTACATCATTATTTTGACTTTGGCAAAATCTTATTATCGTGTCTCGTCCGAATGGTATGGAGCTTAAATAGTTGGGGTAGTTGATTGAAAAATTCTTGGGAATCTACAATGGGATCGATATCGGACTTAAATCCATTTTATTACTTGTCGACACATTGCACTTGCGATCTTTGGATCAAAACCACACGAAAATGGTTTTCTCTTACAAAAATATCTTTTAATCAACATGATGGTTAAAGAAACTCACATTCAAGTTTGAAGGTTTATCTACTGAGGATTAAACAATAATCCTTGGATAATAAGTCTTAAATTTGAATAGGTGTTTTGATCCATAACAAATTATCGATGTTGTCTTAACAAGTTTTATGGCATTGTGCGAGTTAGTTAATAGTCGCTTTGGTGATAACGTCATAAGTGGTATACATCATATGGTCAGTCAACAAGTTTTTATGGCGCCGTTCAGGATCGAAGAATTTAGTAAATCAATATTCAAGCAGAAAGAAGGAAATGCTAATTTGGACATTTTGAAGAAAAGAACAAAAATAGCTTTTCAAGCGTGGTTATTTTTGTACTAATCTTTAACAAACCATATTGAAAATGTTGTTGACCAGACTAATCTGACAATGTAAGTGTGTTTTGATTTCAGGGACAAAATCTTAATGCATAGGAAACAGAACACTTATTTGATTCCAGTAAACACAGAATTAGAGAGAACTCTCAGAAGCTTGAGAAAGATAAAGAAGGCAGAAAACTCAACCATGGTAGATGAAGACGAGATCGAGAATGAAGCACGTAGAAGCGGCTAGAGGCCTCAATCCAGCGTCTTATGGGACACGGAAGCCTATTAATATTCAAGATGAGTACTTTCGGCAATCGGGCGGCAACATTGATGCAAATAATTTTGAACTTAAACCGGCACTAATTATGATGATCAGTGACATCGATTTGCTGGACATCAGCGAAGGACAACGAGCACACAGGAAGATTTCTGAATGCATTTGGGAGTCATCAAGCGCATCTCTTCATTCTCTCTGAGAGATACGGCGACATGGTATGAATCTTTACCATATGGCTCTGATACTTAGGAGGAGTTAGTAGAGGCGGTAGGTAGATTCTTTCCCCGAAGCCTCGCCTCGAGGAGAGGAGGGAAATCATTGTGTTTCGGCGGGGGGAGAAGATGAAAGCTGTATGTGTAGCTTGGAAGATTCAAGCGTTCTTTGAGAAGATGTCCAATACATGGGATAGATCTGAAACTCGGATGGACATTGTATATCATGCCTTGAATGACCTGTCAAAGGGGATCGTGGTACTTCATGTTGTGGAGCATTGAATGAAAAAGTCTTTGAAGAAGCCCGAAGTGATTGAAGACTTTTGGCTGTGCAATGACTCATGCAGGTTTTTCAGAGAGACGGCGAGAGGAAGAGAGGATCATGGAGCTGAGCAAGATGCGTATGGAGGCGAGTTGGATGCCATTACGGGATGGACAAGCGAAGGAAGGCCTGCGCCCGTAGATGACGGAGTTGAAGAGAGTTATTGAAAGGAAGTGCTGAGAGAGCTGTTGAAGAACAATTCTATGATGCTGAAGGTTAAGTATCTGGGTGAGCCAAGAAACTACCATTTCAGGCAATACCAACTGCCGGCACAGTATCACCCGACAGCGAGGAACCATGAGAATTTCTCATATGGTGGAGGGGGCTCCGTAATTGAGGCATGGTGAGAACCCTCAACAGGGTTATCAACAGCCACCAAGGTTCCAGCAACAGCAGCAAGGAAATGAACACAGAAATGAATATCAGGGTCAAAGGAGGGCCCAATCTTTTGAAGAACAAATGCTGCATTTCATGGGGGATAATAAGAAGTTGTTGAACCTCCCGTGAACAAAGTTTGCGAGTGGAAGCAGCGCACCAATTCTCAAATTTTTCAAAACACCAATGCATCCACGCGAACACGGGAGACACAGCGGGAGTGGCTGGCCCCAACCTGCGGCCGGAGGAAAGATACCTTCCCAGTGACCTGAAAGAAGAATCGAAATTTGCGTAGGTACGTGCGGCTTAGGAGTGGGAAGGAGTTGCAAAGATGAAAGAAAAAAAATGGCGTTAGCAAAGAGAAGAAAGCCCGGAGAAAAGGAAGAAGCACTAGAAAAAGAAAGAAGGAGTGGACAAGAAGGATATCAGGCTCTGGGCCTGCAGTCCCATTTCCAGGCTGCGAAATCGATGATAGAGGAGGCGGTTGCGAGTTTTGAAAACCTTTAGGCTAGAAGTCGGTATGCCCTTCTGAAGTGAGCTCAGGATGCCACTCTATCTGAAATTCACGAAGGACATGTGAGCAAGAAAGAAAGATAGTAGAAGAAGAGGTTGTGAATCTCCTTTGCTACTTGCGTCTTGTGATAAAAGAAAGAATTGCGAGAAAAGGATGAAGGATCGAGGAGTTTTACAATTCCTTGCATCATTGGAGGAGTTGAATTCGAGGAAGCTCTGTGACTGAAGCTAGTATAAACTTGATGCCTCTTCTGTTTGCCAAGCAATTAAGTTTGGGGAGGTTATTCCGCGATATTACTCTTGAATGGGCGGAGTGGTCGATGGTAAAACTTGGAAAGTCGCTGGAAGTGTCTTTAGTCCTTTGTTGGGAAATTTGTCTTCCCAGTAGACTTCATTATTCTGGACATGGAAGAAGATTCACAAGTACCCTGCTCTTGGGAGACCATTTCACAACTCTTGGGCACGATCGGCGTACGGAGTTCTTACCTTGAGGGTTGGAGGAAGTGCTTTGCTTTCAGCAGTCAAAAGCATGCGGGGGAATATAGATATAGACGAGAGAAAATTGCAATGTAGTTGATGATGTCTATACCTACAACTTTGATGTTCACAATGATTGTAATGCTCAAATTTTTGCTCCGATGAAAAAGATAAATTCCAGTATATTGAAGTATTATACGATTGTCCATACAGTTTTCCATTCTATAGAAAGCTATGTTGAGCACGAAGCAAAAGCAGAAATGACAAAGGGAAAATAATGAAAAAGGGAAATTCATCAAAAGAAACCGTGAAGAGGGCTAGTGTTGAAAGAGTTGCCAAGTCATTTAGTATGCTTACTTAGAATCACGAAAGAGAAGACCAGGTGATTATCTACGCTGGGCTGGTGATCTTGAGGAGCAGTTGCTTAAAATCTTAAGAAGCATAAGAAGAGTCTATAGCTTGGTCCATTGAAGAATTGAAGGGTATCGGTCCATCAATTTTGCATGCACAAAAAATTCTGCTGAAAAGAAACTTCAAAGCCATCACATGGGAGCATCAAAGGAGGCGAGATCGATGATGAAGGAAGTGGTCAGGAAGGAGGTACTCAAATTGTTGAATGCTAGTTTTATCTATGCAATTTGAGATAGTCCTTGGGTGACCAGTCCATGTGGTTTCCCAAAGAAGGGTGGAGTTTCTTGTAATCGCAATGAGAAAAATGAATTGATTCAGCGAAACGATGGCGAAGGATGGAGGGTATGCATTGATTCACAGGAAGCAACACGGCCACGAAAGATCATTTCCCTTTGCCCTTCATTGATCAGATGTTGGACAGATTAGCAAGACACCCTCATTTTTGTTTCTTGGATGGGTATTCAGGATACAATCAGATTGCGATTGCACCTGAGGACCAAGAGAAGACCACATTCACATGCCCACATGGTACCTTTGCCTTCGGAAGGATGCATTTGGGGCGTGTAATGCTCTCTGCTACATTCAAAGGTGTATGATGTCAATATTTTCAGACACGGTTGAAGAGGTTATGGAAATTTTTATGGATGACTTCAGCGTGTATGGATCAGTTTTGATCGGTGTTTGAAGAACACAGGCTTGGTCTTAGATGCGAGACAAATAGTTAGAATTGGGAAAAATGTCATTTTATGGTAACAGAAGGTATTGTTCTTGGGCATAAAATTTATGCTACTGGACTGGAAGTAGACCAATCCAAGGTATCCATTATCAAAACTCTTGCACCACCTACCACAGTAAAAGGAGTAAGAAGCTTCTTGAGGCGTCTTGCGGATTTTATAGGAGATTTATCGAGACTTCTCAAAATAGCGGACCACTATGCGGATTCTTGGGAAGGATACAAGGTTTAATTTTGATGACTCACAAAAATTTGCTTTTGAAGAAATCAAGATCAAATTGGTTCAAGCACTATAATGGTACGCACGGAATGGGATCCCGGGGATTTGAAATAATGTGTGATGCCAGTGATTTTTGCAATGGGAGCTGTCCTAGGGCAAAGAAGGGAGAAAATATTCAGGACCATATACTATGCTAGTAGAACCTTCAATGAAGCACAAGAAAATTACTCAACAACTGAAAAGGAGATGCTAGCCATAGTATTTGCTTGTGAAAAGTGGTAATACATTTTGGGATCCCGTATTATTCATGCGATCATGCGGCAATCAAGTACTGATGTCAAGAAGAGCTAAGCGAATTGATAAAGGTGGGTCTTTGTGTGCAGAGTTTGACTTGGAGATCAAGGATAAAAGGGGTGTGACAATGTGATAGCTGATCACTTGTCAGAGTAGAAAAACTGCGAAGAAGAGAAAGTAATCTTGACGAGAGAACTTGATGAGCAAGCGTTTAAAGTTTCCTTTGAGCTTTCATGGTATCTTGATATTGTGAACTGTTGGCTTATTGGGGTAGTTCCTTGAGCTTCGACTACCTTGAAGGAAACCAGGCTGACGGCGGGTATTATATTTAGGATGATCCACTATTATTTAAAAGAAGTATTGACATGATAATAAGAAGATGTGTGCAGAGAAAATGAACAAGGCAAGTGCGAATGAATACCATGCATCACCATATGGGGGTCATTTTTCGGGAGAAGAACAACTCATAAGATACTCAATCACGGGTTTTATTGGCCTTATCTTCGGAGATTGTCTTGAGTGGGTTCGTGTGTGATAGATGCCAGATTGGAAATATCAGCGGCCCGAGAAATGAAATGCCCTAAGAGGTATAATAGTGGTGCAAATCTTTGATGTATGGGGAATGGATTTTATGGGACCATTCCCACACCCATCATTGGGAACTGTACATACGCTGCGGAGTTGATTATGTTTCCAAATGGGTGGAAGCGGTGGCTTGTCCAAGGAATGATGCTAATACAGTTGAGCTTCTTGCAAAAAAATATTTTGAACAGATTTGGAACACCCAGAACTATCATTAGTGATGGGGGAAGCCATTTTGCAAACAAAATATTGCAAAACTCATGGCGGTATGGGATCGAGCATGTAATGAGTTTAGCTTATCATCCCAGGACCAATGGACAAGAAATTTCCAACGGGGAGATTAAAAGAATACTTGAAAGGCTGTGAGCTCAAGCGGGAAGGATTGGTCTTCCAAACTTGATGATGCACTTTGGAGGCTTCTGGGGTGCATCCAAAACTCCCGTTAGGTGTCCCATGCAAATTGTTTGGCAAACCATGTCACCTACCTCTAGGAATACAAGCAATGTGGGCCATCAAGAAGTTGAACTTAGATTTTAAAGCTGCAAGGGAAGAGAGATTGCTCAAATGTCTGAGCTGGAAGAATTGAGAAATGAAGCCTATGATAATGCTAGAATCTCTGAGATAGACAAAGAAATGGCATGATCAAGGATCTTGAGGAAAAAGTTGAGAGCGGGGAGCAGGTTCCTCTTGTTTTAATTCTAGGCCAGAAATTGTTCCCGGAAAGTGAAATCCAAATGGAGTGGAGCGTACACGGTGGTGTCAAGCAACCCTTTGGACGGTGGCTGATGGGGCGTGCGGAGAAGAATTCAAAGTCAATGGACAAAGACTGAGCATTATCTAAGCGGGGAGGAAGGAAAGAAGAGCTCTGACAAGTTCATTGAGAAGGAAAATCAAAAGCGACAAGTCCCGGCTAAGGACTAAAAGCGAAGCGGTGATGGGAGGCAACCGCAGAAGACTTTAATTTCTGTTTTTAGATTTTGAATTAACCTTGATTTTGTTTTCTATGATTATAATGATTAGTTAGTACTTAAGAAGTTAATTTTTGTTTAATTGAATCCTACTTGTAATTGTTGCAGAGTACTTATGCGAAATGAAACCGGACAAGAAGGAATGAACTCCGTGCGACTCCGACCTTGCGGAAAGAAGAGCGACGAAAAAAAAAGGGAGCATTCCTTCCTATATAAGTGTGAAATTTGAATTGAATACATTCTTTAAGTGTTGTGTGAAATTGGTTTGTTTGATGATGAGAATCATTTAATTGATTAAGAGTGAAAAGGTTGTTTGTTCTACATTAAATTTGAGGCAAGTGCGGACTACGTTGCGACAAAACTTATGTCATGACAGAAACTGAAGTCACAACAAAAGTTGATGTCGTGACTTAATCAGCTCTTACTGAAGTAAGAATAAGGATGACGTGCGTGACCAAAAAGTTACGTGGAGAAAGAGTCGGTCGTGACGAAATTTTGGAGTCGCGACAAGCATTAATCCTTGAGAAGAAAGAGAGGTGGCGACATTGGCAATGTCTGAGATGCACGATGTCGTAACCTTAAGAGGACTTGTCCTCCACGGATAATTTATGTCGACAAAGAGGATAAATTGCCAGGCGGGCGATTTTCAATTTGCCCTAAATTTAATAATGACAGCGCACTCTCGGCTGAATTTAAGTAGCGACAAGCATTAATAAATGAAATCTAAATAGTCCACCATAATAAGATTGCAAGCTGACTCTTCCCGTATTATCTTCTTCCTCGATCACGAATTCAACTCTTCGTCTTAACATATTCTACGGATTAGATTCCTTGCAAAACCCTAAATCCAAACTTCCTCCTAAAACCTTCGATTCCTCCCGATGGCTGAACAGAGACTTTCGTCAGTCACGGGCCAATCATGGAGGAACATGCTCGAGCAGAAGGAGCGGTTCATCGAACACGAGAGTCAACCAATTGCAAGGAACAATCATACAAGAGGAAGGATAAGGTGATGGAAGAAGAAGATGCGTTTGTGTCAGAAGGCTGGTGTTAGCATGCGGAGGTATTATGCGTAAGGAGTTTGTTGGAGAGAAGTTCGACAACCACCCCCATTTCCCACTTTCAAGGAAATGATAGAACAACGAGGATGGGAAAATTTACGCGGCACCCGAAGTATGGAGATGACAGATTAAGGGAATTCTACTCTAACTTAGTAGGAAGAAAGGACAACTACGAATTTGTCGGGGAGTTTGGGTTCCATCTGACGAATGCCATTAACGAGGTGTGCGGGATGAGCGGGACAAAGGCATATAGCTCCCGGAATTTAAAAAAGGCATTTAGCAAACCCGAGCGTGAGAAGATTGTCGAAGTGACAGATGGTAGGTTCAATGGGATCAGAGAAAGAGGCACCAAAGACAATCCAGCAGGGAGACCTTGAGAGGAGGCTAGGTATGGTTTTGTCCTGGTGTACGTATTGGTTCAACCCGAGCATGTATGCACAGTAAGGAACGAGGAAGCCATGTATTACGTATGCAATCTGAAAGGGTACAAGCTCAACGTAAGGCAGTGATTGAAAATTCCTGTTAAGATACCATGAGGAAACAAAAGAGGTTTGATCCTCATCCAACAACAATCATAGAGGCTTTGTTTGAAGAATTTACAGGGTGAAGGAACATGGGCAGAAAGAAGAAAAGGTTCCCAAGGCTTCTACATTAACCTAGCGGGAGGTAGTAAGGGCCAGGAATTTGAAGAAAAGGGGATCATGGTGGAAGCAGATTCTGGAAAAGAAGAGGAGAATGAAAGACAAGAAGAGGACACTCTTCGGGTTGGGGATCAGAGAAAAAAACCCAGGAACACAACTAGGAAGGGAATACCTCACATGTTTGCGAGGACTTAGAACCCGGATGAGACAAGTCCTATAGATTTCACCACCCAGACGACTCCACCAATGAGAAACAGGGAATTCAGAAAACCAGGAGAAAGCTCTAGGAGCCCAAGAAGATATGAATGATGGAATGCTCATTTCTATCACGAAAAGTATGGAAGAAAGAGAAGAGGAAATGGAGCATTCAACGAAATTCGAAGAAGATGTGTATGAAATTTGGGTGAAAGAAGAGATCACTTGATGGGAAGAAGAACTGAATAGAAAAGAGAAAATGTATGAATCAGAGTTGAAGAAGAGAGCAGAAATGGGAAGGAATCGAAAGGAAGAACGGCTTAAAAGATCACAAGCATAAGAAGAATTTTCAAAAGAAATGGAGGAAGGAACGAGGATACACTGAAAAGGCTGCAGCTTAGCCATGAATCATTCTCTGATAATCAATATGATCGAGACTCTGCTCCTGAAACTATCAGAAGGGATGCAGAACAAGAAGCCAAGACAAGGCGATTAAGGGGTTCAAATTTCTTTATATGTCATTGTTAAAGGAGTTTGAGAAGAAGATGTTAGATAGAGGACAAGGTGTGATGACAATGATGCTTATAGAAGAAAATATGGTTGGAAAATTTGGAGTTTGATTAACAACAATCCCATCAATTACAGGAATCATGACAGAAATAAGACATACAATGAATACATTTGGGTCAGAGGCAAGATATTTGAATAAAAAAATTGATCTCACCAATTAGCGATTCTTGAAGAGCAGATGGAGAAAGAAAGTGCCAAAGTGAAGAAGAGGGCCAGTAAATTCCCGAAGTTCAATCCAAGCACAGCAGCCTTGATGCGGATCCTCGAACATATTTGCTACTTCTTCAAAAAGAAAAAAAACCTTCAGCCGACTCATCCATCTCTTTACTCATTCCCGGCTGTTGATTCTCAACTTTATACAATCCCAATAGATAAATCGAAATTTGTTTGATGTTGAGTTGTTTGAAGTCAAATTGTGTGTTTACTTTTTGCTTTAATTGTTAGAAGAATAACAGTAGAAATAGATCAGTAATGAAAATGATGACATAGCATTAGTTAGTTGATTAGAATATAGCATGGATGAACTAATTGAAAATAGAATTTAGTTGACACGAGCTGATTTAATTGAAACATAAATTGCGATTTGGTTTCAATTTTCTTTGATAAGTCTAGAATAAGGAAGGTTATACAATTGAAGGAACAAAACAATTTTCTTGAGTTTGTGAGCAGTGAGTCAAGGAACCTGTTGGAAATAACATCATTTAAATTCTCATCCTTATTAATTCGAAAATCCTCGGGGTTAGTCACAGTTAATCAACCCAAATTCTAGAGCTTGTTAGATTAATGATCAAAAGGTAAAAATCTGGGATACAATCAACAGGAAATGATGCAGGCCATTCTTGGGAAAGTTTCTGAGCCATTCTTGCCATCTATTTCATATGCTAATGCATACACTTTAGTTCAGTGAGCAGAAACAGCCTTATTCTGAAGAAAAACCAATGGAGACACCAACCCATTCTACAGAATCAATCCTCTAAGAACTTTTGTGATTGCAAGAACTCAAGAGAGGAACAAACAAAGTTTGTGGGAGTGTAAATTTTTGAGGAACTCAAGGAAAATACGAAAAAGGAATGAAGAGAAAAAAATGTGAGAAAAGAGGCAGGGAATAGGGTTTGTCTCCTAACTCTCTTGAACAATTAAGTTCTTAGGGTGTTTCAACACCTAGTACCTAATGCCATACGGTATGGGAGTTACTAACCCAATTCGCTAAGAATTTAGAAAGCCTAAGAGAGATAACATTACTATTTGAATGGTGACGAAGGAAAATTTCCCGGTTGAATTATGAATGAGAAATGGGAACATACGATTTGAATAGAAGAAAATCAAGGTAGTATCCCCAAACACGGATTTGGGGGGAGTTTATTAAGGAAATTACAAGGAGGAAAAGGGAGACTGACGGATGAATAAGAAAGGAAAAAGAGTATTGGTAATCTTAACCTAAAATTCCCATCCGTCTTACCCCTTACCAGGCCTAACATTACAAGCCCCAGGCACGATTGGTGATCTTGAGGTTCGTAATCACCTACATTAGTGGAGATCCAATATGAACTAACAAGCCTAGTGGAATTTGGAAAATCGGGAAAGATCAAAGCGTAGGCATCCTCTAAGAGTTAATTGACTCATTAAGAAAATGAGAAAGAAAATCAACTCACATTTCGCGGAATGATAAGCTATCTTTTAATTTGTAAAACAAATTCAACAATTCGTTATGTACACATGATCGGTAGAAACTAACTACCCAGACTTAAAGCTGAATACAAAGAAAAGAATGCAATTTCAATTTCAATTAAATTGGCTGCTACTGCATAACAGAACAGAAAAATGTCCTTTTGTTTGAGGACAAACAAATCTTTCTTTTCTTTGCTTGGGGACAAGCAAAATTTTAAGTTTGGGGGAGTTTGATGAGCTTAAAAGTCATCTATTTTGGTCATTTTGATTGATTTTTATATAAAGTGATTCATATCTGGGAAGATGGAATAACTTCACCCAATCTGGCACGATATGCGAGAAATTGAAAAGCGGAAAATGCGAGAAAAAAGCGAGAATGTGGGCGTAAATGCGATATAATGAAATTGCGAGGAAGTTGCGGCAAAGAGAGATTACAAGGATTAAGGAATTTGATGTCGTGAAGCTAGAGCGGACAATCAAAATGCTCTTAGTTATAATTACAAAGGCCCGGTGTGATTGAAGCATAATGGAAGACAAGCGAAATTTGGGCATGAAAGGAAGTTCAAGGTCAAACAACCGAGGAAATTGATGAAGAAGAGAAATGATGTCGACATCATTAGAGGAGAATCGCGATAGAAATTTGCTGGTCTGATGGATATGATGTCGCGACACCCAGAAGTCATGACGGGGCTAAAATTGGTGAACATTTAGGTCGCAACATCGCTTCAAAGTTAGAAGTAGTCGCGACCTCAGCACTGAAGCAGAAACAGTCGCGACATCAGTTTGCAAGGAAACTAATGGTCGCAACATCAGATGCACTAAAAAGAAGGTCGCGACAAGATCAAGCTGTCGCGACATCATCCTGAAAGGGAAATTGCGACATCATTGATTGGTGTGACAGCATTGGTAGAGAAGAAGAGGTCGCGCAACACGGGTTGTCGCGACATCAACTGTAAAGACTTGAGGTCGCGACAACATCGGTCGCGACGATACTCTGAGAGGAAGAATTCGCGGCCGACATCCACTTGTAGCGGCGTCAAATACCTGATTAAGGTAAGCGCGCGTCAGCAAGGCTGTCATTGACATCGGCTACACCAAGACACGTCACGACCAAACAAAGACTACGACATGACTAAAGACAACGAAGTCGCGGGCAAGAATTGATGTCGCGACATCAGCAACCAAGCGGGCCGTTTTAAAGCTGCGGTCCAAAAGAAGTGCATGTCGAGTGGGAATGACTTGAACCACATAAATAATTTGCTACCAACGACGGCTCTTGGCGACTGAAGAGATGCGGGTTCTTTGAAGGCTCCTGTATTTTATTTTCTTTTCTTTTCTTTTGATTTTCGTTTTCTTTTCCATTTTAGTTTAGATTAGAATAGTTTGTATTCGTTAATTTGGATTTGAGCGTTAAGTACGTGAGGGATTTAGGCGAATCTGATTTATATTTCTTAAGGTGCTTGTCCAGGTTGTTTTGAATTCGGACAAATTTTGGATTTCGAACACCAGGTTCCGATTACAATGGTTTACTTGATCCCGTAGTGATGTATGGTATATCCGATAATTTAGAAGCCCGACTTTCCATTGAATTAGCGTTATTGTCGAAATAATCTTTCACTGCGGTATTTTATTCATTATAGTTGAACGGATGTTAAAATCGACTTCAGCGGTTTGCTTGTATCTTGGAATTGATCTGATTTCGGTTTTACGATACCCATAGCGAGGTTGTACAACTCTGGTTCCGGGAGGCCCTCTGGGTGACACAGAGAAGGCATTCCTGAGAGTAAGAAACAATTTCGAGAAGGTATTTGAACCTGATATTGCTGATCTAATAAGCTCTATTATATTTAAAATCAATACATCCTCTTCTCACTTATGTAGAATGAGTTGAGTGAGTTATAAATTTAAGTATACCGAGAGTTCACCTCGGTCGAATAGTGAATTGATCCCATGTTAGCAAGGATCTAATCAAAGGAAAGAGTAAGCTATTCTAATTTTGGGGTGAGGAACAGTATAGTGCAAACCACCGGCAATGACTAAATTGAAGGAGCTCAGGTCAGTCTATGTTGTGGGTATAGTGAAAGAAAAATACCGGAAACAGGCTTCTAGATTTAAGTAGTTTATCTCACCCTCTGTGTTCGAGAGAAGCAGTGAAGGTGAGATGATAAGCTAATGTGGTTTTGGAGAGATCCAGTCACACTATATTAATCCTTGGACTAGTTTTAAGATCGCAGTTAGAAAACAAGAGATTCGGTACAATTGTACAGGAATTGATTCTTCCATGATAGCTGATTATTCAATGTTTCTTTTAGAGATAGCGGTTAAATCCTAAATTTGTTATTTTGAAATTTCAATCTTCGAAAATTCATTTGTTATTCAATCATTTTTTCTTTTACATCATTATTTTCAAGCTTTCAAAGCAAAATCTCATTATCGTAATCTCGTCCAAATAGTATGGAGCTTATTGATATCTGGACCTAAATCCATTTTATTACTTGTCGACCTGTGCACTTGCAGTATACTGGATCAAAACCACACGAAAATGGTTTTCTCTTACAAAAATATCTTTTAATCAACATGATGGTTAAAGAAACTCACATTCAAGTTTGAAGGTTTATCTACTGAGGATTAAACAATAATCCTTGGATAATAAGTCTTAAATTTGAATAGGTGTTTTCATTCCATAACAAATTATCGATGTTGTCTTAACAAGACATGGCATTATTGCACGGGATTAGTTAATAGTCCTTTGGTGATAACGTCATAAATTGGTATACATCATATGGTCCAGTCAACACTTACACTTCAAGCCTATTACATTCTCCACGAAGTCGGGATATCTCCGGGTCCTACTTACACCACAACTCGGAGTTCTTGCACAGGATTCTGAGCCCACTGCTGCCCATTGCAGCTCTAATTACTCGTCATTTCCTGAATCGAACTAAGAGTCTTCATTGGACATAGTCCTAAAGACAAATTCAACCCACACTCACCAAGATGTGAATGATCACTGCACCCACACCCGACTCGACGCTGATGATACCGCGGCACACTAACTGTAATTGCGCCATACCGGTGACACCCACTTCTGGTCCACCATGAGCAGAATTCCTCGTAGATCTCTCACCCATAATCCCGACTCATCAAGTCAATCCTCACCTCACACCCTGTGAGAAGAACATCTATACTGGGCTTCTCTAAGGGCCTTAACCTTCTAAGCCCAACCAATGTCGGTCGGTGAGTATGACAACCCGGCGAAGTTCACCATCGACAAACCCGGCGGTCATAACTCCGTCTTATGTCCAAATGACAATCAACAACCAATAGGTCTACCACCCTGAAGTCCATCACGCCCAATCGCGCCACTCCGATTCGTCCCTCGACTTTGACCCACACTCGCCCCTTTCGCCAACTGCGTCGTTGGAGGTGCCTCGCTCAGATAGCATCCCGAAACGAAATCGTTCTTCCGCCCGCGCTGTGTGCGGAGGAATGAATCGTATACTTCGGTTTTACGCTTAATCGATCGGCGTTGTCCTAAAATCCGGGATCCTCGTTCGGGCAACTTGTCTCACATGCCCAATCCCGGCCCTAGTCCTCGAAACTCATGTGAAGCGTGTTTCTCGCCTCTTCCCGAACTAGCACAGTTGATCCTCCCTCTGCTACCAACACCCGTGATCCCGAGCTGCCCAAGTATCCTCGATTTCTCTCTATGGTCGTGGTCGTCCCAACCATGGAGTCCACTCCGTAGGCGAAATCCCACAATCCCGCCCGAATGACAACCTCAGCCCATTCTCGAGTCTCCCGAGATACCCCGCCAACCCAAGAGTCTCACGTGATCTCGAAGATCGGCATCCGGCCCTCCAACTCATCACAGCTTCTCAACTCTTCTAGGTCGACCGACACTCGGGTGTCGACACCACGCGGTCCTTGCAAAAATCTCCCCTCAAGAAGCTAAAACCGCACTTACTAAACTTAGTGTACAAACTGATGGTCTCGCGAATCGTAACACAATCCTCGCGATACTCATGCTCCCACTCTAATCGAGTACATCAAAATGTCATCCACGAAGACTACCACAAACCGATCTAGATAGGGTCGAAACATCCTATGCATGAGATCCATGAATGTCGCTAACGATTCGTCAATCCAGCGGCATCACCATAAACTCAAAGTTCCCATAACGCGCCCTAAACGTCAAGGCCTTAGATATCTCGTCTCTCAACCCTCACCGATGGTAACCAAAGGCGGTCTATCTTAAAGCAGACTCGCACTCCTCTCAACTCGGGACATCAAATAAATCATCAACTTCTGCAATGGGTACCGACCATCGCAACCCCGTTCAACTCGCCCTCAGAACACGTACGCCGGGCTGGGTCTTGCCCTTCTTCTTCGCCAATAGAACCGGAGCGCCCTTTGGTGAAGTGCTCGGTCTAATAAACCCCTTGTTCAATAGTTCCCGTAGTCGACTCGAGTTCCCGCAGTCAACCTGCCATCCTACGCGGAGTCATAGAGATGGGTGAAATACCAAAGGTGTAACTAATACCGGGGTCTACATCCCTATGCGGGAGGTGGGCCCGTAGCTCCTCTAGAAAACATCCACAAACCGCAAATTACCTCGAGGTAGATCTAAGTCCGTCTCACTGGCCCTTCTGTAGTAAGGCTCGCTAGCCAACCCGCTTAACTGCCCTCGACACTGGACTCAGATAACGGCCTCGTGGGCAAAATATCATTCTCGTCTCTGGGAAAATTACCATACGAGTACCGTCTCGCAGATAGCGGTAACCCTCCTACGCTCACAATCGATAACGATCCTGTAAGCTATCAGCCAATCCATCCCTAGGATGACATCGAACTTTGACATGTCCAAGATCCTCAAGTCCACCGTGAGTAGAGTCCCCAAGATCTCTAACTCGCAACCTCGACATATCGTACCTATTCTCGCCCTAATCCCTAGGGGAGAATTCACATGCAACGGTTCTTAAGGTCTCTAGAGGTCCTTGCCCATTTCCACCATATTTATTTGCCTCATTCTCTACCTAGAACGCAGCCTATCCTAATCCTCGGTCAGAATCAAGTAACTCCATAGCCTCTAACACCTTCTCTATCCTCAGATAGGAACCAATGGTCGGGCCACTCACCGGACCTCCCCCCGCGAATGCCTGAGGAGGATGCGCCCTGAAACCCCTGCAGGGGTTACTTAGGATCTCCGACTACCCTCGCAGCGAGTTCAGGTAATAGCAAATTCTCCGTGAACACCTACTACTCTACAAAGGCCCGCCGGAACAAATGTCGGGTCGGTCAATCTGGTTTGCAGTTCGATCAACACCCCGTGGACGTCCTTCTACGCCCTCGCCCTCATTTCAGCCATTTACACAATTAACATGGCAACAAGAATCATTTAATTTCACTTCAACAACTAGTAATACGTAGATGTCGATTACTAATGGGGATTTTGACAACCATGAACTCCGACTAAGCCATTTTCTAAGTGGCGCTAAATTCTACCACTCAATTTATTTATTTCAAGAAGGTCTTGTGATCTCTTGTTCATTTCAAGATATCCAACTCCCCTAAGGTCATAGCGTTCCCATAACCTAGCATTCACCCTTTTCCTATACGCATTACACCATGCATATAATTTTCTACGCAACTACCGCGCAATCACGAGCATTTCAATCGGTAGTTAATCCAATACGCATCTCAAGGCATAACCATGCACTTCGAGACACTAATCAGCGGTTACATAACTCGCTGTATATGCAATCAATTTTGCAAGCATATCGTTTTCAACGAATTTTATTTTCAAAAATTTTATTTTTGAAAATTTTATTTTTGAAAATTTTATCAAAATTTATTTGATTTTTACTCAAATTTAAAAAATTTTTTTTTTTTTTTTTGAAAATTTCGAGATGAAACAAAGTAATTATGAACCGTTCACGAACATGGTCCAAAAACGATCGTGAAAATACCGAAGCCGTAAACGGACAAAATAGGTCGGTGCACCGAAGCGTACGTACTCTACGCCCGCCACAAGGCCCAGCCGCTGCGTCGCGGCTCGCGCTTTACCGGGCGGTCACCGCGCGCCGCGCTTACGCCGCGATGCGCGTTCGGCCGGCGCTCGCGGCCCGCCGCGACACTCGCGCGCTTCAAGGCCCGCTTCGGGCTAAGGGCCACGACTGCCACTCAAGGCTCGCTACGCTTCGGGCTGCTGCTACCCCGCCACGCCCGTCGGCCCCGCGCGCCCGGCCCCCCGGCGCCAGTGGTCGCGCTCACAGCCCACGCACGCTACGGCTCTCCTCGTGGCGCCCCGGGGCCGCCTTCCCAAATACCTGCACAAGGCCCCAACCGCCTGTCTCTGTCAAAATACACCTGTAGATTACACACTTCCTTTAGCCAAGCTCGCACGGTTGTAACACAAGAGATCAGACAGAATACAAGCCCTTCCCACGCCTGTACCTCAGACATAATATCTATTGCAATACACTTCACCTTCCAAAGTTAGCAGTATTGCAATACACCAAGCTCTTCAAGCCTTTTAAGTTGCACAATATTTTCCTTGTGAATACAACGGGCAAAGAGCTCTGCTCTGGGTTCTTTCTGTACATGTATACTTTTTCTTTCTGCCGTGCAAATTATTATTATTTTCCTTATTTCCCTAGAAGATGAAAATCACAAAAATCACTAAAATCATTTTTTTTCCATTTTCCATAATCTATCAAATAAATTTATAAAATTTATTTTTCTTTCTCCATTTCCTTCAATTTTTCAATTTGTAAAATCTTAGAAAATTTACTTTTCTCTTTCCTCTTAACCAAATAAATTCTATAAAATTTCATTTTCTTTTTTCCAAGCCTAATCGAAAATTTTCTCCACTAATTAAATTTATAAAATTTATTTTCTTCCATTTTCTTCAATCCTCATCCAATAAATTTATAAAAATTTATTTCCTCGCATTTTCTTCAACTTAGAAAATTATTTTCATCAATCTAATAGGCCAAATAAATTTATAAAATTTATTCTTTTATCTTCTTTTCCGCTTTTACACAATCAGAAAAACTTCAAAAAAATTTTCCCAACACATCATGTTTTTCCTTGCAAAGCAATTCAATTTTAAGCACACAAACATTTCACAACACACATACAACATGGTATACACACCATCATACAATATTTCATCACTCACACACACTTCACCAAATCACACAAAACACATCAACACACGTGCACGTAGTGTCCTAAGCCATTCCGTGATTTTCCTAGGGTAATCCCATTACCTAAACTCACATCAAACCACACCTTAGTGGTGATGTTCTCCGACCATGGCCTAAGCCCAATTTCTCAATCTTGCAGGTTTCATATACCTATACTCCACATCAAACCACCAGTGGGCGATGGATACCAACCCAGCTCCCTAGGTATTCGTGATACCTAAGCTCGATACTCGCCGTGACGCCCCAAAACCGGGGTCCGTTGACTCACCCGTCAACCTCGCGGAATATTATGGAGGTCGTGGGTTACCCGACGCCACTTTAGAGGCACCCGTAGTCTCCCTTTGTACGGAGCTCCCCACTCCAAATACAAACCCGCATATCATATCCCACGTACCCAATATATGCAATATATATCCAATACGGCCACTGGGGCCCATAAACAATACTCATCACAAAAGATATCTCAAACTATATCCAATAGTTTCAAGAGTTAACAATCATTCTTACACAACATATATTAAATGAAAGCATTCTATCACATGTACACACTGTGACACTAAAGCCACATCCCTGCCTTTCTAAATACCTCAAGTACGAACCGCTTCCTCAGACGCCCCGTACCAAAGCGGGGATCCCACGACGGGGTGAGCTAAAGCTCAGTAGGAGAATAGCCCTAAGTGGGCTACTCACCACCTAAGTGCAATGCAATGTTCCAAAGTAAACACTCATTCAAGCAAATGCATGATCCTACTTGAATTTCTACATGACCAACTCATATCCCGAGTCTCACGATTCTCTGCCCCTCGCCGTTCTCCCTCGTATGAGAATATTAGTTTAATTAGTGGACAACCCTCCCATGTATATATATCAATCGCGCCTCCGACGATTGATATATTAATTGTTTGTGGATTCATTCCTCCGATGAATATCAATCACGTCCGACTATCGACATTTTTAATTGCGGACTATCCGATGGGATTAACATTTTAGACTACCTCCGAACCGTCTTCTCTAGATCACCCATGCACTAACTCCTATAGTCCCAGGACAACCCTGCATATGGAACACATGCATGCCAAAATCCAATACGCCTAATTCACATGTAAATATATAAACATGCATTGTTGACGAATTAAAAACACACATGTACAAATTTCGACACTATTACCAAGGACTATTATCTAATTCACTTTTAACGGCGCCTATGTTAAAACTTGTTGACACCAAACAAAACTCAGATAAACCACCAATCTCTTAGAGTAATCATCATTTTTTTTAAAAGTTGGTTTTAGTCTCGATATTCCCATGCACGTGCTCGACAAGTAATAAAATGGATTTAAGTCTCGCATATATCGATCCCACGTAGATTCAAGAATTTTAAATCAACTACCCGACTACCACCTCCCATACTATTTGGACCACAAAATGATAATAGGATCCAACATTAAGGTATTGGAACAATTAAACGAACAAAAGGAAAATAACCGAACTACCCAAATATACTAAAAGAATAAGAATAAAGAATAATGAATTTAATAAAAGAACTCGAATATCGTAATAGCTATCCTCGGAAGACACATTAATAGAAACAGCTTATGTTGAACTATCACTCCAGAAATATCTTCTAAATAAAATTTCTTGATTAACCCGCTTTCAAAATCGCCCAAGGCGTTGTAGCTGTACCGATCTCTCCATACCCACATTTCATTATCTAATTTAAGCACCCGATTCTCGAATGTGGGAATTAGATAACTACTTTTAAAGAGGACTCCTTAATCCTGGGCATTTTTCTTTCGCAATACTTCATACCCATTTTATGGACTGTGAACCTAGCTCCTGCCATCGGTCAAGCAAGTGATATACAACTTCCAGACAGTTCTCCGAAATTAGAATAGATCAACCTTTCCTTGATTAGATCCGCCTACCATGGGATCGGGCCCCCACCATCCGACCAGGTGAACTCTTTGCTTGTTTAAATAGATAACTCATTCAACCCGTTCTTGATTTCAAGTGAGAAGAGGATTTATCTAAGTGAACTTACAAAGCTCAAAGGATCCCTAATAGCAGGTTAATATACCTTCAAAGAAATGTACATTGCCTGAATGTCTTCCCCCCGTGTCACTCGTAGGACTCCTTGAAATCGTGAGCAAGACGCAAATCTTAACTGCATAAGAAACTCCGATATCTTATCCCAAGAACATAAAACCCAAAAACCGTAAGTAAATTATTAATCGAAATTAATGTCACGAAAAAAAGACTACGTAAAAGATAAATTCCTACCATAACGCTCACTCTAATGGAAGCCGGATTCCTCAATTATCGACCACCGATACAAGATTCTCCGATCATAAGAATGGATTGCACTGAAACTGAAACAATTGAATTCGTAACTTGTCCCGAACTTCAACATTTCGTAGTAATTTGAAAATTAAATGAATTTCAGATTCGCCTTCACTAAACGATAACATCCGTATTCGTGAAATACAACGAAAAATAAAAATACGAGCATGATCTCGCCTCTAAAACGACTCGAAATGAAAATTAAGAAAAATAAAAGAAAAGAAAATAAAGAAAGAAAATGAGTTTTCAACCATCCGCATCTTCGCTCGGGTCGCCAAGTCGCTGGAATGAGCCGGATAGCCGCGTATTTATAGGTTTTCCAGCCGGGTCTCTAATCCTACCGTACCGCTGCGATTTTCGATATCCAGCCCAAGTCATCGTTCAAGTCGCGACCCCAGCTTTCCTTTGCGTCGCGACATCGAGGTCGCACCGATCCCACGTCGCGACCTCGACGTCAAGGCGACGCCGCTCTTCTTTAGCTCTTGATTACCCTTCTCGCCGATCCGTACTTAATTGGTCGCTACTCCGCATAAAATTTTAATTCTTTTCGTGTCACAACCTCAGAATTTGACTGCGGCACAACCCCAAACCGCATCAATGAATCAGCCATTCCTTTTCATTTCGTCCGCCATCTCGACTCCATCTCTCTTCTTCCACTTATTGTCAGATTTTCCTACTTTCTTCTCTCTTCCTCGCTAACAATTTGGTGAGTTTCTTCATATTTCGTATATTAATTATTCATTTCTAGATGAAAATAGAACGTAAAAATGGACTAAAATAGAGATGACTTTTAAGCTCATCAAACTCCCCAAATCTAAAGTTTTGCTTGTCCTCAAGTTAGAAGAAAGAATTGTTTGTCCTCAAACAAAATAATTTTTAAGGACATTTTTCTGTTTTTTTTTTTTTTTTTATTATTATTATTATTATTCCCCATTTCTTGTCTGGAATTAACAAAATATAACTGTTATTTCAAATTTCAATTTCTGCTGCAAAAACAAAGCATGGTATACTTCTATCACAAAATTTCTTGATAAACTAATGTATTTAAACAGTTTATTTATCAAATCTTGTTCTGTGGTAAAAGTGTGCTGTCAAAGGCCCTTCAACTTGACTTGAATTTAGGTAAAACTTCGGAAGTTTTCAAACTGCTATTTAAGTCCATACGCCTCGTTTTTCTCATTGATTCCTACCAATGTAGGTAACGCTAACCTTCGTAATCAACGAGGTTCTTCAAGCTTGTAATATGTGTTTAGGTAATCAAGTAGATAAATGGAGAATTTTAGTTGTAGATTACCTTGCACTTTTCTCTTTCTTCTGCCCTTTCTTTCCTTATATTTTTCTCGAAATATCTCCTCACCTTCATGTTTGGGACATTTCTTGTTCTCTTCAATTCGAACTCAGATGTCATTTTTCACTTGTACTTCACCTGGAATTTTTCCTTTGTTTGTCACCATTTAAGGATAGTAATGTTTTAACTTTTGTGTTTCTAGCACTCTGCTTAACTTTGGGTTAGTAACTCCTCTACCGCATGGTATATTAGGGTACTGTGGGTGCTGAAACACCCCTAAGAACAATGTTCAAGAGAGTTAGGCCACAAGATAAAACTGGGTCCCTAGAAGCCTTCTTTCGCCGCATTTTCTTCAAGCCTCGTCTTTTTCTTTTCATTCCCCTTTTGGAGTTCTTAAAATATATACTCCCTGAAACTCTCATTTCTACTTCCTCCCTGGGATTCAAAATTACAGGTTCTTTACTGGAGTATGATTTCTTAGAATGGGTTGAGGTTTCCATTGGTTGCTTTTGAAAGATAAGCTGCGCTACCTCGAACTAAGGCATATGCATCAAGATATAAGTAGGAATGGCCAGAATGGCTCAAACCATCCAACATGGCCTCGATCATTTCCTCGTTGGTTGTTTCACTCAAGATTTCGCCTCAATCAATAATCAAACAAGTTCTAGGACCGTGAACTCTAAATCTCGACTTCCTGCAAATTGTTCCCAATTCCCAGCCAAAGCAAATCCTGGTTGTTAATCATGTGTGCATCATTCCTTCAAGACTCAATTTGTTTATCGTCTAAAGACATTATTTTACTCAGCATTTCGCTCCATCGCACCAACCACTTTCTCAATTTTTGTAACTACAATCAATCTAAAACGTAATGTAATATACTCCTAATTCCAAATTCTCTTTATTCATGATTCTAATCTTTCTAACAATTCAATGGTAACGTAATTATTAATTCGATTCCTAAACGTAAAATAAAACTAGCACGTAAACAAAATTCAAACATCATGATTAACCAATTTGTAAGTCAACAAGATTTTATTCCAAATATCCAAAGTGACTTCAATATCGTCCGACCATTTCAATTACAAACATTTTTCACTGTTCATCCCGCCTAAAATCCTGGCCTCTTTTCTCCTAAGTCGCAGATCCCGCTCAAAATTTGGTTCTCCTAATCTGAGTCTAATGAGTGACCGGTCGCTAATACTGTTAGTGCAACAAATTAAAATGATTCTAATCTTTTCTTTGGAGCTTTATTGATGGATTCTAACTAATCCATATTCCCTTCCATCCAATCGCCGATGAAACCACGCTTTATGGAACAAACAAAGGGAATTGGTTTGTTTTCGACTCCACTCATTCCATAAAACAAGTTTTCACCATTCTACCTTCCTTCGCTTCTCTTTCTTTCTTCCCTTCATTCTTTCTCGCTTGTTTCTAATTCTTGTTTTTCCATCCCTTTTATAATGAGGTATGTCTCTTTGGGAAAAACAGTCAATTATGATCTCCTTCAATTTTCATAGGGAAGATTAAATGAGATTCATCAGATTGTTATGCCTTTTTTGTATTTTCGATCCAGATTTTGGCTTCTTCTGGAGAATTTGGAATGTTTTTCTTGAATCCCTTAGTTTTCCTCTGATTATGCTCTTTGAAATTGAGAATATTCCACAGACTGACAAATCGAAGAGTCGGGATTGCTTCGTATTTATTACTATTCATTCGCACAAATTGAAATTTTGGGGTGAATTGTAGTTCCATGGATCTTGAATGAAACTAGACACTAAGTTTGGTGCTTTGACATTGCCTTTTAGAAGTTAATTTCACATTATCTAATGAGCACAAAGCAGATGCATCATCAAGTGACGTTATCTGTTTCTAAGTTATGACAGAATATTCTTTATTTCGTTATGACTAAATTTCACAATTTGGCTCTTTCCACTTATTATTCTTCATTCTTCTCACATCCTTGGTCAACTTTCTCTCTAACCCGAGTTATGTCTCAAATCAATAAACACCTAACTTAAAGCAATACCACGTTATTCAATGTCACTCACTTTTAATTACTGACTCAATTTATTTTTATCATGTGAATTATTTCACATACAATAGTGAAGCATTTCATGCAAGATAAAAAATAAATTCCCCCAAACTTGCAATCATAAGTACTTCGAATATAGAATCAACAATTATTTCTAACTCAAATACAATAAAAGATAGAGAAAGGGAATGAGAGACTCCCCTTTATTCCGCAAATATGTAATCTCAGCCCCGTCCCGAATGTGATTTTTGTAGATTCTTCTTTCGTGCAATCTTCATTCCTTTCCACAACTCGCTCGCTTTTGGCTTTTAGTTGGACTTTTCTATCTGTAAATCAATAAATTAATTCATCCACACTTGGGCCTCTATGGCCGACAATTTGTCCATCACATTCTTTTGCTCTTTAGCTCGCCATTTCTCCGAAAAATTCAAAATGAGTTAACGTTGTGGCTCAAAGAAGATTTTTCCTCAAGCCAAGACATGTTCTCACTTTCCATGTTTGGAATTAGTAATTTCCCTTCTTGTTCAGAAGGAAGGGATGGGGTAAAGAATTTGCTGAAATAAGCTCTCACGCTCCTTCCATGTGTTACCGCATTCATATGGTAGGCTGCCAAACCATGTCAGCCCATATTCAGAAAGAGAATGGAACAATCGCACTCAATAACTTTCTCGCTCCACACCATTCAATTTAATTGAATTTGCTATTCTCAGAAATCGGCCTAAGTGTTCATCACTGATTTTCATGGAATGACCAAATAATTGGTTCTGGTCGACCATGGTTATCGTTGTCGGGTTCGAAGCTCAAATCATCGAAGATTGATCACCGGTCGTCATTGCTAAATATTTGTCGGGTGGATGAATGAATTCCATACCTCCATAGTGTCATGCTTGAGGTCTTTTGCTACACATGTCCGGATTGGCTACACCACCCAACTTTATCCTGTCATGGCTGTATGAGTTGTCTTCCTGAAATCAAAGTACACTCGTGATCATCAGATTAGCCCAATCAAAACATTTTCAATATGGTTTGTTAAAGGTCGGTTGGCTATAAGAGTTACGCTTCAAAATGTCGCTTTTGTTCTTTTTCTTTGAAAATGTCCGAATTAGTATTTCTTTCTTTCGATCCGAATATTGATTTATTTAAATTTTTTCGATCCCTGCAGAACGCCGCATAAAACTTGTCGACCGATCAAACACATGTACAAATTTCTCTCGACACTATTACTAAGGACTATCTAATCACTAAGAATCTGGCGCTTATAAAACTTGTTGGACACCAAAAACAAAACACGTATAAACCACCAATCTCTTAGAGTAAATCATTTTTTTTTTTTAAAGTTGGTTTTAGTCTGATATTCTTCAAGTGCACAGGTCGACAAGTAATAAAATGGATTTAAGTCCAGATATCGATCCCACAGAGATCTCAAGAATTTTAAATCAACTACTCCCGACTAATTCAATTCCATAATTATTTGACCATTGTAAATGATAATAGGGATCCAACATTAAGGCGTTGGAACAATTAAACGAACAAAAGGAAAATAACCTGAACTACCCAACATACTAAAAAGAATAAGAATAAAGAATAAATTAATTTCAATAAAGAACTCACATCGAATTACACCTCGAAGACACATTAATAGAAACAAAGAGTAGTGAACTATCACCTCGTAGGTTACTCCTAATAAAATTTCTCGACAACTCCGCTTTCAAATTGCCCATGTGCTGTAAGGTACTCGATCTTCTCCATACTCACATTTCATTATCTAATTCTATGACCGATTCTTCGAATACAGGAATTAGATAACTACTTTTAAAGAGGGATTTCTTAACTGGGTATTTTTCTTTTGCAATACTTCATACCCATTTATGGATCAAACCTTAGCTCCTGGGTTATCGGTCAAGCAAGGATATACAACCTGCATCATTCTCCAAATTAGAATAGATCAACCTTTCCTTGATTGATCCCGCCAACAGCAGCTTATTCACTCCCTCACCATCTAATTGAGGTGAACTCTTTGCTTGCTTCTAAATAGATAAATCTATCTCAACCCGCTCTGATTTCTTAAGTGAGAAGAGGATTTATCTAAGTGAACTTACAGCTCAAAGGGGATCCCTTAATAGCAAAGTTAATATACCTTCAAAGAAATGTACATTACTCTCGTGAATGTCTCCTCAGGTCACTGTGGTATCTCCCTTGAAATCGAGCAATGACGCAAATCTTAACGGGTATAAGAAACCGATATTCAGATCCCAAGAACATAAAAAGCAAACCCAAAACCAGAAGTAAAATTATTAACTCAAATTAACAAGCCGCTGGAAAAAGACTACGTAAAAGATAAATTTCGACTATAACGCTCACTCAATGGAAGTCGATTCCTCAATTATCGACCATACCTGACAAGATTCTCCATCATAAGAATGACTGCAATTGAAACTGAAACAATTGAATTCCGTAAATTTGTCTCGAACTTCAAACATTTCGTAGTAGTAATTTGAAAATTAAATGAATTCGCCACCAAACGATAACATCCAGATTCGTGGAAATACAACGAAAAAAATAAAAATACGAGAGTACATGATCTCGCCTCTAAACGACAATGAAAAATTAAGAAAAATAAAAGAAAGAAAAAATAAAGAAAGAAAATGAGCTACTTATCCGTAGACCTTTCCTCGCCTGCGGGCCGCCGTCTTGAATGAGCCGGATAGTCGCTGTATTTATAGGGTTTTCCGCCCTAATCCCAATGTGTAGCCCGTTGTGATTTTTGAGTATTCGTGCCCAAGTCACTGTTCAAGTCAGCGTAATTTCAGCTTCCTTTGTCGCGACATCATCGAGGTCGCCGACTCGATCCCATCGCCGCGACTTCGGGCCACTTACGAGCCTTGATTTAGTTTATTCTTGGTGTCGCGACATCACCATCTTCGTCAGCGACATCTTCTCACGCCTCAAGGTGTTTCATAATTGTTCTTTCCGATGTCGCTGACGCCGATATCTTGTCGCGACCTCGCCAAATCATCTCGCGTAGCTTCAATCGATAGACCTTCGGATGTCGCGACATCGACCGTCGCGCGACATCATCTAAAAGAACCGTAGGCTTCAATCCAGTCGGGCCATGTCAGTCGCGACATCAATATCTTGTCGCGACATCTCTTTAAGGCTCTCGTGATCATTGATCCAGTCGCTCCCGATGTCGCTGACTTCGATCTCATGTCATACATCGCCTTAGTTCTCCGAGGCTTTCGGGACCGTCGCTTTCCCGATGTCGCTGACTTCGAGTCATTGTCGTGACCTCACTTCATGAAACTTCACCCTTCAATCGAGGTGTCCGTGTCGCTACTCGACCATGTCGCACATCGCCTTGTGGCTTGCGCCTTCGATGGTTCTGATGTCGCGGACTTCGCACCGGTCGTGACATCATCGGGCGTCGCGACATCAATCCACGCCGCGATTAACGGCGTCGCGCACAGCCTTCATCACCCAAACCTTCGCGCCTTAGCAGGTTTCTGTTTCGCACCACGTCATATGACGGTCGTTTCGAAGCTCCCCGACAATTCTTCCACTACCGATCCGTAATTTCATCAGAAGCACCGCGATCAAATTCCTTTAATTCTTTGAGGTTACAACTCGTGACTTGATCAGGTTAACCCCAAAACTCGCATCAATGAATCAGCCAATTTTCATTTCTCAAGCTCGCCATTCGACGCACTTTCCTTCCTGCACTTATTGTCAGTTTTCCTACTTTCTTTCTCTTCCCCCTAATAACAATTCTGGTAGCTTTTCATATTTCTGTGATATTAATTGTCTTCATTTCAGGATGAAAATGTAATGTAAAAATGGACTAAAAATAGATGACTTTTAAGCTCATCATGCATATATTCACAAAGCATTCAATTCACACAATCATGTCATGTAAATTTCCAAATTTACATCAAATTTAGCTCCTCACATGATCACACACGAGTAATTTAATTTAAATCAATTTGACCAAATGTTATTATTTTCACAAAATATATTTTTAGAATCAAGCCGGGAATAAGAAACCTCGATTACTATTCCGAAAAATCATTAAATCAATCCGCTCACTTTAGAACCCGTATTTCACGGCCATTCCCTACCAATGCATACCAAGCAAACCATTCATCACACAACCAACACAACCTACACCCAAACAGCCCATACCCACCTGACCGTACAGAAACGGCTCCTAAAATTTTCAAAGAAATTTCCACAATTCCGGTGTCCCATGCGCTTGGGATCGATCAAATCCGCCTCGCCCCGCCTCATTCAACCGAAACATTAAAACATTTAAATTGGAGAAAACCTCAAGTAGAGAGAAAAATCCACTGCTGAACTCCCAACCGTGCACTCCACGCGAAGCCCTCTCCGCGTAGAGCATTTCTCCTTCTTGTCCCGAAGACCGCCAACTGCTGATCACGGCATTTCTGTATACAAGACGTTCTCTCTGCAAAAATTCCTCAAGCCGTCTACTACAGTCTCCTCTCCTAAACTCACGTTGCTCTTTAAAATGTGCAGGTTGTGCTTGACTATTCGAAGCTTTTTAGCATATTTAAATACTT
This sequence comes from Tetrastigma voinierianum, assembly GCA_016808115.1. Lineage (NCBI taxonomy): Eukaryota > Viridiplantae > Streptophyta > Magnoliopsida > Vitales > Vitaceae > Tetrastigma > Tetrastigma voinierianum. The sequence goes on along the minus strand of JAEQBH010001468.1, from coordinate 1,132,332 downwards.
AAACTTTCAAAATGATCTTATGTCCTCTTTTTACCGTATTTGATATTCCCAAGACTACCTCGTCCATTTTCATCATTTCACTGCAGACCACTTATGGTACATGAGTACTTGTTATATGTGACTTTCGTCACATCGAAATTCGTTTTACGACACCCTTAACGCGATGCCTCGTAAAACGTGTCAACTCCGACTATCTCGGAAAATTACGAAATTTTACGTACTAACTAGATTTTGCGAGACGATTCCAACGGTGAAATCTGTTTTTCATCCGAGATCTAGAGAATTAATTATGGATTTTTAACCAAAATTACAATATTCAGAATCAAAATTACTTGCCAGCCTTTATTCCTAAATTTAATTTCTCGTGCCCGACAAAAACCCAAGTAGTGAGAAACCTCACCTCACGGAGTTTGTCAAACTCCTCAAATCCGTGTCCACGCTGCAGAGTCGCCTCCGCTGCAGAGCAGCCTTCCTTCATTCCGAAGACCACCGATCATAGGGATCAAGACGATATTTTAGAGAAGTCGTGCAATCTCTCTAAAAAATCAATTTTGGCCATCGGGTTCTTTTCCTTTTTTTTCACGTTTGCTCCCTTTTTCATTCGAAGGAGACTGGCCAACGCTCATATTTTGCATTATTCTCATTTAAAACAAATTCTAAAATGGTCATTATGTCATTCTTTTTTCCCGCTTTGACTACACTATCTCGGCTATCCATTTTCATCATTTCTCTACTCATGCCACTTATGACACATGAGTACGTGTTATATGTGACTTTCGTAGCATCGAAAATCGTTTTATTGCACCCGAACCGCGATGCCTCGAAAAACGTGCCAACTTCCTCGACCGTCTCGGGCCCGACGAATTCGACGCAAGGCTAGATTTCATGAGACAATTCAAACGGTAAAATATGTTTCATCATCCGAGATCTAGAGAATAAATTCTGGATTTTTTAACCGAAATAACAATTTTGTAACCGAAATTACGATTTTTCCCTTTTTCCCGAAATTGGAATTTCTCGGGTCTTACACCAAATGCCTTCCACAGTTATATGAACGCCTGAAACGGACTTCGGACGAGGAAGTTATGGTCATCCGAAGTTGGCGCTTCACATGAGCAAAGAATCGACATGCAAAGAACCGACAGTACCTATTGTGGCTTCGCCTCTTTATAACACCATATATGAGCTCGGGACAGGCTGAACTAATATATGGATGGATTCTGTACTGCGTGGCTTCCATGAGAGTCTAAGAACGCGATGAAACCACTGACAGAAAGTTATGGTCATCCGGGGCTAGCACAAATGGAAGTCAGAAACCCGAGAAAACTCAATTTTTCTCGAAAAAGGGTAAACGGTACTTCGCTGAAAACCCCGGAAATTCTCTAGATCTCTGATGACGAACACATTACGCCTAAATTGCCTCGCGAGTCTAGTGACCTGCAAAAGTTTCTTTCACAATTTCGACAAGCAAAATATTTTACGATTTTCTGATGATAAAGCTGCCAAGGATTCTGTGACGAGATTTGCAATTAAAATCTCGCAGTCAATAAATGACTTGGGTTAAGTTCATTTAAAATAAAGTGAATTGAAAAGAAATAAATTTTTTCTGGACAAAAACAGACCCGAATAAAGCAATATGAACTATGAATATCAAATAATAATATAATAATAAGAATAATAATAATAATAATAATAATAAAACGAAAATAAAAATAAAAAACAAAAGTCAAAAAGGCAGGAGGCCATTTTTTGTTCTAAGGCTGCAGAGAGCTGCCTCGAGAGAAAAGTTTTTATTATTTTATTTCTTTTATTCACTCTTTCTCGGGACGGCGAAAATCGACCGTTGCGTTTTCGTCAGATCAAGGCAAAGTTGATCTACGCGACGAGTTACGCGTGGGACACCAAAAAGTTGGAGTTTACTAAACTCCGGCGTAGGAAATTTTTTATACTTGTGTTATATCTAGTCTAAAGATTTAATGGTTAGAATTGGCTTAGAGGCCGTGAAAGGTCGCAGAATTCAAATCCAAATTCAATCGAGTGTAGGAATTTTTAGGAATTTCGGGATTCATTGACAGTCCGGCTTAATTTCGGATCGCCTGGTTAGCCTCTTTCGAGACCGTTTTTTGACAACATGACGCACTTTCTAGGACTATTTTCATGGGCCTCCTACCCCAGGTTGGAGGTTTTGGTTTCGCTCCCGGACCGATGTTGTGACACCCCAAACCCGGGGTCCTGCTGACTACCCTTCAACTCGCAATATTTCATGTGTGGAATGTCGGGGTGGCCCGACATTTTTTCATTTAAAAATCGGCGTAGTCTCCTTTGTAACGGAGCTCTACCTAAATATTAACCCGCATAAACTCCGTCTCAAAAAGTCCAATATACGGGCTTTATGATTTAAACTACTACTGGGCCCATAAACAATACTCAATATACATGCCAACTATGAAATCCAACTATATATACCCACAGTTACAAGAGTTAATATGTTTTTACTTTATGCAATACATACATTAAACTTAAAAAGTTCTAATACATGTATACATCAAAGCCACAACCCGCTTCTTCTAATCCCTGGGCCTCAGGACGAGTCCCCCTCGCACGCTCCCAGACTGCAAAATAATATCCCTTGATAGGTGAGCTAATGCTCGTAGTGGAATCGCTCTGCTGGCTACTCACCACCTAAGTGCGCGGCAATGTTCCAATGAAAACACACATTCAAGCAAATGCATAATCCTACTAATGTCTACATTTACTAACTAAAAATCTCGAGTCATCACCGACATCACACTCGCCTAAGCCTCGTATGAAAATTATTATTTTGTTTGTTCGCGCTCAACCTCCGAATGCAGATATATCAATCAGCCGCCCGACGATTGATATATTATTTGTTTCAGGGACTACCCTCCATGAATATCAATCGGGGCCATCCGACGATTGATATATTATTTGTTTGTGGACTAATTCCTCCGATGAATATCAATTGGGCCGCCCGGATCATTGATATTTTTAATTTAGACTACCCTCCAATAATTAATATTTTTTGTACAACTCCAACCGTTCTAGACTCATCTCATGCAATCACTCCCATAGTCCTAGTGGTGGTGTTTCAAAGGCATATGGAATGCATGTATGCCAATTCCAATACGTTTAATTCATTGCTGTAAATATATAAAACATGTATATATTTTTACAAAATAATAAATTCACACAATCATGTCATGTAAATTATCATTTCATACATCAAAATTAGCTCACTTGGACTAATGATCAAACACGAGCAATTTAATTTAAATCACTCGACCAAACACATATTTTCACAAAAAATATATTTCTTGAGAACATCGTTTTCTTGGGAATAGTGAAACCCTCGGTTACTATTCCCGAAAAATCACAAATCATCGGTTCACCTTGTGAACCCGCATTTCCCGGCCATTTCCGGCCTCATTCCAATCAATACATGATTAAAACCAAATTTCACAACATAGCCATCACTAACAGTCCGTGAACCGCACGGCTGTACATTTGAGGTTTCAAAATTATATCACCCGGTCCCGCTCGGGATCGATCAAACGGCCCCAACGGCCTCATTCACCAAACATTAGTAAAGTACTTAAAGGAGAATAAAATCATAGGAGAAAGTCCTACCAAGGAGTTTGAGGAAACTCAACCGGCATCTAATGCCAGTTCTCTCTCCGTAGAAATAGCTTCCTTCTTGTCTCGAAGACTTTAATGCCGGATTTTGGTTGGGAATTAGAGAGAAGTCGAGACCTTCTCTCTAAAACCTCCATTTTCTGCTTCACAGCCTACTAGACTCCTCCTCCAATTCACGTTTTTTTTCCCTTTTGAATTTGAGAAGATCAATACTATTCACTATCTTGTCTTTTTGTGACTTAAATCAATTTAATTAATTAATTCCCTTCTTTCTCCAGTTTTGACATTCGGCACTATCTCGGCCATCCATTTTCATCATTTATCTACCCATACCACTTATGGCACATGAGTACGTGTTATATGTGACTTTCACAGATCGGTAATTGTTTTACTTCGTGACCCGAACCGCGATGCTCGAAAATGCGTCGACCCAACCGCCTCGGAATTCGACCTAAATTTTACTTGCTGGCTAGAGCCAGCGATAATGATTCCAATGCAAACTGCTTCATCATCCGAGATCTAGGGAATTAATCTCTGAATTTTAACCTAAATAACAATTTTAATTAAATATTTATTTTACCCTTTTTCCAAAATTGAAAATTTCTGTAATGATATTCTCCCTCTTAAAAGGACAAATTCAGGATAATTTGAACACTCATATATATGCACGCGGTACTTTACCATGCATGTAAATGGGCTATTTAAATCTTAAACTACTAAACTACGCATCTTCATCCCTAAACAAGAAGCGGAGAGGTAGCCCGCATCGCGCCCTTGCGCCTCCATGCTGACTCCTTCACCCACAGTGCCGCCATAGCACCTCACTAGCCTCACGGTCTCAAGGCCACAAAACCCGATCACGGCTATCCAAAATACATACCAGTCCTCCTCAAAGGTCCCACGTTGTCAACTCGACCGTCCCTCAATCCACTACATGAGTCGGATTCGCGTGATACTTCCGAAAGCATGGAGACGTGAAACACCTCGTGACCCGACATACCGGGGCGGTAACGCCAACCGGTACTCTACGATGCCTATCCTCTCGAGTATCTCGAAAGGCCCAATGAACCTCGGGGCGATAGCTTCCCCGCACTCTGGGCGAACCCGAACACTTCCCAGCATCACCTTCAAGAAGACATGATCCCCACCGAACTCTAAGGGTCGACGCACACGCATAGCTCTTCTGCCGGCTCAGCCACGAGAAGCACGCTATCGATCGCCTTCACCTTCTCTATGGTGTCTCTAATCGACAGACTGCTGATGGAACTTCTCCCACTTCTACCCAACATAATGGCGACTGTACTAGCCCCATACAAGGTTTCATACGGTAAAGAGCCGTATGTCATTTGATAACTCGTTGTTGTAGGCGACCTTACTAAGGGCAAATGCCCCTCCCAGCTACCCTTATGATCCGGGACGCATGCTCGCAGCATGTCCTCTAAGACCTGTATATAATCCATACAACGCGTAACCCTACACAACCTCTGTTTTGTGTGTAAACGCTGACCTTCCCAAGGTCACAATCACTGACAATCCAATGGACCGTCAACCTAGTCCATGTCATGAATGACATCCGTATACCAAGCCCTTACCGGCTCACCAACACCCAACACAATTTCCAATGGGTATCCAAATCTCGAGTCACTCTCGACTCCTATCATTCAACTTTAAGTCTACATGATAACCTGTCCGTGTGTTTTCATTTCGGGCAACATAATTCTTCGGTTTACACTTCGAGCCTGTTACATTCACACATATATTTGGGGATATCTCCCCGGGTCTCTTACACCCACATAGAAATTCGGGATATCTCCTCGAGTCTCTCACACCTTAACTCCAGGCTTCTCACCTTAGGGGATTTACGGCCCCCTTTATGTCTTGCCCAACACACTCTAATTACTCTTCATTTCCCGAATCGAACTATGAGTCTTCATTGGACGTAGTCCTAAAAACAAACTCAACCCACACTCACTAAGAGTGGTGAATGACCATACCGTGCACCAACACCCGACTCGACGCGATGTCATCGTGCACACGAACACAACGATGCTACATCAGGACAACTAATCCCGGTCCACTATGAGCGCACCCTGAGATCTCTCACTCATAATCCCGACCTATTAGGTCAACTCTCACCCTATATCCTAGGGAAGAACATCTATTCATGGCTTCAGGTCGAACTCTAAGCCCAAATCTAAGGTCGTGGCTCCGCATGACAACCCTAGCTTAAGGTCCCACTCATCGACAACCCGATGGTCACAACTCATCCATGTCAACTCACATCAACAACCACAGTCTACCACCCCAAAGTCCACCACGCTCACGTACAACTCGACCACCCTGACTCTCACTCCACACCTCCGCTCCCTCTAGCCAATTTGTGCTGTTGGAAGTGCTTCAGATAGCACCTCAACAAAATCGGTTCCTCCAATCCATACTAGGGTGTGGAGGAATGAATCAGATACTCTATGTTCTGCGCCCAACTAGACTTTGCCGCCCCCAAACCCCGGGATCCTCGTTTCTGGGGCAACCTTCTTCATGTGTTCAGCCGACAATGGTAGCACACCATCCGGCCCCGCCCGACCGCAACTCTCATCCGTCTCGGCCCGGATGGTCGCCGGTGTACTCTAGGGACTTTCGCAACTGGGAAGCTCTTCGCTTCTTTCCGAATCGAAGAAGATCAATCGTCCTTCCTTCGCTACTAACACTGCATCCCGAAAAGCCCGAGCATCCTTATCTCTCTCCCTAGTCAGAACTGTCCCAACCATGGCATCCATATCCTGTAGGCGAAGTCCTACAATCCTACCTCGAATGGACAACTTCAGCCCATTCTCGAATCTCCTATAATATCCAGCCAATCCCAAGAAACTACGTATCTCGAAGATTGACATTCGGTCTCTCCCAACTCATCATGGCCTCAACCTTCTATGGGCCCACTGACACGCCTGATGCAGATACACGTGTCCCAAGAATCTCACTTCGCGAAGCTTTCAAACTGCAGACCATCGAACTTTGCGACAACTCGATGGTCTCTCAAATAACCTGTAATACGACCTTCAAATGATACTCATGCTCCCACTGACCGTGAGTGCATCAAGATGTCATCCACGAAGACTACGACAAACTGATCTAGATAAGGTTGGAATACCCTATGCATGAGATCCATGAATGTCGTTGGTGCATTCGTCAATCCAAAGGGCATCACCGTAAACTCATAGTGCCCATAACGCGTCCTAAACGATGTCTTAGGGATATCTGTATCCCTAACCCTCAGCTGATGGTAACCACTGCAAAGGTTTATCTTGGAGTAGACTCGCGCTCCTCTCAACTGATCGAACAAATCATCAATTCCTGCAATGGTACCTCCATTCTGATCATAACCCCGCTCAATCGCTTTTGATAGCTCACGTGTACAAATGGTTGGTCTGTCCTTCTTTTTCGCAAACAGAAACTGAGCACTCGCATGGTGAAATGCTCGGCCTAATGAACCCTCGTCCAATAACTCCCGTGAGGCCGGACTCTGAGTCTCAACTCAACTCGGTGCCATCCTGTGTGGAGTCATGTGAGATGGGTGAAGTACCGTGGTAACTCAAGACTGCCCAACCCTCGTGGGGTAATCCCAGAGGCTCGTCCGAAAACATCCACATACTCGCAGAACCACTCAAGGTAGATCTAAGTCCGGTCTCTCCTCGCCCTTCTAAGGTAAGGCTCGCAGCCAACTCCGTCACCGTCTCGACACCCAGACTCAGATACCTGCCTGGGAAAAATTTCATGTTTGGTCTCCCCGGGTAAATACCACACGAGTACCGCCTTGAGTATAGGCGGTAACCCCTCCTACGCCACAATCGATACCCACCCCGTGGTTACTCGTAACAATCCATCCCTAGGATGACATCGAACTCTGACATGTCCATGTTCCTCAAGTCCACTGTGAGTAGAGTCCCCGAGATCTCCAACTCACCACCACGACCTATCATACCTATTCTCGCCCTAATCTCTAGGGGAGAACTCATATACAAAGGCTCCTCTAAGGTCTCAAGAGGTCCTTGCCCATTTCCACCCGACTTGGGCCTCACTCTCTAGCTGGAACGCAGCTAGTCTAATCCTGGTAGTGTTAGAGGTAATCTCCATAGCCTCTAACACCTTCTCGATTCAGATGAACTAAATTCGGGCTCAATTATTTTACCTCCTCCTCCCGTGAATGCCTGAGGATGATGCGCCCTAAACCTCCGGGAGGTTACTCAGACCTTCCGATACCCGCTATACTAGCCTGTGGCGATAGCAACGTAATACCTACGCCACAAGAGTCCGTTGATCAAACACCGGTGGTGCTCGAACAATACCCCGTGGACGCCTCTACGCCCTTCGCCAAGCCCTCGACTAGCCATCTGCATACCAATGGCAAGTTAAATCTCAATACAAGATTCTAAGGCATAAACACACCCCAAGACACTAATCTCATGCCACATAAATCAAGCAGAGTACACATTGTCCTTGCATTTACAGTAGTGCAAGGCAAATAATTCTTGTATTTAAAATATTGTCAACAAAATTTTATTTTCAAAATTTCAATTTTGAAAAAATTTTCTCAAAATTTTATCTAATTTTAGTTGATTTTATTTTATTTAATAAATTTTTCAAAATTTTTGTGATGAACAAGGTTCATGAACCGCTTCACGAACAATGTCCAAAAATTCGACCCTGAAAATTACCCAGTCAAGTCGGGCCAAAACAAGTCAGTGCACCGTGAGCGTACAAATTCATTGCCCAGCACGCCTGGCCAAAATCGTGGCGCCCCCGCTCTAGCTGTTGCTCAAATGGGCAGAGTCTACTGTGTTCCTTGACTTTTTTTTTTCCTTTCATTTCCAAGAGCCTCTCCTTGTTGTTCATTACACATGCAAAGCTTGTTTCTGAACACCGTAATTCTCACACTCAATAATTTTATGAGTTCACTTCAAAAATTTATTTAGAATTGGTTTATTGTCCTTAAACCAAATAAATTTAGTAAAATTTATTTCTTTTATTTCCTTCAACTTTGGACATTTTGTCTAAAATCCCCCCAACCTCTTGATCCAACACCAAACCTAGTGTTCAACCTTAAAATTTTATTAAAATCCCATTATCCTACAAACCAAATAAATTGATTACAATTTATTTCATTTCAGGTTTACACACTGTAAACTCCTAAGATTTGTTTTCCAATATAATAAGTGCTAATCACCTAAGCACCCATAACAATCTAAACACATAACAATTAACATGTTATACACACCATTCAAACAACCAATGTATCAAAGCACACAGAAAACACACATGCAAAGGTTCTAGTTTTCACCTGCGGCTTTCCTAGGTACTTGTCTAAATCAACATCAAACCATCCAAGTGGTGATGGCTACCAAACCCGAGCTCCCTAGGTATTCGTATACCTAAGCTCTGATACCAAGTCAGGACATCCCAAACCGGGGTCCGCGATCACCCGTCAACTCGCTGAATACTGTGAATGTCGGGTGACCCGACATTTCACGAAAAATCGGCGTAGCCCCTTTGTACTGATGCTCTTACCCAAATACGTAACCCGCATAAACCTCAAACCCAAACAGGTCTGGTCATATGGCAGTTTATGATTTAAAACGCCACTTGGGCCCATAAACAATACCAATATACATGCCAACTATGAATCCAACTATATACTCAATAGCTACAAGAGTTAATATGTTTTACTTATGCAATACATATATAAACTTAAAAGTTCTAATACATGTATACCAAAGCCACAAATCTCGGCTTTCTTCTAATCCTCGATCTCTAGGACGACGCCCTCGCACGCTCCCCCCGTGCACTGCAAATAATATCTCTCTACTGTGGTGAGCTAATGCTCAAAGAGCTGAATCGCCCTAAGTGGGCTACCACCACCTAAGTTCAAGCAATGTTCCAATGAAAACACACATTCAAGAACGATGATCCTACTCAATGTCTACGATCAACCTCGGGGATCCCGAGTCCTCACCGACTTCCATCACACTCGCCTGCTTCTCCTCGTATGAAAATTATTATTTTGTTTGTTTGTGAACAACCTCCGGGCGTGTATATATCAATTGGGTCAGCCCGACGATTGATATTTTTAATTTAGACTACTCCGATAATTAATATTTTTAGGACTTTCAACTCCCCGAACTGCTTTTCTTCTAGGACTCATTTCATGCACTCACTCCCCATAGTCCTGGGGGAGAGTTCCACAGAATGCATGTACATACAATTCCAATGCAGGTAGCCTAATTCACATGTAAATATATAAACATGCATATATTTACAAACAATTATAATTGGGCCACAATTCATGTTGGCAAATTCTCATTTCATACATCAAAATTAGCTCACTGGGGATGGCGATCAAACACGAGCAATTTAATTTAAATCACTGAACACTAAAACACATATTTTCACAAAAATATATTTTGAGAACACCGTTCGAATAGTGAAACCCCTACATTATTCCGAAAATCATTAAATCATCGTGGGCTCACCTTGTGAACTCAAGATTTCGCCATTTCCGGCCTCATTCCAATCAATACATGTGATTAAAACCAAATTTCACAACATAGCCATCACTAATGTGTCCGTGAACTGCACGACGCATTTGAGGTTTCCCCAAAAATTATATCAATTCCTCGTCCTGTTTGGGACCGATCAAACGACCCCTAACGGCCTCATTCGACTCAAACATTAGTAAAGTACTTAAAGCAGGAATAAAAATCAAGTAGGGAGAAACTCCTACCTCAAGGAGTTTGAGGAAACTCCCTGGCCCGTACCACTAAGCCCTCTCCGCAGAACAGCTTCCTTCTTGTCTCCGAAGATCGCGACGGTCGGATTTGTCGAATCTAAAGAGAAGTCGAGACCTTCACTCTAAAATCCCATTGCTTTCGCAGCTAGGCCATTGGACCTTTCTCCTCCAATTCACGTTTTTTTTTTTCCTTTGAATTTGAGAAGATCATTATTCACTATCTTGTCTTTTTGTGACTTAAATCAATTTAATTAATTAATTCCTTCTTTCTCCGCTTTTGACATTCTAAGACTATCTCTGGCCGTCCATTTTCATCATTTATCTACCCATACCACTTTATGGCACATGAGTACGTGAAAGAGTGTGACTTTTCAGAGCATCAAAAATCGCTTTACCACCGAATCAAGCGATGCTCAAAACGTGTCGACCCGACCGGCCTCGAATTCGACGAAATTTTACGTGCTAGCTAGGTTTCGCGATACGATTCCAACGATGAAATCCGTTTTGTCATCCGAGATTTAAGGAATAAATTCTGGATTTTTAACCGAAATAACAATTTTGTAATCGAAATTACGATTTTGCCCTTTTTCCAAAAATTGAAATTTCTCGGGTCTTACAGATGTCTTCGGATTTTGTGGTGTGTTTTGGTATCACAATATTCGGTGATGAACCGTGAAGGACCAAGAAAAAGCCCATTTTATATGGGTCCGAGATTTAGCCATTTTGTGTTATTGTTGGAAAGTGAATAATATGATTGGAGGTTCAGGTGTCATTGTGTGACAAATAAATACATATGCACTTACATGATTGAGGCCATTATATGGCTCGCTTGAGGCTGTCAGGACAACTGTGTCATCACTAGGCCTAGGGATTGACGTGTGTTATTACCCGGGTGGTAGTGACTTGTGATGTCCATGTATGCTTGAATTAATATGTTTGATTTGGAATTTGTATGAACCTTAATATGAATGTCCAAATGATGCATGGATAAATATGTATGAGTATGTATGCACATATAGTTCTCATTATATATGTAGCATGGGTATGAATAGGCAATGCATAATTGCATTATACATGCACGAAAAACACGCATAACATGGGTGTGAGTGCATAGTTGAGATCGACACTGTGTTAGGTGTTCGATGGTGTGTCGGAGTACATCTGCCAGGATCAACACCGCGTATGGTGTTGATTAGTGGGCTCGGTTAATAGGACAACGTCAAATGAGTCGTACGGATTAAGGAAATGGAAATGGCTCATTGCATTTCATATGCACTAGGGCACCCTAGAACAATAGGAGTGAGTGCATGAGGTGGTTTCTTGAGAGAATTGTTTCGGAGGGTTGACCAACAATATTATTTATCGGAGTGTGTCCACTACAACATCGGAGGTTATCCATGGTTGGCTATCACGAGCGTAATTGGCTCCCACGCGATATATATGAGTTAAAATTAGTCTTCGCCATAAAGATTTAAGGTTTTACTACTTATATGGTGAGCGCTCGAGGTGCTCACCACAAAAGCTCAAATACATCTTCACGTAGCGAGACCCCCACTACGAGGCAGCCAGGGGATGATTGTTTGAATATTACTCACTTTACTACCATCCCTGAAGGTAAATGTGGTGGCCGATGCATCACCAAAGTCACTGAGCATCGCTGCGATAGCTTCCCAGAATGGCTATGCTCAAGACAAAGGGGGCGCTTTAAACTCGTAGTATGATGAGCGTGCTCGGGGTGGTACTGAAGCTCGATGGCTACGCCGCCTCTACCGAGCGTAGTGATAGAGTCCTGGGCGCGTGACGAGAACTAGTATTCATCGTGATCGAGTATAATCGTACAACGGACGAAGGTCACAATCCACGTATGGTAGCTCTAGAGTGTGGACTCTGCCTGTGGGTCCCCGCCGACGGATTTAACAAGCAAGATCCTCGTGGAGTTCCATTACTCCCGATTCTCTGGCATCCGTAGCACGAAGAGGTATCGCGACCTTGTCGCCAAAGATACCGAGCGGATGAAGAGGCATTGCCTGTGGATTTGTCCGACGGTCTCACGTGCCGCCAGGCAAAGCGCCGGCACCAGAGGCCAGCGTGGCTACTTCCAGCCATCGAGATATCCGAGCGAAGTGGGAGCACATCACCATGGACTTTGTGACTCACTTTCCACTCGACATCGCAGGCTGATGATGTAGGTCATCGTGGACCGACTCTCGCCAAGCTCACATTACTTCGCCGTGGGCGATATCCCTCTCTTCACACCGGAGGCATTCTCAGAGGTTGTGTATATACAGATAGTACGGCTTCTGCATGGAGGCCGCCCATACCATCTGACGGATCCTCGCACCCGCCACTCCGAAGAGTTTCCGTACAGCCATGGGGACACAAATTTCCGGTCGATGAGTACCGCTTCATCCACCTGATGGTCAATCGTATTTTTAATTATTCAGATTTGGGAGGACATGCCGCGAGCATGCACTCGGATCTCATGGGTAGCCGGGAGGAGCACTTGCCTCAGAGTTCGCTTTACAATACCAAAGATCGCGTGAGTATTCGATGGCGCCCCCATGAGGCTTCCTTACGGAGGCTGTGCTCGATCACCGATATGTTGAACAAAGAGGTGGGAGAGAGCCCAATCACGGTCCGCATTTGGATTAGAGACACCGAGAAGGCGGGTATGATCCTAAACCGTCTCCCATCGCCAGAGCCTAAGCAGAAGAGTTACGCCGGATATACGACGACGACTTCTAGAGTTCGAGGCGGGTGATCATGTCTTCCTAAGGTGACGCTCTAAGAGAGGAGTGATCGATTGGGCAAACGAGGAAGTCAAGCCGCCGAGGTACATTGACCCTTCGAGGTAGTCGAGAGGGTGGGCGCGGCTATGTGATCTAAGCATGCTACCGCCGAGTTTGTCGAGTGTTCATGAGGTATTTCACGTCTCTATGTTCAAAGTACACCCGTGATCCAACTCATATAAATGGATCAGCGAGCTTGTTGTTGATGCGAATGGGACCTTCGAGGAGGGACCGATGCGTATCATCAATAGCCGAGAGCAAGTTTTGCGTGGCAAGACTATGAGGCTTGTAAAGGTGTTATGGCAGCACCGAGGAGTCGAGGAGGCGACATGGGAGCACGAGGACACCGTGCGCGCTAACCATATCCCTTCTCGACGGAAGGTGCGCTTTTCTAGTCATTAATGTTTTAAATGATCTGCCGCATTACGCATGTGTTTGATTGTGTGTGTATGTGTATGAATTCTCGGACGAAATTCTTTTAAGGGGGGGAGAGTGTAAAACCCGTGAAAATTTTAAATTTAAATTTTCAATAAAAAAAAGGGGACAAAACGATAGTTTACTAGAATAGTCCAAAGAAAAGTTGGGATTTTTCTAGATCTCGGATGGCGAAACGGATTGTACCATTGAATCGCTCACCGAAATCTACTTTTCACCTACCGGGACATTTCGCTTAATTCGAGATAGTCAAAAATTTCACTGTGATATTTCGAGAAAACGGGTGTTTAGCCGGGGCGACACATGGCGAGCCATGTGGGATGAAAAACTCGGGCATACATGGCAAGCCATGTGTCACAATGTATGGCAAAGGCAAGCCATGTGTGTGACACATGGCATGCCATGTGTCACCACATGGCCTTTGCGAAGCCTATATATGGGTCTCAAATTCGGGCCAGCGTGAGCAAAGAAGCTTCATTCCGTGGGAGCAGCAAGGAGGAGGAGGAAGGAAAAAGAGAAAGGGAGGAAAGGAGAAGAGAAAGGGAGGAAAGGAAAGGAGAAAGGGAGGAAAATGGAGGAAAAGGAAAGAAGAAAAGAAAAGAAGAAAGAGGAGGAAGAGAAGAAAAAGAAAGAGGGAAAGGAGGAGTAGCCGAGAACGAAAGGTAATCTTATCGCAAAGAACCCTGAATCGCGCTTACAAGAGGTAGGTTTCCTCCTACTGGGTTATTTTACGCCTTAGGGGCCGTGTAATGGCCTACTGTTTCGGGTCTGATTTTTCCGAGCGACCAGATGTCACAGGGTTTGTTTCATGATTGCAAGGATTAGCGCACCGCACGTGCTGATCAATTCGAGACCGAACACTGTGTTCCGGAATGGCAAAATCCTGAGCATAATGGCAAACGGGGGGGAGTGTGCCCAAATTTCCGCGACACCTCAGAATCGACCGCCAATCTCACTACCGCTAACTTTTCTCGTGGAGTCTCAATTTAATAAATAAAGTACTCAACCAAAATAATAACATCGGGTCGAAGTCACTGGATGCTGAGAAATGGTCCGCCTTCTAGTTTCCGGAACTTCGCTTTTAACCCATTTGTAATCGGAATGTTTCGGGACTGCATATGGCCTGCTGTGGAATTGGCGTGGTCGGGATGTTCTCAGGTGGTATTTACAAAAATGGACTCGGACTAAGTCCGTATTTTGCTCGAGGCCAAGCATGGTCGCATTTATGGCCGAATGACTAATGTGTTATTGCCATAAATTCAATGACATACTGAAATGTGAAATTACGTGATGTACGTGTGATAAAGATGGGTACAATTATATAGGACAACAGATGTCGCTGACTGATATACATGTCTCGGCCTGGGAATATGAATTATGGAATTTTGCCTAAGCAATGGTTGGAATTATTTTAATACATGCTTGAATGATGTGTTGACATGAATGAACTGAATGATAGAAAAGATGTAGTGCATGCTTATGTGATGTATTTATTTGAATATGTGGAATATTAACATGACTGCATGTATGTTAAATATATGAAATGTTGTGTGCATTAGACATGAGCGGCACACATAGTGTAATGGTAGAATGTCCATGTAGAGGTCTTCATACATTGTCATGGGTTTGAGTGCAAGGGCACAAATTGCATTGTGATTGGTGCAAGCAGAATACCACATTATGAGAGTGTGTACATGGTACTTATTTGGCATCAAGCCGTGTTGAATCGGGGTTTGGGAAATGGACAAGTCCACTGAGTTCCACTGTGTTAAAACGAAAATGGAAAATGAAATGCCTGGGCGAAAGTAAGGGGGATAGATACCTCTCAGTGAAAAGCTGAAACCTCGGTTAGACAGATCCACCTGGAAAGCCCAAAAATGTCGGAGGGTGTAAGAGATACCCGCGGCGAGACCCCGCCAAAAGTTCATTGCCTAAAAAGACACGAAATGATTAAAATAAAACTACATAGACTACGGGTTGTGAGATGGGAGCTCCGGACCCACTCAGGCAGTGTTGATCTCCCATCGGGCACTCGTATCGCGGTGGGCCTGAGGTCGACCTACACGGGTGTTCTGACCAAATCGTGATATACAAATTTTTGGTACTATTACCCAAGGACTATTGTCTAATCCCCAGCAAGGCGCCAAAAACTTGTTCTCGTCATAATTTCTGACATGGCTACCAAGGACTAACTAAAGTCCCTAGCAACGGCGCCAAAAACTTTGTTCGCTGGACCAAATGACATATACAAATTTATGACGTTATCACCAAAGGACTATTATCTAATTCCCAACAATAATGCCATGAAACTTGTCTGTTGTTGTGTTCCTTTGATTAAAAACAGTTTTCCTTAAGATTAAATCATTTCTTTCTTGTTTTGATCCAGGATGCTGCAAGTGTACAGGTCGAACAAGTGGTAAATTGGATTTAAGTCCAGATATCGATCCCACAGATCTCTGCTTAAGAATTTCAATCAACTACCCTCACTACTCAAACTCTATACTATTCAACCTAATAGTACTGGATTGGCTTGCAAACATTAAAATGTAAAAAGCTTAAGATATGTGAATTAATAAATAAAAATGAACTAGATATGAAAAAATCAAAATAACAAATTCAACCGATCGCTAATCCTTTAAAGGGAGCATTGAAAATACCGCTATTTGCGGAAAACACTACCTCGCAGATAGCACCGTAACTTTGCTTCATGAACCTGACAAAACTCCGTCTAAGGAATATGATAGTGCGCTTGATCTCTCCATATGCCCTCGTTCATCATCTAATCTCTTCCCGTTTTTTCAAGACGTAGGATTAGATAACTACTTTTAATCTAGGTTGCCTTGTTCTGGGTATTTTTCTTTTTCAATACTTCACACCCAGAACATGGACTGTAAACCTTAGCTCCTAAGACATAGTCATAGCATAGGTTTACACTTTACTGGTTCCTCATCCTCGAAATTAGAACAGCTCATCCTTTCCTTTGATTAGACTAAGCAACGCCGATTGAATTTATCGTTTCGACCGAGGTGAACTTCTCTGGCTTGCGAAATAGATAAGTCGCTCAAATCATTCTTCGATTTCAAGTGAGAAGACGATGATTCACTTACATTCGCAGAGAGCTCATTAGATCACCATTATCAGTTCTGATACCTTGAGAAATTGTTCACTACTTCGTGAAGGCCTTCTCGTCACTGTAGGGCCCCCGAAATCGTGAAAGCATTAAACAATCCTATTATGGGTATAAGACACTGACATTGGGATCAATTACTGAATACACAGAACCAGCAAGTAGATTTACAAACTGAAAGTTCAGTAGCTTTTAGTAAATTTCTGCAGGAAAGATAATTTCTAACAACAGAGTCTATTCAATGGAAGCAGGGTTTCTAAATCACAAGATTACACCCCACTGTAAATCGGAAACTGGAAATCCGAATTCCAAAATTTGTCTGGAATTCAAACGTTCCAGGTAGTAATTTGAAAGAAATAGAATTCTGCATTTAGCTTCTACTTTAACAGCTAGCGTCTAGATCAAAATTTGAACGAAATAATAAACTAATCTGAAGTAAAAACAAAACAAAGAAAAGAAAATTAAAATACAAGAGCCTTCGCCACCTGCATCTCTTTTTCGAAAGTAATGAGTCAAGCCTTCAAGAGCGCCGCGATTTATAGGTTCTCGAGTCGGGCCCTAACTTCGATGTTCCTCTTTGTGGATTTTAGATTAACTGGCCCATTTGGTTGTTAATGTCGCGACCTCACTCAATTCCTTGTCGCGACATCAGTTGTTCCCTTGTGCGCTTCCTATGTCGCGACATCAGTTCGCGACATCAGTTGTTCTCTTTGGAGCTTCTTATGTCACGACATCGCCGACATCGCCATCCCTTCCGCGCGCCACACCGGCCGTGACATCGCCAGGTTCTTCTCGGGAGCTTTTACGTCGCTGGCCACGCTCTCGCGGATATCACACCCGGCGGAGTTTCTATGTCGACATCGTCACGACATCGCTTGTTCCCTTTGGGAGCCGTTTACCCGGGGCCGCGACTTAAATGATGTCACGCACTCGCTTCCTGTGTAAGTTGTCTCTCGATATCCACTTTAGGAACAATTTCGATTCAATGTTGATGTCGCACAACTTCTCGAATGTCGCCACTTCCTCGTCTCAGCTTCCTGAAAATCTTACGTCTAATTTCATTCAGTGTCACGAATTCTCCTTGTCTACCGCTTGGCATTTAATCTTTGTCGCAGCGACCTCAAAGTATTGTCAGCGACATCATATCTTGTTCTTTCGCGCAATTTATGGTTGCCCGAATTCGAGTTTCGGTTGCACCAAATTGTTCGCTCACTGGGGTTCTTTATGTCGCTGACCGCGAGTTATGTGTGGTCGCCACCTGGCGTGACTCTTCATTACCGCTAGGGCGTCGCGACAATAGTCCTTTCTTTATCGCGGCACTTCTCCCGCTGCAATCATCATTCACCTACCGTATGTCATTCTACTGTACCAAGCCCTTTTATCATGAATATCCTTCTCAAAAATTCGCCAGACAGCGCTTATGAGCTTATTCAACATTTCTGCACATAACTGGGCTTTTTAGATAGAAATCAATCAGAAAATTGGATTGAAAATGGATGACTTTAAGCTCACAAACTCCCTCTAACTTAAATTTTTGTTTGTCCCTAAGCAAAGAAAAGAAAGATTTGTTTGTCTCTCAAAATAAAAGGACATTTTTCTTCATAGTGCTTGCAACCAATTTAATAATTGAAAGACTAAAATTGTTCTTTTCTTATCAATTCTAGCTTCAAGTCAGATGAAAGTTAGTCTTTACTCAATCAGAATATACAATAAATTGTTGAATTTGTTTTATAAACGGTATAGTCGATTGATCCTGCCCCGAAAAGTAGGTTGGTCTTCTTCCTCTTTTCTTAGTAGGTCGATTAACCCTCACGAGGTCCTCCAGTTTGATCCTTTCAAAATTTTCCAAATTCCATATGCTTGTTGTTCATGCTCGATCTCCACTAATGTAGGTAATTCCGACCTTGAATCGTCTCGAGTCTTCGGGCTTGTAATGTCGAGCTTGGGTCATGGGTAGGATGGATGAGACTTTTTGGGTTGAATTACGGAATCTTTCTCCTTCCTATACTTGCACCTTCTTTCCTTGCGACTTCTTTGGTGGTCCCCCAAACTTCATCTTTGGGGTGTCTTTTTGATTTCTTCTGCTTAACATTGTTCGTTCCCATTTCTCATTTGTACTTCTCACTGTTGGAACTTTTTCTCTGTCACCATTCAGGAATAGTGTAATGTTCTGTCTTTTTAGGCTTCCCCAACATATTGTGAACTTTGGGTTGTAAGCTCCCGTATTACCGATTGGCATTAGGGTACTAGGTGTTGAAACACCCCTAGAACTTAATTGTTCGAGAGAGTTAGGCCTGAAGACAAAACTTCTTCCTTTAAGCTCCCTTTTACGTATCCTCTGCTTCACAGATCTTCTCTCTTCACCATTTTTCGTATTTCTCCACTTTAGTTCTCAAAAAAAAAAAATACTCCCCGAACTTTATCTCTTCCTCATGCTTTGGTTGGGTGTCCATAGGTTCTTTCTTTGGAGGATTAATTATCTAGGATGGTTTGGGATTTCCGATGGCTTGTTTTTGAAGATAAGTTGTTTTGGCTCAAATTCGGGAACTAGGGTACATGCGGAAGCATATAAATAATGGTGGCTAGAATGGCTGAGCGAGGATGGCACAGCATCATTTCTTGTTAGTTGTATCACTGGGTTTGCCTTGATCAATAATCTAACAAGTTCTAGATTAGGTTTATTAGCGTGACTAACCACAAGGATGTCCTTCGGCTGCATGATTGATGAGGAGTTACATGATCTAGGTTCACGGGTTCTTTGTCTTACTGTTTATACTTCAAATTCAAAAATATATTTTGCTCCTTCAATTGTATAACTTCCCTTTATCTTGGACTCATCAACTAAATTCAAGTCAATTATGCAATTTGTGTTTCAATTCAATTATATGTCATTACATACTTATTACGCAATTATTTATGTTTGACCTATCTTCCTAATCAAACTACTTCATAAGCTCAGTTATGATATGAATTTTCATTCTGAGCTAAATCTACTATTATTCTCCCCAACAATTAAAGAAAAAAGTAGCAACACAATCTAACTTCAAACAACATCAAGCAAAATTTTCTTATTTTATTCATGAGATTGTGCGAGTTGAGAATAACAGTGGGAAGGAGGAAAGATGGATGGGAGTGTGGGAAGAATTCTTTTTCTTTTTGGGGAGGGCAGATGTTGGGAGGATCGGATCGAGTGCCAAATTAGGAAGGAATTTGGGAAACTTCATTCAGTTCTTTTCTTCTTCTTGTCATTCTCCTCTACATCGTTCTTCCAAGGATCAATTCATTGGTGAGATCAACCTTTTGTTGAATCATCTTGTCTTTTCCCGAATGTGTTCATCGTGTTCTCCTTTTCAGTCATGACTTCTAAAAATTTGGAAAGATTATTGTTGATCAAATCCAAATTTTCAAGCCAGACTTTTCTTCTAAAGGCATCTTTGTCATCAATCTCTTTATCTCTTTCCTTCATCTTCTTCTCTATGTCCTTGAACATTGACATGTAGAGGAATTTGAATCCCTTGATCTGCTCCATAGTTTTGGCTTCCTAATCTGAGTCTCTTTTCTTTATGATTGTTAGGAGTTGAGAATCACGATCATACTGATTGTTGTAAAATGACTCATAGCCATTCATGACACCCCGATGAATCGTGATCTCTTTCCTCCATTTCCTTCTTGAATTTTTCTTCTTGATGCTCCAGGATTTCTTTCATTTGCTCTTCCCTTCTGCTCCTTTCTTCTTCCCATTGCTGATCTTTTCTTTTCAGCTCTGTTTCGTATAATTCTTCTCATTTGTTCAGTTCCTCTTCTCACTGTTGATCTCTTCTTTTCAATTCTGCTTCATACACTTCTTCTCTGAATTTTTGTTGGAGGCTCCATTTCCTTTCCCTTTCTTCCATACTTTTCTGAATGGAACTGAGCATCTCCATTATTTGATTATTCTCCTGGGCTCCCCTGGAGCTTTCACGAGTTCTACGAAATCTGTTCTTGATAGGGAGAGATTTGGCGAGTGGGGATGAGAGAATTTATAGGGCTTCCGTCATCTTGTTCTCTTATCCTCTGTAAACATAAAGGTGTTCTCTTACGGATGTATTTTGGATCTTCTTCTTCTTGATCTTGACCATAAGGGTGTGTCCTCTTCATCTTTCATTCTCATTTTTCTTCTCTTGAATCTGCTTCTATTATAACCCCTTTTTCTTTTGATTCCTAGGCCCTTTGCTTACTCAGTCGAGTTAGTGGGTAGAAACTTGGGGCATTCTTCTTAGTAGCCTACCGAGTTCCTTTCACCCAGCCTTGAGCACCTTCATGATGATTGCTGAATGAAGCGATAAACCCTTTTATTCCCTTCATGGTATCTCATTATTGAGTTTTAGGTATTTGCTCGACCATTAAACGGCCCCTTCGACGCATAACGCCAGAATGACAGTTTGCTACGTTTCACGTCACCGTGCGGACATGCTTGGTCGGAACCATAACCGAAGGCGGAAGTAAAACCATACCTTTGCCTCTTTACATCAAATCTCTGTTTATGGTCTTTTTCTCTCCCATTCCTTGACCCCATTTTACCCCTTCACGATGCATCCAGCGCTTTTGCGATCTTCTCACGGTTGGGGTTAGCTAACAATTTCTTAAATTTGGAGCCATGCCTGCGCCCTTCCATTCCGTACTTTGTTGATAAAGCCTTGCTCATACGGCTCCCAAACTCCTCGACATAAAGCAGTTGTCTTCACTCCCCACGGGTTTGAGTAGAATTCTCGGACTCACTGTTTGCATATCGGACTTTTGATGCTTGCAGAAGTTTTCCCAACCTCTCTGTTCTATCAATTCCTTGAAAGGGGAGATGAATTTGTGGAAACCTCTTTCTTCGACAAACCCCTTACCAGCATAATGCTTTTTCCAGATGGAGAAAGCCTCTTCTGATATGAATTCGTCTTCCTCTTCTTCTTGCTCTTTTTCTTTTCCTTTTCATTGCTTTAGGCTAGTTGGAACTTGATAGTTAAACGAGTTCTCCTTTGAAAGGTTCGGATGAACTTCTTAGGCTGAGTATACTCTTCCACGCGGTTCGCTCCAGTTGGGATGAGGTTGAAGGTTCGGCCATTTGAAAATCGGACCCAGTTAGGAAAAGAGGTGACTCTAGGGTTGCGAGGTGAAAAACCGGAGAGTAAGCGAAGATGAAGAGTTGTGCTAGCTTCAAGAATAGATTAGTGGTGGAGGGAGTTTCTCAGATTTAAATTCAATCATTATTGTGGGCTCTTTATTACTTCATTTATTTAAACATCGTGACTTAAATTGATATGAATGTGTCTTTGTCATTAAATTTAGAGGCCAATTTAAAAGTTGCCCTGGCGTACACTTTCTCTTATGTCGACTTAGTAGTGTTTGTCGCGACATAAAGTAAGATTGTCAGGAGAATGATATATCTTGAGGGTTGCGACATTTGGTATTTCTACCCCCTTTTGGTCAACAAGTCATTTCATGACATAGTTGAGTTGTCGCGACCTTCACCATTCATTTAAAGGAATTGTTCTTGTCGCGACCCAAATGTTATGTCACCACCTCACTTTCTGTCGCGACATAACTTTTGGTCGCGACCTGTGCCTTTGTTTTCCCCTCAGTATTTACTAAGCTGCGACCTCAATTTCTGTCGTGACATAAAATCTGGTTGCGACTTAGTCTGCACTTGCCCTAAATTTTATGATCAAACAACTTTGCACTCCTTATTAAATTGCACATTCTTAGCATCCATTAAGTCATTCCCAAACAGCAATTCAAACATGCATTTTATTCAATTTTCACAGAATTTATGTAGGGAGAAGAGTACTCCCCTTTTCAAGTCGCTACATCCACGAAGTCTTGGAGGCGAGTCTGGAATTTGTTCTTTCTCATCGCCAGCCACAACTGTCTGCGTGAGCTCAGCTATGTGATTCAAATACCTAATTAATCAATCTTAACCTATGAGTCTAACAAATCATTACGAGAAATAAGAAAATCAAAACTAATAAAATTCGAAATCTATATAAAGCGAACATCATATGGGTTTGCCTCCATGAAGTACTCTTGTTTGAGTCCTTAGATTGGACTGGTAATTTTAAGCCTTCTATACTCTCGATTCACGGTGGAGTTCTTCATTTTCTTTCTCCCCTCTCTTGAGATAGTGCTTAGTCTTTGACCATTAACCTTGAATTCTTCCCGACATCGAGTCACGAGTGTTCTTGCTCGAAGGTAGTGCCAGCGATAACGTATGGTCCACTTTCCATTTTGATTTCAGCTTCCACTGGAAATAATCTTAATCACGGAGTTAAATAAGCTGAACACGATCCACGCTCTGAACTCTTTCCTCGAAATCCTTTGATCATACCATTTCTTTGTCTTGTCCTTGTATATTCTAGCATTATCATGAAACCGTTTCTCGGCTCTTTCCAGTTCATTCGATTGGGCAGTCTCTCTTCTTTTACCAATTTTGAAATCGATTCCCCGGCTTCTTGATAGCCCCTGAGCTTTGTATTCAGTCGAAGAGGTGACATGGTTTACGAAGATCACTGCGTATGGAAATCGATGGGGTTTTTGAATGTTGTCTGTAAGCCCAGAAGTGAATCATCAAGTTTGGAAGACCAATCTTTCCTGCTTGAACTTACAGTCTTTTCTAGGATCCTTTTAATCTCCCTATTGGAAATTTCTGGCACATCCATTAGTGAGGTGATAAGCTAAGCTCATTATATGTTGATCATTACTGTTCATGGCTTGCAAATATTTGTTTGCAAAGTGGCTTCCCCACATCCCGGCCCGATTATAGTCTAGGTGTTAGAATGCGCTTTCGAATGTTCTTTTGCGAGAAACTCTGGCGTGTTAGCGTCATTCATGGACTGCTGTGCTTCACCCATTTGGATACGCAATCCCGCACTTGGCCATTGTATGCGTGTTTCCAATTGATGGTGAAAGGTCCCATAAAATATTCCCCATACATCAAAATTTTACCACCAATATGCCTTGTAGAGAGGCATTTCGTTCTTCTTGCGATATTTCCAATCTTTTGGCATCTATCACATAACTGCGACCCGTCGACCTGATCTCGAAAGATAGAGAGACGATAAAATCGGATTAGGTATCTTATAAATTTGATTCTTTCTCGGAAAAATGTCCCCATATGGTGATGCATGTGCATTCATTCCTGATCTTGCATTGTTCACTCTCGGCACACATCTTCTTATAATCATATCGGCACCTCTTTTTAAATAGCGGTGGATTTCATCCCGGATGTTCTTAGTACTGCTTGTCGGTCTGAGCTTTCTTACATTGGTAGGCGAATTAGGAGGAACTACTCATGAGCCAAGTAATTCACGATATCAGCATACCATGGGAGTTGGAAGAGCGATTGAAAGCGATTTGCTCATCACGGGAAGTTCTCTATTAGTCACCGCCTTCTCCTCTTACGCCTTGTTTCTTTCTACAAGACAGTGATCGGTATCATTGTCCACGACCCTTCTTATCCTTAATTTCGAGATCAAACTCTTGTAGTAACAACACCCACCTTATTAGTCTTGGTTTGGCTTCCTTTTTCGACATCAGATATTTGATTGCTGCATGATCTGTGTGAACTATAATATGGGATCCCAAAATATGGCTGAATTTCTCTGACAAAGAACTAGCAAGCTGCTTATCTCCTTCCCATTAGTTGAATAGTTTTCTTGGGCTTCATTGAATGTTCTGCTAGCATAGTATATGGCTCTAAATATCTTCTCTTTTCTTTGCCCAATCTGACTCCATTCAAATCATGGCATCGCATCATTTCGAATCCAGTCCCGATGCAGTCTGACCATGATAGTTGCTTGAACTGTCGATCTTGATTTGTGAAAGCATACGAGGAGCCATCAAAGAATTAAACTTTGTGTCTTTCTCCGATGTCATAATAGTGCGGCTATTTTTGAAGTCTTTGATAGATCTCCTATAGAATCCGGCATGCCCCGAAACTCCTTATCCACTTTTCTTTGTTGTGGGTAGTGCGAGAGTCTTGATGTCAGTCTTTGATTGGTCAACTTCTAGTCGATGCGAAATTTTATGCCCCGAGAACAATGCGTTCTGTACCATGAAATGGCACTTTTCGATTTAATGCTAGTTGTTTGTCCTTGCATCTTTGATCTTGTTTCCCGGGTTGTTCGATGATGCTCAAGCTGGATCCATACACGTGAAGTCATCACAAAAATCTCCATGACCTCTCAGCCCGGATCGAGAACATGGACATCATACACCTCTAAAAAGTAGCGGGGAGCATTGCCTGACCGTGGCATCCTTACGGAGGCAAAGGTGCCATAAGGGCATGTGAATGTGGTTTTCTCTTGGTCCTCAGGTGCAATAGCAATCTGATTATAGCCGGAATACCCATCCAGGAAACAAAAATGAGGGTGTCACCTTTAACTTTTGTCAACATTTGATCAATGAAAATGGCTGGGAAATGATCACTACAGTTCTTGTGTTCGACCGTGTCGATACATACTCTCCATCTATCCTGATTCTTGTTGGAATTAACTCATTTTTTTCATTTCGGATCACAGTGAACCCACCTTTCTTAGGAACCACATGGATTGGGCTAACGCAAGGACTATCTGAGATTGCATATATAAAACCAGCATTCAACCATTTGAGCACTTCCTTTGACTACCTCTTTGACAGCTGATTAGTCTTCTTTGATGTTCAACATATGGTTTGCATTTCCCTCCAATGATATTTTGTGCATGCATATTGACGGTGATACCCTTGATTCATCTATGGACAGCTTGATGAGCTCGATACTTCTTCAAAATTTTCAGCGACTTACGTTCTTGACATCAACGATCTGCAGAATAATCTATTAACACATTCGTGATAGCTCTAGTAGTATACTTGAATGACTTGGCAACTCTTTTAAAACTAGCCCATACGCACTAGTCTCTTGGTAAATTCCTTTCTTCATTATTGTCTCCGTTGTCTATGTTGTTTTTTAAGACTCAACACCTTTTCGAGTAGAGTGCAAGCGTGTGGAAAATCGGAATTAACAGCAGAATCTGGAATTCATCGATTTTCGTGTATTATGAGGCATCATCCTCTTAACTATAATCTTCCTATCATAGCTCTGATTGCTTCAAACTTTAGAGTATATTTAAGTCAGTTCTTCTTATAATACAGGTAGAGAACTCATACGCATATCTATTAGAGGCGACTCAGGTTGCTGGGAATGGCCTTCCCAGCGGCGAGGGCTGTGAATCTTCTTCCATGTCCAAGATGATGGGGGTCGACAAGAAAAATGAATTTCCCCACCTTCTGAAGCACATCTTCAATGACTCCTTGACGGGTTCGCCATTTGTTCTATACGCCATTTGGAGGGTAGGTTGTGGGAGTAAAGCTCCCCCGAACTTAATTTCCTTACTGATAGATAATGGCATTAAGTTTATCTGGCTTTGAGTCCTGAGAGCCTTTTGAAATTCAAATTCTCCAATGATGCATGGAATGGTGAAGCTTCCTGGATCTTTCATCTTCTCTGGTAAATTCTTCTTGATCACAGCACTGCAAGTAGCATTCAGATTCACTACTCCCTCCTCTGCAATTCTTCTCTTCTTGCTCAAAATTTCCTTCAGGAATTTGGCATAAAGTGGCATTTGAGTTACCACTTCTGTGAATGGCATGCTTATCTCAACTTAAGAGGATTTTCAAAGCCTTGCGAACTGCTCCTATATCCTTGACTTTTGCAGTCTCTGCGGGAATGGGACTGCAGGCATAGAGTTCTGGGCTTTCTTCTTGTTTCTTTCTTCACTTCTTTGTTCTTTGCTCCTTCTTCCTTTTCTTTCCCAGTGACTCGGCATTTTCTAGGCTTCCTTCTCCGCATTGCCTTTATCTTCCCTCGACTTTTTCCCTTCTCTAATTCTTTCCCACTTCTAAGTTGCCGCGACCATGTAGTCTTTGGATTTTTCTTTTTGTGTGTCATTTCAGGAAGCATCTTTAATTTGATTCTGCAGGGTTAGGGCCAGTTGCCCTATTTGCATTTCCAGGTTCTTGAGAGAGGCATTGGTGGTTGTCTAATTTGAGAATTGGTTTTTGAAGCTTCCAATTCTGCAAACTTTTGTTCATGGAAGTTGTGACTTTTTATTTTCTCCACGTAGTTGCGACATCGGTCTTTGAAAGGTACGAGCCACTTTTTTTGCCACGATATTCATTTACGCCCTCTCCCACATTCTTCTTCTTTGGAGACACTTAGTGGAACATACCTGCTTGAAATTTGCCCATGTCTTGGGACGTGTTGCTCCTCCACCATAAAGAGAAATTCTCATGGTTCCTTAATCTTTGGAGTATAATGAGTTGAGTTGGGGTTTCAGCTTGAAATGATATACTCCTCGTTGAATAGTTGGCCCCTCCTCCTTTGCATAGAAACCTCATCATTGCGCCCCTCGGCATTATTTACTCTCTTCCTTCTCTTTCCTTTGCTCCAATTTAGTGGGCGAGTGCATTCTTTATCAGCCAGATGCATCAATGCATCCGGCAGCCTCCATGGCGGACATCTTGTTGACTCAATCATTCCATTTCCTTTGCTCATTGCTTTGCTCCCCGAGGATTCGAAGGAGGTCTCATGTTACCTAGCAAGATCTCGATCAGCTTTTTGCTTCTTGCTCTTCTTCTTTTGAATGCTCCGCGTAAGTACGCATCATTATACCTTTTGAGGTATAATTCATGGAGTAGTAGAAGATGTCCATTTGTGTCTTGGTCACATCCAGTGCATGGGACATCTCTTGAGTGACCTCTTGTATCTCCCAAAGCGATTATCTGAGACTCTCATCTTCTCCTTGTTTGAAAGTAGTAATTTCCCCTCTTCTTTCAGAAGTGAGGGATGGAGGAAAGAATCTGCTCAGGTAGAATAGTGACTCTTCCGTGTATTAACGGATCCATAAGGTAGTGAGTCGAGAGCCATGATGCGGCTATATCTCTTAAAGAGAATGGAAACAAGCTGCGGCTTAATAACCCAGTGTCACACCATTCAATTCTGCTTTGTATTGGCCGTTCTCGAAAGCTAGTCCCAGTGTTTGTTGGGATCTTCGGAGGTGACTGTGAATTGGTTACGTTGAACCATGGTGATCGGCGGCTTGGTAGGTGATGGCATCTATCTCGTCTCAGCTGCGTGTTCATCTTGAATAAGCGGGTCTCCCGGAGAGTCCTCCATAGTGTCTCGCTCTTGAGGTACTTAGCTACTTGAGTCTAGTTGTTGCACGGAGTTACTCTTTCGTCTACCATTTCTGCTATTTCTGCACTTTTAACCTTTCTTAGCCCTCTAAGTGTTCTTTCGATCTTAGTGTCTAGTGGCAATAATTCAGCTCTCACGCTACATTGCATGAATTAACTCACGAAATTATAATATGCGAGATCAAATGGGTGTGACACGAAATTGTATTTAACATGAAAAGCTCTACAAGAAAATTTCAGTAGCTTGCTAAACTACTGCTGTTAAATCATATTTTTGCAAATTTTCTATTTTCCTTTTATAAATAATGTCCAAACTAGTATTTTGATTTTTGGTCTTAATATTGATTCACGAATTCTTTTCGATCCCCGACCATGAGTGCAACTTGTTCGAATGAGTGCGTATACATATTTTGGTACTATTACGAGACTATTGTCTAATCCCACAGGCAAGGCGCGAACTTGTTCGTCGCAATTTCGGCAACATTGCAAGGACTAACTGGAAGTCTCTTGACGGCGCCAAAAACTTTGTTCATTTGGACCCGAATGACATATCTGAATTTATGGCGTTATCACCAAAGGACTATTATCTAATTCCCATCAATAATGCCATGAAACTTGTCTTTTGTTGTGTTCCTTTGATTAAAAACAGTTTTCCTTAAGAGTAAATCATTTCTTTCTTGTTTTGATCCAGAATGCTGCAAGTGTACAGGTCGAACAAGTAGTAAATTGGATTTAAGTCCAGAGATACTCGATCCCTTTGAGAGATCTCGAGGAATTCTCAATCAACTACGTGACTCAAACTCTATACTATTTGGACTCTAATAGGCAATTGGATTTGGCTTTGCAAACATTAAAATGTAAAAAGCTTAAGATATGTGAATTAATAACAAAAATGAACTAGATATGAAAATCAAAAATAACAAATTCAAATTGATCAGTTAACTTTTAAAGGGAGCATTGAAAATACTGCTATTGTGAAACATCAATTCCTGTAGATAGCACTGTAACTTTGCTTCATGAACCTCAGATTTAAAACATCCCGGATGATATTGATTGGATCTCTCCATATGCCACAGTTCATCATCTAATCTTCCCTGTTTCTTTCGAAGATGAGTTAGATAACTACTTTTAATCTGGGTTGCCTTGTGCAGGTATTTTCTTTCAATATACGCACGAACATGGTACATAAACATCTCATAAGACATAGTCATAGCATAGGTTACACTTTCTGGTTCTAAATCCTCCAAATTGAAACATTTCATCCTTTCCTTGATTAGATCTTTGCTAACAGGATTGAATTCTTTTGTTCAAATTGAGGTGAACTCTCTGCTTGTTTAAATAGATAAGTCATTCAACTCATTCTCGATTTCAAGTGAGAAGACGATTTATCGACTTACATTCGCATAGCTCATTAGATCACCATTATCAGGTTCGCATACCTTTGAGAAATTGTACACTACTCTCAGGAATGCCTTCTCTGTGTCACTCAGAGGGCCCCTTGGAAATCGAGCATTAAGCGATCCCCATTATGGGTATAAGACAACGACATTTGGGATCAATTCACTGAATACTGAGAACCCGTAGTAGATTTACAAACTGAAAGTTCGAGTAGCTTTAGTAAATTCTGGGAAAAGATAATTTCTTTCTTGAGTCTATTCAATGGAAGTTGGGTTTCTAAATCCGCAGTTACACCTACCACCAATGGCTTTCGATCGGGAGGACCAGCGTAAATCGGAATGGAAATCAGTCAGGATGTCACGGAATTGGGAGCGTTCAATTAGTAATTTGAAAGAAATAAGTGCATTCGGCTTCTGCTTTATGACTAACGTCTAGATCAAAATTTGAGCGAAATAATAAACTAATCAGTAAAAAACAAAACAAGAAAAGAAAATTAAAAATCTGAGCCTTAGCTTTACCGGATCTCTCTTCCGGCCGTGGCGCTTTCGCCATTAGCAGTAGCGTATTTATAGGAGTTACGAGTTGGGCCTAACCCGATGTTCCTCTTTGTGGATTTTAGATTAACTGGCCCATTTGGTTGTTAACGTTGCGACCTCAATTCCTTGTCGCGACATCAGTTGTTCCCTTGTGCGCTTCCTATGTCGCGACATCAGTTTGCGACATTAGTTGTTCTCTTGGGAGCTTTTTATGTCGCGACATCAGTTCGCGACATCAGTTGTTCCCTTGGGAGCTTCTTATGTCGCGACATCAGTTCGCGACATCAGTTGTTCCACTTCAGACGTCTACCGGTATGACCTCGAAATGATATCCGCGACCCTCGGTTCACTGCAAGTTGTCTCTTATATCCACTTTAGGAACAATTTCTGATTCAATGTTGATGTCGCGACAACCGAATGTCGCGACGAGTTAGGTCTTGAAAATCTTAATATCAGCGACTTCTATTGATTATCCACGACCTCCTTGTCTACTGTTTGGCATTTAATTTTGTCGCGACCTCAAAGTAATGTCGCGACATCATGTCTTGTTCTTCGTTAATTTATGGTTGCCTGACTTGGAGTTTCTGTTGCGACCAGCTTGTTCTGCCTTCAATTGCCCTTATGTCGCGACTGGAGTTATGTGGTCGCGACCTTGATGTGGTTCTTCATTACTGGCTAGGCGTCGCGACAACAGGTCCTTTCTTTATTGTGCACTTCTCCTGTTGCAATCATCATTCGGCCGGTCGCGTATCATTCTACTCGGTAGTTTTACGCTCCTTTTCTTTGCGATATCCTCTTCTCTTACGATTCTACTTTGCATAGCGGTTGGTGAAGTTATTGACATTTACGCACATAAATCGATCTTAGATGAAATCAATCGAAAAATGGTGAAAATGGATGCCTTTTAAGCTCATCGATGGGGCATGTAGAGTGTCGTCTCATACATGCATGTAGATTTTTTTCCATGATAATAGAACATGTATGCACGGATTGGTTGTTGGTTTGACTATGAAATGATCATTGCATGTGCACCTAGGTGGGGGGTAGCCCTTGTAGGATTTATCTCTACTGGGCATTAGCTCCTGATCGTGGGACCCCCATTTGGTACAAAGTGATACGACCCGACGAGGCGCTCATGGGGGATTATGAAGGCGGGTCGATTTGTGGCCTTGATTCTTCATTTGTGTATATTGAAACGAAGCTAGTTTTAATATATATTTTGTATTAGGAAGTGATGCTCTTAGATCTATAGAAATGTGGTCTTGTAGCAGTATGGACGGTAGATGATAGGCCACTGTTGGGTCATTTTCCTCATGCATGGGTCTCATGATATGAGACACGGGTTTCATGAGTTGACGGTGAGTCAGCAGGACCCGTTTTAGGCGTCTGGCTCTACTAGAAATAACAAGGTAAGAAAACCTTTGCAAATTGTATTAAACATGTGAAGCTGAGTTTAATTACAATTTGCTCTCCTGCTTATATTCTGAGCTGGATAACGATCCGGTATACAACAAAAATCTGGTTTTGCGCGAGACTTTTTTTTTACAAAAAAGAACATGATAGGCCGTCTTAGTTCTTCCTCTCGAAAGCTAAGACCTCATAGAGTACCTTCTCTTGGCGTACCTCGATTACACGAAATGTTTTTCCCGACGGGGTGAGCTAGCTGCCAGTAGAGAAAGTCTCCTCCTGAGGCTACTCCCCCTAAGTGCACATGCAATGACATAATCCTGAAATCATTCTGCATTCACCCATAAAATATGCATATCTTTATATGAATATGCTATCATGCCCGTTTCAGGAGTCCTCACGGAAGCTCCCTCACACACATGTAATTGTCATGTATGGCTGTTTTCAAAACAAAAGCTTGTTTTAAATCCCTTTGGACCACCTCGGATGTCAAACCATTGGACCACCTCAGAAGAAATCAAGCCATTGGACCATCTCGAGGAACTCCCTTATTGGAATGACCCTCCGATAGAGTTCATTGAACAAACCTCCGATATAATTTATTGGACAACCCTTCGATATTGGACAAATCTCCGATATAATTTATTGGACAACCCTCCGATATTGGACAATCTCCGATATAATTTGTTGGACAACCCTCCGATATTGGACAATCTCCGATATAATTTATTGGACAACCCTCCGATATTGGACAATCTCCGATATAATTTATTGGACAACCCTCCGATATTGGACAATCTCTGATATAATTTTTTTGGACAACCCTCCGATATTGGACAATCTCCGATATAATTTATTGGACAATCCTCCGATATTGGACAATCTCCGATATAATTTATTGGACAACCCTCCGATATAATTTATTGGACAACCCTCCGAATACCCATTTTATACATGCACTCACACCCGATTTACGCGATGTACTCGTGCATATGCAATGATAATTTCACTGCATAATATCTCATGTTACATGCATGTTGAAAACTACATGCAACAGTTATATTCATGCTTCATTTCAAGCATCATGTTATCAAGCATGAGTATATCAACATCAATATTCACACAATCTGCATGTTATTCAAACAAGCAATAACACCTGAATCATCAACCTCGATTTACATATCGACCGTCGAGTTCCGGAAGCGTAGTTACGACTACTAAACACCGGACCTAGAAATGGTCCCTACCAGCAACGATTTCTGTCATTTGTTCTTTGAACCAGCACACCACCCGGGGCTGCACCTCATAGCCATGTCATGGCTGCAAAATGAAAGATTAACAGTAGGTGATGAGCTTAAAGTCATCTATTTTCAATCCATTTTCGATTAATTTTTACATAAAAGGCTGATTTATATGCGAGAATGCGGAATAAACTTCGCAAATTTAAACAAAATGGAAATCCAAGCGAAATTGCAGTAAAAATAGAGCGAGAATGTGGCGGCGGGCGATATAAGGATGAAGCGGTGGCGGCAGAGCAGCGCATAAGGAAGAAAGGACAAAATGTTGCTAAGCTTCGACAGCAATCAAAATGCGTATTCAGGTTACATCATTGAAACTCCAATCGCAAATGAATCTTAGTAGAAACAAAATGAGTTAGGAGTGAAAAACTCAAAAGTTAAACAACGAGGGTGAAGAAGAAGAAGAAGCGATGTGCGACATCTAGATGCGTCGCGACATCAACCTTCTAAACGACGTTGGCGACATCGGTTCTGAGGAGAAAGTTGTCGCGACAACAATGTCCCACTGGAAGATAAGTCGGCGACAACACGGTTGTCGCGATCATCTGAGCGTGGTCGCGACAGCATCGGGTTGTCGCGACAGCAATTATCTTGAATGGAAATCAGCGACAACCTTTGGAAGCTGTCGCGACGCCATTTACATGGATCAGTCATGATGTCGATGGTATCGCGGCGTGAGGTTTGATGAGAAAGATTACGCGACGAGATGGTATCAGCGACACCGCTCGCCAAGGCCAGTCGCAGCCACGCCAGAACTCTTGCGACAAGGGCTAGCGGCGAGCGAGTCCGCGACCAAAGAGCTCGATGTCGCGGCGATGTCGATCTGCTTGGGCGGTAAATAAAGTCGAATGCGCCAGTGAGGCCCGACGCGAACCCTATAAATACAAAGCGCTACCAAAGCGACTCTTGCGACAGAAAAGAGAGATGCGGGTTCTTGAAGGCTCACGTATTTTTATTTTTCTTTTCTTTTCTTTTCTTTTGTTTCGTTTCTTTTTCCATTTTATTTTTTAAGATTGAATTAGTTTATATTTTAGTTCTAATTTGGATTGACGTTATTTGTAAAGATTTATTGAATGTGAATTTATATTTCTTAAAATTATTGTCTGGTTGTTTGAATTCAGGCAATTTTGGATTCGAACACCCGATTTCCGATTTGATGGTTTCTGTGATCCCGTAGGCTTGATATGCAGTATGTCGATGGTTAAACCCGACTTCCATTGAATTAGCGTTATTGTCAGAAATTATCAC
Organism: Tetrastigma voinierianum; assembly: GCA_016808115.1. Lineage (NCBI taxonomy): Eukaryota > Viridiplantae > Streptophyta > Magnoliopsida > Vitales > Vitaceae > Tetrastigma > Tetrastigma voinierianum. The sequence goes on along the minus strand of JAEQBH010001468.1, from coordinate 1,098,463 downwards.
TCTATGATGTTATTCATTATGGTAGAACCGGATATTAAATCGACGCTGCGGTTTTGCTTGTTCTTGGAATTGATCGATGTCAGGTCTCTGTACCGTCTTGAGATTGTTTTGACTCCCGATTTCAAGAGAGGCCCTCACGGGTGATACGAAGGCATTCCTGAGGAAGTAAGAACAATTTCGGGAAGGTATTTGAGCGATATTAGCGATCTAATGTACTCTGTATCGCAAATCAATACATCCTCTTCTCATATGGCAGGGAATGGGTTAGTGGAGTTATTAACCGTCTGGAGAGTTCCACCTCAGTCGAATAGTGGTCGATCCTGTGTTAGCAAAGGATCTAATCAAGGAAAGAGTAAAATTTGTTCTAATTTTGAGGATAGGAACCGGTACGTGTGACCTACGTAATGACTATATTTAAGGAGCTCGGGTTTTGCGGTCCATGTTGTGGGTATGAAGTATTGAGGAAAGAAAAATACCCCGGAAACGAAATTTATAGATTTAAAAGTAGTTATCTCACCCTCTGTGTTCGGAAAGCAGTTAAGGTGAGATGATGAGCGATAGTTTAGAGAGATCTAGTCATACTATAATGAAAATCCTTGGAATTTAGTTTTAAATGTAGTTGAAAGCAAAGGGTTGATCACAATTTGTAGGAATTGATTCTTCACAATAGCTAATTATTCAATGTTTCCTTTAGAAATAACTGTTCAATCTAAATTTGCGATTTTAATATTTCCATATTCAATTCATTTGTTATTCATTCATTTTTCTTTTACATCATTATCTTCAGGCTTTCAAAGCAAAATTCCAATATCATATTATCGTCGAATAATTGTGGAGCTTAAGTAGTTGGGGTAGTTGATTGAAAAATTCTTGGAATCTTTGTGGGATCGATATACGGACTTAAATCCAATTTACTACTTGTTCGTCGTGCACTTGCGGTATCTTTGGATCAAAACTACGAAAATGGTTTACTCTTTAGAAAATATCTTTTAACACTATAGTTAAAAAAACTCACACTCAGTTGTGGTTGACTGCGAGAGATTAAACGATAAGTCACCGGGTAATAAGTCGTAAATTTGAATAGGTGTTTTGATCAATATCCAATTCATGGAAGTGGTCGACAAGTTTTATGGCGCGAGTTTTCCAAGATTAGATAATAGTCCTTGGTAATTGTAACATGAGCTTGTGAACATACTCGTCAAGTCAACAAGTTTATTGGCACCATTGCTGAGGATTGAAACCGATAGTCGCTTTGGTGATGGCGTCATAAATTTGTGTACATCAAACGATCGATCCATGAGTTTTTATGGCGGATTCTTGAAGTCGAATTTAGTAGATCGATATTCTGACGAAGAAGGAAATGCTAATTTAGACATTTAAAAGAAAAAAGAACAAAAATAGTTTTCGTCATTAGTTATTTTTGGCAACTTCTTTTAACAAGCCATATTGAAAATATTTATTACTTTGACTAATCCTATTAATGTAAGTGTGTTTTGATTTCGAAAACTTTAATGCATAGGAAGCAGAACAACGATTTGATTCGAATGCGAACTAGAAAAGAACACTTAGAAGCTTGAGAAAGGCGAAAGGTCGGAAAGGAACTTAGCTATGGCGGATGAGGCGAGACCGGTGAAGACAGCGAGCGGCTGACCCGGAGGCCTCCGATCAGCGATCTGATGGAGGGACCACGGGGACCAATTCAGTGAGATAGATACTCTGCAAATCGGACAACTGCGAGTTGATGCCAATAATTTTGAGCCCCGAGCCGGCGTGATTTACAATGGTTCGGCAACAACCGGTTCTTTGGTCAATCCCATGATCCGAATGGTATGCGGGAAGGTTTCTCGAGAATGGCGACACGGTGAAGTTGAATGGGGTGAGACAGTCATAAGTGCATTTCTTCCCATTTTCTCAGAGATCTGACCACATGGTATGAATCACTGTCATATGGATTACATTGATGCCCAGAAGAGAAGCTTTATCATACTAATCGGCCTCTCCTGCTCCTCTATCTCACGAGAGAGGAGGGAGATAATTGTGTTCAATGAGGGAAGATGAAAGCCTTTATGTAACTTGGGAAAGATTTAAAAGGTTCGCGAAGAGGTGTCAATGCATGGGATAGACAGAAAACCCAAATGGACATAGTGTATCATGCCTTGAATGATACATCTAAAGGAACATTATTGATGCTTCATGTTGTGGAGCATTCAAGCGTAAAAGTCTTGAAGAGGCAAGATGTCGATTGAGGACACGGCTAAATGCAATATGAAAGCTCCATCGAGTTTTCAAGAGTAATTGTGGAAGGAAGAGGAGTCATGGAGGTGAGCAAGATGACGACCATGGAGCAAAAGCTAGTACCAAGCATCATCGTAGAATGGACGACAGAGAGAAGTGCACCTTTGTTCATGAAATAGGAGGCAGTTGAGGGAACTATTGAGGGAAGTCTTGGGTACCCACTTGAAGAAGCGTTTTTATGATCTTTGAGGAGGTCAAGTACTTGTGAGAGCCAAGGGAGTTTATCCGCTAGGCCAAATCCTAACCTACCAGCACATCGTCTTATTTGAGGAACCATGAAAGTTTTTTCGCTTATGGTGGAGGGGCTTCTGAGCCAAAGGCATGAGCGACATCCTCGGCAAGGATATCGTGACCACGAGTTTCAACGGCGAGAGGAGGAAGCGAAATGAATATCGGGGTCGAGGAGGAGGCTCCACCATTTGAAGATCAATTGCTTTCGTTCATGAGGCAATAAGAAGGCTGTTAAACCTCCGTGAACAAAAGTTTACGAGAGTGGAAGCCCTCAATGCCAATTCTCAAATTTTTGAAGACCACTAATGCTTCTCTCAAGAACATGGAGACAGATAGACAAGCGGCCCTAAACATAAAATCGAGATGAAAGATGCGCTTTCCTGTGACACGAAGAAAAATCCAAAAAGGCGCCCTTGGGCAATGCGACTCGAGAAGTGGAAAGACTTGGAAGAGACGAGAGAAAAGATGAAAGCAACCAGGAGAAGAAGGCCCGAGAAATTGCGAAACCTTTGGGCGGAAAAGAAAGAGAAGGAACAAGCATCGGGAGAAGAAGGGAAGCAAGAGAAGAAGAACCCGGAACAATCGGCTGCGGTCCAGTTTCCACGGAGAGTTTGCCAGAAATCGAGGATAGAGGAACAGGTTGCAAGGTTCTTAAAGACCTTTCGAAAGTGGAGATCGGTATGCCTTTCACGAAGTGGTTGCTCGGATGCCACTTGTATTACAAAGACATGCGAGCAAAAAGGAAGATTCTTGAAGAAGGAATTGTGAATTTAGCGCAACTTGCGATTACTATGATCCAAGAGGCTTGCAGAAAAGATGAAGGATCGGGAGCTTTACCATCCCATGCACCATCGGAGAAGTTTGAGTTCGAAAGCTACTCTATGACTTCAGTGCGATATAAATTTAATACCTTGTCATTGCCAAGTTAAGTTTGGAGATTACTCCGCTCTTTGTCACTCTCCAAATGGCAGATAGAACCCTGGAAAAACCTGAAGGAATCATAGAAGATGTCTTTGGTCGAGGTGGGAAAATTTATTTTCAGTGACTTAAATCATCTTGGATATGGAGGAAGATTCACAAGTCCCTCACACATTCTTTGGGAAGGTCACATTCTTAGCAAGCTGGGCTTGACTCTAATCGATGTATGCGAAGGGAATTCTCACGCTCGGGAGTTGGAAAGAAGCGGTGACTTGATTTAATCGAAGTTTGAAGAATTTAGATATAGAAGGATGATATCAAGTATTAGAAGATGTATATGTCAACAACTCTGATTTTTTACTATGATTGTAATGACCAACTTTCAATAATGAAAGAGAGATGAATTTCAGGTATCTGGAAGGTTTTAATTCGATTTTTACGCATCCAATTTACATTCGTGAAAGGTGATGAGTCTTGAACAAAATGGGATAGCAAAGAGACAAAAATGAAGAAAAGGAATTTCATCAAGAAACCAGTGAAGAAAGATTTAGTTTTAAAAGGATTTACTTAAGTCATTTTAAAGTATGCTTACTGATTTGTAAAGAACAAACCATTAATAATTTATTCAGACTTGGTAATCAGAGCAGGTCTTTGAAATTTTGAAAATCATAAAGGAGTCTATAGCTTGTGTGAAAGTTAAAGGCATCAGTCCATCAATATGCATGCACAAAATACTTCCTAGAGAGTGCCGACGAATGTTGAACATCGAAGGAGATTGAATCCAGGTTATGAAGGAGGTAGTCGAGGAAGGAGGTTAACGAATGGTTAAATCTTTGGTTTTATATGTCTGATTTCGAGACGAGTCAGGTTAGCCAGTCCATGTGGTTCCAAGAAGGTCGTTCTTGTATTATAATGTGATGAATTGATTCAACAAGAGCGATGTGAGGATGGATGTCACGTGTTCTGAGGAGGCGAACACGGCCCGACCGGGAAAGATCACTTCCCTTTGCCCTTCATTGATCAGATGTTGGACAAATTATCAGGACATCCTTATTTTTGTTTCTTGGACGGGTATTCAGGCTACAATCAGATTGCAATTGCACGAGACGAGAAGACCACGATACATGTCCTTTATGGCACCTTTGCCTTCGAGAGGATGCCCGTTTAGGGCATCTGATGCTCTGCTACTTTCTCGAGAGATGTATGATGTCGATGTTCTCGAGACAGTGAGAAGAAGTTATGGGGTACATGGATGACTTCACGGTGTATGGATCCGAGTTTTGAGCGATTATCGAGCAACTTTTAAGGCTTGATGCTTCAAAGATCTGAGGACAAGCAGGTTAGCATTGGTGGAAAAATGCCATTTCTAGTGACGAAGGTATTGTTCTTGGTCACAAAATTTACGCTACGAGTACAGAAATGTGGACCAATCCGAGATTTCCATTATCAAAACGTAGCACCTCACTGCTTGATAAAAGGCATAAGGAGTTTCTTGGGGCATCTTTGGATTTTATAGGAGATTCATCAAGATTTCTCAAGGATAAACTGAACCATTGTCTGCGGTCTTGGAGAGGACCTGGTTAATTTTGATAGTTCTGCCATTTGCCTTTGAAGAAATCAAGATCAGTTGGTTCAAGCACCTATCGCCGTGCACGAATGGGATCGGGGATTCGAGTAATGTGTGATGCAGGTGACTTATATTAGAGTGTATTAGGGTAAGAAAAGGAAAATATTGAGCCATATATTATGCTAGGAACCCGATGAAGCCTTGAAACTATTCTATGTTGAAAAGAGATGCTAGCCATAGAGTTTGCTTGCGAGGTCGAACCATGCATTCAAGGATCCCATGTGCCAGTTCATCTCTGACCATGCAGCCATCAAATATCGATGTCAAAAAAGGAAGCTAAGCAGGCGATAAGATGGGTGCTACTGAGGATTTGATCTGGGGAGTGGGATAAAAGGTTGTGACAATGTGATATGTGATCACTTGTCCATAGTAAGAACGAGAATGAAGCGAGAAAGAGACGAAATTAAAAGAAGAACTTCCCGGATGGTATTTGTTTAAGGTATCATTCGAATGCCATGGTATCGCGATGTGTGTGAATTACTTAGCTTGTGGAGTAGTTCATACAGATTGATACAATAGAAAAGCTGGGTAGCCAGTGAATTATTATATACAGGATGACCACTATTGTTTAAAGAGGGTCTTGCGATATGATTATAAGAAGATGTGTGCGGTGAAACCAAGAAGCGGAATTATGAATGAATCTGTGCATCACCATGGGGGCATTTTTACGGAGAAGAAACGACTCAAAGATACTCCAATCAATTTTTATTGGCCTCTTTGTTTTCGGGGGTATGCGAGATAGGTCAAATTGTAAGCGATAGATGCCAAAAGATTGGAAATATCGGCGTGAGGAAATGAATTGCCCCTCGAGCATATTGGTGGTGCAAATTTTTTTATGTATAGAGATAGATTTTATGGGACCCTTTCCATAATCATTTGGAAAACTGTATATCTTTTGCTAGCGAGTGGATTATGTTCTAAATGCGGGTGGGAAGCCATAAGCTTACCCAAATGATGTGTCTGAGTTGTGAGTTTCCTGAAATAACATATTGAGAGTTTGGAACCTGGAGAACTATCATCGGTGATGGGGAAGCCACTTTACCAAACAAAATTTTAAAGCTCATGAAGGCTGAATCTCGGATCAAACATAACAAGCAGAGCACAGCTTGCTCATCCCGAGACTAATGAAATGAAATTTCAACGAGGGAGATTAAAGGATCTGGAAAAGAGCGCAAAGTTGACCAGGAAGGATTGGTCTTCCGACTTGATGACCACACTTTAAGGCCCTCAGGTGCATTCAAAACTCCCATTGGGATATCTATGGCGGTATTTGACAAGCCATGTCCCACCTCCCTTTTGAATTAGAATACAAGGCTATGTGGAGCCATCAAAGAAGGTACGAATTTCGATTTCAAAATGGCAAAGGAAAGAGAGATTGCTTCTTGAATAGGCTGGAAGCGAGAAATGAAGCCTGTAGTAATGCTAAGATCTCTGAAGACAAGACAAAGAAATGGCATATCAAAGGATTCTTAGGAGAAAGAATTCGGAGAAGGGGATCGAGTGCTATTTAACTCAGTTAAGATTGTTTCGGGAAAATTGAAATCGGGTGGAGTGGACCATATACGATGAAAATTGTCAAGCACTACTTTCGGGGCTTGATAACTTTTCCAAGGCGATCTTGGGAGGAATTTAAAGTCAATGGATGAGAAGGCGAAGCATTATCAAACGGGGAAGGAAAAAGAAAAGAAACTCTGGCGGTTCATTGAGAGAAAAAGAAAATCAAAAGCAGAGTCGGTAAGGACTCAAGCGGCGGCGATGGGAGGCTGACCCATAGAGACTTTAATTTCTGTTTTTACTTTTAGGCTGTGAATATTTTTTTCGAATTCACCTTGATTTTGTTTTCTCTAGTTTTTATAGTGATTAGTTAGTAATATGGAAGTTAATTTTTGTTTAATTAAATCCCTTTACGTAAATGTTGCGGGAGAATCGTGTGCAAAACAGGGAAGGAGAGAAGGAGCAATTCAGGCAGCTCCGGCAATTCCTGAAGGAGCTTTTTGAAAAAAAGGGTACTTTTCCTATACAAAATTCTATGAAAAGTGAATAGAATATATGTTTGAATTGTTGTGTGGAGTGATTTGGTGAAATCTTGAGAATTTGAGAGCGATAAAGAATGAAAAGCTCACATGTTCCTTTAAATTTAAGGCAAATCTGAGATTGATCCACGACAAAAACTTACATCGCGACGAGAAAGGCGTCTCTTAATAAATTGATAATAAATGACTTAGTGGAGACTTAAAAAAATTAATTAATTAATTAAAGGTAAAAATAATAATAAAATAAAAATAAATAAAATAAATAAAAATGAGTTGTAGATAATAATGAAAACACTTATGTCGCGACAAGATCAATTCCTTCAAAAGAGTGAAGTTGTCGCGACATCTTAAATGAAACACCTTAGGTCGTAGCCAGAGGATGACTTGTCCTGTTGAGTTCTTCTTTGTCGCGACAACGGTAAGTTGTCGCGACAAAGAAGAATTGCCAGAAATTTGGCGGTTTATAATTTTGCCACAAATTTAATGACGGTACACATTCTCATCACGAAGTTAGAGCGAGGCCTTGATTGAGACGAGTAATAAATAGTGATTAGTGCGAAACGAAATTCAAATTCGATTGAACCAATGTGTTGTGATTTGAGGGAATAATCGGAGAAATTAATGAGTTTTGAGGAAAAGTTCAAAACTCTATATAAAATATGGTGCATTTGTTGGAAACACCGAGAGAAGCGAGTTCGAGGAATCTCATTTAATCCCATTCATAAAAAAAAAAAAAAAAGAATAAATGGTTGATTCTTCCCCAAAGCTTGAAATTCATAAAAGATGGGAGAGCAGCGGGAAGAAAACTATGAAAGGGTAGGAAAGGAGAATGAGAGAGAAAGAAAGAGCTCGAGGGTTTGAACACAAGTTTTGTGGAATGAATGGAGTCGGAGAAAGAAATAAATTCCATTCTTTATTTATAAACGGCGTGTAATAAAAGAAATGGTTGATGGAAGGGAATATGGATTGGTTAGAATCCATCAGCAGCTCGAAAGGGAGAGGCGGCCCCAATTTGTTGCCTGACCTTGTTAACGTAGAATCATCTTGAAGGGCTCAAGATGCAGTGAACCAAATTTTGAAATTAGAGCAACTTCACGGGAAGAAGATATAAGGTTGAATCGAAATAGAGGTTTTCTCGAACTTAGATACGAGTGTAAGCCAAGAAAAGCAGATTAGTAAATCGAAATATTTGATATTTGAATAGATTTCATCGATTTGTAAATTGGTTGTTCATGATATCTGAATTTTATTTTACATTTCATTTTAGTTTGTTGGGAATCAATTTAATAATTCTACAAAATGCGGAATAAGAGCGAATAACTGACAGTTTATTTGAAAGCATAAGTGCGATTTAGTTTAGTTTTCTAATAAGTCGAGGATAAAGAAGGTTATAAATTGAAGGAACAAAACAAATTTTTAGTTTGTGGTATTAACGATGAGTCGAACTTTGTTGGAAATAACATCATTTAAATTCTCATCGGTGATGTGAGTGAAAATCCTCGGGAGTTAGTCACAGGTTAATCAGCCCCGAATTCTAGAACTTGTTAGATTATTGATCAAGGCGAAATCTGGTAATCTGACTGACAAAAAAATGATGCGGAGCCATCCTTGAAAGTTTAGGCCATTCTAGCCATCCCTACTTATATCTTGATGCATATCCTTTAGTTCAGTGACGAAACAAGCCTTGTTTTCCAAAATCGTTGATAAAGACTGACCGTCCTAAGGAATCAATCCTCGAGACACCGTGATTACCCAGGAATTCAAGGAGAGGAAGAAATAAAGTTTGGGGGAGCATAAATTTTGAGGAACTTCGAAAGAGAAAATATAGAAAAAAAGGAATGAGGGGAGAAAAAGATCTACATGTGAAGAAAATGGTGGAAAAAGAAAGCTCAAGGGAATAGAGTTTTGTCTTGTGGCTGACTCTCTTGAACAATTAAGTTCTTAGGGGTGTTTTGACACCTAGTACCCTAATGCCATACGGTATGGGAGTTGCTAACCCAAGGATCGCTAAGAGTGTTAGAAAGCCTAAGAAGACAAAAATTGTATTCTGAATAAGCGATAGAAAAGAAAATTCCCAGTTTGAATTGTGAATGAGAGATCGAACATACAGTTCGGAATAAGAAGAAAATCAATGAAATTATCGACATGAAGTTCGGGGGAGTTTATTGAAACTACAAGGAGAAAAGAGCGGTATGTGGTGAAAGAAAAGGTATTGGTAATCTTAACCCTAAAAATCCCATCCATCACACCCACTTTTAAGCTAACATTACAAGCCCAAAAAGACCTTGATATTGATCTTGAAAGGTTGTAATAACTTATATTAGTGGAGATCAATATGAACAAATGAGCCTATGGAATTTGGAAAATCGGAAAAGAATCAAAGCCTTGGTGAACATCCTTTAAGGGTTAATTGGCTCATTAAAGGAAATGAGAAGAGAAACCCGACATATCTCTTTAGCGGGATCAATTGACCTTACTGTTATTAAAACAAATTCAACAATTTCGTTATGTACACGATTGAGTAGAAACCCGATCTTGATATGGACTTGAAGGTGAATACGAGAAAGAATGCAATTTCTAGTCTTTGATTAGGGTGGTTGCAGTTGCAAAAATAGAACGAAAAATATCCTTTGCTTGAGAGACGAGCAAATCTTTCTTCTTTAGCAGGGACAAGCAAAATTTTAAGAGGAGTTTGATGAGCTTAAAAGTCATCTATTTTTCAGTCCATTTTACGATTAATTTTTACATAAAAGGCGATTTATATCACGGGAATCTGGAATAAAAACTTCACCAAATTTACGTGCGGAAATCAGAAAGCTGATGCGATAAAAGGAGCGAATGTGGCGGGCCCGATATAAGGGGATGACGGTGGCGGCAAGAGCGAGCATAAGGATGGAAAGGACCAAATGTTGCTAAGCCGGCGGCAATCAAAATGTATTCGAGTTCACTCCAGTGAAACTGATACTTAAATGAATCTTAATTGAAAACAAATGGTGGAGTGAAAGAAACTCAAGTTAAACAACCAAGAATTGAAGAAGAAGAAAGCGATATCGGGTTATACGGATGCGATCGAATAATCTCAACACTACATGAAGCGATCGACATGGTTGCAAGGAGAAAGTTGTCGCGGCTTGACAATGCCCGCGAGAAGATAAGGTCACACGCGACAACGCACGGTTGTCGGCGACATCACGAGAGCGTGAAGTCGCGACAACGTCAGGTTGTCGACAACGAATTATCTTGAGATGGAAGTCAGCAACACTGGTATCGCGACATCATTTGCACATGGATCGGAAGAATTCGCAGCATCGATGGTGTCGCGGCGTAGGTTTCAATGAGAAGAGGTGTGACGAGGTCAGTGTCGCGACCTACTTTCATAAGACATGTTGCAACCATATAGAGAAGTTTGCTGCGGCAAATTTGCGACAAGAGCAGAGGAGTCGCGACAAGGCTCGTGTCACGGCTTGATGTCGATCCCTTGGGCCGGTAAATAAAGTCAAAGGAAATGCATCGAAATTAGGGCCCAGACTTGAGCCATAAATGCGAAAATTTGCTAAAAAGAAACACGACTCTTAGCGACGAAGAGATCTGGGTTTGAAATCACATATTTTTATTTTCTTTCTTTCTTTTTCTTTTGTTTTTCGTTTTCTTTCATTTATTTTAAGATTAGATTAGTTTATATTTCGATTAATTTAGTTAGAACGTTAGTATAAAGGATTTAAGTGAATCTGGTTATATTTCTTAAAATTCTTTATGCAGTTGTTGATTCAGACAATTTTGAATTCGAACACGATTCAGATTTGAGTGGTTTTCTTGATCAATGGCTTGATATGCAGTATAATCGATGATTTAAACCCGACTTCCATTAGTTAGCGTTATTGTCGAAATTATCTTTCTGTGATATTTTATTCATTATGGCGAACGAATGTCATCGACTTCTTGGTTTGCTTGTTTCTTGGAATTGATCGATGTCGATCTCTGTACCGTGCGAGATTGTTTTATTCACGATTTCGAAGGCCCTCACGGTGACCTGAAGGGCATTCACGAGTAACAGGGTTTCAATTCGGAAGGTATTTGAACCTGATATTGCTGATCCTAATATTTCTATGCAAATCGGCCATCCTCTTCTCACTTATGTGAGAATGAGTTGAGTGAGTTATTAACTACATTATCACGAGGAGAGTTCACCTCGATTTGAATAGTGAATTCGATCCGTGTTAGCGAGGATCTAATCGTGAAATAGGAATTTGTTCTAATTTTGAGGATGAGGAACCGGTATAGTGCAAACCTCTGCAATGACTATATTTAAGGAGCTCAGGTTTGCAGTCCAAGTTGTGGGTATGAAGTATTGAGAAAGAAAAATACCCAGAGCAAGGCTACCAGATTTAAAAGTAGTTATCTCACCCTGCGTGTTCGAGAATGATTAAGGTGAGATGATGAAACGGTGTGGTTTAGAGATCTAGTCATACTATATTAATCCTTGGACTAGTTTAAAATCGCTGATTCGAAAGCAAAGTTACGATCTGGTTGTAAAATTGATTCTTCCATGATAGCTAATTATTCAATGTTTTCCTTTGAAAATAATGTTTAATCCCTAAATTTGCGATTTTAATATTTTTATATTCAATTCATTTGTTATTCATTCCATTTTCTTTTCACGTCATTATCTTCAGGCTTTCAAGCAAATTCAATATCATATTATCTCGTCCAAATAGTATGGAGCTTAAGTAGTTGGGGTAGTTGATTGAAAATTCTTGAGATCTCTGTGGGATCGATATGGACTTAAATCGATTTACTGCTTGTTCGATACATTGCACTTGCATTATCTTGGATCAAAGCCTGAAAATGGTTTACTCTTTACAAATATCTTTTAATCAACATAGTTAAAGAAACTCATTTCGAGTTTAATGGTTTGTTGCGAGGATTAGACAATAGTCCTCGGGTAATAAATCATAAATTTGAATAGGTGTTTGATCAATATCAATTTATAGAAGTGGTCTGACAAGTTTTATGGTAGCGAGTTTCCAAAGATTAGATATAATAGTCCTTGGGTGGTGTGTTATGAACTTGTGAACATACTCTGATCCGGTCAACAAGTTTATTGGCACCATTGCTAGGGATTAGACAATAGTCCTTTGGTGATGACGTCATAAATTTGTGTACATCAAATGGTCCAGTCAACAGTAGGAGAAAACCCCTACCTCTTGAAGTGTAGATCCGTTCACTGCTGCAACTCCACTGTTCGTAAATCAGAGAACTGCTGGTTCTCTTTCCTTTTTCCTTCCCTTCCTTCTTTATTTCTTTTCCCATTTACTCTTTTATTTCTCTTCTCTTCCACCGAACAGATTTTGTCTTAGGTGGAGAAGACTTCCCCCAAGGTGTAGAACACCTCATGCTTCCTTTAACACTAAGCATCATTCTATGCCACATGTCTGTCATACCACTTCCTTATCACCATCTTGCATGCATGATTTAAACTTGACACTTGGCCTCCACTCATGTGCCAAGTGCCCTGTTCTCAAGTGCCACATGGCATGCAATCCTCATGCCACATGTCACTTTCTCGTTCATCCATTTACCTTGAAATACGTGAAATTCTAACTATTTTGGAATTGACGAGAATTCGTTGTGTACCTAGATTTCGTGAGGGCGAACTCAACGATTGTGATCCCGGAGTGTCGTCATCCGAGATCGAGAAATTCCCAGGTTTGCAACCTATATCTATCGTTTTACTTTATCCGGGGTCTCATATCCTTCCCCCCTTAAAAGAATTTCGTCCCGAAATTCACACACACATACACATATCATCACATGCATATGTAACAGTCATTTAAATTCCAAATGACTAAGCCATGTACCTCCATCCCCAAATGCCAAATGATACCATTTCGCCTTCTTACACCAAAAACAAAACCCATCTCTGATCTCTCCTCAAACACCACACATTAAGAATAATAAAACATCACTTCGTGTCATAGGATAAACCCCACAAGACAGAGACAAAGTCTCACAAACGCCTATCCACGTCAGCAGATTCAAGGTCATAGGTTAAGACTAAAGACTCTAGTTTTAAAATTCCGCTTTCAAAACATGGGTTTTAAAGATTAATTATAAAGAAAAATTTTCCTTTTTGTATAAGAAAGATAATAACAACAGGATCCATGTAGGTTGATTTATTATTATATAAAAAAATTTTAAAATCAAAACTCCATTTCCCTTGCTTATCTTTTACCCCTTTGTTCCCTTAAATAAAAAAAATAAACTTAAAATAAAATAAGAACAAAGAAAGATGAAAGAAATACTTACAATATTATTTCTTCAAACTTTGATTACAAACTAACTCTCTCTTTCTCGCTTTTCTCTATCTCTATGCACTTGCTCTCTTTCTTATGATCATCACGTATGTACAAGCCTCAAATTTATAGGCATTTGGACAAACTAAAGACAAAAAGAAAAAGCTACCTAATTAATGTTTGGATACTCATGTCTTTAAAGACATGTACCTAAACTTTGACTATAATACATGGTAATAAATGAAGAAATTGAAAAGTAAATGGTAATAAATGAAAAGGTTGAAAAAATCTAATCTACTTTTTGTACAAATTTCTTCAAAGCTTCAAAACTTTGACACGTTCTTTTCTTTGTTTGTCTTCTAGTGAGCTTAAGATAAGCTTGGTTCTGAAAAGTCTGCTGCGGGCTATTTTTGCAGTTTGCAGAGTTGACTAATGTTTGCAAGATGTGATGTCTTCATTTTCCAAGTTGGCGTAGCTCTCTTCATCTAGATTGTCCCAGAAGTTTGCGTCATCGCTGACGTAAGACATTTCTGGTGAATCTGCCCATAGCTGGTTGATAAAATCTTGTTCTTCGAAGTTGTAAATTTTGGAACAAAATTTTTCCAAAGGCTAGTTCTCCAAATTGACATAGTTGGGGTTTCACCATTAAGAATAAAATTTTTATTTCTGGTTTTTCTAAATTCAAAATTTTGAAAATCTCTAAATCTATTATAATATACAGGAAATTCATTTGAACGGGTCATTTCCCATTCAGGTTGTTGCTGAGGTATTAAAGGTTCTTTGTTATGTTTGATATACACATGATGATAAGCAGGGATTATGCTTCCATCAGTTTTAAATAAAGGTGGTATTGTTTCAAAAGATATATCTACAAAATTTTCGGTTTGAAAAAGATATTCTACAATGGTTTTAAGTTTTTCAGGGAAATTTTTAGGTACTTGATAAATACTGGTTAAAAAGATGTTTTTCAAAATCCCTTGATCCATCAGTTCAGGGATGAGTTCAAAATATTTTGGATCTAAAATAGATATATTTACATAAGCTAAATAAACAACGAAAAATAAATCAGGATCATGGTAAGCCATATATCCTATTTTAATTCCACTATTTTTGGTTCTAATCTGTTCATACAATATACACTGGTTCTTAAACACTTTTTCATAATATTTATCTAAAAAGAAACATTCTATATTATCATAAATATCATATCCGAACTTGTTTTTAATTCTGAAGTTTTCAAGTGTTCGGTAAGAAGAGCTGATTTTCTAATTATATTAATTAAATTGGTTTTGCTAACATTGTTCAAAGATTCTAATTTTGTTTCTAAATCTCTCATATGGTTTTCTTGTTTTTCATGGTTCTTAATCATTTGGAATTTTTCGGTTTCTAAAATAACAAGCCCAGTTACGCAAATTTTGAAGATGTTGAGGTAGGCCGAAATGGTTTTGCCTTAAGCATATTCTAAATTTTGGTTTTTGAAAGTTTTGGGGTTTTAAAAAGACCAAATGTTATCAACAATACTTTATGTTCTTCAAAAGGTTTTGAGAATACAAGGCGAAATTGAAGATTTGGGTTCAAAACTTCATTTAAATTAGCGAGTTTAAATTGAAAAGTTTTGCTTTTGAATTTCCTTTAGACCATGTTCACATGCACAAAGTTAGTCATGAATAAATAAATTATTTATATAAATCTGTCATCTTAACCAATCTTTACAAAATTTTCTAAATTATTATTTAAATTGTTATCTAATATTAAAAGAATTCTTCTATTTCATTATCTAAGCTATATACACTAGAATTATCACTATCAAAATCTAATTCACTAATTATTTCTTCATTGTCACTATTTATTTCATATTCTTTTATTAAATTGATTTTTATTTGAGTTTTTCTATTTTGTTCTTCTGGCAATTTTTTCAATTCAGGACATTCAGGTTTTATATGACCTTCTTGCCCACATAAATAACATTTACATTGTTTTTTTTACTATAATTGTAACACCCCGTCCCGAGAGAGTTTACAGTACATGACACTGTAGGGGTGTATAAGAGTACTAAGTGTCACACTGAAATATTTGGAGACTAAAGTAGGAAATGAAAGTTTATGGAACCCGGAAATTGTGGTATTAAACCAAGGGTACAATGGTCATTAAGCAAAAGGATATTAAAATCAAAATTTAAGGTGTAGAGATGGGCCATAGTGGAAATTGAATAAGTTACAATTGCAATAATGAAAAGATGAGGGCTATTTGCAATTTATGGAAAGTTAATTTAACAGGAAATTAAAAACCAAAATGCCTCTCATTTGGTCTCCCGTATTAGGGCTTCACGATTTGGTGAGAGGAGAAGAGAACCAGAGCAAGGAAGAAGGAAAGAAGAAAGGAAGAGGAGAGGATCGAAAATCAGGTATGCCTTGTCTTAGAATCAAGTGTATTAGATTTCTAGGGCTTGGGTATGGAGATTTAAAATTCTCCTTTGATCTAGGTTTTTGTGCAAAGAGCACATTAAGCCTTTGATTAGTTGGGGTTATGTGGTAAAGCCCCAATTGATGTAAAAAAAACTTGGAATGTCAATTGCATGATGTTAAAAAGAATTAGATGGACCTTAGGTAGTGTTCTTTGGATTTTCACCTAAGGTTTTGGGTTTCAGGTTTCAAAACACCAATTCACATGTTGTGGAGTTGTTTTTAGATGATTTCAAGTTAGTTTTGGTATTATGAATTATAAGTTATATGGAGTGAATTGGCATCAAAGTGGGAGAAAATAACAAAATCACGGGCATTTCGGGTAAGTCCTACCGGTACAATAGGAAGTCCTACCGGTAGAACTTTGTACGGTCATTTTTGGCCAAGTCCGCGATGAGTTAAGTCTGCCGGTGGGAACTGTTCCCAGTTTTCCTGTTTCGACCAGTTTTTCGTATTTCGTATAACTTCCTCATTTCTTATCCGATTTGAGTGATTCAAGTGGATACGTAAAATAGACTTCAAGGAGAACAAAACTTAAGAAGTAGGAATCGTCTAATTCTGATCCTAAGGGGCCCAAAAATTCACTCAAAGTGGGGCCGTGTGCAAGAAAAATTCCTGCATCAGCTTTGGACATAGAGTGGTCCGGGTTGTTTTGAGCGTAACGAGTTTGATTGCTCGAGATTGGGTAAATTCCAGTTGGGATAGAACCATAGCACCTTAACTTTAAAGAGTATGAAGAGTGTGATAAGTCTAGGAAGTCTGGAATTCAAGTTATGCGATTAATTTGTCGTCGTATTCATTTGAGTTGTGGTTCAAAGTAAAGTGGATAAGTGTGGAGCAGTTGGCAAAGTTAAGCGACAAAGGGTGAGTGTTCTAAACTCATTTTTTAAATGCTAGTGTATTATTATTCTTCATTACAAATTTCTTTGCTTTGGTATTTTATGGTTTTGAATGCAAACCAATTTCAAGAAGCAAGCAATGAGATAAAAGCAAGCAAATGGTTTTAGGTTAAAACATTTTGAAAGCAAACATTGATTTAAATTGTAAAACCATAATTAAGCAAGCAAGCAAGTAAGTAAATGGTTTTGAAAAGTTAAACCATTTTGAAGCAAGAAAAGCGACAACTAAGCAAATGGTTTTGAATAATTAAACCATTTTTCAAACAGCGAAAACAAGCAAATGGTTTCAAAGTGTAAAACCATTTTATAAAGAGCAAGCAAGCAAGCAAGCAAGCAATGAAAGGTTGTGAAAACAAGGCCTTCCCTAGTTTAAGCAAGCAAACCGGTCAGAGGTATCCCGTACGTGCACGGTGGTGTTAGGATTTCATACATGCATTGTAGTTTTGCCTGGTCGGCAAACATAGGACATACATCATGCATTTAAAGGAGACCGTGGCACGTACAGGGGTATATAAGGTTATGAGCTCTAACTAAGTATGGTGATGGCGACACGAGGTCAATTCCACCATATTCACCTGAAAAATGAAAAAGGTGACGCGGACAAAGGTCCTTCCACCGGCACGGTGGAGCATAGGTTCCCGTGTTCACTAGGGTATGATAAGCAAAAATAGGCCTCCATTGGTTGATGTTTTATAAGCATGATATGCTGTTTTGAAAAAATCAACCATTGGTTCCCGATCGCGAGGCTTAGGAGTTTTAAGCCAACGGTTGAGCCAATCTCCCGTTTAGATTTCAAAACGTCGGTTGAGCCAGCCGTGGGTTTTATTTTCTAAAGCATGTGGTTGAGCTCAAGCTCCCATTTTATGAAAAGTTTGAGAAACTTTTAAAGCAAATGTTTGTGAAAGGTTTTAGAACTTTTGAAGCACGATAAAGCAAGCCAGCAAGAAAATTTATGAAAGTTTATAAACTTCCTAAGCAAGCATGAAATAAAAGTTTTACAAGCTTTTAAGAAAAAGCAAAATAAAACAAGCAAGCAAAGAAAAGTTTAAAGCTTTCAAGCAAGCAAAGCAAAGTAAAACTACGGAAAATATTGTAAAGAAAGTTTCTGAGTTTTGAGGATTTTCACGAAAGAAAAACCTTTTATAAAAACTATACACTCAGAGCTCGTTTAGCTCATTAGTTTCCATTGCAAAACTACCTTTCCAGTGCAGTGCGCAAGGCGTAGGAATTTTAATGGGATTGGTCGACATCAGTTTAAGTCGCGTATTAATTATATTTTGTAAGAACATACTTTGAATTTTTGTAATGGAACATATGTACATGTACATAGAGTAGTTTTATCAGAATGTGTTGGTATCTTTGGTTGCCATATTTTGGATATAGTGTAAATTGGATGTATCTGAGTTGGAATTAGACTATATGTCGTCATTAACTGCCAGAAGTTTTCCATTGCTAAGATTTTGCAAATCTGAGTTATAAATTAAAATTTTACGGGAGGTTTAAGCGAAGCGTCTGGCTTGGCTTCACGGGGGTTCTAGTCGTTGGGAGTGCTGACTAGGGTTTTACGTGGAATTAGTAGACACGCCTGCACCCGTGGAGAATTGGGGGTGTGTCAATAATTGGTTCTTCTTCTTTTGTCCGAAATTTTCTGGTTTTTCCTATCTTGTATTGAGGTTGGTTTATAATAAGTTCTTGATTTTCTTCTGAAAGGTTGTGTATATCTTTTAGGTTTTCTATATTCCCTATATCTATCTCTACATCCTATATCTAATTCTTCTCCTAAATTTAATCTTCTACAATGTTGTTTATTTAAATCTTATTCTTTTATTTGACTTCTTTCTCCTATATTCAAACATTCCTTTTCAAGCCAATTTTTTACAAATTCTACTCTACTACCTATATAAGGAGAGTTTTTGTATTCAGAGGTTGAAAATTCATTCCATAATCTAACACCTATTGGTCCTTGTATTTTTAATATATATTTATTTAAATATTCAGGTATTCTATCTATCTTAGCAAGAATTGCATATTTCCTAAATTTTTGTTCATATTCTTTTATATACGAAAGGTTACACAATTTTAACTGTTCAAACTTATAAAGATATAATACAGGTTCATTTACATCCTCTTGGGTTGTTCCTAAAAAATATAATTTTATAAGGTTTATAAACACCGATATACTAAAATTATTTCTAACTTCTTGAAAATAACTACTGTTTTCTTGTTCCATGTTTCTAAAAAATTGCAAAATTGTTCCTCTAAGAGTACTTTTACAATATTCATATATTTCTTGTTGGTTTTGGAAAGCTACTATTACACCATCAGAATTTAAAGATTGTTCCCAATTTTCTATGGTTTTTCTAAGATCACTAGTATTATCTATATCTAAAACAATCTGATAATTATCACATTGTAAAAATTTTGGTATCAGAGCCAGGATTAGAATGCAAGACCCAGGATTTGATAGTTGTCAGACTTGTAGAAGATTAGTACTAAGAAGGGATTCGTTAAAACACAGTATGCAACTTTTAGAAGAAAACATAAGATTAAAACAAAGAAATTTAGAAATGTTTCTGAATCAGAATTTATTAACCGAATGGATTTATACTCAAATAAGATTAATAGAATACAATCAAATCACTTTGAGAATACTAACTCAAACTTTAGTCGATTAAGTTACAATCGAATATGGAAATTATTTAATGAACAGATCATGAAGATGAAGATCGGAACTTCGTAAATACTCCTACCTATGAAGATTTACCGACAAGCACACGAGATTGTTAAAAGCTTAAAGATTATACACACCTGTAAAATATTACTTCGATCCATGATTAAAGAAATACATATTAGTTTAGAAGATTTAAAGCAAAAAATGTTGGAATTAGAAGAACCTTATTCTACCTTTGAACAAGGGAAAGGATTTTCCAAAGAAGATATAAGTAGGATTTTTAAGAAAAAATGACAATAATATTTATAGTCAGAAATTCAGATTCAGTCTATATTATGATTATCGATCTATACAGATTTAGATTTGACAGAGAAAACGTAGATTGGACACCCAATATAGTTTATTTATATTGTACTGAAATACTTGAGGAAATAGATTATCCAGAAGATTGTTCTGAAGAATATGATTATGAACCAATGGATATAGACAATTACTATTCAGACGTAGGTTGAATGTTTGAAGGAGACGATAAATGGATTTAACATATGCTTCGATAGTGACCTAGAAATTTTTAGTAAAACCTTGAAAAACTAAACATCCCAAAAATATAATTTAAAATGAAGAAAACCCCAATGATTTGAGGCTTCAACCCCAACCGACCTCATATAGAAACCGCCGTAATGGATATTCCATAATCATCTAACGCTAAGAAGATTTAGACCTAGGTATGCCAGAACACCAACTACCAGAGGAACAGCCTATGTTCATGAAACTGTAAAACAGGAATTTGATTCACCAATGGATCGATTGAGACCAGAAGGTATAAACCCGTTTGGAATATATTTAGATTTGGATTGTAATCCCGATATCTCTTCTACCTTAGATAGGTGGGAAACATCACTTCGATTAGCACTAAGTGTAAATAGAATGTCACTTGATGATGGAAAAAGATATATAGGAATGGCAATGATTAAATCGCTTTCACAAGATACAAAATCTACGAGCGTAAACAAAAAGAAGAATTTTATTCGGGTGATAACATAAATGACATTGTAACCAAAGTCATACACCTGTTAAGGATTGAATTCCTCGGAGAGGGATACATTGATAGAGATTCCCCGCAATACGCGGAAAAATATGTTCATGCTTTGTTAAATTAATTAAATGATATCTCGTTTTTAGACAAATACATTCGTATTCCAGATTATTATTACCATATATATGGAAAGATTGGTACAGATACCATGTACCTAAACATGTTTTACTCAAAGATTCCAGATCCATGGGGATCTGCACTAATTCGTGATTATCCTTTTGTGAATTCTGATACATTAGGAAGAAGGATTTCATTTTTGAAAGAACGATTAAGTGAATGGTGTCATCAAGCTTATTTGATTAAGAAAGCCAAAATGATTAGAAAGGAAAATGTCCTTTCACAGTGTGAGGAAATAATTTGATTATCATGAATAGGAGATTTGAAAAACCATATGTTCCTAAACAAAGAAGAGACTTTATACAGACCGCCATAAATAGATTTCTAATAGAAGACTAAATAGATCTCAAATAGATTTGGGAAGAAGTAAAGATTTTTCAGAGGTTAAGACCTCGATATTTGTGAGAAATTGAATAATAATCCGATTAGAAGAAGAACGACAGAGTAGGAAGAACTTAAGCAAAGTAAAAGAATGTAGATGCAGGCTCAGAATGAGAGATTGGACACTATGCTAATGAATGTCCAAATAAATTCAATAAAAAGAAAATCGAGATAGATGATGATATTGAAAAAATGATTAGTCAAGAAGATTTTATTCAAGTTAGAAAATTAGAAGACTTAGATGATTTACAATCAGGTGATTCAGTTTATGAAACAGATTCTGAAACAGATTATGATGATACTGAAGATTTAGATTATTCTGAAGAAGATGAGTGAGATTATTGATAATCAGGTGATTGAAAACTTAGGAGATTTTTCTCAAGATATTCTATTTGACAGTCAACTGTTTAAAAAGATTAAAAAAGCTGATTACAGTATAACTGAATATTCAGGATTCAATAGAAAACTATGGGAAAAATTCGGATTAAGAAAAAATATAATGTATTATGGCCTAAGCCTAAAAGAAAAAGCTTTAAATATTGAAGCAATCAAGATTGAAATTCCCTTGTTAGAAAAAAGGGAGTTGATTCAAAGAATTTCAAAGATTAATGAAAAGGATCGATGTAAGATTGGATGGATTTATATTGGATCTATACAAATGATTCTCAGCGCAACTTTTAGAGAAGGAATTGATACTCCAATAGATTTAGCATTGTTAGATAATAGGATTATAAACAAAAAGGAAGCGATTTTAGGAATTATTAGAGGAAATCTTAAGTACCAAAAATTAATTTTTAATATATACCCAAAAATAGCTTATAACCTTGCAGATAAGGATTTTGATAGAACTCTAAGTTTGATTCAGGATTTTAAGAGACAAGATTTCATGAGAGAAGGCAATAAACCTTACTCTATAACCTATAAGATTGCATATGCCTTATCAAACACCCATCACATTGAGTATTTTTCCCAGAAGGACTATATAGATTTGCCACTATTATTTCACGATATTGACTCAGCTCCATCCACCGTAAACGCTCAGTATCGCTCAAGATGATTTTACTGTTATAGGTGATAAACTTAAATATTTAGATTCCGTACCATCCTCGTCGAAGTTTAACACTATAAACAGATTCAATTCATCCAAGAATAACATTCAAAACACTTGAACAAACAAAAAGATAAATTAAGGAGATTAAGGAGAATATTTTAATGGCCATAGATCAAAATATTGATATTGATCGATAATGGAGTTTCTCTCCAGCTATATATCAAAAAAGCTAACATTTAAGGGCATAGACTTAAACGAGTTTAGAGCGAACTCATTACTTAGCATCACCCTTAATGGTAGCAAATTTTGTAGTCATAAAAATTCAGAATAATAATTAAATTCGATTGAATCATTAGATTAAACTACCATTAATGGTAGAAAATGAAGGAAAAATGATACAATTAGCATATAATGCTAGGAATGACTTTCCTTTGAAAAGGTAATGCCTTAGTAGAGGATTACATCTGAAAACTTAATGATTACAATTAATAAAATCGTATTGCTACAAAAATTAAATGACCAAATTTTTCTTATATATACTCGATTGGTTTAACCTATCCTGACATAAAGTCGAACCTTTTCGTATTATCATTCCTGACGTGCATTTGTCTTCCAACCAGCCTGCTTCAAGAGTATCATACCGATTTACCCCGCAATACGTGAAAGATATTTCAAATCAAAATATTACTTTACTAAAGGTATAAAACACTCCTCTAATTTTGATTAAAATACATTGTTACCACTTCTTTCTTTTATTTTCATAATGAACACTGTCAGGAGGAGCTGTTTGAAATACCTTCAACTTTAAGATTATTATTCAAAATGGTTATTTCTATTCTCTTCGACATTAAAAGACCTTGCACAACCATTGGATTACTACTCCTTCACATTGGAAACATGCTTATTCTAAAATCTCCAATTCCTTTATACCGCAGCCAAATATGGTGATTTACCTTTATTCAAACACTTCCCGGTACTAAACCGATTTTTCTACTCCTTACTAGATTAGAACTAGATTATTGAAAAGCCTTGATTTTTGTTCACAGATTAAAACCAGACTTGAAACTCTTTATGCTGGAAAATCCTTTGCTACCTTGGGAAAATACAAAGATTGCAACCCTTGAATTGAAAGATCCCGATAAGATTATTAGGTAAACCTACGAGACATAATGAACATGTGTTAACTCACATTCAATTTAAAAGCGAACTCGTGTGATTAAATCATTAGACATTCAAAAGCCTATACATTAAAGAAATTAGCCTTTATGGTTAGAATAGAAATGAGACTAATAGGAACAAAGCTCAGATGGTTACTAACTATAAATTAACAATAAATGATAATGCTCATATTCCATGTATATATCCCACGCCAAATAAAGAAACATTGATTCAAGTAAACTAGAATTGTGTTCATCTCGAAATGATTTGGTAAATTCAGATTTATCAGATAGATGACTGAGGAATCTAAACCCTTAACTGCATTTAGTACTTGTGATATCTGCAGAGAATGGAATAAGTTCGTACCTTAGATTTAAAAATGCCCTCAAATTCTTCCTCTGGGTGAGAAATGGACAATATATTTAGAGATTATGATTTTATCAATGCTTATACAGATGATATGTTAATCTCTTCAAAACAAAGGAACAACATTTAAAGACGGATACTTTTATAGATTTATGTAAAACACATGGTATTGGATTATCCAAAAAGAAATCCATAATTGGAGAACAAAAGATTGAATTTTTAGGATTAATGATTGATTCTGATGGAATAGAATTGCAAAATCATATTTTAGAAAAGATTAAGGATTTTCCTGAAAAACTTACAGATAGAAAACAACTGCAGAGATTTTTAGGAATACTAAACTATGCCGAAGGATTTATTAAAACCTTACATTTGGGAAACTACTAAGAAGATTAATGAGTGAAAAGAATAGATTTGTGTCTACCAAAGAACAGCAAGAGCAAGTTAGATTTATAAAATCTCAATGCATTAATTTTACAAAGTTAAAGCTTCCACTTGATAAATGACATTTGTAATGATGAAACCGATTCATCCGATATATACATACCGTAGTATTAAAAGGATTCAAAACAATACTGGCACAATTATGTAGGTATACCTCTGAACATTTACCCCTACTAAGAAGAGAATATATAAATGAAAGAATTTTTCAAGTGTACCATTAAAGGATTAAAGAAATTCTCACTTTTTTAATGCTAAAAAGATTCTTGCTAAGAATGAGTAATACTGTGTTAAGGCCTTTATAAAAATAATTTACCTTCAAACTTAACACACATTACACACACACACAATACCTATTATTATTAAATTATTATTATTATTATTATTATTATTATTATTATTATTGTTATTATTATTATTTATCAATTTATTATTATTATTATTATTATTTATTATTATTATTATTATTATTATTTATTATTATTATTATTATTATTAATATTATTATTATATTATTATATATTATTATTATTATTATTATTATTATTATTATTATTATTATTATTATTATTATTACACATATATTATTATTTATTCATTTATTATTATATACATATTATTATTATTTATTTCATTTATTATTATTATTATTATATATTATTATTATTATTATTATTATTATTATTATTATTATTATTATTATTATTATTTATCAATTTATTATTATTATTATTATTATATTATTATTATTATTATTAATATATTATTATTATTATTAATATTAACCTATAATGGATTTGTACCCAAATAAGATTAGAATATAAATCCAAAATAATTTCACGAAAGAACAATTAACTCAAACTCGAATGATTGCCATTAATCGAAAGGGTATGGAAATCATTTAATCAATGATCATGAAGATGAAGATTGAAAACTTAAATAATTGTACTCATGAAGATTTAATTGACAAAGAATAACAGAGATTAGTTAAAAGCTTAAAGATTATAAAATAACACCGTAAAATATTGCATGATCTAAGTGATTAGGGAAATACAGATTAGTTTAGAGGATTTGAAACGAAAAATGTTAGATTTAGAAGAACCCTATTCTACCTTTGAACAAGGGAAAGGATTTTCCAAAGAAGACATAGATAGATTTTGGCGAAAAATGGATGGGTCAATATTTATAGTCAAATTTATTTGCGCTACCAGTATTATATGATTATTGATCTATACCAATTCGATTGATAGAGAAAATATAGATTGACAATCAGCAATATATTTTATTTATATCAGATCAAATAATTGAAGAAATAGATTATCTAGAAGATTGTCTCAAGAAAATGATTGCGAACTAAATGGATATAGTAGACAATTATTCGAGATCAGAATACTGAATGAAGGGGACGATTAAAATGGATTTAATGTATGCCTAGATAGTGACCAGAGAGATTTTAATAAAAACCTTGAAAGATTAAACATCCCAAAATGTAATTTAAAAACAGAAGAAAATCCTATGATCGAGGTTTTCTTCACCGATTAACCCCTGTAGAATCAAGGGCAATGGATACCTGTAATCATCCAACGCGGCAAGATTTAGACCAGGTATGCCCAACAATTAACCGCTATAGGGGAACACCAGTATGTTCATGAAACTCCAAAACAAGAAAATGATTCACTAAATGATAGATTAACATTCTAAGGTATAAACCCAGCTTGGAATATACTTGTAGATTTGGATTGCAGGTCCTGATATATCTTCACCTTAGATAGGTGGGAAAGATCACTCGAATAGCACTAAGTGTAACAGAGTGTCCTTTTGAAGATGGTGAAGATATATAGGAATGGCAATGATTAACCGCCGATTGGCAGACTTAAGAGCATCAACAAAAGAAGCAATTATTCGTGATAAATATAAATGACATTGCACTAAAGTCACACACCTATTAAGATTGAATTCTGAGAGGATACATTGATAGAGATTTCCGCAATGGAAAATATGTTCATGCTTTGTTGGGAAATTAGAATTAAGATATCTGCTTCTCTTTAGACACAAATACATTTGTGTATTCCGTGATTGTTGGTTACTATAAGAAGATACTTTAAAGATCAAAAGGCTGCATACCATGTACTAAACATGTTTTACTAAAGATTCTAGAAGATCCATGGGATCTCGTGACTATTCGATATTTATCTTAGAATTCCTCGATTAATAGAAGAAGAATTTCATTTTTGAAAGAACGATTAAGTGAATGGTGTCATCAAGCTTATTTGATTAAGAAAGCCAAAATGATTAGAAAAGAAAATGTTCTCTCATAGAGAAATAATTTGATTATCAAGTGATAGAGATTTGAAAACTATATTGTCTTTAAAACAAAGAAAAAGATTCCCATACAGACCACCAAATAGATTTCCAAATAGAAGACCAAATAGATTCCCAAATAGATTTGGAAGAAGAAGATTTTTTATAAGAAGAAGACCAGGATATTTTAGAAGAAATTGGAACAATAATCCGATTAGAAGAAGAACGTATTTATGTAGAAGAAACTTACAGCAAAAGAATGCAAGATGTTATGCCTGTAATGAAATCGACACAGCAAAAATGAATGTGTCCAAACAAATTTAATAAAAAGAAAATTGATTGATAATGATATCGAAAAATGATTAGTCAAGAAGATTTATTCAAAGTTAGAAAATTAGAAGACTTAGATGATGTTTACAATCGTGAGATTCACTTTATGAAATGTATTCTAAACAGATTATGAGATCAAGAACTAGATTATTCAAGAAGATATGAGTGAGAGATTATTGATAATCAAGTGATTGAAAATCTAGAGATTTTTCTCAAGAGAATTATTTGATAAAGGTTAACTCGTTTAAAAGATTAAAAAGCTGACATGTGATAATCCTAATACCGTATTCTTAATAGAAAACTATGGAAAATTCGATTAAGAAAAAATATACATAAGTGGTTCAAGTCTAAAAGAAAGCTAAATATTGAGGTAACTCTCCTAATAAGATTGAAATTCCTCGTTAGAAAAAGGAGTTAATTCAAAGGATTTCAAAGACTAATGAAAAAGATCGTTGTAAGATTGGTTGATTTATATATCCATGTTAATGATTATATAGTGCAAATATTTAGGAAGGCATTGATACTCTATAGATTTGGCACTATTATAATAGGATTATAAATAAAAAGGAAGCAATTTAGGAATTATTATAGGGAAATCTAAGTACCAAAAATTATTTTTAATATTTAATTAGTAAAATATTCCAGAGAATTCATAAAGATTTTGATAGAACTCAAGTTTATCTGTGATTTAAGAGACAAGATTTCGCGAGAGTAAAGTGGCACAAACCTGCCTGTAACTTATAAGATTGCATATATGCTTTACCAAATCAATTATATTTATATTTGCTTTGGCCCAGGAAGGACTTATATGATTTACCACTATTATTTCATGATATCGATCGCAGCCCACCAATGTAAACTGTGCCTAGTACGCTCAGTGATGATTTTTACTGACATGCTAGATAAGCCTAAATATTTAGATTCTAGACCATCTTGTTCAGTTTAACGCTTATAAAATGATTTAATTCATCCAGAAGAATACATTTTTAAAACACTTGAACCAACAAAAAGATTATAAATTATGAAGATTAAGGGAGAATACTTTATGCTCAGCATCGCAAAAGATTGATATTCTGATTGAATGAGTTTCTTCCAAATATATATCAAAAAAGTTTAACATTTATGAATATTTAAACGATGATGAACCTAGGGATTACTTACATCAACTTTAATGGTGAAAATTCTTGTGTCACAAAAATTCAGAACAGACTAATTGGATTTAAATAATCAAGAGATTAAACTGCTACCACATTACGTAGAAGATGAGGAAAAATGATACGGCGACTTTCTCTTGAAAAAATGTAAGCCTTGGCGATTACATCCTGAAACGAATGATTACAATTAATAAAAATTTTGATTGTTTGGTACCTAAATGAATTCGCCTCCTTTCTTATATTGATTGCTTAATTTATCTCTGATATAAAGCCGAATTTATTATGCACATTTCGACAGTATTTGCCTTTATCGCTTCGGAAGAACATATCGATTTGTCAT
The DNA here is from genome assembly GCA_016808115.1 of Tetrastigma voinierianum. Taxonomy (NCBI): domain Eukaryota; kingdom Viridiplantae; phylum Streptophyta; class Magnoliopsida; order Vitales; family Vitaceae; genus Tetrastigma; species Tetrastigma voinierianum. The sequence goes on along the minus strand of JAEQBH010001468.1, from coordinate 1,070,299 downwards.
ATACTTCAATCAAAATATTATTTGGCAGCGGGTATCACCGCATTTGATTAAATACACAGCCACCTGTTACTCTTCATTATAATATCGGGCCAGATATTTTACTTGAAATACTTTCTTTCAATCTCTTTAAGATTATTATTCAAAATAATACATTTATTTTCTTCTCGATTAAAATTTCCTGTATTGACACACTCTCGATAGCATGCTTATTCTCTAAAATTTCACTATAGCCTTTCGCAGTTTCTGGGCAGGGACACTTATGCTCATTTTGCTGTTAAAATCATTTCAATTTTTTTAATTATCTGCACATGAAAGCCTGGATTTTTGCTCTCGATAGCCCGTATTTCAACAGCTTTATAGCTGACACCCTTGCTAGTTTTTGGGAGAGAAACTGAGTTAAAGATTTGTTAGGTAAGCATATAGGCCCAGCCTTTATGATTAGGAATAGAAAATGACACAAAGCTCATTATAAATACTAAATGAGGTAATATATGGATGGTTATTTTCATTAAATAAGAAATACTGACTATAAAACTGTGAAATTGTGGGTTTGCATTCTAGCCTGATTGCAAATCGTATTTTATCGCATTACTTATCTAAATTCACCGTACATAGTACTCTCGTGGATTATTATGAATGGAATGCTCTGCTCTGGGACAGTTTCTCGTATTTTCTAGTATATCACATATAGATTATGGCTTTTATCTATTTATGATGATATGTTAATAATGCCAAACAAAGAACAACATTTATTTAGATATTTTTTATAGATTTATGTAAACACAGGGTATGATATTAAAAGAAAGTTGGAGTAAATAAAGATTGAATCTTTAGATACGATTGATTTTGATAGATAACATCATATTTTCTCAGAAAGATTATGATTTTCGGAAAATAATTCCTGTATTTTTAGGAATATACTATGCCGAAGATTTGTTTGTACTTAAGAAAACTATTGCAGTAACAACAGTGAAAGAATACCAGAGCTGGCTAGTAATATGAAGATCTGGTATTACTTCATAAAATCTACAATGTGCTGATTTGTTGTGTCTTCCACTTGATAATGATGATTTAATATTTTCGAACCTAATTAGGCTGATAGTAGCTTAAAAGGATTCGTGTCAACAATGAATTATGCAGTATACTTCCGAAGAAGAAAGATATCATATAACAGTGGCGCTGCGCTATCAGCGATTACAGTTCGCATTTTTTATTGGCCTGTGCAATGGTTTCGGCTTCTCAAAATTCGACAGAAACGATTATTAGATGGCAATCCTATCGTTTCGAATATATTTTGAAGGTATTGACACCCGTCTAACAGTAACATTGTCGCAGCATTTTCACCAGATGGACCCAAAGACTGATGAAGTCGCAGAAAGCTGGTCGTAAATGCCTGTACCTTGATCAACTTATAAGTTTAATCGACATGCCTTGACGTTTTGTGCCAACACTTTGAAAATGTAAAACAAGGCCTAGAAAGATTTGTTATCGATTTTCGAAATCGTGTAAAACATACAAAATGAAAAAGATTTTGTCCCTCCTGAGTATCGATTTTCAAAATACATTCTGTAGGATTCAAAAAGTCGAGCAAAGAAATTTGGAAAGGAGAATTTTCACAAACGATTAATATGCCTCAGTCTCTTAGATAAAATTCGATTTTTGAAACTAGTGAGATTTCACCATATCATATGGATTACTGATTATCTGTATTGCTTCAAAATATGATTGCATAAATCGTATAGCCTATCTCAGACTTATTTTCTACAGCGAGCGTATTCTCAAGATATTGCGATTGGTGGCGATAGTATACTGCTATTATTCATTTACACTGCTGCCGAAATCTGTCGTTATAAAGATTGTTTTTGCCACTCTTGTATTTCATTGTAGTCATATTAGTGTTTTTTGATTAAGAAGAAGTTCAGATTTTAAATATCGTATTCTCGTTCGGCACTTTGATTTTCGCAGGGTGACCTGCAGAGGAATATGATTTCAAATACGTGTTATTTTCGCTTCTTTAATGAAGAAACAAACTGCGTTTAAAATTGCTTTATATATGGTGAAGCTGTGGTCGAGCCAAGCTCTCCAGTTATATGAGATTTATATTGTTGTTTCACTTCAAGAATATATTTTTTAATATAACATGACAAAATAGAGAATATCTTCTTCTCAATATTTGATATGTTTAAAGATTAGCTGGATGAATATACTGCTAGATTTTCTGCCGGGTGTGAATGATAAAAATATAAAGAATGTTATCGATGGGTTTATAAATATACGTGTAATAAAGAAGATTCTCATAAAGTGAAAGATGATGATAAAGAGCAGAGGTTTCTTTTGAAAGAACGCATTTATGTTTTTTCGCCACTAGGTTCATTCGTCGGCATTTATGAGCAGGCTCGAGAAAGCGAGGTCGATTTCGAGGAATTAGAGTCTCGAGCCTAGCTTCTTTCAGAATTACATGTAAGACATGGTTTGCTAAAACAGCTGCGTTAGATTCACCTCAAGAGCTTGAAGAAATGCAGCCTTACTTTCATTGTCCACTGCTGTACCTTGCTCACGCCTGCAGAAATTGTCGACGGCAGGACAGTCTGCCTGCCATCAGATGCACGCCACCATATTCGTCAGTACCTTAGTGTCAGCGAACTTATTTTCTCACGATTTATTAAAAATATATGCCGGGATATTTTCATTACATGTTGGCAATATATTGATGACCAGGTATAATATAAATATTCGACATGACGTCGGTCTTCGGTCCATTGGTAGCCAAATATGAGTTTCTACGCAACGCCACGCACGGCTGGCAATTAGTTTATATCATGATCATGATCGTTTTGTCGCTTTTGCCTGATTTGAACAGCTACTGTGATTTACCAAGGCATGTAAAATTTACAAACACAAGCAAGAAACAAAACACAAAGAATCAAAGAAAGATCAAGAAAGCAAATCATAATCAGGCAAATCATGAACAATTTAATTTTTAATAAAGACGTATGCGTTGTATCAAGAAGTTTCGTTTAAACTCATATACCACAATGTGGGTTCAGAGGTCTCGAAGTCAAATTCGATATACTATTAAATCTAATAACTAATCGAATAATTTTATAATTATCACAATTAATTGAATATAAAGTGCTAACATAATCCATAGCATGTATATCATAATGAGAAAAATCTAAGCCTTCAGATATGTTTTTAATAAATCATTAGTTATAGAGAAAATAAGCACAATTATGGGTCCACTACGCTTCCATTATCATTCCTTATTTTATCGTTTTTAATCGGGAAGAGAATTTTCGGAAGACAGAGCCCTAAGATCTCGTTAATCCCATCTCACCGTAATCTACAGACTCGCCGCTTACCTTCACCGCGGGGGACACCTTCAAATTATTATACCAGCTCACCCTCTAATTGCTTCCTACCTTAGGCGTAGGCAATAAATAAAGAATTTTGTAATCGTAATCTAATGGGACTAATAATCACAAATATTTTCAAATAAAACACGATTTCATTTGTGAATATAGTAATACTGAGGCTTAGATTGAATCTAGCTCTTCTTTACATAAGCTTCAAACATATTTACGTAATGTAAAATCAAACTTACAATCTTTGTAGAGTAGTTCCTCCACACAATCTTACATAGCGAATTTCAGCTACTGGTCTATCTTACTTAGAGAGAAGAAGCTAAGCTTTTTCCAACTCAATCAGAATTCATTACTCCCCTTCCTCCAAATCACATTTATGAGCCATCCTGTGATTTCCAAAACTGATTACAAATATCAGGAGCACAATTACAGTTGATGGTTTTTCAAAACCAAGGACAAAACCATGTGGGCTGAATCTCTGTGGGCTAATTCATTTTTTGTCCGAATTCTTCTTTTTCAAAAGAAATCGCTTTTTCTTTTATCAAATCATTCCTTTCCCTTTGCTCGAATCTTTACTGCTCGCATTGCCTTTGTCGCCATCAATCTCTTTCTTCTTTACTATTTTATCCTGCTCACACTGACACTCATGTGGAAAATTTCCTTCATCAGCCTAATCTTTTTCGACATAATCTATGTATCGAAGAGGACAAATTCTCCGCCTAACTTGCGTTTATCTTTACAAAATCTTCTTGCTGAGTTAGGTGTGGCCCTGCAATCTACTGAAATCATAACGGAGCCCAATCTAACCGCTTGCCATAGCTTCCGAATGGCCGTCTAATGTATTTCCTCCATCCATGCTTTACGACAATCAACGAAGTCCCTTCAGAATAGAATGTTTTCTTCATTAAAGGGCTTGAAAAATCTTCTATTGTTTAAATCATATTCTTTCCCTCGGGTCACTTTTCTCATACGAATAAAGTGCCGTACAGGAATCTGAAAGAAGTTTCAAAATCTGGACTAAATCGAAAAATCAAGTGCTAAAGTATCACATCGATATGGAGTTGTTTTCAAAATTGTTTTTACTCCTCCTTTCTTAATCCAACTGCAGGAATTTCCTGGAAAATCCGGGTGGTAAGGTAGATAGTACAATGCTACCAAAATCATACCAATCACGAATCAGACCATTTTGTAGAAAAAATAAATTTGTGATAGATCTCGATTTGTCAACAAACATATTTTTGTAGCTCCGATAATCCGAATAATCTTTCCATATCATATTTAGTGTGAGTTGATGAGTTCTCTCTTAGATTCATCTCACTAGTTTCTGTAAAACTGTTTGTCCGAAGTTTGAGGACGAATGAAATCGCTTGTGAGGATTCTCCTTTTCAAATTTCTTTGCTCAAGACCAGTCCTCCAATGTTTATTTTTAAAAAAATCGTATACTTCCTTCGTGACAGATAATAAATCTTTCATTTTCGCAAGCAGGTGTTTTGTTATTCCATTTTCTCAAATCAGTAACAATCTTACGTCGTTTAAGATTTTTAAAGTGGATTCCTGACCAACAAAGACGACCAAGGCAATCGCTAAACCATATGTTGATCAAAGATTTTAGATATCATAAACTTTCTACTTCATCAACTGGTTTCCACATCTTCCAGTTAGAAATCCGCGAACAATGTTTTTGTTAGGATCGAATTATATCAATATCAAAAATATATTCGTAACAATAAGTTTGCCATCTAATCAAATCGCTTCTGCATCTTCTGTGTTTTCTTACGTAAATTATTTTATGTTTTTTAACTGAAAAGTTATCTGCTCTAAGTAAAATCTTTTAGGTAATAAAAAACGAATTTCTTTAATCCTTTGATAACCACAAAATCTCTTTTTCTATTTAGTATGATATCTTTCTTCCGTAGGGGTAAATGTCTCCGTAGGTATACCGCATAATTCTTCATTGTTATTTTGAATCCTTTTAGAACCCAGTAATTCTACAAAGGCATCGGGATGAATCTGCTTTCAAGCAGTATTAAATCATCATTATCAAGTGGGAAGTTTTAACTTGGCAAATCACATCAGGATTTATAAATCTAATCCGATCTTCATGTTCTTAGTAAACACAAATCTATTCTTTCAATTGGTATCCTTTCTAATGGTTTTCTTAAATCAAGAAGTTTTTTGATGGAACTTCTATGATAATTCTTAATATCTTAAAAAATCTCGGTTGTTTTCTATCTCGAAAGTTTTCAGGAAAATCTTAATCTTTTCGTAGAATATGATTCCCGAATTTGGTCCCATCAAAATCAACTATCATTAATCCTAAAATTCAATCTTTTGTTCTAATAATAGATTTCTTTTTGATAATCCACTATGTGTTTTACATAAATCTATAAAAAGTATCTAAATGTTTTAAATGTTGTTCTTTTGTTTTTGAGATATTAATATATCATCAACATAAACATGGATAAAATCATAATTCTAAATATTGTTCATCTTTCTTGGAAAATTCGAGGAGACATTTTTTAATCCAAAAGGTAGAACATTCCATTCATAATGTCCTCTTGAGAGTACTAAACAGTTAAGGGTTTAGATTCTCGCCATCTTAATTCAGATAAAATCCCGACATAATCACCAATGCCAATTACAATTTCTAGTTTTATGAATCAATGTTTCTTTATTTGGTAGAAAATAGCCATCAAATATGGTATTATCAAGTAATTGTTTAGAAGGACAAACTATACTAAGCTATTCCTATTAATCTTCATTTCTATTCCTAATCATACAATGGATCGTTATGTGGGCTTTTGAAGGCCTAATTAAATTCAAATCACATAGCTTCTTTAATTAAATCTGAAATTTTCACATCTAATCATTATGTTCTACAGGTTTTAATTCAATAATCTTTCCTATCTTTAACCTGAGGTCAGATAAATCTTATTAGCTTCCCAAAATTGTAAAGGATTGTCAACATAAAGTATTTCAAGTCTGGTTTTAATCTGAGAACAAAAATCAAGGCTTTTCAATAGTCCGATTCTGTAATCGGAGGCGGCGTTGAAAAATTCAGGTTTTTCGCACTGAAGGAATAGGTAATCACCACGCCGCGCGAGGTATGAAAGAAGAATTGAAATTTTCGAGAATAAGCATGTTTCAATCGAGGAGTAATCCAATGGTTGCAAGGAGTTTTAATCGAAGAGAATAGGAAATATTATTTTGAATAATCTAAAAAGTCAAGAAAATTATTTCCAAGTAAAATATCACAACCAAGAGCAGCAGGTAGAAGTGGCAATTTGACAATGTATTTGCTAATCGGATTACGAGGGTGTTTGATACCCTTTGTAAGAGTAATATTTTGATTGAAATATCTTTTCCCCTGATATTGCAAATCAAGAGGTATTCTTCGTAGAAACAGTTGATTTAGAAAGACAAATGCCTGATCCGGAATCGATATATGCAGCAAAAGGTTCAGCTTTGTAATCAGGATAGGTTAAACCAATCAATATGTATATAGAGAAAGGACTGGTCATTTAGGTATGACAATCAAATTTTTATTAATTGTAATCATTAGGTTTTCAGATGTAATCTGCCAAGGCTTGCATTTTTCAAGGAAAGTCATCCCTAGCATTATGCTAATCGTATCATTTTTTCCCTCATCTTCTACCATCAATGGTAGTTTAATCTCTTGATTATTTAATCGAATTAGTGTGTTACAGAATTTTGTGACACAAAATTTTTCACCATTAAAGGATGGGGCACCTGGGCTCATCTAAATCGCTTAAGTCTAACATAAATGTTAAACTTTTGATATATAGCCGAAGAAGCTCCAGTGACAATCAAGATATCAATCTTTTGCCAGTCATGGGCATCAAAGTATTCTCCCTTAATCTTATAATTTGTAATCTTTTTTGTTGGTTCAAGTGTTTTAAATGTTATTCTTGGATGAATTAAATCATTTGTAAGCGTTAAACTAGAACAAGATGGTCTAGAATCTAAATATTTAGGCTTATCACCTATGTCAAGTAAAAAATCATCTTGGAAACTGATACTAGACGTTTCTGGTGGATAGACTCGTCCAATATCATGAAATAATAGTGGCAAATCTATATAGTCCTTCTGGGCAAAATACTCAATGTGATGGGTGTTTGATAAAGCATATGCAATCTTATGTTATGTAGTAAGGTTTATTGCCTTCTCTCATGAAATCTTGTCTCTTAAAATCCTGAATCAAACTTAGAGTTCTATCAAAATCTTTATCTGCAAGATTATAAGATATTTTTGGGTAAATATTAAAAATCAATTTTTGGTACTTAAGATTTCCTCTAATAATTCCTAAAATCGCTTCCTTTTTGTTTATAATCCTATTATCTAATAGTGCCAAATCTATAGGAGTATCAATGCCTTCCCTAAATGTTGCACTTATAATCATTTGTATGGATCCTATATAAATCCATCCAATCTTACAACGATCTTTTTCATTAATCTTTGAAATCCTTTGAATTAACTCCCTTTTTTCTAACAAGGGAATTTCAATCTTATTGGAGGTTACCTCAATATTTAAAGCTTTTTCTTTTAGACTTAAGCCATAATACATTATATTTTTTCTTAATCCGAATTTTTCCCATAGTTTTCTATTAAATCCTGAGTATTCAGTTATACTGTAATCAGCTTTTTTAATCTTTTTAAACAGTTGACTGTCAAATAGAATATCTTGAGAAAAATCTCCTAAGTTTTCAATCACTGACATCAATAATCTCACTCATCTTCTTCTGTGAATAATCTAGTTCTTCTCAAGATCATAACTGCTTCGCACTGCTTCATAAACCGACTTCCCGATTGTAAATCATCTAAGTCTTCTAATTTTCTAACCTGAATAAAATCTTCTTGACTAATCATTTTTTCGATATCATTATCAATCTCAATTTTCTTTTATTAAATTTTGTTTGACATTCATTTGCATAGTGTCCAATTCTCATTAAGGTATACACCGTATTCTTTGCCCGCTAGGATTCTTCCTATAAATCGTTCTTCTAATCTGACATTGTTCCAATTTCTTTCTAAAATATCCCGTCTTCTTCTTATAAAAATCTTCTTCTTCCAAATCTATTTGGAATCTATTCGTCTTCTATTTGGAAATCTATTTGGTGGTCTGTATGGGAATCTTTTCTTTGTTTTAGGAACGTATGGTTTTTTCAAATCTCCTATAACAGTAATCAAATTATTTCCTCTACAACAGAGAACATTTTCTTTTCTAATCATTTTGGCTTTCTTAATCAAATAAGCTTGATGACACCATTCACTTAATCGTTCTTTCAAAAATGAAATTCTTCTTCCTAATGTGTCAGAATTCACAAAAGGATAATCACGAATTAGTGCAGATCCCCATGGATCTGGAATCTTTGAGTAAAACATGTTTAGGTACATGGTGACCGTACTCAATCTTCCGTATATATGGTAATAATAATCCTGAATACAAATGTATTTGTCTAAAAGACGCCGATATCATTTTAATTCTAATTTTAACAAAGCATAACATATTTTTCCGTATTAAGGGGAATTTATCAATGTATCCCTCTCCGAGGAATTCAATTTATTATTATTATTATTATTATTTATCAATTTATTATTATTATTATTATTATTATTATTATTATTATTATTATTATTATTATTATTATTATTATTATTATTATTATTATATTATTATTATTTATTATTATTATTATTATATTTATCAATTTTTTATTATTATTATTATTATTATTATTATTATTATTATTATTATTATTATTATTATTATTATTATTATTATTATTATTATTATTATTATTATTATTTATCAATTTATTATTATTATTATTATTTATCAATTTATTATTATTATTATTATTATTATTATTATTTATCAATTTAAACTGGAAAATATAATTGAATTCTATTTTATGTTATCAAATTGTTATATTGCATACTATACCAAAAAAAGATGTCATCCTTTGCTCTCAACTATTTCAAAGAATGGAGAGATTAATTTGCTGAAACCCCTTTCACCAATAAAGTCTCTATGGTGCAATTTGTCCCTCCAGACGAAATAATCACTCTTTGAGACCAAATCGCTTGTTTTTTCCTCGCTACACTCCTCTTTCTAGTTTATTTGACTGGTTGCTCAATCTCTACTCTGTCTTTAGCTCTTTCTTCTTCCTGTCCTATTTCTGCCTGAGTTGCTTAGACTGTTTGTGACGCCCCAAAACCCGGGGGTCCGTTGACTACTCACAACTCGCTGAATATGCCAAGTGGATGCCTGGGTTACCCGACGCCACTTCGTAAAATCTGCAGTCCTTGTACGGTGAGAGCTCCTACCCATTTACAAAACCCGTATTTACTTGTCCCAAACAAATTCACGCGGCGTAATATATCCAATCACATGAGTAATAATTTAGCCACTTGTCCATAACTATAATTAATATACATACCAACTATGAAACTAACTATATACCCAATAGTTACAAGAATTCAAATGTTTTATTTCATACAAATATATATTAAAATTAGAGAATTTCTAATACATGTAGATATCGTCAAAGCCAAAGCCACAATCCGGCTTTTCTTCTAATCTCAGTCTCAAGGATGAACTGCCCGCACGCTCCCGTACCAAAAAGGGGGTCCTGGGGTGAGCTAAAGTTCGCAGGAGAATCGCCGTAAGTGGCCACTCACCACCTAAGCGCAGCGGTAATGTTCCACCAACACACATTCAAGCAAATGAATGATCCTACTTGAATGTCTACATGACCAACTCGCATCCCGAAATCCTCACTCGACTCTCTCACACTCGCCTAAGCCTTGTATGAGAATTATTATTTTATTAGTGGACAACCCTCCGATGTATATATATCAATTGGGCCGCTCCGACGATTGATATATTATTTAGTTGTGGATTACCCTCCGATGAATATCAATTGGGCCGCTCCGACGATTGATATTTTTGGTTTGTGGACTACCCTCCAATCATTAATATTTTAGACTACCCTCCGAACCATTTTCTCTAAACTCATCTCATGCACTAACTCCTATAGTCCTAGGATGTTCCAGAGCATATGGAATGCATGTATGCCAGTTCCAATACAGTCTAATCACATGCAAATATATAAACATGAATATACTCGCATAATATCCAATCACACAATCATGTCATGTAATTAATCAATTTCAAGCATCAAAATTAGCTCACTTTGGCTAATGATCAAACACGAGCGATTTAATTTAAATCACTCGGCCAAACACATATTTTCACAAAAATATAATTTTAGAATGACCGAATGAAACCCTCGGTTACTATTCTCGAAAAATCACAACTCAACGGTTCACTTAGTGAACCCGCAATCCACGGCCATTCCCGGCCCAATGCATACCAAGCAATTCATTTCATAATTTCACAATTCAGCCACCCAAAAATAGCCCGTAACAGCCCCCTCACGGCCACTGTTTGCACAAATGGTTCCAATAAATTCAAACGATTCGGTCCCAAGTTTTGGGACCGATCAAACGGCCATTTAAGGCCTCAAGCTAACCAATACATAATATATTGCACCATTCATCACACATTTCATCCAAATGTACTCGTAGAATGTATCACTCTGACCGCTCGTGGGTCTCAAAACCAACATTTCTGGCCCAAGGCTCGAACTCGATCAAACGGCCGCTCAAGGCCTCAACCAACCAAACATTCGCAAAGTGCTTAAAAGAGGGAATAAACCAAGTAGGAGAAAATCCCACTTCTCAAGGAGTTTGAAGAAACTCCCTAAATCTGGTACCCACACGAAGCCCTCTCCGCGTAGAGCATTTCTCCTTCTTGTCCCGAAGACCGCCAACGGTTGGATTTGTCGCAAATCTAGAGAGAAGGTAGAGACCTTCTCTCTAACCCCAACCATTTTCGGCCACTGCAGCTTCTCCCCTTCAAATCACGTTTTTTAGGCTTTTGAAATGTGGGAGATGAAGCACTATTACACTTTTGTCCTTTAGTGACTTAAGAATCAAATCCCATAATGACCATTATGTCCCTCTCTTTTACCGTATTTGATATTCCTATGACTATCTCGGCCTCGTCCATTTTCATCATTTCTCTACTCATACCACTTATAATATGAATATTGTTATATGTGACTTTCACACATCGAAAAATCGCTTTACAAAGACCAAACGCGATGCCTCGAAAAACATGCCGACTTCAACTGTCTCGGAAAATTACGAAATTTTACGTGCTAGCTAGATTTCGCGAGACGATTCCAATGGTACAATCTGTTTCTTCATCAGAGATCTAGAGTATTAATTACGGATTTTTAACCGAAATTTCAATTTTGAAATCGAAATTACGATTTGCCCTTTTTCCAGAAATTGGAATTTCTCGGGTCTTACACTGTTTCTTCCTCCCTCTTAGCATACTCTTCCATCATTTCGTTCAAATTATGAACAAGGTTCCACGACTCAGACATGGTAAGAAGAAGGTTTTGGAATCTAAGGTTTTCGAAAAGAGGGAAAGAGATTTGGCAGAAGAAGGCTGGAGGGTCAGCCGGGTTTATGAGGAAGTCGCCTTTAGATTTCAAACCTATCTATTCAGGTCCAATGTCGTGATGCCCCACCTCCGAGTCTTTTTTTTTTTTTTTTTTCAAGGGTTTAATATATAACTCCTTTTTCATATCCAAAATGTATCAAACTACATTGTTACAATATATTTTTACAAATTCATTTTCAAGACCACAACCTACTCATACTCATGGCCTCGAGGAGCGCCTCGCCTCTTGCGCACTGGAAGTGGGGTCCCACGACTAGGGTGAGCAGCCCAAGAGAGTAACTCCTACAAGGGTTACTCCCACCTATGCACATGCTGATCGTGAGCGTAAAACACACATTCAAGTAACATACCTACATGGATGCCATATGCCAATGCATGAAATGTCCTCATGTCCATATCCCGAGTCACTCACCGACTCCCTCACACCTACCTACGTCAAGTGTGAAAAGCAACCGTCATTCTATTCCAACAATGACCATTTTTCAAAACAGAGTTTTTGTTTTTAAAAGTTTGTAACCCATTGGAAAACCTCCAATGCTCACTTGATTCGATCAACTTTCGTATGTTTATATTTTTGTGGGCCACGGATTTTTCGGGTTTTCACCGCCGCACGCCGCACGCCGTTCCAACATTTTCACAAACTTACATCGCCGGGAATCATGTCTAACCGTGAATAATATTTGGGTCTTTCACCCTGGGGGGGGGGGATCTGCCCCATCTTGCTATGCCCAAAACATTTATTTTCGTCTAAAACAAGCAGGACTTATTTGGACCCTCATTCCATTACCCGAGCCCACTACTCAACACCACACACAGTGTTGACCTTCAGCCGTGTACCCATGACACCCCATCGTACACCTAACCCGATGCCGATCCGAGCCATGCCCTCACATTCATGTCATGCGATGTTTTAGTGCACATGCAATGCTATTATGCCAATTGTATATATATACATAACCATCCATGCACACTTATTCAGGCATCATTTGGACATTTATATTCAAATACGCCAAATTCCAAACCATTTTATCCAAGTCAAACATAGCCTCAATCATACCATGTTATTATATCAATACAAAGACATATTAACATGTCCTATTTCAATGTGGTAATGTCATTCACACAAACCATAACACACAACCGTGATCGACCCGCCTAATCGCCACCGTCTTCACCTAAGCAACCCCACCCGTAATGCCTCGCCCATCGCCGACACCCATTTCCACGGCCGCACTCATCGCTAGGTGAACCCGTCTGGTGAACCCCCGTCTGTCCAAGCACCTGTACTCGGCACTCATCCGGGGTGATTCTATACTGGTCCGGGCTATACGGCAATCCCTCATCCAGGACCCTATGTCGTCTAAATACGAACCCACTCGACCAAGCCTTACACCGTCTGGCCTCGGTAATTTTAACCCAAATGCAATGTAATTCTCAACACTATTTAATCTGAGTAGCCTCATCTTGCTGCCTCCCGCCTTAGCCTCACTTAGCCCTGCCCACGATTTCACCACTAGCCACCCCGAAAGACCCTAACCTAGGACGGGGCAACCCTCATCCTGGTGACTTATGTCATTCGGCCAACTCCAGCCTGCATACCCTCATCCTGGTGACCCTATGCCTCCGGCTTAACCTAAATTTCGTCCAATGCCTTACACCGGGGCCGGCCTATACCTTAACCCCAGCCAAGAATGTACCTTAACACTAGCCTGACCGTGCCTTAACCTAGCCTCTGGCAGCACACCTACCACTAGCCATTGCGCCTTAACCCAAATTCCATAGCAAGACACCTTAACACTAACCGACCCAAGAATCCAAATTCGGCCCTCACTAACCTCTCACCTGTGTGGAACCTATCCTGGGAACTCATCCCGGAAACTCACCCAGGGAACCTATCCGGGGAACTCATCCAATGCTGATTAGTAACCCTTCAATCCTGGGTGAACCCATCCAAGGAACTCATCCGGGAAACTCATCCGGGAACCCAACCGGCCGAATTGACCTTGGCCTAGCCGGCCCGAATGGCCTTAACCTAGGTTCAAGTTCATTAAGGTGGCTACAACTTACCTAAAGGACTCACCACCTGAATCCCTTTATTTCCCACCCGTAAAGAACTGGCTCTAAGGTCCAAGCACGCGCACCATCACAACATGGCGTGCCTGGCCCAAAACGCAACTAAACATTCCGCTTAGGGTAATACAACCACCACACAACCCTTAGGGTAAAAAGTAACCAAAGTAGGAGAAAACCTACTTCTTGGAGTTTTTGTCCAAACTCCCTAACCCGGTCTCTATGCGAAGCTCCCAGCGCGAGGGTGAACCTTCCTCTCTCGCCCGAAACCACCGGCCCGATCACGAGAAGGTAGAGTTTCCCTCTCAAGCTCTCCTTTCAAATGTCGGCTTCATCTCCTCTTTGTCCCTCTTCCCAACCAATTTGGTCAAGATGAGTCAAGAGAACTTGTCCTCTCACTCTGCCACAGTCAAGCATTCCCTGGCCATCTCGATTACACCTTATCCTTATCCATCTACCTCGATTTTCACCTGTAGTCGTCACGATGCTACGGGTTCCCAAGCAGCCCCACCGCCTCAAGTTTGATCAGATTCAAGACTGACATGGCGCCTTTGGCCACCCTAAAACGTGTCAAGTGTCCCGTGATCCTCCCGACTAAAAACGTGGAAATTGACCGTCTCTAATTCAATGAAATTCGGCATGGTAGCTAGATTTCGCGAGACGATCCAACGGCAAAGTCCGTCATTATCCGAGCCTAGAGTACTTCTGATTTTGATCAAATTACCATTTAATCATTTATACTGATTTTCCTGGTTTCAGACTTTCCCCTTAAAAGAATTTCGTCCCGAAATTCCATGCAACACAACAAATCCTATGCTTATGCAACGTGCATTATGTCATGCATGTAAACTAGTCATTTAATTATTAAACGATGAAACCTCGTACCTTCATCCCCAAATAAGAAGGGATAGGTATTCAAGACGCGGTCCCTCGCTCCCACGCAGACCTCCACTCCTGCGCTCAGCAACTCCTCACTAGCCTCACCTGGCCTGGGCGTCAAACCCGATCCTACGCATCCACACACGCACTTGTGACGCCCCCAACCCGGGTCCGTTGACTACCCGTCAACCCGCTGAAATGACTCATGAATGCTCAGACCCACATTTCACGCAAAATCGGGCGCAGTCTTAATATATTTTTACCTAAATACAAACCCGTATATACCGTCTCCAAACAAAGGCAATATATATCCAATATATCCAACTGAGTAATACGCCACCGGGGCTCCAGCCAAACCATACTCATAATACATACTAACTATGAATCCAACTATATACCAAATAGTTACAAGAGTTACAATATTTTCACTCTTATACAACACATATATTAAAATTAGATATTTCAATACATGTATATATCATCAACCAAAGCCACAACCCGGATTTCTTCTAATCCTCAATCCCTAGGACGAGCCGTCCCCTCGCACGCTCCCTGTACCTGTAAAATAATATCCCTCGACAAAGGAAGCAATGCTCAAGAGCGGAATTGCCCCAGCGGGCTACTCTTCACCTAAGTGCAAGCAATGTTCCAATTAAACATACATTCAAGCAAAATGCATGATCCTACTTGAATGTCTACATGACTAACTAAGATCCCGAGTCCTCACTGACTTCTCTCTGTCTCGCCAAGCCTCGTATGAGAATTATTTGTTGTAGCGGACAACCCTCCATGTATATATCAATTGGCCATCTCCGACGATTGATATGAATATCGTTGTGGACTACTCCCTCCGATGAATAATTGGGCTGCCTCCGGTCGATTGATATTTTCATTTGACTACCGATAATTACCATTTTAGACAACCCTCCGACCATTTTAGACTCATCTCATGCACTCACTCCTATAGTCCTACCTAAGCAGCATATGGAATGCATGTATGCCAATTCCAATACGCTTCATCTGTTATGTAAATATATAAACATGCATATATTTACAAACAATCAATTCACACAATCATGTCATGTAAATTCTCATTTCACGTGATCAAATAGGCTCACTGGCTAATGATCAAACACGAGCAATTCGACTTGAATCACTTGACCAACTCATTTTTTTACACAAAAATATATTTTTGAGAACACTGTTTCGGGAATAGTGAAACCCTCGGTTACTATTCCCGAAAAATCACAAATCATCGGTTCACTTAGTGAACCCGCAATTCACGGCCATTCCCGGCCTCATCCAAACCAATACATGATTTATCACAAAATTTCACAATTCCTACAACCCCATCAGCCGTGGTAGTCACTTCTGGCCGCCTCCAATGGGTGTTCAAAAAATTCATATCAATTCTATCCTGCCTGGGACCGACGTAGCCACTCCTCACGGCCTCACCGACTCCAAACATTCGGAAAGTAATTTAAAGAAGGAATAAAACCTAAGTAGGGAGAAAACCTCAGGAGTTTGTCTTAAACTCCTCTTAAATCTGGTACCCACGGCCCTCTCCTGTAGAGCGCCTCCTTCATCCCGAAGACTACCGACGGTCGGATCGCCCGTATTTTTAGAGAGAAGTCAGACCTTCTCACACTAAAAAATCGCCATTTTTGCTTTCTGTCAATTTTTTCCTTGCTTCCCGTTTTTTGGCTCATTTTCCATTTGTAAGGGATGAGTACTGTAGCAATTTTGTCATTTAGTGACTTAACAACTTCCAAAATGACCATTATGTCCCTTCATTTCCCAGTTTTGACATTCGGCTCTACCTCGGCCGTCCATTTCATTTCTACCATGGCACTTATGGCATGAGTACGTATTATATGTGATTGCAGATCAAAATCGCTTTTATCGCACCCGAACCGCGATGCTCTGAAAACGTGTAAATCTCGTGACCTCTGACCGACGAAATTTTACGTGCTAGCTAGATTTCATAGAAGATTCCAACTGCAACTTGTCATCCGAGATCTAGAGAATAAATTACGATTTTTTAACCGAATTACGATTTTGCCCTTTTCCGTAAATCACCCTCTCGGGTCTTACATTCTCCCTTCCACCCTCATTCCGAAATTCTAAACAATCACAGCCACTCACATGCATATGCAACGTGCACTCCACCATGCATGTAAACAGTCATTTAATTCTTAAACGACTAAACCACATGTACCTTCATCCCTAAACAAGAAAGGATAGGTGGCCCGCATCATGTCCTCACGCTCCCACGTTGACTCCCCCACTCCATAGTGCCGCCATAGCACTCTCACTAGCCTCACGGTCTTGCGTCGCAAACCCGATCACGCTTATCCAAATGCACACCGGTTCCTCCTCAAAGGTCCCATCCGTGGTCAACCTCAACTGGGCCCCAATCCACCACATGAGCCGGATCCGAGCATACCCGAGCATGGAGACGTGAAATGCGGACACCGTCGCGCCGGGCGGTAAAGCCAACCGGTAAGCTACAATGCCTATCCTCTCAAGTATCTCGAAAGGCCCAATAAACCTCGGCGATAGTTTCCCGTCACGAATCGACCACTCTTAGGCATCACTCCCAAGAAAACGTGATCACCAACCTCAAACTCTATAACACGTCGCACATCAGCATAGCCTTCCGCCGGCCTCCGGGAAATGCGGAGAAGACGCCGGTCAGACAAGCTCACCTTCCGAGGTGTCCCACGACGGGACCAGCCACGTGCTCTCTCCCACCCCGGTCCAACATAACGTGTGATTCATGGCATTCCCATACAATGCCTCGTATCGATGCCACCGTATACCACCGGGTAACTATTGTTGTAGGCGAATTCCACTAAGGGCAATTGCTCCTCTACCCTTATGACCCAGGACGCATGCTCGCAGCGTGTCCTCTAACACCTGTATATAATCCACACAACGTGTAACCCTACACAACCTTTACTTTGTGTGTAAACGCTGACCTTCCCAAGGTCACAATTGCTGACAATCCAATGGACCGTCAACCTAGTCCATGTCATGTATGACATCCATATACCTAGCCCTTGCCGGCTCAACAACACCCAATGCAATTGCCAAAGGGGTATCCAACTCCTCGAGTCACCCCGACTCCTATCAATTAAATTCTAAGTCTACGTGATAACCCGACCGTAGGTCTCGACAATATACTCTTCGGCTTACACTTCGAGCCTCTTACATTCACACAGAAATTCGGGATATCTCCCCGGGTCTCTTACACCCTAACTCCAGGATTCTCACCTTAGGGGATTAACGACCCCCTTTTTACTTTGCCCAACACGCTTTAATTACTCTTCAATTCCCGACCTAACTATGAGTCTTCATTGGACGTAATCCTAAAGACAATCTCAACCTGGCCACTCACCGGTGAATGACTGCACTGCACTCACACCCGACTTGAGCGTATGTTACCGTGCACACGAACGCAATAATGTCATACCGTGACACCCAATCCCAGCATCCCATCATGAGCGTAATCCTGAGATCCCCACTCATAATCCCGACCTATTGATTCGCTACAAGAGGTCGAAAGCTAAAATCAACAATATTTATATACCTAAGTTTCCTACTAATCGCCGTAGTCAAGCTACCGCAGATAAAGGGGTCTGTGGTCGAACATCGACGTGGTTTTCTTCATAAAAATGGTTTGCATTAGGGGCATGAATGCAAGGCTTTCTATTTGGACTCTTTGAATTCATTCAAAACAGGGAATGGTTTGAAAAACAGAAATTGTAAAAATCAAAGTTAAAAACCTGGAAATTTACTAAGATTTAGGTCACTAACTCGGGCAAGCTGGTGGCAAATACAATGCCCTCGCATTCTATGCAGAGTCAAATACAGATGTAGTTATGGCCCCTTTGTTTAAAACCCTAACATCATCATTTTTGAGGCTCGGGAAGATCTAGAAGAATCACAAGGCATCTCTCACCCGAGCAATCGAACCCCAAAGCATGGAGAGTATTGACTCAGGGCTAGTAAAGACCATCTAGAAGAATCACAGCAATCTCCCACCCGAGCACTCGAACCCTAAAGCATGGAGAGTACACTGCCAAAACAATAAAAGCAAAATGTTATTTAACCCTAATTTGAAGAACCCTAACATGTGAATATTACCCTCATAGGCAAGTAAGGACCATCTAAAGAGCCACAAAGACTGGGCCACTAAGCACCGGATCTAAAGCATGGAGAGTATTGGCCAAGACACAACATCTCATGTTATGCAACTGAGTTTTAAAGATAAGGGCCATAAATACACTACCCATAACCTTTTGGGGTACATGAGGACAACATGCTTAACCCTACTCGGCAAGCTAGCTTCCTTCCTCTCAAAGGAGGTTTAGCCAAGCATCTCTTGAATCGCCATCTTCAAGATGCGTGTGCTCGCGCTGGAAAGTGAAAGAAAGCAAGAGAGAAAGAAGAGAGAGAAGAGAAAAATAAAGCAAACTTAAAATAAAACTTTATTTTTACAAAAGCAAAGAATGAAAACTTACAAATCACCAAAACTTGTCTTCTTCCTCCTCCTCTCTTTCCTTATTACAAAACACGAGGGTATTTATAGACTCCTCAAGGTATAAAATACCAAAAAACCCTAATAACTAAGCTAAGTTATAGGATAGGAGAGTAATTCACCAAGCTCAGGTTGCTGCTGCATTAATTACAAAGATGACGAGGCCCCGCAATTTCAAGCATAGGAGAATTTCGCTAATTAGCGACCTATACGGTTAGCGTAAATTGGCAAGGGCTGCGACCGCAAGGTCAGCGAATTCGCTTAGCTAGCGAAATTTCGCTTAAGCCAGCGAAATTTTCGAGAAGCGAATTTCAGAATTGCACAGCAAGTGTGGGTTAGCGAATTTCGCAATGCGTGTCGAGATTGCGAACCCGCTTGCGAACAACTATGAATTTCGCAAGGGTTGCGAATTGGTCGCCAACAAAGCTGCGAATCGCCTGCTTTGGCCGCTCAGATTCCTCTGGCCATGTCTTCAATCGTGATCTCATTTTCTTCACTTTGCCTTTGTTTTTCCATTGATTTTTGGGCTTGTCGATGGTCGAGACTAAAATTCCAACCTCATGATCGATCATTTGCATTGAGGTTGAAGTTCAAATGTATAAAAGTCTACTAAACAACCAAAAACACCCTCAAATTGGCATAAGTGCTACTATGATGACATGAACACTTCAATTGGGATAAATGACATGATTAATGATCAAAAAGCACTCAAAACCTATCTAATATAGGGTTCAAAATTGCACTTTTTGAGCACTAATCACCTATCAGATCAACTCTCACCCTACATCCTAGGGAAGAACATCTATACCTGGCTTCTCTAAAGGCCTTAACCTCTAAGCCAAAACTAAGGCCGTGCCTGCATGACAACCCGGCTAAGGTCCCACCATCGACAACCCGATGGTCATTAACTCATCCATGTCAAACATGACATCAACAAATCAATATGTCTACCACCCTAAGGTCCACCGCGTCTCCACCGTGCAACCCCGATCCGCCCCTGACTCTCACCCACACCCGCCTCCGGGCCTTATCCGTGCCGCGGGAAGGCTCAGACAAAGATCCCAAAACCGAAACCGTTCCTCCGAATCTGCATTCAGGTGGAGGAACGAACCGTATACTTCCCGTTTCTACAGCCTAATCGATCGAATCGCCCCAAAGTCCCGGGATCCCCGTCTCTGTGGCATCCTGGTCCCGAGACATGCCCAATCCCGGCCCTAGTCCCGAAACCCCGCGGTGAAGCTGTGGTCTTCCGCCCCTCTTCCCGACCTAGTTAAGGCCGATCCTCCTTGCTACCAACACCCGTATCCCGAGTGCTCCGGTGCCGATCTCTCTATGGTCAGTGGTCAGTCCCAACCTACGAGTCACCGGGTCCCAGAGAAGTCCCACGATCCCACTCCGAATCCCAGCCCATTCCTCGAATCTCCTATAATACCCACTAATCCCAAGAAACTACGTGATCTCAAGATTGACATCTCTGGGCCTCCCAACTCATCACCGCTCAACCTTCTCCCTGGTCGACCGACACTCCCGATGTCGACACCACGTGTCCTAAAATCTCACCTCGCAAGCCAAAACTCGCAGACTTAACTTAATGTGACAAACATGGTCTCTCACCAACCGTAAACAATCCCTCAAGTGATACCCATGCTCCCAATTGACCGGGAGGTATCGCAATGTCATCCACTAAGGCTACGACAAACTCCGATCTGGGGATAGGGTTGGAATACCCTAAGCATGAGATCCATGAATACGCCGGTACACTGGCCAATCCAAAGGGCATCACCGTAAACTCAAAAGTGCCCATAATCTGGCCCCAAACGCCGGCCTTAGGATATCTATCTCCCTAACTCTTCGAAGGTACAAGTGCAAGGCCCATTCCTGGAGTAGACTCGCTCCTCTCAACCGGACAAACAAATCGCCAATCTCCTGCAATGGGTACCGATTCCTCGATCGTAACCTAGTTCAACCGGTTCGTAGTCACTGCACATCAAGGGTCTTGCCCTTCTTCGCGCAAATAAAACCGGAGCGCCCATGGTGAAGTGCTCGATCTGATAAACGCCTTGTCCAATAGCTCCCTGTAATCGACTCGAGTTCCGCAACTCAACCGGTGCCATCCTACGCGGAGTCATAGAGATGGGGCGACGCATCAGGTGTAATTCGATACCGAAGTCTACTACCTCTCGTGGAGGTAATCCCCGGTAGCTCATCCGGAAAAACATCCACATACTCTCGCACACTACTGAGGCAGATCACAGCTCACCCTCCTCATCCTCTAAGGTAAGGCTCGCTTACCAACCCGCTTAACTGCCCTCGACACTTGACTCGTATAATCGGCCCGGGGAAAATGTCATGCTTGTCCCCCTAAAATACCACACGAGTACCGTCTTGCGTGTAGGCGGTAACCCTCCTACGCTCACAATTGATAACAATCCTATAAGCCGTCAGCCAATCCATCCCTAGGATGACATCAAACTCTGACATGTAAGACCCGAGAAATTCCAATTTCTGGAAATAGGGCAAAATCATAATTTCGATTACAAAATTGTAATTTCGGTTAAAAAAATATGGAATTTATTCTCTAGATCTCTAATGACGAAACGGATTTTACCTTTGGAATCGTCTCGAGAAATATAGCTAGCACGTAAAATTTCGTCGAATTCCGAGACAATCGAAATTTATACGTTTTTCGAGGCATCGCGTTTCTGGTACCGTAAAACGATTTTCGATGAGACAAAAGTCACATATAACACGTACTCATGTGCCATAAGTGGCATGAGTAGAGAAACGATGAAAATGGACGGCCGAGATAGTGACGAATGTCAAAACTGGGAAAAGAATGACAAAATGGTCATTTTGGAAATTTATTAAATGAGAATAATGCCAAAAAATGAACAAAGGTCGCTTTTTAAAGGGCGTTGGCTAGAGCAGTAAACAAGGAGCAAAGAAGAATGGGTTTTTTTTTTTTAGTTTTTTTAGAGAGAGAGAGACTTCTCTCTAGTTTCCTAAGCAGATCCCGACTCGCTTCAAGCAGCCTTCTGACAAGAAGGAAAGCTACTCACGCGAGCTGGCCACGTACGGACACTGTATTGAGGAGTTTTCGACAAATTCCGCGAGGCAGGGGTTTCTCCTACTTCTGGGTTTTACACTTTATTTATGTGTTTTCAATGTTTCGGTTGGTACGAGGCCTGTTGCTTGATCGTCCCAAAACATGGACCGATTGATACAAATTTTTCGAGCCAAGGTGCAATTTAGTTAGCTACACACCCCCCACCCTTTCCCCAAAGGAAGGTGTGCCGCCACTCCATGTAAATCCCCACCATTACCCCAACGATCAGTGAACTCCCGTGAAGCTAAGCCGCATTGCTTGCCAAAACTCTATAAAAATTTTCTTTTATTTATTACTTTCTCAGATTTGGTAAAATCTTAACAAATGAAAAACCTCACAGCATGATGCCTACCATAGTATAATTCCAAATCCTCGTGACATCCTATTTATACTTTATCCAAATATACAAAACAAAGATACCAACAGATTCTCACAAAACTACACTATGTACATACATATGTTCCATTATACAGGTCTAAAGTCTTTTCCCATAATATTATTAATTCATAAAGATCACGCAACTAAAGTCGAGAATCTCTAATATGTCTTAGTCCTAAGGCACTGCACTGAAAATAGTTTTAAATAGGAAAATCATGAGCTAAACGAGCCCAGTGAGTGTATGCTTTATAAATGTTTTGTTTTTCCGGAAAACATCTCAAAACTGTTAAACTCTCTTTACAAATATTTCCGTAAGCCTTTGCTCGCTTTTACTTTAATAAAAGTTTCTAAACTTTCCTAAATTCGCTTTAAAAGTTTCTAAAACTTTTTATAAACCCGAGAGCCTTGGCTCAACCACGCCGCTTTAAAATATAAACTGAGCCCGGCTCTACCGTTTTCTTTAAAATCACCACGGGAGCCTGAGCTCAACCGATCGTTTTTAAATCTAAACGGGAGCCTGGGCTCAACCGTGCACCAATGGTTGGTTTCAAACTGTATGAAACATGCCTATAAATCATCAACCACTGGAGGCCTTCGCTTCCCCGTACTCCCAGTGAACACGGAGCCCGGGCACGACCGTGCCTGGTGGAAGGACCGAAGCTCGCATCACCCAGTGCAAGGGCTCTCGCACACTTCACTCCACCTTCCTGAAATATAGCTGAATCAATTCGGTCGCCATCACATAATTTAGTTGTGAGCTCTTAACCTTATATACCCCAGACAGGCTACGGTCTTCAGAAATGTAAGATGCATGTTCTAAGTTTGCCGACCAGGTAAAATCTAAAAAGCATGAATGAAATCCTAACACCACCGCGCACGTACGGAATACCTCTGACTGGTTTGCTTGCTTAGAACTAGGGATTTTAGTTAGGCCTGTTTTCACAAATATTCTATTTTCTTGCTTACTTGCTTGAAACATGGTTTAATTATTCAAAACCATTTGCTTGTTTCCTAATTCATTGCTTGCTTCTTGAAAATGGTTTGCAATCAAAACCATTAAATACCAGTGTAAAGCAGTTTATAATAATAATACACTAGTATTTGGAAAATGAGTTTAGAACACTCACGTCTTTGCTTGCTAAACTTGAGCACAGTTCCACACTTTTTCCCGCCATTGCTTTTTAACCTACACACTCAACCGAATACGGCAAATATTAATTGCCTACGTAATCGCATAACTTAACGTACTTCCTAGACTTAGTCACTTCGTTTCGCCGAGGCGGCGAGGTACGCTACGTTTTCGTCGAGTCCCAATCTTATTCGAACCTATCTTCATCATTTAATAAGGTTCCTAAACTATCGGTGTACGAATCCGGGCTTAATTATACAAAACATAGCATTCTAGGTATTCCGGGGCACACATGTACCGGTGAGTCAGACTCGACATGTACCGGCATGCTGCATTATGTTGGTACGTACCTGGGCAGATTACGCTCGACATGTACCGGCATATTGTCAAGTTCTTCGCGGTGTACCGCACAACTTCGTACATGTACCGCACACCTTCCAACATTCTGCTCCATATTTGATTTTTTTTTTTTTTCCACTTTTGCTACCCATTCACTCCATACAACTTTTATATTCATAACACTTCAAAAACTAACTTGGAATTCATCTCAAACAACTTCCTAACACCTGAATTGATGCTTTGGAACTTCATAACCCAAACTCTAGGTGGAAATCCTAAAAATCCAACCTAAGGTCCACCAATTCTTCTAAGAACCATTTAATTTTGATGATTCCATGTTTATTTTGCACCAATTGGGGTATTAACCTCAAAACCTCAACAAATCAAGGGTTTAGGTGATCTCTTCCAAAACCCTAGACAAGGAGGAACAATCTCCATGGAAATTCATACTAAAAGCCCTAGACATCAAAATACACTAAATTCCAAGACAAACATACCTTGTTCTTTAGACTTCTTCTCCTTCTCTTTCTTCTTCCTCTTCTTCTCTCCTTGCTCTCTTCTTCTCCTACGGTTTGCTAGGGCAATTTGAGACCAAAATGTGAATTTTGGTTTTATCTCCCTCTTTTATATTTTCCACTTTCCCTTAATTGCAATTTAGTCTTCACCTCTTTAATATTGCAATCAGAATCAGGGTTATTCAGACATGGCCCATCTCACTTAATGATTTTCATATCCTTTGCTCAATGACAATTGTACCCTTCTTTATTACCACATTCAAGGTTTACTAAATTATCATTTCATATTTTCATCTCCAAAATATTACAAGCAGGACACTTGGTGCTCGTGATACGCCCCACAGCTACATGTGTGGCCAGGCTGACTCTCCGGACTCCGGGCGTTACAAAATCCTCCCCCCTTAGAACATTTCGTCCTCGAAATGAATAAACTAAATTCCAAAAAAAGAACAGAAGGAAAATACTCCCATCCGGAAAATAAGTGAGTGGTACCGATGGCGCATCCGAGTCTCCGGCCCGGCAGCCGCCTTCTCACGCGATTCTCCATAATACTTTAGCCAAAGGAATCACCTTAGTCCTCAACACCTGTTCCTTGCGATCTACAATCTGCATAGGTATCTCTTCATAAGTCAAGTTCTCTTTTAATTGCACTGGTTGCTCTCTCAATACATGAAGGATCCGTATATTTCCCCTCAACATCGTCACATGGAAAGTATCATGAATCCTGATAACTCCGGGGTAACTTCAACTAGTAAGGCATCGGGCCCCACCCTCGTCACAACTTACAAGGTCCTATATATCTCGGACTAAGCTTGCCTTGCTTCCCCAAATCTCAACACACCTTTCCAAGGTGAAATCTTCAAAAAGACTCGGTCACCTATCTCAAACTGCAAGTCTCTACGACGGTTGTCCGCATAACTTTTCTGTCTATCTCTTGCTATCTTCAAGTTATCACGAACAATTTTCACTTTTTCTGAAGTGATCTGTACTAGTTCAGGACCTACTAGTCTTCTCTCACCAACCTCATCCCAAAGACACCGAGTTCTACATTTCCTACCATACAAGGTTCCTCAAATGGAGCCATATCTATACCGGCTTGATAGCTATTGTTGTAGGCAAATCCCATTAGTGCCAAAATGAGTATCCCAACTCCTCAATTCCATCACACAAGCTCTCAAAGATATCCTCTAACTGTCCTCGAATAACCTTCTCGACCGGGCCATCCGTCTGAGGATGAAATGTTGTGCTAAAATGTAGACGAAAGTACCCTACCGTCGCTTGCAACCAGGGCCAAAACTCGATGTGAACTCCGGGGTCCTGACCGCTACTATCGAAACTGGAACCCCATGAAGTCTCACTATCTCATCCACATATAACTTAGCTAACTTTTCCAAGGAATCCTCAACATTAACTGGTAGAAAATGGGCAGATTTTGTCAAACGATCAACTATCACCCATATCGCATCATGTTGCCTCTGAGTCCGTGGAAGACCTGTCACAAAATCCATAGTAATCTTTTCCCATTTCCACAATCGGGAATGTGGAGTAATCAGATCTTCCCGCGGGCCTCGATGTTCCGCCTTTATCCTGGTCGACGCCAGCACCCAGAAACGAAACCGCGACCCTTTCTTCATCCCATTCCACCAAGAATGTTCTTCAAAGTCCCGTACATTTGGTACTACCAGATGCATAGTACACGCATGAATGTGTTTCTTCCATAATGTCTCTTCGCCCATCATCACTGCACACACACATTCTCTGTCCTTTCACTATCATACCGTCATTTCTAATCTGAAACTCCGTTTTCTTTCCTTTTTCTATCTCTTCCTTAAGATTAATCATCTAGGGATCCTGCGACTGCCCTGCTAGAATCTGGTCCACTAGGAGTGGTCTAACATGAAAGGTGGCTAACAAGGCTCCTGAATCCTCAACCTCCAATATCACCCCTAAAGCTCTTGGGGATCCACCAATAAATGAAGATAACCTTGATCTCATGCGAGACAAAGAACTCTCTGGTCGCCTACCAAAGCATCCGCTACGACATTAGCTTTTCCGGATGGTACTGATAGTAGCATCGTAGTCCTTAATCAACTCAAGCCATCTTCTTCACTAGTTTAACTCTTTTTGGGTGAAAATATATTGAAGACTCTTATGATCTATAAAGATCCTACAAGGAACACCATATAAATAATGTCTCCATATTTTCAGGGCAAACACGACTGCTGCTAGTTCTAAGTTGTGTGTCGGGTAATTCTCCTCATGCTTCTTTAACTATCTAGAGGCATATGTAATCACCCCCTATCATTCCTCGCAGATCAAACACAACCAAGGCCTCGTCCTCGGGAAGATCATAAACCACAAACCCATCTCTTCCATTGGGCAAAGCTAAAACTAGAGCTTAAGTTAATCTATTTTTCAACTCCTCAAAACTCATCCGATTGTGCATCTACCCAAACATACTCTGACATCTTTCTGTCAACTTAGTCAAGGTCATATCTCGAGAACCCCAACAAACTTCCCAGAATACCCGGCTAAAACCAAGGAAGCTCCCGACTGACACATTCTTCGTGGTTTCCACTTACCATCAGTTTCTATTTTATGGGGATCTACACTAACACCATCGACTGAAATCACATGACCTAGGAATGCCGCTTTGTCAAGCCAAAACTGACACTTGCTCAACTTAGCATATAACTCAAGCCGCTTCCTTGTGGTCTCAGAACACAATCCTCGTGTGCTCTAAATGTTCTCCAACTACCCAATACACTAGAATATCATCGATAAAGACTATGACGAACCTATCCAAATACGGCTAGAATACTCGGTTCATCAAATCCATAAACGCTGCCGGAGCATTAGTCAAACCAAATGGCATCACCAAAAATTCATAATGCCCGTAGCGTGTCCTGAATGCAATCTTAGGTACATCATTCTCCTACACCCTCAATTGATGATACCCCAACCTCAAGTCTATCTTGGAGTATACTCGAGATCCTTGGAGTTGATCAAATAACTCGTCAATCCTAAGGAGTGGATACTGATTGCGGATGGTAACTTTGTTAACCGCCCTCGTAATTCATACACAACCGCAAACTCCCATCTTTCTTTTCACGAAGAGAACTCGGAGCCTCCCCACGGGATATGTCATCGAATGAATCCCTTACTCAACAATTCTTCTAACTAAGCCTTAAGCTCTCTCAACTCTGCAGGAGCCATCCTATAAGGAGGAATGGAAATGGGCTCAGTCTTAGGGATCAAATCAATGGTGAACTCCACCTCTCTTTCCGGAGGTAATCCTGCAATATCATCCGGGAATATATCTGGGAACTCTCTAACAACTGGAATCTCATCCAATATAGTCCCCCTCCTTCCCGTCCCTCGCACATACAAGATAACCCCGACATAACCTTACACAAAGATTTTCTCTCGCTACGCCATGATGGAGGATCATACAGGAAGATAACTCTCTACGGAATCCCCTAAACTTTACCTCCAATTTCCCTGGCCTATTCAACTTTACTTCCTTTTTATAACAATCCAATGTGGCTCTATGGCGAGACAGCTAATCCATACCGAGAACCACATCAAAATCCCTCATATCTAAGTTACAAGATCCGCCTCGAACTCCCGTCCCCCAATCGAACTCTACTATCTCCGACTACTCCGGTCAGCGAAAGTAACGGATCTCCGCCTGGAAGGAACTCTCATACGACTTATCGGCCGGGGTCTCTATCCCCAAACGACCCAAGAATGGCTTCTCATGCAAATGAATGCGTAGCTCCCGGGTCCACCAATGTATATGCATGCTCAAGGATAGAAATAATACCGCTGGACTACATCCGGAGTCAGACCGCATCTTGGCCGAGTCACAAAGATATACTCCGCCCGAGTGCGAGCCTCCGTCCTGTATCCCCTGGCATTGCTCTACCTCTACCACGCCACTTCTACCTCGTGGCCGTGGCCGCCCTCTCGCTCGGGAAACCTCTCTTCGACGACTTATGAGTGCTCATCTCTGGTACTGGGGTAGCTAGGCTGGCTACTGGTGTCTCTATGCCAATCAACTGGGGGCACTCCCTTTTGAAATGGCCTTCCCGCTGGCTGGTAACACTTCAGATCGAATCTTTACACTCCCCATGGTGTCGCCCGACACATATGACAAACGGGAGGAATACTCGCGCCATCATACCAACCGGGGCCTCTACTAATCCCCTGACTAGAGATAGCTCCTTGACCTGCACCTCGGCCCCATAACCTCTACCCCTTGCTTTCTTTCTACCGTATTGTCCAGTATTCACTGACGTGTCCGGTGCACCTCTTACTCTTACTTTCCCGCCTTACTCCGACATAGCCGTGGTACTTGCTCAACTCTCGAGTGGCCTCTACTAAGTCCCCGTGACTATTCTGGAGGAACCACCGATAAATGCACTCCGATCCGTGCTATAGTCCCGATAAAAAAACCTTGCACTTGAGGACTTTAATTCGCTTGAACATGGAACCAATCTAACTAACTCGAGAACTTCTTCTCAGGCTATTCGACACCGACATGTTCTTCTCGTTTCGACTCAAGAACTCTCAATTTTTGAATCCTTATGGCTCGAGGAAAGAACCTATCGCTGAATTCTTGGCCGGAATTGGTCCCATGATATGCCATCGATACCTTTCTACGCAGATCCACCTCACCTTTAGCCCCTCGTCTTCCATCGGAAAACTGGAAAACAAGACTCTTTGCTCATCCGTGCAGCCCATAACTCCATAAACCTTATTTACTCGGTCTAGCCATAACTAGGCTGCTTATGGATCACCACTGCCGTCATATGGCTTGGCGCCTAGTTTCTGTACTCTCTATATCGATCTCCCCGGTTCTTCCATAACCTCTCTAGGTGGCGATGGAGGCTACGGATCGCCGACCTGGCCGCATATGGCCATTATCCGTAACTGCGGCCACCCGCTTCCGCCTCGTGAACACCCGCACTCGAGCTCCCTCCGCGGCCCCGCATGGTCCATCCCCGACCGCCGGAGGCCGATTCATAGAGGCGGTAGTGGAACCTACTACGTGCTCGCCCTCCTCGTACACAGACGGCCTGAACCTGAATAACTCTCCCAGATCGAATTCTTACGCCCTCTTCCCCGACATAGTGCTGTAATTTCCAAAAATATCAACTTTTTAATACTTTGAATCACTTCATATGTATGTACTTGTTGACTAAACCAAAACACATGTACAAGAGTAAATCATTTTCAATTCTGGTTTTGGCCCAAATTTCCTGCAAGTGCACAGGTCGACAAGTAATAAATCGATTTAAGTCCGTGATATCGATCCCAATGCAGATCTCGGGCACTCCCATATCAACCACCGACCACTCAAGCTCCATACTATTTGGACTATAACATGATATTGTTATCCGTACCTTAAGAAGTCAGAAATATACAAGCATATAAAATGAAAAATCAAATAATCTAGAATCCAAAGAATAAAGAATAATGAATAGTTAAGAAAAATAAATGGAAATGGAAAAGTTATCTTTTAGAGTACACATTAAGGTCACTACTATTGTGAAGTATCAATTCCCCGTAGTTAACACCGATAAATTTGCTTCGTATTTCAAGTTTTAAAACTGGCCCAAGGCGTTAGCAAAGATACCGATCTCTCCAAACTCCACATTTCATTATCTAATTTTTACCTGACCCTCTCGAATACAGGGAATGAGATAACTACTTTTAAAAGGGACTTCCTAAATCTGGGTATTTTTCTTTTGCAATACTTCATACCCATTTTATGGACTGTAAACCTTAGCTCCCAAGTTATCTAATAAGCAAGGGTATACAACTTCCCGGGTTACTCTTCCTCAAAATTAGAATAGATCACCCTCTCCCTTGATTAGATCTCTAACACAGATTGGCCTCACTATCCGAATCGAGGTGAACTCTTTGCTTGTTTAAATTGATAACCTGCTCAACTCAATCTTGATTTCAATGAGAAGAGGATTTGGGGCCAAGTAAACTTTACAAAGCTCTATAGATCACGGATACAGTTAATATACCTTCAAAGAAATGTTCATAACTCCTGGGGAATGTCTTCTCTGCGGGTCACACTGAGGACTCCTTTGAAATCGAGCAATGAAACAATTCTTAAACGGGTATAAGAACTGATATTCGGGATCAAAAACGTAAACCCATAACCGAAAGTAAATTCATAACCGAAATTCGCACTACGGAACCACAGAAAGATAATTTCGACAATAGCATCTACATTAATGTGCCGGGTTTCACCATCGAATTACACCCTACAAGATTCTCCGATCATAAGAATAACTCGCAAATGGAACCTGAAATTAATCTTAAATTGTCTAACTTCAAACATTCCGTAGTACTTGAAAAGACCAATTTCGCATTCAGCTTCTACTCAAAAACATAACATCCAATTCCAGAAAAGAAAATGAAAACTAAAACGATAAATCTAATCTAATCTCTAACTATCAACATTGAAGAAGAGATAAGAAAAGAAAAGAAAAAGAAAACTAAAAGAAAAATAAAGAAAATGAGCCTTCAGCCTACCTGCACTTCTCGGCCCTGTGTCGCCGCCAAGCTACTTTTGGCGAGCCGGGTAGTCAGCAGTATTTATAGGGTTTCGGCCAGGGGCCCTAATCCCGATGCAGTTTGAGGATTTCCAAGTGGGTTGGCCCATGTTAATGTTCAGGTCGCGACTTCAACTCCCTTGTCGCGACATCATCCATGTCGCGACATCGATCTCACGTCGCGACATCAGCTTAAGTCTTATGCAGCCTTCAACTTGTGTTCCTGATGTCGCGACATCAATCCCTTGTCGCGACATCATTTCATGCCTTTGCGTGCTCTAATCGAGATTCTCGATGTCGCCACTCTCGATCTCACGTCGCAATTCCCGCCTTATGCTTTCGTTGTGCTTTAATTGGTCTCTCCTCATGTCGCTGATATCGCATCTGGCCGCTACCTCGCCAATATTCCGCAAATTCTTCAACTGGTATTCTTGATGTCGCGAAATCAATCTCACGTCGCGACCTAAGCTCAAGTCTTCTGCAGCATTCAACTTGTCTTCGGATGTCGCGACATCAGCTTAAGGATCTGCAGGTTTCAACTGGTTTCTCATGATGTCGCGACATCAATCACTACGCTACAACAACTCCTATTCTTGTAAATTTCTAATCGAAGTTTTCTTTATGTCGCAACAACAACCTATTGTCGTGACATCAATCTGATCACGATGCCTAACTCGTCGCCACTTGTATCTTCAACTCGGTTGTTCATTTGTCGCGACATCGCTCCAAGAACTTGCAAGCTTCCATCGATTGCTACGCCGCGACATCAACTCGTCGCGACATCGCCTATATGGCTCTCAAGTAGCTACTTGATGGTTCCCGCTGTCACTATTATCAATCCCTTTGTCGCCACGACGTTTCATGACTCACAGTCTCAATCGTTCGCTCTCGGCGTCGCGACATCAATATCTTGTCGCACATCACTTCATGGCTCGCGCCTTCAATCGGTCTCATAGTGTCGCGACATCGATCTCTGTCGCGAATTCCGCCTTTAGTCTCCGGAGGCTTCAATCGGGGTTCTTGATGTCGATATCAATCCCACGTCATGACAACAGCTCAATTTCATGTCTCTCATCAGAAAGGAAGTCCTCGTCACCCGTCGCGATATCGCCTGCGCCCGTGAGGCCCCCACTTTGTTGCTTCTTCTGCGGTCGCGACTTCAAATTGGCCGCGACAACAGCTTCCAGTTAACTCCAAATTTCATCCTTCCAAACATGTCATAGCTCAAGGCGATTCTCTTGTCACGGATTTCCATCCCTTTGTCACGATTATTGAACCTTTGTCGCGACATTACGATGTTGTCGCGACATCACTCTTATGTTTCGCTCAATCCTCACCGCCATCTGTGGATCCCGTCACCCGCATCAAATTTCCTTCAATTTTCCTTGATGTCACAATTTACAATCGGATCAAACTCCCAAACCGCAACATTAGTTAGCCGCTTGCTTTCATTTCTACCCCGCTATTTTCTCGTGCATTTTTACTCCACTGGCCATCAGATTTTTCCAACGCATTTTCTTTCTTTCTTTTATACTCCCGCAAATAACAAATTTGGTGAGTTTCTTCATATTTCTGCAGATCTTAATTATTCCTTTACATTAAAATCAACAGAAAAATTAATTAAAATAGATTTAATTTTTAAGCTCATCAAACTCCCCAAACTTAAAGTTTTGGCTTATCCTCAAGCAAAGAAAGAAAGAATTGTTTATCCTCAAAACAAAATAAAAGAAAATTTTTAAGGACATTTTTCTGATTTGTTCGCAGCATTCAATTTAATCTTGAAATACAAGGTATGCATTATTTTCTCGTACATCTAGCTTCAAGTCCAGCTTCAAGGTTGGTTTTTACTCTTATACTATACAAAACTAAACTCATGAAATTGTTTTACAAACAACATAACTACTGATCCCGTTTGAATAATAGATTATTTTCCTTTCTCATTTTCATACATCGAGTCATTTAACTCCCTAAAGTCCTTCACGCTTTGATTGTTTTCTATATTTCCAAATTCCATAGGTTTGTTTTTCATTGATCACTAATGTAGGTGGATTCTGGCCTTCAAGATCAATCAGTCTTTCGGGGCTTATATTGAGCCAGTCTCGGTACGGGTAGATGGAAGGAATTTTTAGGTTAAGATTACCCCAACCTTTCTCTCTTCTCGCCTTTCTTCTTGTAGCTCTCTGAATAAACTCCCCTAAACTTCATGTTTAGGACATCTCTTTGATTTCTTCAATTCAGAACCGTATGCCCCCTATTTCTCACTTGTAATTCCACTGGGAAAATTTCCTTTGTTTGTCATCATTCAGGGATAGTGCAATGTTTTAACTTTTTAGGCTTTCTAACACTCTTAGCGAACTTTGGGTTAGCAGCACCCCTATACTCGTGATGGCATTAGTGGTACTAGGTGTTGAAACACCCCTAAGAACTTAATTGTTCAAGAGAGTTAGGCCACAAGATAAAACTTATCCCTAGGCTTTCTTCTATTGCATTTTCGCTTCTTTGCCTTTTCTTTTCATTCCCTTTTGAGTTCCTCAAAACATATACTCTAAACTCATTTCTTTCTTCCTCCTGAATTCCTCGGGTAATCATAGGTTCTTTATCAAGGATTGATTTCTTAGGATGAGTTTCGGGGTTTCCACTGGGTCTATTTTTGAAAATAAGCTTGCTGGCCCAATTTTAACTAATTGTATACAGAACAGCATATGAATAGGGATGATGAATGGCTCAAACTATCCAAGAATCTCAGATCATCTCTTGTCAAATCGTGATTACCTAGGATTTCGCTAATCAATAATCTAACAAATTTAGAATTTGGTTTGAAATAAATAAGGGACTAACCATAGGGAGTACTTTTGACTCATTTTTGTTGATGAGTATTTAAATTAATTGATATTCAACAGGTTCCTTGACTTATTGTTCATACCACAAACTCAAAAATATGTTTTGTTCCTTCTATTGTATTACTTTCCTCAATTCCGGGACTTCATCAGCTGACTTAAGTAACTTCAGACCTCATGTAGTTTCAATCAAACCTGTATTCATTTGCCTTATTCTATATTTCTACTATTTTAATCTAATCATTTATCTGACCCAAATTCTCATTACATCTCAGCTTTATTCCTCGTACTAATTCTACTTTAATTTCCTAATCATGCAAACCACAAAGCAACACAACATTGATTCAAACAAATTCAAAATAGCACAATAACAATTCAATTTATATTTCTCATTTTATTTCGATTCATTTTGGTAACAAATGGATACTACAAGAGATAGATAAGGAGGTAAGGAAGGTTAGGAAGGGAGGAAGTCTATTTTTACTTTTTGGAAGAGGTAACAAAAATATTAGGGATCCAGTCTACAAGAACAATATTTGTCTAAGGAATTTATTTCCTTCTTTCCTTTCTCTTTCTTGGTTTCACTCTCAATTTGTTCTTCAATGAAATTCTCATTAGAGAGATCAACTTTCTGTCTACCATCCCTTCCCCAAGCCATTCATTCAGACTGATTTCTAATATGGATTTATAAATTAGAGTATTATATTAACAGTCATTCTGCAAGACTCTGCTCTTGCTTCTTGTCTCTAATAGTCTAGTTTATTTTCAAACTCCTCTCAGAGACTTGTATAGGAACTTGAAGCCCTTGATCCGCTTCCCCAAATTTGGCTTCGTTCGTATCTCTTTTCTTTATCAGCAGCAGAGCTGAATCACGCCTAAACCGGGGTTGTTATAAAAGCCTATGATCAAGTTTGAGTTTCAGAATGTGATTGTGGGATCTATTTCCCTTCATTTCTTTCTTAAACTCTTCCCCTTGCTTTCAAAATTTTTCCCCATATGTCTTCTTTCGTTCACTCTTCCTCCCCATCACGTTTTCGCCGTAGCTCCAATTCCTTACGCTCCTTTTCCTTCCTGCTTAGCCTTCCTCCCACTTCATCGGGCCCTTCTTTTCAATTCTTTTTCATAAATGCCTTCTCCCGAATTCTTCGCCGTGAAGTCTCCACTCCTTCTGTCTTTCATCCATTCTCCTTTGCATGGCATTGAGAGCTTCCAAGATCGAACCTGCTCTCTCAGGCTCCCTGAGCTTTCTCCATGTTGGAAATTTCGTCGCACAGGAGGAGAACCGGCTAAGGGATGGAGAAGTCTATTGGCCGCTTTCATCCTCGCCTCTTCATTGTCTCAAACATGTAATCATTGCTAATGTGAGTTTCCGGGTGCTCAGCCTTGATCAAGAACCCTCCGAGTCTCCTTTTCGCCCTTCACTGGCTTCATCTCCTCTGCTCTCTACCAAAGACTCCCTTTCTTCCGGGGTTTCGGTCCTTTGCTAACTCCTAATGTATGAGTGGTGAAGCTCGGGTACTTCTTCTTCCGATTCCCAATTCCTTCTCACCCCAAATTCTTCAAAACATAGAATGCTGATTGTCATTAAAGAGGAATAAACCTCTTTAAATTCCTTCATGATACCTCATGATAATTTTCAATGACAACTCCTACATTGATCTTAAAATTTTTAGTATGGCATACAACAACACAAATTCTTGTTCTCTCATCAGGCACACGTGTTTTTGTTGGAACTTAAAATGGGCCAGAAGTAAACCATACCTTTCGCTTCCTCTGAGGCTTCCCTGTCACTGTTTCGCCTTCCTTCTTCGTTTAACTGCACCTTACCATTAGTGAGCTTCTTGGCAATCTTCCCAAAATCTGGTTTTTCCAAAGTTTTTGAATTTGGACCATGTTTGTGCATCACATGCCATAGGCCTCGCTGATGCCTTAGTCGTATGAAACCCGTAATTCTAACAAAACCGCTCCATCCTTCCTTCCTACCAAGTTTGAGTAGAACTCTCGTACCAGTGCCGCGTACCCTGATTTTTGGTGTGCGCAGAGACTCTCCCATCCTCTCTGCTCTATCATCTCCTTGAAAGGAGTAACAGGATTCGACCCTCTCTCGCGACAAACTCCCTTGTTACATAATATTTCTTCCACTGGGAGAGCTTCTGGCCTCGACACGAAATCTTCTACTTCTTCTTCTTCTCTCATCTTCCTTTCCCTTTTCTCGTTCTTTTCGAGGAAGTCAGCTGAGCTTCGGTGCTTCGATGGCACCTCTCCGCTTGTTCTTCCCGACTCTAATCTCATCTAATCGTTTCATGAAGTTTCTTCTTCCTGTTGTTCATGTTCCTCATAATCTCGCTCTAGGTTAGGACTAGGTGGAATTCAGCCATTGAAACAGAAGACAAGCTTTCGTAAGGTTCGAAAGCCAGTTTTCGTGGGTCGTAGATTCGTATGAGGAAGAAGCGTGAATAGCTATGGGTCGGAGTGAATGAGAAAGTTTCCAAATAGCTTGCAATTCAATCAATGTTTAGGGCTAATTATTGCTTCATTAAAACACGCGCGACTTCCACTTCGTCTTTTATTTGAGGTCATTGAATTTAGGGCTTTTTAAAGTGAGTAGTCAGCACCACGCCTTTTATGTCGCGACATACTTGGGATGTCACACAATACAAGGCTTTAGGAATTGTTTGATGTCATGGCATCCTTTTCCATTTTGAAACTTAATTCTGTCACGACTTCACAAAGGGTGTCGCGACATATACCTTCTTCCTCCCTTCAATACTCACAAGCTGCCCTTTTCGTATCAGTCACTTACATCAATGTTTTGTCGCGATGATACTTATGTCGCGACATAACCTTTCCACGCGAATTCCAAGCCCTTAACTCAATGATCTCTAAAAAATTTTCTTATTGTTCCTAAACTTTTAGACATTTTCAGGCATCTCCAAGCAAAGATTTAACAAGCACCAAGTATATCTACGAATCAAGCCAGTGGATTAAGTTACTCCCTTTCTCATGTGGTGACTTTTCGCAAGTCATGGAATCAGTTCCTGTAGTTGCCTTGCCATTCATGTCTTTAAACCTTGCAGAAGATCACTGCAATATTCAAGAAAAATCTAATTAAACTACAATCGATTTCTAAAAATTAAATATATCCTTATAAAAACAAATCTGACCTAATTTTCAGCAACTAAAAGAAAAAAAAATATTTCAAAACGTAAAATCAGAAATTAAATCCTTATGGGTTGCCTCCCATTAGCCGGCCGCTTTGAGTCCTTAATGGACTTCATTGCCAGGTACTTCTTTCCTCAAGAACAAGTTGGAGTTCTTCATTTCCCTCTTCCCCGTTTAGATAATGCTTTAACCTCTGTCCATCGACCCACCTCTTCCCATTATCGGCCTTCGTCACCGCCTCCAAATGTAGTACTTGACACCACCGTGTATGGCCCACTCCAATTGGATTTTAATTTCCCTGGAAACAATTTCAGTCTAGAATTAAACAACAGAACCTGTTCCCCTTCTCTAAACTCTTTTCTCAAAATTCTCTGATCATGCCAGCTTTGTCTCTGCCTTTGTATATTCTAGCATTATCACAGGCTTCATTTCGCCTCTTCCAATCTTGATGCTTGAGCAATCTTTTCTTCCTTGCAGCCTTAAAATCAAGTTTAACTTTGATGGCCCACATTGCCTTGTATTCTGGTAATTCAAGAGGTAGATGACATGGGTTTGCCAAAAACAACCTTGTATGGGGACATTTCAATGGGGCTTAGATAAATTCCGTAAGCCCAAAGTGCATCATCAAGTTTGGAAGACCAACTTTCCCCGGCTGGAGCTCACGCCTTTCAAGAATTCTTTGACTTCCCTATTGAAATTTCGCTGTCCATCGGGTCCGGGATGATAAGCTAAACTCATTACATGCTCGATCCCATACCGAAGCCAAGGAGTTTTGCAAATATTTTGTTTGTAAGGGTCCCATCACTAATGATAGTTCCTGGGGTGTTCCAAATCAAGCCGTAATATTCTTTGCAAGAAACTCACAACCGTATTAGCATCATTCCAGGACAAGCCATCGGAGCTCCCACTCCATTTGAACGTGAACTAATGCTAGCAAAGATGTATAGGTTTCCAAATGATGGTGGAAAGGTCCCATAAAATCTATTCCCCATACATCAAAAATTTGTATCACCATAATACCTTTTAGGGCATTTCACCTCGATATTTCCAATCCTTCGCATCTATCACACAATTTAACCCACTCAAGACAATCTCAAGATAAATAAATAATAAAATCCTGATTGAGTATCTTGTGAGTCGTTCTTTCTCCGTAAAATGTCCCCATATGGTGATGCATGGCATTCATTTAAAAATGTTGCCTTGTCTTCACTCGCACACGCCTTCTTATTATCATGTCGCACTTTGAATAATAAGGCATCCTAAATATAATACTCTCGCTACCTGAAGCTTCCTCTTCATTGGTAGCTAATTCGCGCATTACTCCACAAGATTTATAATCTACAATATCGCATACCTATGGAAGCTGAAGGAAACCTTAAACAATTGCTCATCTAGAAGTTCTATGTTAACATCACATTTTCTTCTTCTATCATCAGCTTTTCTACTTCGACAAGTGATCAACTATCACATTGTCAGTATCCTTTATCCTTGATTTCCAAATCAAACTCCTAAGCAACAAAGCAAAGACTCCACCTTATCAACTAAGCAGCTTAACTTTTTTGGCATCAAGTATTTGATTCTTTTGCATGATCGGTGTGAATTACCACATGGGATCTAAGATGCTTATTGCCTAAATTTTTCCCACGAGAAATAAATATTACCAACATCTCCTTTTCGATTGTTAGGTAGTTCTCTTGTGCTTCATTGAAGGTCTTACTAACACAAATGCCATATATTTTTGATACTTTTCTCTTTCTTTGCCCCAACCACAGCTCCCTTGTAAATCACTAGCATCACACATTATTTTCAATCCCTTATCCATTATAGTACATGCATTATAGGTGCTTAATACCAATCGATCTTGATTTCTTCAAACGCATCCTTGCGAGATTCATCAAAAATTGAACACTTGTATCTTTTTCCGATGAAATACGCATAATTAGTGCGGCTATTTTGAAAAGTCTTTGATGAATCTCTGTAAATCCAGCACCACCCCGAAACTATACTCCTTTTCTTCTTTGTAATTAGGGTGCAAGAGTTTTGATAATGGATACCTTAGTTAGTCGACTTCTAGTCCATTAGCATAAATTTTATGCCCGAAACAATACCTTGTCACCATAAAAATGGCATTTTTCCCGGTCATTGATAGTTGTTTGTCTTGGCATCTTTGAAATCTTGTTTCAGTTGTTTAAGCATTGATCAAAATTTGGATCACTTT
Source organism: Tetrastigma voinierianum (assembly GCA_016808115.1). Taxonomy (NCBI): domain Eukaryota; kingdom Viridiplantae; phylum Streptophyta; class Magnoliopsida; order Vitales; family Vitaceae; genus Tetrastigma; species Tetrastigma voinierianum. The sequence goes on along the minus strand of JAEQBH010001468.1, from coordinate 1,030,626 downwards.
CTGATAAAATCATCCATGAAAATTTCCATCACTTCTTCAACCAAATATGAACTCAGACATCACACACCCTGCGGAATGTATTTGGGGCATTCCATAGCCCGAATGGCATCCTTACGACGAAAGGTACCATAAGGGCGTAGCCAGATGTGGTCTTCTCTTGATCCTCGGGTGCAATAGCAATCTGATTGTATCACAGTATCCATCCGAGGAAAAACAAAGTGAGGGGTGTCACGCTGCTTTGTCCAACATCGATCAATGAAAGGCAAGGAAATGATAACTACAGTTCTTTGTATTGACTTCACCTTAATCAATACATACCCTCCATCCACATCCCTTTGTTCTTGTTGGAATCAATTCGTTTTTCATTTCGTCACGGTAAACCCCCTTTCTTTGGAACCACATGAATTTGGGCTCACCGAGATATAGATAGCAAGATAAAACCGGCGTTCAACAATTTGAGTACCTCCTTTTATTTGCTTCGCCGTGCTGGATTCGAGTCTCTCACAGTTCCTACGAGATGGTTTGAAGTCTCTTCCTAGCAGAATCTTATGCATGCAAATTGATGGTGATACCCTTGACTCTTCAATGGACCAAGCTAAGCGATTCCTTATGCTTCCTTAATATTTTCAGCAATCTTTGTTCCTCGGCATCAAGTGCAATTTGAAATGATCTTCAGTTTTTCTTTGGTAATTCTAAGTAAGCATACTTTAAATGACATGGCAACTCTTTCAAAACTAGCCCATACACTTGGTTTCTTGATGAATTTCCTCTTTTTCCTCTTTTTCCCCATTGTCGTTGTTTTTTGCCAGGCTCAAACCACCGGTTCTATAGAATAACTTCTTTGTATGGAAATCGAATAGACATCTTGATGTCTTGGAAATTCATCTCTTTTTCATTGATAAAAACTAGAGTATTACAATCATTGTTAACATGGGGTTGGAAGCATAGACAAAATCAAATTTACATTGCAACTTTCCTTGTCCACTGTCTATATTTACATACTTTTGATCAAATTAAAAACAACGGCTTCTTCTCGACCCTCGAGAGATAGAACTCCTTTTTGCATGTCAATCAGGCTGACTCGGTAGCTAGAATGGTCTTCGATAAGCGAGGGTACTGTGAATCTTCTTCCATGTCTAGAATGATGAAGTCTGGGAAAACAAACTTACAATGGTGACCAGTACATCTTCAATGACTCCTTCGAGGTTTTACCATCGATCTGTGCCATTTGAGAAGTACTTGATTGTGGGAGTAAGCTCCCCCCAAACTTAGTTTCTTGGCAACAAGAGGCATCAAATTGATACTAGCTCACGAGTCCGCAGAGCTTCACGGAATTCAATTCCTCGACTATACAAGGAATTGTGTGAAACTCCCTGGAGTCCTTAAATGCTTTGCGGTAGTTCTTTTCGATTCTTGCCGCTTCGCGAGTGGCGGTGAATTCTATTCCTTCCTCTACTATTTTTCTTTTCTTGCTTTCGGTATGTCCTTGAAATTTTGCATAGGTGGCATCCCCGAGTCACCACGCCCGATAAAGGCATATTGATCTCCGGCTCACGGAAAGTTTTCAGAACCTTGCAAGCGCTCCCTCCGTCCCTTGACCTGGAGTCTTTGTGGAAATGGGGCTGAGGCTTTTGATCCTGGATGTTCTTCTTTTCTACTCTTTCTTTTCATTCCGGTATCTCTTCCCTTTTTACGTGCTTCTTACTTCTTTGTTCTTTGTCATCTTTTCTTTCATCTCTTCAACTCCTTCCCACTCCTAAGGCACCGCGACCATGCGGTCTTTTGGGTTCTTCCTTGTGTCACTTGAAGCATCTCCCTCACGGCTTTGCGGGGGTTAGGGCGGTACGCCACTTGTGTCTCAGGGTTCTTCGGGATGTGAGTGAAAAATTTGAGAATTGGTAGCGATTGCTTCGACTCTGCCGAACTTTTGTTCATGAGTTAAGCGACTGTATTATCCCCCGTAGCTGCGGCATGCATTCTTTGAAAGATTAGGCCCTCCTCGACCACGTATTCATTATTGTTCATTTCCTTGTTCTTCTTCTTCCGGAACCTTGGTGGTTGTTGATAACCGTGGAGGTGTCCATGCCTTGGGCCTTGTGAAACCCCTCCGTAGAGAGAAATTCTCATGGTTCCTCGGTCTTTGGTGATAATGTCTTTGGAAGGTTAGTATTGGGTTTGAAATGGTAGTTTCTTGGCTCACCCGGATAATTAGCCTCGCCGGCATCATAAGTATTCTTCGGTAGCCTCGTACTTCCTTGATAACTCTCTTTCAATTTGCTCCTATTTCTGGCGGTGTGTGTCTTTCTTTCACCTTGTCGGCGCATGCATAATGGCATCGACTTGGCTATGGAGTTTGTCATCTTGCTTTCGGCTCCATGATCCCCTTTCCTCTGGCACATTTCCTCTTGGCTTTCGGAAAGGAGTTTCATATTATCTAACCGGAGTCTTCAATCAGCTCTTGCCTCTTGACGCACTTTTCGTTTGAATGCTCCACCCGGTATGAAGCATCAGTGATCCCTTTTGATATATCATTGAGCATGATATCAGCGTCCATCGAATCTTGGATCTATCCCATGCATTGGACATCTTCGACAACAGTTTGAATCTTTCCCGAAGCTACATCTGGGCTTTCATCTTCCCCCTATTTGGAACACAATGATTTCCCTCCCTTCTTTACGTGGTGAGAATTTGGGAAAGAATCTACAAGTAGGCCTCTACTAACTCCTCCAGTATCAACGAACCATATGGTAAAGATTCATACCATGTATTTCTTTGTATCTCTTAGAGAGAATAGAGATAGATCTGCAGTTTATGACTTAAGTCTCACCCATTCAACTTCAGCATGTTAGCCATCTTTGAGGAATCTTCAGTGCTCGTTTGGATCTTCGATTGGGATGACCCGATGAGCGATCTTCTTCGGACCATTATGTCGATCGGCCAGTTCAAAATTATTAGCATCAACTTCAGGCTGTCTGATTGCTAAGTATTCTTCCTGTATAATTGGTCTCCATAAGTCCTCCATTGTATCAGTGATTGGAGGCCTTCTAGCTTCTTCTGTATGCACCTCATCCTGATCCTGCCTTTCATCTGCCATGGTTGAGTTTTTGCCTTCTTTTATCTTTCTGAGCTTAGTGTCCTCTCAATTACGTATCGGTGGAATCGGATCGATTACATTTCCTAGCCATTAAAATTTTGTCCCTGAAATCAAAACACACTTACATTAATAGGATTAGTTTGGTCAACAAATATTTTCAATATGGTTTGTTAAAGGTTAGTGGCTAAAAATAACCACTGCTTGAAAAACTATTTTTGTTCTTTTTCTTCAAAATGTCCAAATTAGTATTTCTTTCTTTCGTCTGAATATTGATTTACTAAATTCTTTCGATCCGCTTAGCGACGCCATAAAACTTGTTGGTAGACAAAACACATGTACAAGAGTAATCATTTTCAATTACGGTTTTGGCGAAATTTCCTGCAAATGCACGAGGTCGACAAGTAATAAATTGGATTTAAGTCGGATACTCGATCGAGAGATCTCAGAATTCTCTATATCAACTACCCTGACTACTCAAGCTCCATACTATTTGGACTATAACATGACATTGTTATCCAGCTTAAGAAGCTGTAAAATATACAAGCATATAAAAAATGAAAAATCAAATAATCTAGAATCTAAAGAATAAAGAATAATGAATAGTTAAGAAAATAAATGGAAATGGAAAAGTTATCTTTTAGAGTACACATTAAGGTCACTACTATTGTGAAGTATCAATTCCTGTAGTTAACACTGATAAATTTGCTTGTGTATTATTTGGGTTTTAAAATGCATCCCGAGGCGTTACTTGATCTGTTGGATCTCTCAGACTCCACATTTCATTATCTAATTTTACGACCCTCGAATACAGGGAATGAGATAACTACTTTTAAAAGGACTTCCTAAATAAGGTATTTTCTTTTGCAATATAATACCATTTATGGTATGTATAGCTCCCGAGTTATCGGTCAAACAGGGTATACAACTTCACAAGTTACTCTTCCTCAAAATTAGAATAGATCACCCTCTCCTTGATTAGATCTTTCGGCTAATAACACGGGATTGGCCTCACTATCGAATTAGAGGTGAACTCTTTGCTTGTTTAAATTGATAACTCGTTATTTCAATCTTGATTTCAAGTGAGAAGAGGATTTATCTAGAAATAAACTTACAAAGCTTCGATAGATCACGAATAAGCGAGTTAATATACCTTCAAAGAAATGTTCATAACTCCGGAATGTTCTCTGTGTCCACTTTCGAGAGGACCTCCTTGAAATCGAGCAATGAAGTAATTCTTAAAAGCGGGTATAAATGATATTCGGTCCAACGTTAAACCATAGCAGAAAATGATTCATAAGCCCCGAAATTCGCAATTTCTTTGGGAACCACTACAAAGGAAGATAATTCTGACAATAGCATTCACATTAATGGTGGGTTTCTCAATTGCGAATTACACCCTACTGACATTCCTACGATCATAAGAATAGCGCAAATGGAGCTGGGAAGTCGAATTCGAGAAGTATGCGAACTTCAAACATTCCGGTAGTAATTTGGCGAATTACGCGTGGCTTCTACTTTCCGAAAACATAACATCCAATTCCGGAAAAGCGAAAACTAACGATAAATCTAATCTAATCTCTAACTTCTCGACATTGAAGAAGAGATAAGAAAAGAAAAGAAAAAGAAAGCTAAAGAAAAATAAAAAATCAGCCTTTGGCTACCCACCAGGACCTCTCGTCGTAGCCGTATGACTACTTTTATGAAATTTGGGTAGGCTGCGTATTTATAGAACTCGGTTGAGCCCCTAATCCCAATGCGGTTTTATGGATTCCAGTGGGTTAGCCCGTATTGTGTTAGTCGCGACATCGACTCCCTTGTATGACATCATCCACATCGCGACATCGATCTCTGTCGCGACATCGAAACTAAAGTCTTCTGCGACCTTCAACGTAATTCCCCGATGTAAACATCAATCCCTTGCTCCGCGACATCACTTCATGCCTTTGCGGTTTCAATGATGACAGTTCTGATGCTCAGCGACCTCGATCTCTGTCGCGACCTCGGCTTATGCTTTGCGGGTTTCAATTGGTCTCTCGATGTGGCGACGCCGTTATCTTTATCGCGACCTCGACTCAATATTACGACCTTATTGGTATTCTGATGTCGCGAAATCAATCTCCGCGTCGCAACCTCATTTCGAGTCTTTTGCGGCATTCAACGTCGCCCCGGATGTCGCGACATCAATCTCTTGTCAGCGACATCGACGAAGATCTGCCGGGTTTTTCAAAGCGGTTTCTCGCCCGATGTGACATCGATACATTTATGTGAATCGGCTCCTATTCTTGTAAATTTCAGGCGAAGGTTTTCTTGTATCGCCTTAATGACCTATTGTACGTGACATCGGCGATCCGCTGCATGCGCCCCGATCTTATGCATACTTGTATGCTTTCAAGCAGTTTGCTCTTGTTGTCGCGACATCAGTCTAAGAACTTACAAGCTTCCGCGATTGCTCTTGATGCCGACATCAATCTCTTGCTCAGCGACGCCGACGCCAACTCTGCCGGTTTTCAAGTAGTTTCACATTTGTCGCGACATCGATCCCTTATCGCGACATCGACTCCTTCGACTCCACAGGTCTCAAGCTGTTCGTTTACGACCGCGACATCAATATCTTGGCGACATCACTTCATAGCTCTGCGACTTTGGCGGTCGCCGTGGTGTCGCGACGCCGATCTCTTAATCGCGACGCCGGCTTTAGTCTCTGAGAAGCCCCGGCTAGGGTTCACGATGCCGGCGACATCATCCGTCGCGACAGCGTTCAATTCTACGACTTTCGCGAAGCGAGTCTCATATCGCGACCTCCGATCTCTTGTCGACGTGGCTTATGTCTTTGGAGGCCTCACTTGTTGCACCGGTGGCCATGACTTGAGTCCTCACAGCCGACAACATCAGTTAACTTCCGACTCGTCCTTCCCGAACATGTCGCAGCTAAGTCGATTCTCTTGTCGACCTCCATCCCGCGCCATGACATGAACCTTTAATCGCGACATTCACGATGTTGTCGCGACATCACTTCTATGTTCTGCTCAATCCTGTTTGCCCTGTCTTGTGATCCTGCCTTGAGCTGCATAATTTGTGAATTTTCCTGATATGCGACCTCGCCAGCTGATTGTGTAAACCCCAAAACTTGCAACATTAGTTAGCCAGTTGCTTTCATTTCTACCCTGCTATTTTCTGCATTTTTACTCCGCCAATTACTGCATTTTTCCACTGCATTTTCTTCTTTCTTTTATACTTCCTGCAAATAACAAATTTGGTGAGTTTCTTCATATCTCTGCATCTTAATTATTCCTTTTTACATTAAAATCAACGAGAAAAATGGGCCCCAAAAATAGATGACTTTTAAGCTCATCGGTACTCTAAGTTTGAACATGCATAGTTTACTTAATACTTATGCTGTTATCTTGACACACCCCCACCCCTTTCCGTGGCGGTGTGCGACCACTCCAAATCGGTAGTTACCTCTAATATTTAGGAACTCTGAGAAGCGGCGTATTGCTTGCTAAAACCTCCTATAAAAATTTTCTTCATTTATAACAGGATTTGGAAGTAAAATCTATAATGGAAAAAACCTCGTACGGCGGTACTGTAAGTATAATTCCAAATCCTGTATACATCCTATTTATACTTTATTCAAATATGGCAACAAGCATACCAACACATTCTCACAAAACTACACTATGTACATACATATGTTCCATTATACATATTCAAAGTCTTTTCCTTACATAATATTATTAATTACAGCACTACAACTAAAGTCAGGAGAATCCTAATCTGCTCCAGAGTCCAACGTACCTGTACCTGGAAAATAGTTTTAAATAGGAAAATAATGAGCTAAACGAGCACAGTGAGTGTATTCTTTATAAATGTTTTGTTTTTCCGAAAAACATCTCAAAACTGTAAAACTCTCTTTTACAAATATTTTCCAGAAGCCTTGCTTGCTTACTTTACTTAAAAGTTTCTAAAACTTTCCTCAAATCTCTTGCTTTAAAAAGTTTCTAAAACTTTTTATAAACCCGGGAGCATGGGCTCAACCATCTGCTTGCTTTAAAATATAAACGGGAACCTGGGCTCTACCGTTTGCTTTAAAATCACCATGGAAGCCTGAGCTCAACCGATCGTTTTTAAATCTAAACGGGAGCCTGGGCTCTACCGTTTGCTTTAAAATCACCCGCGGGAACTGAGAGTAATGATCGTTTTAAATCTAAGCGGAACTGGGCTCTGACCATTTGCTTAAAACAAACCGCGGGAGCACAGGCTGACGTACACCAATGGTTGGTTTCAAGCGTATGAAACATGCACATAAATCATCAACCAGGAGGCCTTTCTGTTTCCTGTACTAGTGAACACGGGGGCTGGGCATCGACGCTGGGTGGAAGGACGTCGCATCACAGGTGGAAGGGCCTGGGCACACTTCACTCCACCTTTTCCGGTAAATATAGTGGAATTGACCTGGGTCGCCATCACCATAATTTAGTTAGAGCTCTTAACCTTATATACCCCTGTACGTGCCACGGTCTCCTTTAAATGTATGATGCATGTTCTAAGTTTGCCGACCAGGAAAAATCTAAAAAGAATGAATGAAATCCTAACACCACCGCGCACGTACGGAATACCTCTGACCGGTTTGCTTGCTTAGAACTAGGGATTTTAGATTGGAAACTTTGTTTTCACAAATATTCTCTTTGCTTGCTACTTGCTTGAAACATGGTTTAATTATTCAAAACCATTTGCTTGCTTTCTAATTCATTGCTTGCTTCTTGAAAATGGTTTGCAATCAAAACCATTAAATACCAGTGTAAAACAGTATATAATAATAATACACTAGTATTTGGAAAATGAGTTTAGAACACTCACCTCTTTGCTTGCTAAACTTAAGCACAGTTCCACACTTTTTCCCGCCTTTGCTTTTTAACCTACACACTCAACTGAATACGGCAAATATTAATTTACTTTACGTAATCGCCTCTTAACGTACTTCCTAGACTTGATCGCCGTTTCGCCCAGGCGGCAGATGCAGCTACGTTTTTCGTCGAGTCCCAATCTTATTCGAACCTATCTTCATCATTTAATAAGGTTCCTAAACTATCGGTGTACGAATTCGGGCTTAATTATACAAAAACATAGCATTCTGGGCATTTTGGGCACACATGTACCGGTACACCCTGGACATGTACCGGTACATGTTGCATTCTATTGGCATGTACCGGTACATGTTGGCCCTCACAGTGAAGTGTACCGGTACACCTATACATATCTGGAATACCTTAGAAATTTGCCCGGTTGATTTTTTTTCCACTTTTCTTCACTTATTCCTCAGCCTAACTTCTATAATTCCTGCGCTTCAAAAACCAGCGATTCATCTCAAACAACTTCTAACTGAATTGATGCTTTGGAACTTCCTTAACCCAAACTCTAGGTGGAAATCCTAAAAATCCAACCTAGGTCCGCCAATTCTTCTAGAACCATTTTAATTTTTGATGATTCCATGTTTATTTTATAATTGAGTGTCTTGCAAAACCTCAACAAATCAAGGGTTTGGGTGATCTCTTCCAAAACCCTAGACAAGGAGGAACAATCTCCATGGAAATTTATACTAAAAGCCCTAGACATCAAAATACACTAAATTTCAAGACAAACATACCTTGATCTTTGGACTTCTTCTCCTTCTCTTTCTTCTTCCTCTTCTTCTCTCCTTGCTCTCTTCTTCTCCTACGGTTTGCTAGGGCAATTTGAGACCAAAATGTGAATTTTGGTTTTATCTCCCTCTTTTATATTTTCTATTTTCCCTTAATTGCAATTTAGTCTTCACCTCTTTAATATTGCAATTGTAACTTGTGTTATTTGTATTATGGCCCATCTCTACACTTAATGATTTTCATATCCTTTTTGCTCAATGACAATTGTACCCTTCTTTTATTACCACATTTCGGGTTTACTAAATTATCATTTCATATTTTCATCTCCAAAATATTACTTTGCGACACTTGGTGCTCGTATACGCCCCTACAGTTACATGTACTGTACACTCTCCCGGGACGGGGCGTTACAGTTTTAGGGGTTGTTTGGTTGGTAAATCATGAAATTGGTGAAATAAATCATGCTTTGATGTGAAAAAGGCCGGGAATGGCCGTGAATTGCGGGTTCACTAAGTGAACCGATGATTTGTGATTTTTCGGGAATAGTAACCGAGGGTTTCACTATTCCCGAAACAGTGTTCTCAAAATATATTTTGTGTGAAAATGTGTTTGATCGAGTGATTCAAGTTGAATTGCTCGTGTTTGATCATTAGCCCAAGTGAGCTAATTTTGATGTATAAAATGAGAATTTACATGACATGATTGTGTGAATTGATTTAAATTATGTGTTATATGAGTTATTGAAATGGCATCATAATGCATTTCATATGCACTGGGTCACCCTAGAGAGATAGGAGTGAGTGCATGAGGTAGTTTCTTAAGAGAACTGTTTTGGAGTGTAGACTAGTAAATGTGAAATATCTCGGAGGGTTGGCTAAAAATAATAATAATGATCGGATGGTAGTCCATACTAAAAATATCAATCGTCGGAGATGGCCTAATTGATAATATCGGAGGGTAGTCCATATATATAAAAATATCCTGTGGAGCCTTTGGTGTCTATATCTCGGAGGGTAGTCCACTAAATATAACGCCGGAGGCCAGTCCACGCTCTCTTAGATCGGAGGGTAGACCACAAATATAAACAAATAACTTTGTTTTGAAACTAGTTTTTCTCATACATGGCTTAGAGCGGGTGTGAGGAGTAGAATGAGGACTCGGGATCTGAGTTAGTCATGTAGACATTCAAGTAGGATCATGCATTTGCTTGAATGTATGTTTATTTGGAACATTACCTTTGCACTTAGGTGGAGCCGGCCCGCAGAGGCGATTTCACTCACGAGCATTAGCTCACCTGTCGAGGATATTTTACGAATACGGGGAGCGTGCGAGGGACGGCTCGTCCCCAGGGATTGAGATTAGAAAGCTAGGGTTGTGGCTTTGATTGATGAATATATACATGTATTGAAATGTCTAATTTTTAATATATGTATTGTATAAAGTGAAAATATTTTAACTCTTGTAACTTCATTTGGTATATAGTTGGATTCATAGTTAGTATGTATTATGAGAGTATCGTTTGTAGGCCCCAGTGGTAGTGTACTCATGTGATTGGATATATTGGATATATTGGATATATTGCCTTTGTTTGGGGCCAATTATATCAGGTTTATGTATTTAGGTAGAAGCTCCACATACAAAGAGACTCTGCCAGATTTTCGATAAATGTCGGGTCTGACATTCCCAGTATTCCATGGTGTGAGGTGGTCGACGGACCCCGGAGTTTGGGCCGTCACGAAGCAGTATCGAGCTTGGGTATACGGCTACTGGGGCTTGAGGATTTGGGCTTAGGCCATAGTCTTTGAGGTATAAGAACATCACCACTAGGTGTGGTTCGATGTTGAGCGTAGGTATGAGATTACCTAGGAAATCACGGGACAAAACTAGGACACTACATGCATGTGTTGGTGTGTTTTGTGTGATTTGATGATTTATTGTGTGATCATGTATGAATGATGTTTATAACATGTGTGATCATGTGGTTGTTTGATGAATGGTGTGTATACCATGTTGTGTGTGTTGGGAGTGATTGGGTGCTTAGTAATTAGCACATAGATGTGTTAGAAAATGGTGGAGTTTTACAGTGTGTAAAACTGGAAGAAAAATGGCCAAAATTTAATAAATTTAGTTAGTTTATTGGATAATGAAATCAAATTTTAATAAATTTGAGGTTGAACACTAGGGTTAGTGTTGGATCAAGAGGTTTTGAGGAAATTGTTGGACAACAAGGTCCAGAATAAAAAGAAAAATAAATTTTATAAGTTTACTTGGTTTAGAGGTGAAGCAAATAAATTTCTAAGGTTTACAAGTTGTAAAATTGAAAAAAATTGAATAGAATAAATTTTTATAAATTTATTTGAGTATACTGGAAGATAATAATGAAAAAAAAAATATAGGTATATTTTTATTTTCCAGTGACTGGAAGTAATGAAAAAAAAAAATAATAAGGAAAAACGAAAAAAAAAAATTAGTGCACGGACCACAGAAATGGGCTCACGCCCGTAAAGGCTGGGCGTCGCGGTATGTGTGGCCGTGGGTGTGGGGTGTTGGGCGCGGCGGCCAGGAGTGGGTGGCCGGGTGGCATGGGCGCGCGAGCGGCCCGGTAGCGCGAGGGGCCGCGGCTGACCCGGGCGTGAGGCGCGTGGCGGGCGAGCCAGCGGGGGCGCGGCACGGAATGTCTTTGTGCCGCGGTATGAGCGGCACAGGCGTTAACTCTTTGAACCAGCGGGTTATTACTTTTCTCGGTGCACTTTCAGCTGTTGGACCCGAGTTTCGACCCGTGCATTCACGAGTCAATTTTGGGGTAAATTTTTTCAAAAAAAAAATTAAATAAATAAAATAATATTTTTAGGCTTTTTGCATCAAAATAAAAATTCGGCAAAATTTGAAAAAATAAAATTTTCAGAAATGAAAATTTTTGTTGAACAAAATTATTTGTTTAAAATGAAATGATTGCCCTTGCGCGTGCCTCATCGAGGACTTGATATGCCTTGGCTGTTTATGCCTTAGAATCTTGTATTGAGATTTCGCGCCATGTTAATTGTGAGATGGCTAGTAGAGGGCGAGGACGTCGAGGTCGTCCACGGGGCGCTGATCGAACTGCCAGGCATTTGACCAGCTCTTAGATATTTGATCGGCGGGCCTTTGGCGAGGTGTAGGTGTTGCGTGTTGCTATCTCACAGGCTAGCATAGCAGGTAGTCATGGAGGACCTAGTAACCTCCATAGATTTAGAGCGCATCACCCCTCGGACATTCCACGGGGGAGGGGCAGATGGTGGAAGACCGTTGGTTTATCTCTGAATCGAGCATCTTGGAGGTATGGAGATCCTCCGTCTGACGGGATCGAGTTAGGCGCATTCCGGCCCTAGAGGGCGGGCTTAGGGTATGGTGGAGATGGGCTAGGACTTCTAGAGACTTAGAGGTTATGACATGGGCGAGTTTGAAATTTGTTCGTGGGTAGTACTTTCGGAGACTACGAGGCATGCGAGGCTTTCGGAGTTCCTACCGGCCCAAATGGGGGTGAGCCGGTGATAGATGCGTGGCTAGATTCATAGGGGATTAACTTTGATTATTTACGGCGATTCGTGAGCGAGACATGGCGAGTTAGGAGATTCGAGAATGGACTAAAGTTGTCTATTCAGGCCAGGAATGTAGGACTCCGCCTACAGGATATGGATTCCATGGTTGGGACGGCCCTGACTATATAGAGAGAGATGGAGGATGCTCGGAGCACTCGGGATGCGAGTGTTAGTGGTAGAAGGAAGGGCCGATCGGTCTTCTTCCCGATTCGAAAGAAGCGAAGCTTATAGTTCCACGGGGTTCCAAAGTCTGCGGCGTCGGGCGGCTGAATGAGAGTTGCCGGTCAGGCGGGACAGATGGTGTGCTACCATTATCAGCAGCTGGACACATGAGGCAGGATTGCCCCAAAGGCGGGGATCGGGGTTTTGGGGCAACCACAGTCCGGTCGATATGAGGCGGGGAGAGGATCTGATGCGTTCCTCCACGGCCGCGGTGCGAGGCGGGAAGAGCGCTGTATGTATGTGAGTTCTCCCACCCAATGATTAGGGCGGCGGGAATAGGGATGATATGTCGAGGTTCTTGTTGGAGATCTTGGGGACTCTACTCACAGTGGACCTGAGGATCATGGACATGTCAGAGTTCGATGTCATCCTGTGGATGGATTGGCGGCGACTTCACGGTCGTTATCGATTGTGGCGTATGAGGGTTACCGCTACCGTGGGACGGTACTCGTGTGGTATTCCGAGGAGACAGCATGACGTTTGCGGACAATATCACGAGTCAGTGTCGGGGGCCGAGTTGGCGGCGGGTTGGCTAGCGAGCCTACTGAAGGGCGAGGTGAGACGGACTTCCGTCTACCTCAGTGGTTTCGCGGTATGCGGATGTTTTTCGGATGAATTTACACAGACACCTCCACAGGGTAAGTGAACTTGATGTCGAGTTACACCACGTGTTGCTTCACCTATCTCTATGACTCGCTAGGATGGCACAGTTGAGTTCACGGGAACTCGAGTCCGATTACAATAGCTATTGAATGAGGGTTCATTAGGTAGAGCACTTCATCATGGGGCGCTGGGTTACATTTGCAAAGAAGAAGGACAAGACCCTTAAATGTGCATTGATTCTGGCGGTTGAGTAGGATTCACGATCAAAATCGGTACCCATTACAGGGATCGGCGATTTGTTTGATCAGTTGAGAGGGGCGAGTCTACTGAATGAACCCTTGCACTAGTTACCCGCTCGGTGAGGTTAGGGATACGGATATCCTAAGGCGGCGTTTGCGTTATGGGCACTTTGAGTTTATGGTGATGCCGCGGTTGACCAGAATGCGCCAGCGCATTCATGGATCTCATGCATAGGATATTCAGCCCTATTTAGATCGGTTTATCGTGAATGCCGTGGATGACATCTTGATCTACTCCGATCGGAGATTGGAGCATGGTATCGCGAGGATCGTTCTGATTGTTGAGAGACCATCGGTATGCGCGAAGTTGATAAGTGCCCCAGTTACGGATTCTTGGTGAGATTTTGGGACCGCGTGGTGTCAGCATCAGGAGTGTCAGTCGACTCAGAGAAGGTCGAGGCAGTGATTAGTTGGGAGAGGTCGAAGTCAGTCTTCGAGATACGTAGTTTCTTGGGATTGTTTGGTATTACAGGAGATTCATTGAGGATTTCTCCAAGATAGCAGCACCTATGACTAGGTTGACCCGGAAGGAGGTCAAGTTTGATTGGGATGGCCGATGCGAGGAGGCATTCCAGGAGTTGAAGAGGAGACTTACTTCAACTCCCATTTTGACTAGTCCGGACAGGGACCGAATTTTTGGTGTATTGTGATGCCTCGAGGGCTGGATTGGGATATGTTTTGATGCAGTCTGGAGGGTAGTAGCTTATGGTTCTCGTCAGTTGAAGAATCATGAGAAGAATTACCCCACACACGACATGGAGTTGGCGGCCGTAGTCTTCGCCTTGAAGATTTGGCGCCACTACTTATATAGCGAGGAGTTCGAGGTATACTTAGACCATAAAAGTCTGAAATATATTTTCACTTGCTGGCGAGACCCTCTTGCGAAAGCCGCCTCACATGGTGGATTCCTAGAGATTATGATTTCTTTGCATTACCATCTGGTAAAGGCAAATGTGGTGTGATACTCGGTCGGAAGTCACGGAGCGTTAGCTAGTATAGCTTCGGGAGTAGGCGGATGCTCGAGCCAGTGGAGACCGGTTTGAAATTTCTGATACGGTGAGCGAGGCTTCAGGGGTACCTTGGGGAGTTTAGTGGCTGCCGTCTACGTTGGCGGTGATTGAGTCAGTGGCGGGGCGTAGAGATGAGTGTCCATGCGAGGGTAGAGTGCGATCGAGTGCGGTGCGGTGACTCAGTTCATGTAGGTGTGAGTGCCGATATAGGGGACGGGTAGTGGTTCCCCGAGTTGGCCAGGAGTTGAGAGAGGAGATTCTGGGGTTCAACCGCTCTCGGTTTGCCGTGCATCCAGTGTACGAAGATGTACGGGATCTTGGTGCTTGGTACTGTGGGGTGGGATGAAGCACGTGGGGACTTTGTTCGGCGATGTCTCACATGTCAGCCGAGGTTAAAAATTTGAGCACTAGAAGCAGCGGGGCTACTTCAACCATTAGGTGGCGAGTGGAAGTAGAACGCGTCCGCGATGGACTTTGTGACCCGCGCACGGGCGTAGTAGAAGCATGGCGCGGTATGGGTGATAGTGGGCCGACTCCGCAGAAGTCGGCATTTTCTAGCGCAGCGGATGACGCCATGGAGATTACGCGGGTTCATTCAGAGATGGTCGGCTACATCGAGTACCGGTATCCATAGTGTCGGATAGGAACTAGGTTCTGGCACACTTTTGGAAGAGTTTCCAAAGGCTGGGCACACACGGTGACGATGAAGTCACGGCGTTCCACCCTCAAACGGATGGTCGGTCCCGAGGGACTATACGGGTATTAGAGCACATGCTGGCATCGTCTGGATCATAAGGAATGGAGTTGGGAGGAGCATTTGCCCTTGAGTGGAATCGCCTACAACAACGGTTATCGGGCGGTATCTGGATGGCACCGTGAGCCTTGTATGAGAGGCCTGTCACCAGTCACCCAGATTATGTTGGACCGAGGTGGGAGAGGCTCCGTCTTTGGTCCTTATCGGTCGAGACACCTCCGAAGGTGAGCTTGATACAACAACGTCTTCCTCTTGCTCAGGCCGTGAAGAGCTATCTTGGATGTCTGACGTCGACCCTTAGAGTTCGGGTTGAGGTCCACATCCTTCTTAAAGGAGTATTCACTGAGAGGGAAAGTATTTAAGTTAAGCGGCGTGGGAAACTATCGTAGAGGTTCATTGGACCTTCGAGATGCTGAGAGGTAGGCAGATTGCGTACCCGGTTAGCGTTACCACCCGACATGTCGGTGTCACGGTGTTTCACGTCTCCCCCTTTCCGGAGAGTATACTCGAGATCCGGCTCGTGTGGTGGATTGGGGACCGGTTGAGGTTAACCGAGGATGGGACCTTCGAGGAGGGACCGGTGTGTGCATTGTTGATAAGCGTGATCGGGTTTGCTGAAGCGCCAAGACCGTGAGGCTAGTGAGGGTACTATGGAGGCACTATGGAGTGGAGCGCGAGGACACGATGCGGGCCACCTATCCTTGCTTGTTAGGGATGAAGGTACGTGGTTTAGTCGTTTAAGATTTAAATGACTGGTTACATGCATGGTAGAGTGCAAGTTGCATGTGCATGTGTTGTGAAATGATTGTCCAGAATTTCGGGACGAAATTCCTTTGGAAGGGAGGAGAAATGTGGGCGAAATTCCAATTTACTGGAAAAATGGTAAAATCGTAATTCGATTACAAAATTGTATTCGGTTAAAAAATCGAGAATTTATTCTCTAGATCTCACAGAATGACAAAACTGATTTCCTTAGTTAGGAATCGTCTCGCGAAATCTAGCTAGCATGTAAAATTTTGTCGAATTCCGGGACAGTCGAATTTACACGTTTTTCAAGGCATCGCGTTTGGTCTTGTAAAGCGATTTTGATCGACAAAGGTCACATATAACACGTACTCATGTGCCGTAAGTGGCATGAGTAGAAAGCTTGATAATGGGCGGCGAGATAGTGCCGAATGTCAAAACTGGGAAAAGAATGACAAAATGGTCATTTTTGGAAATTTATTAAATGAGAATAATGCGAAATGGCGATGTACGTCTCTTCAAAGGCGTGGGTGAAGCATAAACGGGAGGCCGGCCGCGAGTTGGGTTTTTTTAGTTTTTTTAGAGAGGGCTTCTCTCAGTTTTTCGCCGAGATCAGGCCGTCGTGAGTTTTAGTGAAGGGAGAAAGTTGCTCTGTGAGAGTGGGCTACGCGTGGATGCCGGATTTGAGGAGTTTTGACAAACTCAGTGAGGTAGGGTTTCTCCCTACTTGGGTTTACTTTATTTAAGTGTTTTTCAATGTTCGGTTGGTATGAGGCCTTGAGCCGTTTGATCGATCTCAAACATGGGACCGAATTGATCTAAATTTTTTGGAGCAAGTGCGACAAGTGCCATTGTTTTAAGAGTACATTTGGTTGGTAAATCATGAAATTGGTGAAATAAATCATTCTTTGATGTAAAAGAGGCCGGGAATGGCGTGAATTGGCTAGGGTTTGTGATTTTCGGGGCAATGGCAGGGTTTCACTATTCGAAGCGATGTTCTGAAATATATATTTTTGTGGGAAAATGTGTTTGATCAAATTGATTCCAGGGTTAGACCAAGCTCGGGTTTGATCATTAGCCCAAGTGAGCTAATTTTGATGTATAAAATGAGAATTTACATGACATGATTGTGTGAATTGATTTAAATTATGTGTTATATGAGTTATTGAAATGGCATCACAATGCATTTCATATGCCTGGGTCACCCTAGAGAGATAGGAGTGAGTGCATGAGGTAGTTTCTTAAGAGAAGTTGTTTCGGTAGGCTAGTAAATGTGAAATATCACCGGAGGGTTGACTAAAAATAATAATAATGATTGGAGGGTAGTCCATGCTAAAAATATCAATGTCGAAAACTGACCCGATTGATAATATCGGAGGTAGTCCGCTCTATATAAAATATCAATGCGTCGGAGGCAGCGATTGATATATCTCGGAGGGTAGTCCGCTCAAATATAACATCGGAGGCAGTCCGCTCACTTAGATCGGAGGGTAGACCACAAATATAAACAAATAACTTTTGTTTGAAACTGGTTTTTCTCATACATGGCTGCGAGGTGTAGAAGTCGGTGAGGACTTCGGGATTTGAGTTAGTCATGTAGACATTCAAGTAGGATCATGCATTTGCTTGAATGTATGTTTATTTTGGAACACCTTTGCGCTTAGGTGGAGAGTAGCCCACTTAGGGCAATTTCACTATTGAGCATTAGCTCACCGTCGAGGGATATTATTTTACAGGTACGGGAGCGTGCGAGGGGACGGCTCGTCCTAGGGATTGAGGATTAGAAGAAAGCTCGGGTTGTGGCTTTGATTGATGATACTATACATGTATTGAAATGTCTAATTTATAATATATGTATTGTATAAATGAAAATATTGTAACTCTTGTAACTATTTGGTATATAGTTGGATTCATGAACATTATGTATTATGAGTATCGTTTGTGGGCCCAAGTGGCCGTATTACTCATGTGATTGGATATATTGGATATATTAGATATATTGCACTGTTTGGGATAGGTATATGCAGGTTTTGTATTTGGGTAGAGCTCCCCGTACAAAGGAGACTCTGCCCGGAATTTTAAATAATGTCAGTCACGAGACATTCCACAGGTGTTTCGCGAGGTTGTGAGGTGGTCAGACGGACCCTCGAGGTTTGGGCGTCACCAGGACATGTGTCCATAATCCTCGGGTCCAGCGTGAGTAGAGTCCCAGAGATCTCAGCTACGCAACCTCGAAATATCATTCATATCTCGCCTTAATCCCTGGGAGAGGAACTCACGTACAAAGGCTCCTCTAAGGTCTCTAGAGTCCTTACCCATTTTCCACCATATTTGATCCTCACCCTCTAAGCTAGAGTCCTACAGCTAGTCTAATCCACGGTAGTGTCGGTAATCTCTGCTTCTCCAGCACCTTCTCGATCTGTATGAACCAATGATACGCCGCGCGGACCTCCTCCTCTGTGAATGTCGGAGGATGATCACATTCTAAACCTCTGGATGTTACTAGGACCTCCACGGCTACCTTTGCTAGCACGTGCGATGCGTGGCTGCAACACCTCACGACCTCGACAAAGTGCGATCAAATGCGGTGGTTGGTCAAATCTAGGTGGTACGACCCATTAACAGTGGACGTCTCTCGTCCTGTCTCTGCCTAGCCATCTACACAATTAACATGGCCAGATTTAAATCTCAATACGGTATCTCACAAGGCATAAACCTGACCTGAGACACTAATCATACACATAATCAGTGTATACACATTGTCCTTGCATTTACAGGCAATGCAAGGCAATCAATTTTTTTTTTGCATTTAAAATATTGTTTCCAACAAAAATTTTATTTTCGAAAATTTCATTTTTGAAAATTTTATTTTTCGAAAATTTTGTCAAATTTTATTTTATTTTATTTTTATTTTTATTTAATTTAATTAAAAAAATCGAAAATTTTGTGATAACGAGTGTTCATGAGCCGGTTCTGAGCAATGTCAAAAATTATTTCGAGGAGCGATCTTAGTCAAAGCCGGGTCAAAAGCGGTGAGTGCGCTAGGAGTGCGGCCTGACCAGCTGACACGCCTGGGCCGCCGGTGCTTGGCGGCACGTGCCAGCGTTTCTCCGCGCGCTATCGCCCGTCGCTGCACGCCTCGCGCGCCTGCGCTCCGCTACTTTGCGCCCGTGTCATCTGCCGTAGCGCGACGCCGTGCCCCAGCTCAATGCAGCGCCCAGCCCGTCGCGCCCCTTCTTCGCGCCCATGCGCCCGCACCCATCGCCCCGTCCGTAGCGCCAACTGCGCCGATCCCTTCCTCATGCTCAATAAGCGGCCATTGAGATTCTGCCGCTTTTTTCATTTTCACAATTTTTTCTATGCTCTTGGAAAATCACCAAAAAAAAAAAAAAATAATATATTTTATTTATTTATTATTATTATTTTTCATTTTCGGTACACCGAAATAAATTTATTAAATTTATTTCTATTCCTCATTTTTTCTCATTTCCAGTAGCCTCCTTGCTCTCTCACATAAAAGCCTCGAAAAAATTTAAGCGTGAAATTTTAGTTATTTTCTTGTGCAGCGGAATAATTTTCAGGTTTTCATAAGACTCCTTATGTTCTTGTCCAAAGCCCGGAGTTGCTGTCCATATTCTTTTGTTTTTGCCCAACTTCTGCTCCGGACTTTTACGGACCATCTTGCACTAAAAATTTTCTCAACCAACTAGTTCTCACACTAACCCTAGTGTTCAACATTTTTGTTTATTTGTCCTAAGTTCTATCCACCTAAGCACACAATCCAAACACAACACATAACATGGTATACACACCATTCATCAAACATTCACATGTTCACACATCATTTATCAAACAATCACCTAAAACACATGCATGTAGTGTCTTTAGTTTGTCCGTGATTTCCTAGGTAATCTCATACCTACGCTCAGCTCGAACCACCTAGTGGTGATGTTCTTATACCTCAGACTATGGCTAAGCCCCGAATCCCGACCTTAGGTAGCCGTATACCTAGGCTCACGATGCAAGCTATGGCGCTGAGCCGGTGCATTGACTACAGTCGACCGTGGAAACACTCATGAATGTCGGGTGACGAGCATTTTCTCCACGAATCGGGCGAAGTCTCCTTTGTGCGACTACCTTGAATCTAAAACACATATACCTGTCTAAACAATGCAATATATCAATATATCCAATATATCCAATCACATGAGTAATACGGCCACTTGGGCCTGAAACATTTTCATAATACATGCAACTATGAATCGACTATATACCAAATAGTTACAAAGGTTACAATATTTTCACTCTTATACAATACATATATTAAAATTAGATATTTCAATACATGTATATATCATCAACAAAGCCACAACCCGGCTTTCTTCTAATCCCTCAATCCCTAGGGCCAATGTCGCACGCTCCCATGCACCAATAAAATAATATCCCTCAGCGAGGGTGAGCTAATGCTCGATAGTGGAATCGCCCTAAAAGTGGGCTACTCTCCGCTAAGTGCGATTGCAATGTTCCAAAATAAACATACATTCAGAAAATGCATGATCCTACTTGAATGCCATGACCAACTCGAGATCCGAGTCCTCAGAGCTCTCTCACACTACGCCTAAGCCTCGTATGAAATTATTGTTTGTTAATTGGACAACCCTCCGATGTATATATATCAATTGGGCCGTCTCCGACGATTGATATATTATTTGTTTGTGGACTACCCTCCGATGAATATCAATTGGGCTGTCTCCGACGATTGATATTTTTCATTTGGACTACTCTCCGATTATTAATATTTTTAGACAACCCTCCGAACCATTTTCTCTAGACTCATCTCATACACTATCTATAGTCTAGAATTTCGATTATATATGAATACATATACCAATTCAATACAGTCTAATTCACATGTAAATATATAAACATGCATATATTTACAAAACAATCAATTCACACAATCATGTCATATAAATTCTCATTTCATGCATCAGTGCTTCGCTTGGGCTAATGATCAAACACGAGCAATTCAGCTTGAATCACTTGGCCAACTCATTTTTTTACATAAAAATATATTTTTGAGAATTTTCTTGTTTCGGAATAGTGAAACCCTCTCGGTTACACTCTTCCAGAAAATCTAAATCATCGATTCACTTAGTGAACCGCCTTGATTCTGAAGCCATTCGGCCTCATCGAACCCATTACATGATTTATCACAAAATGTCACAATTTCTACAACCCCATCAGCCGTGGCAGTCACGGCTACTCCAATGGGTGTTCAAAAATTCATATCAATTCGGTCCCAAGGTTTGGGACCGATCCAACTTCAAACCTAAGCTGCCTCGCTCGACTCGAACGTGCAGAAAGTGCCAAGAAGGAATAAAACCCAGTAGGGAGAAACCCCTACCTCGAGGTTTATCTAAACTCCTTAAAAATTTATTACCACGGAAGCCCTCTCCGCGTAGAAGCGGCTTTCCTTCTTTATCCGAAGTAGGCGGTCGGATCGCCGTATTTTAAGAGAGAAATCCGGACCTTCTCACACACACTAAATCGCCATTTCTTCTGTCAAATTTTCCTTGCTTCCGTTTTGGCTCATTTCCATTTGTAAGGGGCCGGAATCACTTGTAGCAATTTTGTCATTTAGTGACTTAACAACTTCCAAAATGACCATTATGTCCCTTCATTTCCCAATTTTGACATTCGGCTCTACCTCGGTCGTCCATTTTCATCATTTCTCTACTCATTCCACTTATGGCACATGAGTACGTGTTATACTGATTTTTCTTACGCCAGAAAATCGTTTCACGGCACCCGAACGCGTGCCTCAGCGATGTAAGTGCATTTGTCTCGGGTCGACAAAATTTCACGTACTAGTAGATTTGGCGGAGCCGTTCCAGCGTTGCAATCCGTTTCATATTCTCGAGATCGAACCAGTATAACATTTTTAAAAATTACAATTTAAATGGCAGAAATGCGATTTTGCTCTTTTTCTAGAATTGGAATTTCGGTTCTTTGCGACGCGGTCCCTCCTCGAAGGTCCGTCCCGTGCCAACCTCCAATCTCCCCGATCCACTCGTGCGCTGGATGCGGGTGTACCTCGAAAACGTAGGCGTGGAAGACTCTCAGGACGCAGACATCTTGGGTGGTAAAGCTGGCTCCGATGCGCTACGATGCCTACCCTCTAGAGTATCTCGAAGGGCCCACAAACCCTAGGCGATGCTTCCACAAACTACTTAGAGACGACCACTCCTCTTAGGCATCACCTTGAAGAAGGCGTGATCTCCAGCCTCGAGACTCTGGGGGTCGGACCGTCGTACATCCGCATGGCTCTTGTCGACTACGGCGGGTGAGAAAATGTAGGTAATCAAGCTCACCTTCTCGGAGGTGTCTCTAATCAGATCAGGACCAGTGATGGATCTCTCTCCCACCTCGGTCCAACATAACCTCCCATACAATGCCTCGTATGGCGCCATTTGTATACTGCTGATAGCTTGTTGTTGTAAAGGCGAAGATTCATAGAGACGAAGTGCTCTTCCGGCTACCCTTATGATCCAGGGGCGCGTCGCGCGGCATATCCTCCGACACTTGTATAGTCCTCTCGGGCCCGACCATCAGTTTGAGGTGGAAAGAATTTGTACTCATCGTCATTTGTGTGCCCATAGCCTTTGGAAACTCTTCAGTGCGCCGTGCGCTCTCGGGTCCACTATCCAGGCCATATGAATCTTTGGTACTCCATGTTCTTAGAACTATACCATCTCCGAATGCAACCGAAAAATCTCTTAATGTGAAGGTCATCCGCACGGCTGTGAAAATGTGGCCTACTAGTGGAGCCGTCCACTATCACCCACACCACTGCATGCCTCATGGCAGTTCGTAAGTGGGTCACAAAGTCCATCGTGGACGCGGTTCTCACCCACCAAATGCACTCTCTTTAATGGCTGAAGTAGCCCGCCGCCTAAGGCTCAACCTTAACTCCGTTGACATGTGAGACATCATGAATTAAAATTCCCACGTGTTCCCTTCATTCCACTCCAAAGAGTATCGACGACTAAGATCCCTGGGTGACATCTTCGTGCCACCCGGATGCACTCGCAAATCGAGAGCAGCTGGAAACTCCCTCGGTGAGAATCTCCTCTCTCTCAAACACGACCAGGGAACCACTACCCGTCCTCTATACCCCTTGACTACCATCCACGTGAACGGTCCAGCCCCTCATCAATTGCACCCGACTGCACTGGTCCCCCGACGGATACCATCTCTCGTCTGTCCCCTGGGACTCCGACCACTCCACTCACCGTGAGACTCCGGCAGCTACTAAACTCCCAACGCACCTCGAGAGCCTGCTGGCTATAATCGCTAGTCCAAACCCGCCCCTATACCCGAAGATCCGCCACTTCGTGAAGCCATACTAGCCACTCCCCTCGTGACTTCCGACCGAGTGCATCGCCCACTTCACATTTGCCTTTACCAAAGATGGTAACGCAAGGTGAAGCCCCGTGAATCCTTCAGTGAACCCATCCATATGTGTTGCCCTTTCATACGAGGTCCCGTTAAGGCGGAAAATATACTTCCCGCACTTTGTGGTCCGAGTACACTCGAACTCCTCGCCATATAAGTAGTGGCGCCCACATCTTCAAGGCGATGATCACGGTCACACTCCATGTCGTGGTGGGATAATTCTGCCTATGATTCTTCAACCGACGAACTATAAGCTGGCCATCACTCTCCCAGATCGCATCAAACACATCCTACCCGCCTCGAGGCATCACTGATATACTGGCACTCATGTCAAGATCATCAAGATAGGGCTGAAGTAAGCCTCCTTCAACTCTTGAATGCCTCCTCGCAGACGATCATCCTAATCAAACTTGATCTCCTTCCTAAGTTAATCTCGCCATAAAGCCGCTAATCGAGAGAAGTCATGGATGAATCTCCTGCAATACCCAACCAACCCCAAGAAACTACGTATCTCGAAGACTAACTTTGGTCTCTCCCACCTCATCACAGCCTCGACCTTCTCTGGGTCCACTGACACGCCTGATGCTGACACCACGTGTCCCAAAATCCCACCTCGCAGCCGGGACCCCGACTCTACCGAACTCAAGGAGGAGCCACAATATCTCAACAACCGCAACATAATCCTCAAGTGATACCTATGCTCCACTGACTGGGAGTGAGATCAAAATGTCATCCACAAAGACTACGACAACCGATCTTAGATAGGGTTGGAGCTTATGCATGAGATCCATGAATGTCGGGTGCTTTCATCAATCTTAAAGGGCATCACCATGAATCTCAAAGTGCTCATAACGCCCTAAACGTACCGGCCTTAAAGGATATCTACCTCCCTAACTCTCACCTGATGGTAACCAGTGCGAAGGTCTATGTTGGAGTAGACTCGCTCCTTCTCAACCCACCGGGACAACAAATCGTCAATCCCTGTGAATGGGTACCGATTCTTGATCATGACCTCATTCAACCCGCCTCGTAATCACTACGCCGAAGGGTCCTATCCTTCTTCGGTGAACAAGACCGAGCGCCCCAGGTGAAGTGCTCTACGAATGAACCCCTTGTCCAGCAGCCTCCCAGCCGGACTCGAGTTCCTGCGAACTCAACCGGTGCCATCCTATGGAGTCATAGAGATGGGCGATGTACCGGTGTAACTCGATGTCAAGTCTACCACCCTCCTCGTGGAGGCAATCCTCAGAGTCATCCAAAAACATCCTCATACCGCAAACTACTCGAGGTAGACCTAAGCCCTGGCCTCACCTCGTCTTCTAGGTGCGCTTGCTAGCCAACCTCGCCTAACCCGCCCCCGACACTGGACTCGTACACCGGCTCTAGGTAAAATATCATGCCGTCTCCAGCATAACAATAATCGGCCATCCGGCAGTGTAGCGTAACCCTCCTACGCCACAATCGAGCACCCACCCCAAGTCGTCAGCCCAATCCATCCCAAGGATGACGTCGAACTCTGACATGTCCATGACCCTCAGTCCGCTTTGAGCATAAACCCCGAGATCTCTAACTTGCACCTCAATGCGATATCATTCCTCATCTCGCCTCTAACCCCAGGAGAATCACATATGTCCTCCAAGGCCTCAACCTCTAAGCCCAACTCTATCACAACTGATCAGCAATGAATGAATGCGACGCACTAGAATCAAACAACACTCTTACCCATATGCGAGATAACAGAAACATACCCTATATAGGCCGGATCGATCGACCGGTCTGTAACCGGTGGTACGATGGCGTTAGACACGTCCCCAGACTCCCCTCGATGTCCTAGCTTAGGGCTCCCGTCTCTCGCCAATTTCGCCCCTACTCCTCTGGGCCCGTCTGCGGCGCAGAGGCAGCCGACATCACCTCTAGAACTGACATCGGGGCTCCTCTGACCCATACTGGGGGGTGGAGGAACAAACTATGTCCGTGCCTATCCCACTAATGACTGGGATTGCGTCGGCCCAAAACCCTGAGATCCTTGCCTCCGCGGGCAATCCCTTTTCATATGCCCTGGCTGATGGCAATAGAAACAGGTCATCGGTCCTGGATGACCCTCCCCGATCGGGCCTCACTCGCCTCGCCTTGATGGCCGCGGCCCGAAATCTCAGAACTAGCCTCGCTTCTTTCCTGAGCTAGAAGAAGACTGACTCTCCTTCCTCTTGCCAATAGTGCCCGCATCTCGGATGCTCCGTGCATTCTCTATCTCTCGCTCAATGATCAAGGTCATCGACCCATCAAGTCCATATGCCTAGAGGTTGGTGTCCTACCATTTGCCCCTGCATGGACAACTTCACCATCCCCTCGAACTTCCTCGACCTTGGCCACGCTTCCAGGCCACATAATCATCATCCCTCAAATGTGTCAACTCGATGAATCTAGCCACTGATTCTGAGCTACGCCATCGTCCCCGTCTTAGCTCAAGGAACTCTCGAGCCTTCAGATGTTCACGGTTTAAAATACTCTTCCCATGAATAATCTTGCATTTAAAAATCGTCCCATGTCATAGTCTCCAAGTCCCTGGAAGTCATGACCCACTCCCACCGTGATCCGGGACTCGCCCTAAAGCCAGAACGGTTTCAACGTAATTCGAGCAGCACGAGGTGATCTCCACGGCCCTGAGAATCCTCCCTGGCCGACCTAACCAATGGTCGGCTAACATCGGGTCCCCCTCCTCCAGCTGAACGCCGGAGGATGATGTGCCTTGAACCTTTGGAGGTTACCGGCACCCTCCCCTCGACCTCTTAGCCGATCAAATTCGTAGTTGTGGCTATCAGAACCTCATGGCCTCTATGAAGGCCTCCTGATAAAAAATAGGCGGTGCTTGACTGGCACCTCGTGGGCGACCCCACGCCCGACCGGGCCGCCATCTACACATGTCAAGACAAGGGTTGGCGCAACTTCCATGTTCATTCTGTTTTTCGAACCCCTAAGGTTATGTTTTCTAACCCTAGAGTTCAACATTTTCTCCTAAGCTACTCACCAAGCATAAAATTCATACACATACAATCAAAGCAAACACACAAAAACACACAATGCATGCTGTGATCTAATCCTGTCCCGTGGACTCCTAGGTAACCTCCTACCTAGACCTTGATGCCCAACCATAATCTGGACATCAAATTCCTGAGCACTAGGTAATTCTAACCCACGCCCTAACACCAACTGTGATGTTCTTATACCTAAATGACCATGGCCTAGCCCATGTCCCTCAAGCCCTAGGTATTCGTATACCTATGCTCTGATACCAAGCTGTGACGCCCCAATTTCCGAGAGTCTTTTTTTTTTTTTTTCAAGGGTTTAATATACAACTCCTTTTTCATATCCAAAATGTATCAAACTACATTGTTCCGATATATTTTACAAATTATTTTCAAGACCACAACCTTCTTTCACTCACGAATTCTCGAGGAGCGTCTGCCTTCATGACTGGGGGTCCCACCACTGGGTATAAAGCCCAAGAGAGTAATCCTCCTACAAGGGTTACTCCCACCTATGCACATGTAGTGATCAGACAGAAACACACACATTCAAGTAACATACTTGCTTATTGGATGCCATATGCCAATGCATGAAATGTCCTCATGTCCATATCCCAAGTCACTGATCATCTCCACACCTACCTACGTCAAGTGAAACTAACTGGCCATTCTATTCCATGAACAATTAATTACTCTTCAAAATAGAGTTTTTGTTTTTAAAAGTTTGTAACCCATTGGAAAACCTCTAATGCTCACTTGATTCGATTAACTTTCGTATGTTTATATTTTTGTGGGCCACGGATTTTTCGGGTTTTCACCGCCGGACGCCGCACGCTGTTCCAACATTTTCACTAACTTACATCACCGGGAATCATGTCTAACCGTGAATAATATTTGGGTCTTTCACCCTGGGGGGGATCTGCCCCATCTTGCTATGCCCAAAACATTTATTTTCGTTCCTTTTTAAAACAGTGTGACTCATTTGGACCTTGTCCCATTACCCGAGCCCACTACTCAACACCACACACAGTGTTGACCTTCAGCCGTGTACCCATGACACCCCACCATACTCCTAACCCGATGTCGATCTGAGCCATGCCCTCACACCCATGTCATGCGATGTTTTAGTGCACATGCAATGCTATTATGCCAATTGTATATATATACATAACCATCCATGCACACTTATTCAGGCATCATTTGGACATTTATATTCAAAGGCATACAAATTCCAAACCATTTTATCCAAATCAAACATGCAGTCCTCAATCATACCATGTTATTATATCAATACAACACATATTAACATGTCCTATTTCACAGGGTACGTCATTCACACAAACCATAACACACAACCAGTACTGACCTGCCCAATTGGCCATTGTCTTTCACCTAAGCAACCCTACCTGCATGTAACCCGCCCTTTACCGCCCGGGACACCCGCATTTCCAGCGCTCAAGCACTTCCACGCTAAGTGAACTCCGTCTCGGGTGAACCCTGCCCTGTCCGGCCTAACCTTGCACGGGCGCCTCTCATCCGGGTGACTTTATACTGTCCCCGCTTAACTCTAACCGGCAAATTTCACCTGGGTGACTTTATGCCGTCCACTAACCCAATTGGTCTAATGTTTTATGACCGGGCCTGCCCGGGGTACCTTAACCCAGCCAAGAATGTACTCAACACTAGCCACTGGGTGTTTTCATCTTGCCGGCCCGAGTTCCTTAGCCTTAGCCTGCCCATTTACTTCACCACTAGCCAGCCCGAGCACCCTAACCCAGCCGGGCAATCCCTCATCCGAGGTGACCCTATGCCGTCCGGCTAACCCAGCCCCGGCCCGAATGCCTTACACTGGCCAGCCTGGGTACCTTAACCTAGCCGGCAATGTACCTTAACACCAGCCTGCACTATGTCTTGAACCCAGCCCGACAAGACACCTTGCATCACTAGCCGGGTCGGGGGTGCCTTAACCCAGCCAAGAAGATAATCTTTAACACTAACCGACCCGAGTGCCTTAACCCAGCCGGCCCTACTGGCCTTAACCTCTCTCACCCAGGGAACCTATCCGGGGAACTCATCCGGGAAACTCACCCGGGGAACCTATCCGAGGAACTCATCCAGTGCCAATTAGTAACCCTTCAATCCTGAGTGAACCCATCCAAGGAACTCATCCAGGAAACTCATCCGAGAAACTCATCCGAGAACCCAACCGGCCCAATTGACCTTGGCCTAGCCGGCTCGAATGGTCTTAACCTAGGTTCAAGTTCATTAAGGTGGCTACAACTTACCTGAAGGACTCACCACCTGAATCCCTTTATTTCCCACCCAGAAAGAACGGTTCTAAGGTCCGGTTAATGCGCACTATCACAACATGGCAGCTTCCTAGGGTTCAAAACGCAACCAAACATTCCCCTTAGGGCAATACAACCACCACACAACCCTTAGGGTAAAAAAGTAACCAAAGTAGGAGAAAACCTACTTCTTGAAGTTTTTGTCCAAACTCCCCCAACTCCGGTCTCTATGCGAAGCCCTAGCCGTGAGGGTGAACCCTTCCTCTTGCCCATCCTGAAACCATCGGTCCGATCGTCAGAAAGTTTAGAGAGAAGGTAGAGTTTCTCTCTCTCAAGCTCTCCTTTCAAATGTCGGTTTTTTCTTTCTCCCTCTTTGTCCCTCCTCCCAACCAATTTGGTCAAGATGAGTCAAGAGAACTTGTCCTCTCACTTGCCACATGTCACATTCTTAGTGGCCATCTTGGATTACACCTTATCCTTATCCATCTACCTTGGGATTTTCACCCAATGGCATGATGCCATGTGTCTCAAGTGAGCCCCACTTGGCCTCAAGTTTGATCGGTAGGTTCAGACTGACACATGGCGCCTTGGCCACCTCCAAACGTGCCAAGTGTCCCGGCATCCTCTCAAGACTAAAAAATGTGAAATTCGACCGGCTCCCTAATTCAACGAAATTCGACATGGTAGCTAGATTTCACGAGACGATCCCAACGGTGAAGTCCGTTTCGTCATCCGAGCTCTATAAAATTTCCGGATTTTGATCGAAATTACCATTTAATCATTTTTCATAAATTTTGGATTTTTCGAGGTATCACAAATGTTTTGTTGTGCCTTCATTAAATGTCGCAACAAAAAACTAACCTAGGGCTTATTCCCTTTTTACTTCTTATATCGCGACATAAAGAAATAATGTCGCGGAATATTTTCTACAATCTATTAAAAACAAGGTCAGTCCTTTGTCACAACATAGCAAGATTGTCATGACATAAAACTGTGAGGTTCAAGTGTACTTATGTCGATACATAGCAAAATATGTCGCAACAAACACTTTCTTGCAAGACCAGAGTTTAGTGCCAATTTGGTCGCGACATAGAGAAATTATGTTGTGACCTAGTTCATCCATCTCACTTGACAAAATGTCGCTACATAAAGAAAAATGTCGCGACATATTTTCCTATGACTTCAAATAGGCTACTTCACTCCTTGTCGCAACAAAGAGAACCAATGTTGCAACAGAGACTAATCAATGTCGCGAAAAAGATTGTCTGTTGCGATAGTCTTATGACTTTTCTCAAAATTTCACAATTAACATTTGTCAATCAACACACCAATAACAATATGCAATGTTTTCCTCCCACTCAAATCATACTTGTGAAAAAAAACATTAATCATCAAAGATCCTCAATTCAAGTATGAACAATCATATTTCATTTCTTCACTTAATATAATTCAACATGCTTATCAACAAGGTATTCAAGGAATGAGCACAACAAAGCTATTTAAAATTTCCTACTCTAAAAAAAATACATTCCCCCAAACTTCAACTATGCATTCTCATTAAGGACATTTAGGAAAAAAGAGAAACTCCCCCTTGTAGCACTGTCTACCTGATAAGTCTGAGAATGAATGATTCTAAATAAAATCCATCTCTAGTACAAGTTCATTGTCCTAAAAAATTAACAAAATTCATAAAAAAAATCAAACAAAATTAAAACTAAACTTCAAACACACAAAATTTAACCAAAACAAGTTAACTATGAAAATTAATATTTTTGTAAGGGTTGCCTCCTAAGAAGCTACTCAGTTTAATGTTTCTAGCTAGACATTTGCTACAAAATGTTTTCCTTTCAAAAAAATTCTCCTCTCTTCAAAATCTGGAACTAGTCTTCGTTTTTGTTTCCTCCAAGATAATACTTCAATCTCTAACCATTCACTTTAAATTCACTTCTAGAATCAGTTTTCAATGTCACTGCTCCAAAGGGTGTACTTGCTACTACTGTGTAAGGACCACTCAATCTTGACTTCAGTTTTCCTTGAAACAACTTGAGCTTGGAATTGTATAAAAGGACTTGTTCTCCTGCTTTGAATTCCTTCCTCAAAATCTTCTGATCATGTCATTTCTTTGTCTTATCTTTGTAAATTTTGGCATTATCATAAGCTTCATTCCTCAACTCTTCTAGTTCATTCATTTAGAATAATCTTTCTTCTTTTGCAGCTTGAAAGCCACAATTCAATTTCTTGATGGCCCACATAGCTTTGTATTCCAGTTCTAGAGGGAGATGATAAGGTTTTCCAAACACAATTTTGTATTCCAATGGGAGTTTTATAAGCAGTTCTATAAGCCCACAATGCATCGTCTAGCTTTATAGACTAGTCTTTCCTGCTTGTATTCATTATTTTCTCCAGAATTTTCTTTATCTCCCTATTAGAAATTTCTGCTTGCCCATTTAACTGAGGGTGATAAGCCAATCCCATTACATTTCTGATCCCATAGCTGCTCATGAGTTTTGAAAATACTTTATTTGCGAAATGGCTTCCCTCATCACTAATGATTGTTCTGGGTGCTCCAAACCTGCTCAAAATATTTCTTTGTATAAACCCAACCACTATGTTGGCATCATTTTTGGGACAAGTTATTGCTTCCACCCATTTGGATACATAATCCACAACTAGGAGAATGTAAAGATTTCCAAATGATAATGGAAAAGGACCCATGAAGTCTATCCCCCACACATCAAATATTTGCACCACCAGGATTCCTTGTAGGGGCATCTCATTATTCTGCTTATGTTTCCCATTCTCTAACACTTATCACAATTTTTCACCCATTCAAAACAGTTTTTGAATAGCGTAAGCCAATAAAAACCTGATTGAAGAATTTTATGGGTCGTTCTATCTCCTACAAAATGTCCTCCATATGGTGATGCATGACATTTATCAATAATTTCTCCTTATTCTGTTTCTGATACACATCTTCTGATAATCATATTTGCTCCTCTTCTAAGAAGTAGTGGATCATCTCAAATATAGAATCTGTTATTAGTTCTCAACTTTCTTTTCTGTTGGTTGCTGAATTCATATGACATAATTCTATAGGCTAAGTAATTTACAATATCAGCAAACCAGGGTGTTTGGACTGATAACAAAAACAGTTGCTCATCAAGAAATTTTTCTTCTATTTCACTTCCTTTTTCTTCTTCAGTAGTTTTTTTCAATCTAGACAAGTGATCAGCTACCACATTGTCACTACCCTTTTTGCCTTTGATTTCTAGATCAAACTCTTACAGCAATAATACCCATCTAATCAGTCTTGGTTTGGCTTCTTTCTTTGCCATCAGATATCTTATCGCAGCATGATTAGTGTGTATTATAACATGGGACCCCAATATGTAAGGCCTGAATTTTTCACAAGCAAACACAATTGCTAGCATCTCATTTTTAGTTATAGAGTAGTTTTCTTGTGCCTCATTGAATGTTTCGCTGGCATAATATATGGCCTCAAACATCTTCTCAGTTCTTTGTCCCAATACAACTCTCATAGCGTAGTCACTATCATCACACATAATTACGAACTCCTTGTTCCAATCAGGTGTTACCATGATGGGGGTTGTAACCAATCTTGATTTAATTTCATCAAATGCATCTTTGCATGGTTCATCAAAATCAAACTTTGCATCTTTTTCCAGTAGTCTGCATAATGGTCTAGAAATTTTTGAGAAGGCCTTTATAAATCTCCTATAAAAACCAGCATGTCCTAGGAAACTTCTTATCCCTTTGATTGTTGTAGGTGGCAGGAGAGTTTTTATGATAGAAACCTTTGCTTGGTCTACTTCTAACCCAGCTACATAAATCTTGTGCCCTAAGACAATACCTTATGTTACCATGAAAAGGCATTTTTCCCAATTTAAGGCTAAATTCTTATCTTGACACCTCTAAAGTATTGTTTCTAAATTCTCCAAACATTTCTCAAAACTGGATCCATATACTGAGAAGTCATCCATGAAGATTTCCATAGCCTTTTCCACCAAATCTGAAAACATAGACATCATACATCTTTGGAAGGTGGCAGGAGCGTTACATAATCCAAATGGCATCTTTCTAAAAGAAAAAGTTCCATAAGGACATGTAAATGTAGTCTTCTCCTGATCCTCAAGGGCTATAGCAATCTGGTTATAACCAGAATATCCATCAAGAAAATAGTAATGGGGGTTTCCTGCTAACCTGTCCAGCATTTGGTCAATGAAAGGTAGAGGATAATGGTCCTTTCTGGTATAAATGTTTAGTTTTCTGTAGTCTATAACACACCCTCTATCCTGTCACAGTTCTTGTAGGAATCAATTCATTCTTCTCATTTCTGATCATAGTGAATCCACCCTTCTTGGGGACCACATGAACTGGGTTCACCCAAGGGCTGTTTGAGATTGCATATATGAAGCATGCATTAAGCGATTTCAATACTTCTTTTATGACAACTTCTTTCATTACTGGATTCGGTCTTCTTTGATGTTCTATAGAGGTCTTTGAATTGTCTTCCAAAAGGATCTTGTGCATGCAAATAGAAGGATTGATTCCTTTTAAATCTTCTATAGACCAGGCAATTGCTTCCTTGTATTTCTCAGGATCTCCAAAAGTTTCTGTTCTTCATGCTTAGTTAATGTGGCTGAAAAAATAACAAGTTTTGATTTTTCTGGTTCTAAGAAATCATACTTTAAATGTTTGGGTAGTTCCTTCAAGGTCAACCCTTTTGAACTTGTTTCTGTTTCTTTTTCTTCCTCTTCTTTACTACATATCTTTTATTTACCGTTCTTATTCAAAGTAAAAATTGTTTCTTTTAATTCACAATTGGAATGCAGAAATTCATAATCAAGATCATCAAGATACTGGAAATTCATCTAATTTTCATTGATTGAGTTACGAAAATTACAACCACACATCAGTTCAGGACTGATGGGAACTACTGTGTCAGCAGTCTTACAATTTGGATTTTCAAACTCGGACTGTTTCAAGCTTGTGTTCAACTTGAAGCGTACTGCTTCTTCTTCTACTCTGAGAGTGAGTTCTCCCTTTTTCACATCTATCAAGGTAGTAACAGTGGAACTTGTGTGTCTTCTTCCATATCCATGACTACAAAGTCCACAGGAAAAATGAATTTTCCCACCTTGATGAGCACATCTTCAAGGACCACTTATGGCTCTGCCATTGTCTTGTCTGCCATTTGCAAAGTCCTAGTTGTAGGAGTAAGCTCCCCCAAACTGAGTCTTTTAACCACTAACAAAGGCATCAAATTGATAAAAGCTCCTGAGCCACACAAAGCTTTCTTGAATTCAAAACTCCCTATGGTGCAGAGAATGGTGAAGCTGCTAGGATCCTCCATCTTCTCTGGTAAGCTCCTCTGGATCATTGCACTGCATGTAGCTGTCAAATTCACCACTCCTTTTTCCTCGAAATTTATCTTCTTGCTCAGAATGTCCTTAAAAAATTTAGCATAAGTAGGCATCTGAGTCAATGCCTCTGCAAAGGGTATGTTGGTTTCTATCTTCTTGAAAACATCTAAGAATCTAGAAAACTACTCTTCTATTTTAGCTTTCTAAAGCCTCTGAAGGAAGGGAACAACTAACATGTAGGCTTGTTTATCCTCTTTCTTCTTCAATTCTTCTCTTTCCACCTACTACTCAATCTGCACTTTTTCTTTTTCAGTCTCTTCAGCTAGATCTGAACTGCTTAACTTGTTTTCTTTTCCAGTTTCTTCTCCCTCAACTTTTTCAGAATTCTTTTTCTCTTTTTCTTTTCTACTTTCTATCTCTTTTCCACTTCTTAGAGTTACCACATACAATCCTTTGGATTCTTCCTTATGTCACTTGGGAATGCATCCTTGGACTGATTCTGCAATGCTAGAGCCAGCTGCCTTACTTGTGTTTCCAAATTCTTTAGAGAGGCATTCGTATTGGACTGAAACACTGTTGTGTTTGCCTGAAATGCTGCTACCTCAGCAAATTTCTGCTCATGAAGGTTCAGCAGCCTCTTATTTTCTCCCATGAAAGTCAGCATCTCTTCTTCAAAGGAAGCAAATCTCCTTTGTCCATGATTTTCTGCTCTCTGACTTACTTGTTGTTATTGTTGTTGTTGGAACCTAGGTGAAGCATAAGGTTGTTGAAAAATTTGTCCAAGTCTTTGAACTTATTGTGCTCCTCCTCTATATGAGAAATTCTCATGGTTCCTTAGTGTTGGTGTGTAATGAGTTGTCAAGTTGAGGTTGGGCTTAAAGTTGTAACTTCTATTAGCATTCAGATACTATGCCTCTTCAACTTAATAGGGACCCTCATGGGCTAGTCCCTCTTCAGCACTATTCCTCTTCTCATTTGCATCAACTGTTCCCACTTCATTTGCTAAATGCATTCTTCTCTCATGGTTCCCCATCTTATTCATCAATGCATCCAATTTTGCTTCTATGGAAGTCATCCGATTAAGCTCTATCATATCACTTCCTTTCAGTCCGCTACTGCTTCCTGAAGTTTCAAATGGAGCTCTATAATTGCATTTGGCAAGGTCTTCTATCAACTGCCTTGCCTCTTTAACGCTTTTTCT
Organism: Tetrastigma voinierianum; assembly: GCA_016808115.1. NCBI lineage: Eukaryota > Viridiplantae > Streptophyta > Magnoliopsida > Vitales > Vitaceae > Tetrastigma > Tetrastigma voinierianum. Next base: position 995,323 of record JAEQBH010001468.1, on the reverse strand, counting down.
TTTGAAAGCTCCACAACAGGCTGCATCAACTATACCTTTGGAGGTATAATTCATAGAATGATAAAATATATCCATCTGAGTGGTCAGATCTATTCCATGCATTGGGCATCTTTTCAACAATCTTTTGTATCTTTCCCACGAATTGTAGATACTTTCATCCTCTCCTTGTTTAAACACAATGATTTCCCCTCTCCTTTCAGAAGTGAGGGCAGGAGGGAAGAATCTACTCATGTAAGTCTCCACCAACTCTTCTCAATTACTCACTGATCAAACGAGCAATGATTCAAACCAAGTTACTGCCACATCTCTCAGTCAAAATGGAAACAGTTGCAGCTTTATCACTTCAGGTCTGACTCCATTCAACTTGACTGTATTTTCCAACCTCATAAATCTTCCCATATGCTCGTTGTGGTCTTCACTAGGATGCCTAGTAAATTTGTGCTGCTACACCATTGTGATCAAAGCTGGCTTAAGTTCAAAATTGTTGGCTTCAATAGCAGTCTGTCTCATAGTAGAGTATTCATCTTGAATAACTAGCCTCCAAAAATCCTCCATAGTCATTTGTCTTTGAGGTCTCTGTTTCTACTTCTCTTGGAATAGGTTGCAATTTGTCTCTCTGATCTGCCATATTTGTTGATTCAACAATTTTAACTTTTCTCTTATTCTTCAGTGTTCTTTCCAGTTTTGCATCCAAAGGCTGTAGTTTTGCTTCTGGTTTTGTGTGCATGTAAAATCTTTCTGAAATAGAAACACATTGAGATCAAATTAAATTTGTGGAAAACAACTATATCGATTTAAGCTCATAAAATATTTTCAGTAGCTTACTCAATACGCTAAAACTATTCTTGTGATTTTCTGAAATTTATGATAAAATAAAGAAAAATGTCCAAATTAGAAATTCTCTCTTTGGTTAGAATATTGATATTTAAATTCATCGTTTTCAATCTCCGGTAACGACGCCAAAAACTTGTTCACCAAAATTTTGACACTACTACCAAAGACTAAACTAAGTCCCCAGCAACGGCGCCAAAAACTTGTTGACCAAATTTTTGACACTGCTACCAAAGACTAAACTAAGTCCTTGGCAATGGTGCCAAAAACATGTTATTGATTGACCCAAGATGTAAAATATGTTGTTTGCCTTCGCCGAGAAGACCTTAATCGAAAATGTGTTTTGGTATAAATCACTGCAAGTGCACAGGTCATTCAAGTAATAAAAGTGGAATTAAGTCCAGATATCGTTCCCACGAGGATTGATTGAAAAATCTAAGCATCAATTACCCCATCTACTCAAGGTCCTTGCTATTCGAACTCCAAAGTTAAGTGTGATTTGGTTTTAAGCATAAAGGAAAAATGAAAATTAACTAAAATTCTGAAACTATATATATAGAATTCAAAATAATTGGATTGGAAAGTTCATTGGGTAAGTTAACACCAGGAAGTAGATCAGTGTTCAATTATTAATTTTTGCTTCATTTTATAACATAGTTCAACCATTAGTTTGAGATCTGAACTTGTCAAAGATGCATGGTAGTATAGTCTGATTTTCTCCTTCACTAATCGCAGATCCATGTCTTTCATCACATGGGTCTGATCGGGCTACTTGTAGAATAGAAACCTCTTTCTAAGATCTGGGTATTTTTCCTTTTTAGTACTTAACATCCACTTCTTAAGACTGAAAAATTAATTCCCCTAGAGACAGGATTGTGCAAACCTTCTCCAATCTAATTGGTATCTCGTCCTTCAAATCTAATAAAATTTTCTATCTCCTTAATTAGATCTTTACTAACACGGGATCAAGATCCTTTCATCATATTAAGGAGAAACCTCTGAGAAACTAAATCGATACATCATCCAACTATCCTCACACCTTGAGTAAGTTAGTGATCTATCGAAGTAGTCTTTCAGAGTTCATTAGTTCCATAATATTAGTCTAACATACCCTGGCAATCGCGATACTGCCAGAATCTCCATCTCTATGTCACCGATCCATGCCACGCAGGTCGAGCTAAAATCAACAAAATTTATATACACCTGATTTCCTACTACTGCCGTAGTCAAGCTACTGGCAGTATAGTGGTCTAGGATCGAACACGGGGATGGGTTTTCATCCTAAAAACGGCTCAGACAACAAGATGAAGGTAAGGCTTTTATTTGGACTCTTGATTTGGGTTTCAAAATGCGGGAATGGTTTGAAAATCAAAACTGTAAAACTGAAATTACAAGGTGAAAGGTAAACTTTGAAGAATTAGGTCACTAACTTGGCAAGTTAGGGCAAACAAGTGTCCTCGGTTTTATCTCGCTGCTATGACATGCAACATATAGTCCATGGTATAACCGGATCTATATTTAACTAGCAAACCTCACCCATGAAACATCTCCTATTTGTGTCAAAACAGGTAGCATGCAGTTATGGCCCTTTTAGTTTAAAACCCTAACATTAAATTATCATTTCAGAGGCTCGTAAAGACCATCTAAAGAACAACAAGCAGCATCTCTCACCCGAGCACCGCATCCTAAAGCATGGAGAGTATTGGCCAAAATAATAACAAAAGAAATGTTATTTAACCCTAATTTGAAGAACCCTAACATGTAAATATTATCTCGTGAGGCTCAGAAAAACCATCTAAAGAACAATACCCTAAAGCATGGAGAGACACAACCAATAACATCCCCATGTTATGCAACTAAGTTTTGAGAATAAGAGCCATAAATACACTACCTGTGAGCTTTATCACTACAAGAGGACAACATGAATATGTCCCACTGGGAAGCTTTTCAGGCTTCCTTCCTCTTCAAAGAAAGGGAGGTTTAGCCAAGCATCTCTTGAGTTTGTCATCCTCAAGAGGTGTTTGGCAGCCGAGAAAGGAGAGAAAGAAGAGAGAGAAGAGAGAAAAGAAATAAAAGCAAAACCTAAAATAAAAGACTTTATTTACAAAAATATCTTCTCCCAAATTGTTCCTCCAATTCTTCACCAATTGTTCACCAATTGTTCACCAATTGTTCACAAAACAAGAGGGGCTTATATAGGCCTCCTCAAGGTATGAAAATACCAAAAAACCTATGAAATTGGCTAAGTTATTGGACAATTAAGTAATACACCAAGCTTGGCATTAATTACAAAGCATGACGAGGCATCAAATTTCGCTAGGGTGAAGAATTTCGCTAACTAGCGAAATCAATGTGCTCAATTAAAACAAGGAATTTCGCTTAAAGGTGGGTAATTGCCATAGTTTAAATTTCGCTAAGCTAGCGAAATTTTGTGAGAAGCTTAAATCCATTATTTCGCATGAATCATATTAGCTAAATTTGGAGCAAGGTCTAGCCTAAATTTGGTGTTTTCGCTTAGTTACAAATTTTCAAGAAGGCTGCGAAATTTTCGCAATCCTAGCTTAAAAATTTTCGTAAGCTTAGCTTAAAATCTCACCTTTGCTGATCCTTCACCGCATTGCCTCCGCTCAATCGCATCACATTTTCTATCTTGCCTTGGTTTTCATTGATTCGTCATCGATACTGAGACTTGAGTTCAAACTTCATGATTCATCATTCATCTCGACATTGAACTCCAAAGTGCGCAAAAGCCGCAGAAATAAACAAAAATACTTAAATGGCATAAGTACTGAATTTCAAGAAGACTGTAACACTTCAATTGGTATATATGACATGATTAATGTACAAAAAGCACTCAAAACCTATCTAATATGTGGTTCAAAATTGCACTTTTCAAGACAATCATACCCTTAACCGAACGTTGCTAGTCCCTTAGTACGCAAAATAAAGAAAAAGGAGATGCATGTGGTGATTTGCAAAAAGGTTATGATTCAAAAAGGGTTTATATACATATAAACATTACCTTAAACTAAAAAATTGACATCAAAGTTGTAAACCGATATGAAAGAACCAAATCCATACAAGAACACTAGGCCAATATTGGATCCATAATTCTCAACTTGAATTTCCACCTAAGTCTAATGGTTCTTTTGTAACCAGATTAAGCCAATAAACCGTGAAATTGCCACCTCCCCCAACCTAGCACCGATACTCGGCCTTAAGTTGTTGAACAACCTAGATGGTAATATTTATTACACTCTTCTTTCTTTATTCACCTACATCGTAGGGTGCAATGCTTAAAATCCGACTTCACCAAAGTCCGTGGTAATCTGGGTCCACCTGGATATGACTTTCTTAACCACTACAAGGTTTAGGGCATCGTCAAAAGGATCACTGACCACTAACTCTAAAGGCTTCACCCCTGATCTCGAATTACTCGAAAAATTAAGCACCCACAAGTCATTAAATTTCACCTATCCACCCATGTAACGAACACATAATCGATGACTCCCAGTCAATTAAGGCTTAGGGCATCGGGTTTCAAAGGCTTTCGCCATACACCCCTGACCGTGTTTCTGTTTCAAAGCAAAACTTCTACTTATCGCTATTTTCTTTTTCTTCTTTCTTTTTCTTTTCTTTTGCTTTTTCTTTTTCTTTGCTTTTCTTTTCTTTTCCTTTTTGGAAGACAACATTGGTCTTCAACTGTAGGTAACACAAACCTATCTTAGGTTGCCAACATACCTAAGGCCAGCTTTGCAAAGCGAAAGAAGGCACACAATTTCACATCCTATTGGAACAAACTGGAGTGCAGTGTGTGAATTAGCATACAGGGGGAAATTTCAAGTTGAGCATGTAGGAACTTCAGCTGACCAAAAATTGTCTCAAGCATGGAATTTGTCCTAGCATATAAGTGACAAATAGTGATTCAATTTTCCAACATGAAGCACCAATTGTCCAATCGTAGCACCAATTGTTCAATTGAAAAGAAAAACACATTTAAAACCTAGTGGAGGCACAAACATGATATGTACAATTACTTCCTTTAACCAGTCCCTAAGTATGGTGAGGATTGTAGGGTTCAGGAGGATCCAAAGAGAGAATCTTTCACCGCTGGCCTCGCGCACTACATAAGGTTTCACTCTCTCGTCCATTGACTTTTAAACACTCGTTATCATCCGGATTGATTAAATCTACCAACCGGGCTGGGATATGCCTGCTTGACCATGAATCTACCCGCCCATCGTGACTTTGAGCTTACTCTGAAATAGATGGAGCTTGAGTCGCATAAAAGAACTTGGTCTCCCTTAAAATTCTTTCGTTATCATTTGATCATGCCATCTTTTCTCGACTTTCCTTTGCAATTTTCGAATTCAAATAGGCATCATTCCGTATTTTCCAATTCATTAAGATCATAAACTCTCTGATTCCGGCTTTACTTTAGATCCATATTCAGCTTCTTAACGCTTCCACCATGCTTTGTACTCGATCTCCACTGAAGGTGACACTTACCATAGACCAATCCGATAAGGGACATTCCTGCAGGATTGTCTCTGAAAGTCATCTCGTGAAGCCCATAGCGAATCAAGCAGTTTGATGGACCAATCTTTTCTCGTTCGTGCTTACCAATTCTCACAATAGAATGGTCTCTGATTTCCTCAGCTGCAAGTTCATCTTTGACCACTTGTTTGAGGATGGTAAGGGGTGGCCACCTTGTGTTTCACACCATATTTAACCATGAGGTTTTCAAATGGTTTATTACAGAAATGAGAACCTCCATCGCTAATAATGGTTTTTGGTACCCCAAACCTGGAAAAGATGTTGGCTTTCAAAAATTTAATTACCACTCTACTGTCATTGGTTTTGCAGGGAATTGCTTCAACCCATTTGGAGACATAGTCTACTCCCACCAAAATGTACGTATTACCATATGACGAGGGAAAAGGGCCCATAAAATCGATGCCCCAAACATCGAATAATTCAACAACTAAAATTGGGTCTGCAGGCACATATGATCTACGAGATACCTTCCCAAGCTTTCGCATTTGTCACATACACGCACATTTGGTGTGCTTCTCAATAAGGAAGGCCAAGTGAAACCCGACCAGAAGAATCTTTCCATTGTCAAGCCTGGGAAGCAAATGACCACCACAAGCACTCTATGGCAATGGTTTGTACCTTTTGCTGTTCCTCCTCAGTGCACTACATTTCCCCGATGTGATTTGATCTCGCACAAGATTCACAAGAAAGGCTCTTCCCAATAATAGGAATGGATTTTAGCAAAGAAATATTTCCTATCCTGTCCTTTCCACTCAGCTGGGATTTCTCCTGTAGTGAGGAAATTGGCAATGTGAGCATACCAGGGAGCTTTCTCCAACTGCATTAGGATTCTTCAGGAAATTCATCATTAATAGTGGATCGAGTGTCACGTGGGCTATAGTTAACCTTGACAGATGGGATCCACTACATTTTCCAATTCTTTCTTATCTCTAATTTTGCAAGTTGAACTCCTAAGTACAGAATCAACGGATGAGTCTTGCTTTAGCATTTTGTTTGGTTAAGAGATATTTCAAAGTAGAATGATCTCAGAAATGACTATATCACCCCAAAACTAAATACGCGAATTTATCTATGCATATACCACCGTCAAGAATCCTTTCCGTAGTGGTATAATTCTCCGTGCTTCATTCAGGTTTTGCTTGCATAATACAACTGCCAATGAGTTTCCATCTTCTTGGCCAAGTACCATTCTATAGCAAAGATCACTCGGTGATCACACACATCACTCTCAAACGCAGAATCCGCTCACCAGTGCCTCGAACTATCATGAAAAGGTCAAATGGAAATTTCCGCCTTCAAAACTTTTCCGGCAATCTTTCTCCCAAACGACTTGGCATCCTTCTCAAGAAGCTTGCACAGGGTTTGGCAATTTTAAAAATCTTTTAATGAACCGTCTGGGTGAGAAGCCCGCATGACCAAGGAATCGCCTAATTGTTCTCACGCCTGCTGGGGCTGCAATTTGGAAATAATGCTCGACCTTGCTTTATCAACTTCCAATTCCCCGCTAGAAATAATGTGCCCCAATACAATACCTTGGTTTACCATAAATGGCATTTCTCCCGCTTAAGCACTAAATTCTTCTATGCACCTCGCAAGATGGCTTCCCAAATCGCTAAGCATTTTTCAAAAATCATCTCATATATCAGGATATCATCCATGTATACTCTCCATTATACGCCTACCATGTCACCGAACATACCGAGTTAATACATCGCCGAAGTGGTCATGCTACAAAGCCCAAAAGGCATCCTCCTATAAGCATACGCATGTTTCTGACAAGTAAAGGTAGTCTTTTCCCCGATCTTCTCAAGCAATTTCTAATCCTGAAGTACCCCTCGAATACCCATCCAAAAGCAATAGAAGGTGTCCCCGAAACTCTTTCCAAGACCGATCGATGAACGGCAATGGAAAGTGGTCTTTTCGTATACCTCATTGAGCCTTCTATAATCTATACACACTTAATCGTTGTGAGCTCCAGCAGACAATTCTTCACCCTTCTCGTTTTTCACAGTTGTTACCCCTGATTTCTTAGGCACCACCCGAGCTGACTAACCCACAAAGCATCGAAATGGGATAAATGATACCACTTTGGAGCAATTTCAAGACCTCTATACGAACTACTTCCTCAGACGGGATTCAACTCCGCTGGGGGCTGCCTAACACCGTAGACCTCTCTTCTAAATATGATACGATGAGTGCAACGGACGGGTTTATGCCTTCGGGATCAGAACTTCCATCCCAATGCTTCTGCTTATTCTTTTGAGAAGATGCAAGAGATTATGCCTTGTGCAGTGGCTAGCTGAAGAAATCACAACTCGGGCACTCATTTCATTTACTTCCAAAATGCATACTTTAAATCAATGAGGGTTTGAGTTCTAGCCAGTCGAGGTCCTCGTTCATTACCGTACCATCAGAGGTAAAATTTATTCTTCCAAGACTCTCAGACTAAGCCTCATTTTCGTGAAATTTTTGTTGCTCAACAGGCAATCTGATAACTCCCGGGCTAATATATCTGCACTTGTCAGTTGATTAGCCCGTTCTTCCGTAATGGTATCTAAAATACGCACTCCTCCAGTCATCCTCCTCCGAGTGCATATGCCTTTTACCCATAAGGAAAATATTGAGTTCCAAGGTCATATTTCCAAATGAGTTGCATAATCTATTCCCGCAATTGATGATTGCATTTGAAGTAGCCAAAATGGTCTCCTAATATGATGGGCACCTGATTAGGTCCTATTGCAATCGGGTTCCGTATCAAGTACAACAAAATTCCATCGATAGTAAAATCTGTCCACTTGTATAAGAACGTCCTCAATGGTTCCTTTTGGTATTTTAATAGACTTATCAGCGAGCGAAAGTGTGATGGATGTGGGTTTCAGTTCACCTAAACCCAATTGCTTGTACATTGAATACGGCAATGATTCACACTAGCTCCCAGTCTAACAAAGGCTTTCTCCACGCCGATGCCCTACCATTCACTCCAGGATCGTAGGACATCCCTGATCCTTATACTTCACCTGGAGTCTTGCTCTCTATAATGGCACTAACTTGCTCAGTTAAAAAGGCCTTTTTATTTACATTGAGACCCTTTTTTACTGTGCACAAATCCCTAAGAATTTTGCGTAAGTAGGAACCTGTTTAATCATATCGAGGAGAGGAATATTGACTTTCACTTGCCGCAATACTTCCAACATCTCCGTTTTGTGAACGTAATGCTTTTCTTCGAGAATCATGAAATGGAGGGGTATTCTAATCTTTATCTCTTCCCCGGGCCCACCGATCGTTTCCTTCCCCGGCTTGCCTCACTACTAATGAGTCGACTTGACTCGGGGCTTGATCCTGTTGGCTTTAATTCCTTTCCACTTCGTAAAGTCACAACTGCCTTAACTTCATCAGTTTTTGCCTTTAAGTCCTCGGTCAGTCCTGTTTCATTCACCACTTTCTGATATTGTTGTGCCGGGAAAGGAGCCTTCCCTTTTTCAACTCTCGTGAATCACGATTAGACAAAGCTTTTGAAATTCCAAATGCATATCATCTAATTTCCTGCTTAGCGGAACTTTCTATCGTTTCAATTTTCTGACTAGTGTGGACATTCAGCACCTTCTGTTCTTCTACAAATATGCCCACCAATCTTTACTTAGATTCGTACTGTCTCTGTCTAAATTGCGGGAAGACACTGGAGTGTGATTCGTTGTCAGGACAAGTGAAACGAATGCCATTGCTCTTAAAGGGGCGATAAGGCTTGATTTCATGACAAATTTGGATAATTTCTCCAATTAAGGTTATTAGTGTCACCATATGAAACATCTATGGGTGGTTTATTTTGACTTATGGCATGGGCATGGTTTTGGCAAAGGTTCCTCGTAGTAATTATTTGATTGAAAATCAAGCAAGAAATCGGGATGAAGATAACTCATTAATCGCTTTGTATTTCGTGCTGATTTTCATTTCCGCATCATCCATTCTTTTGAGAGTTAAACTAATCAATTTTTCATTTATCCCTATGTCTTTTAAAATATGTACTTGTCTCCTCCTTATGATTCAATGGCCCCAGCCCTTTCAACTTCCTTAGGATCTAGGAAAGTTCATCCTAAGTTGAGGTTTCGCTACATAGTTCAAAAAATCCAAAGCCTCATCAGGATGTTTACTCAAAAAGTTACCCCCACACATAGTTTCCAACAATTGTTTCATGGCAGGAGACATACCACCATAGAAATGGTTCACCAACATCCAAGTATCAAACCCATGATGTGGGCAGGCACTGATGGTTTCCATAAATCTTTCCCAACACTGGTAAAATCTCTCACCATCATGAGCTGCAAAAGTGTAGATTTGTCTTTTCAAATTATTGGTCTTGTGAGTGCTGAAAAACTTCTTCAGGAATTCCCGCCCTCGCAAATTTTTCAGCCCACTTCTAATGGTTCTAGGCCTCAATGAGTTGAGCCATATTCGCCTCAGTCTCTTAGGAGTCAATGGAAATGCCTTTAGCTTCAGCAAATCCATGTCCATCATACCTTCCTTAAAGGTAGTGCAAACCTCTTCAAAATCCCTAATATGAGTGTATGGATTTTCATTTTCCATACCATGATATGTGGGGAGTAGAGGCAGCTCAATAGATGGCCTCACCAAGTACATCTTCTCGCCAGAGGAGGAATGATACAGGATGGAGCACTAACTCTGGGAGGGGTGGATGATCCCCTCATGGTTCTATAGGCATTTGATTCATGGGGGTTCCCGGGTTGGCTCATGGTTCGTGTATGGATCCATGGTATCAGTTGGTACACTAACTTCACTAGCTAGGTCAAGTTGTGTACTAATCCTATTCAATCTACCTGAAGTGTCTCTATCCCACTGTTGCATACACAGTTGTTACACAATTAAAGAGACAACAAAGAGCAACAAACAACCTGCAAAAAGATTAAAATTAACGAAAAATAATAAAACCGAACAATGAAAACTCGAACCGAAACAGCTGCGCTATCGCTATGAAGCAACCGGCGCCTCGCAACTGGAAAGGTAAAAAGAGGGGTAAAGGTTACCTTCACTTCAGATGGATCACAAGTACTCTTCAACTTACCATTTGCAGTTTGGCACCATCCCCGCACCACCGCGCCATTTGATTCGTGCCACAAAGAGGGTCGAGCTAAAATCAACAAAATTTATATACAATTTGTCTTACTACCGCGTAGTCAAGCTAATAAGTAGATAAAGGGTCTAGATCGAACACGGGACGGGTTTTCATCCTAAAAATGGTTTGCATCAGTGCATGAAGGTAAGGCTTTCTATTTGGACTTCTTGGATTTGGGTTTCAAAAAACAAAGGGGGAATGGTTTGAAAACCGAAAACTGTAAAAAACCGAAATTACAAGGTGAAAAAGGTAACTTTGAAGAATTAGGTCACTAACTGCGCCAGTGGCAAACAAGTGTCTCTGGTTTTATCCTCGCTGCTATGACATGCAACATATATCCATGGCATAACCTGATCTATTTAACTAAAGCAACCTCACCCATGAAACATCTCCTATTTGTGTCAAACAGCATGCAAGCTATGGCCCCTTTTAGTTTAAACCCAATGATTAAATTATCATTTCAGAGGCTCAAAGACCATCTAAAAGAATAAATGCTGCATCTCTCACCCGAGCACCGGCATCCTAAAGCATGGAGAGTATTGGCCAAAATAATAATAGTAAATGTTATTTTTAACCCTAATTTGAAGAACCCTTAACATGTAAATATTATCTCGTAGGCTCGTAAAAACCATCTAAAGAACAACAAATCTAAAGCATGAGAGTATTGGCCAAATCAATAACATCCTATGTTATGCAACTAAGTTTTGAGAATAAGAGCCATAAATACACTACCCGTAGCTTTTAATACAAGAGGACAACATGCATATGCCCCACCACCAAGCTAGCTTCCTTCCTCTTCAAAGAAAGGAGGCTTAGCCAAGCACCTCTTGAGTTGTCATCCTCAAGAGGTGTGTTTGGCAGCCGAGAAAGGGAGAGAAAGAAGAGAGAGAAGAGAGAAAAGAAATAAAAGCAAAACCTAAAATAAAAGACTTTATTTACAAAAATATCTTCTCCCAAATTGTTCCTCCAATTCTTCACCAATTGTTCACCAATTGTTCACCAATTGTTCACAAACAAGAGGGTTTTCTTATATAGTCTCCTCAACAAAAGGAAAATACCCAAAAAACCTATGAAATTGGCTAAGTTATTGGACAATTAAGTAATACACCAAGCTCGGGAGGCGGTTTGGCATTAATTACAAAGCATGACGAGGCATCAAATTCCGCTTAGGGTGAAGAATTCCCCGCTAATCAGCGAAATCAATGTGCTCCAGCTTAAACAAGGAATTTCGCTGAAGGTGGGTAATTTCATGTTAATGCAAATTTCGCTAAGCCATAAATTTTTGTGAGAAGCTTGAATCCATTATTTCTAAGGAACAGTTGTTAGCGAAATTTGGGAGGTCTAGCTTAAATTGGTGTTTTCATGAGTTGCGTAAATTTTCATTAAGGTTGCGAAATTTTCAAGAATCATGAAGGAAAATTTTCGTAGTTTAGCGAAAATTCCAAATTTTGTTGATCCTTCACGCATTGCCTCCTCGTCTTCAATCGTATCACATTTTCTTCATCTTGCCTCGTTTTCTCATTGATTCTGGGTCGATCATGGTCGAGACTTGAGTTCAAACTTCATGATTCATCATTCATCTCGATATCGAACCTGTGCGCGCAAAGCCCGCAAAACAGCCAAAATACTTCTAAATGGCATAAGCACTACTAAGAAGACTAGAACACTTCACTGGTATATATATGACATGATTGAATGTACAAAAAGCACTCAAAACCTATCTAATATAGGGTTCAAAATTGCACTTTTTGGGCATTAATCAGTCACTCAAAGGGTTTCCTGGAAATCAGAGCAAGATACAGTCCTTCATTGGGTACACGCTACTAATATTCTGAACAAGTAACTTCAAAAATAATACCAATTAAATAAGTTCAAGAATTCAAACTATGACATTCTTTCAAGTCGAGCTGAAATTAATAATGAACATCGATCCAAACCCAAATGGAGCTCAGTCTTTCAAAACTGGTTTACAAATTACACTGACTAACTCGATGGTGCTTACCCAGCAGGTGATACGAATCAACAATATTCAGATCCTGTATTCTCTTCCTACTGCCGAGCAGAAAAGCTACTGCAAGATAGCGGCTCTGGTAGGGCCGAATTACGTGGATGGGTTTTCTTCGTACAAATGATTTAAGTGAAATCAAAAATGGTGAATTTTGTTTGGATTTTCAGGTTTGGGTAAAAACAGGGGATTGGTTGTGTGCAGATTGAAAATAAAATAAGGAAAAATGTAAAATAGAACTCCTTGAAGTCTCGGGCCACTGGTTTAGGGTTCTAAGGCATTCAACATGTCCTCGAGTCTTTTCCTACAAGTGGGGAGGATGACATATAGTCAATTCCTAGAACTTGCCTTCATTTGGCATTAAACCTAAACCCTAAAATTATTTCTTCTAATGTATAGCATTTATTACCCCTTAATGTTTCAAAATGCTTAAAACCATCACTGATCTAACTCCGCAGGAGCTCATAAATGATAACTAATCGGGCATCGCGATCTAATGTTACATCCACCGAACCTTGAAAGCTTGCCAAGCATCGCCACTCAAAGGTACATCATGCGATTCAAACCTAAAACGCGGAGATACGTAAATGCAAAAGAATAATCGCCATGCGTGAAAACATGAGGATGTTGTTTTTACTCTTCAAACATTCACTCCAAAGGGCCCTCCTCTTCAAGGATGATAATAGCCGAACATCCTTGATTTGTCATCATCAAAGGGTGTTTACAGCCGAGAAATGGAAAAGAAAGGGAAAGAAATGAAAACAGAAGAAGGGTGAAACTGAGCCGAGCTTCCCCAAAAATTTATCATGAGCGATTGATTTACAAACTCGACTAGCTATATAGTGTGCGTAGCAAGGAAATTACAAAAAACCAAAACAAAAGCTATTACAAGGGTAGAAAGGAGAAAACCAAAACGGTCGCTTGGGGTAAAAACAAAGCAGAAAATTTCGCATTAATCGTGATTCGCTTATGATAGCTAAAATTCATTGCGACAGCGAAAATTCTTCATGATAATAAATTATCATGCTAGGCGAATTTGCACTGCTCTCACATCGCTCCATTGCTTCCTCGATCCTACTATTCCCATCGCACTATTCCATTTCATCTAGCTTTGATATTCTTCATTCCCGCTTGTTTAAATTGATAGAAAACCATATGAAATTGATGGAAATCAACCCCGACTTTGGTTATGATTGGATTGACACAGATAATTTGGCTTCCACTACAAGTAAAACTAAAAACAGCCCCGAATGCAATCAAGTGCAAGAGGGACCAACATGTCAATTAAGCAATATAACATTAGGTACACAAAAAGCGCTCAAAACCTATTAAAAATAGGGCTCAAAATAGCACTTTTTGGGCACTAATCACTAACTGATCAGGAAAATTCATTGAAATTGCAAGTGAATTGAAATAAACGAACTCCATAAAATTTCCAAATTTCATTCGAATAAGACAGTAACGAAAACTGAAAGTTTTACAGTGAACTCAACTCGAAACTTCACACTAGATCACTGTTCAATAAAAAAAAAACTAACTAAAATGCTAAGCTAAAAAATAAAATGACAAAAAAGAAAATAAAAGAAAAATAAATATTAAAATAATATACAAGGAGTTCTGGCCACCCAGGTTCCCGGTTTTATGGAAGCCGCATTACGCGCCCTAGATGCTTCTATTTATAGATTTTCGAAATGATGGGCCTACTTCAAGGCTAAATAGGATCCCCAAAAAAATCGGGTCCCTGGGTCGCTTGTCGTGACATGGAAAATTCTGTCACGACAAAGCTTTTATCTTTGTTCCCCTAGCTTTTGTCGTGGCCTACAGTTTCTACTGCGACATAGTTTTCTGCCATTTTTCTTGGATACTATCGCAACATAGTTCTATGAAGTTGTCTAGTGATTGTCGCGAAAGAGTTTTTCTTTGTCATGACAACACTTCTTATCTTTCAGTCTTGCTTTATCTCACGACATAAGTTAAAAATGTCGCAACATAATATACACTGTGTCGCGACAGTCTTCTGTTCTCTCTTTTTCATATTTTGTCACGACAGCGTTTCTCAAAGTTGTTTGGGTCTGTTGTCGCAACAAACTTTTTATTTGTCGCGACATAGTCTTGTTGTCTTGCACTACTGAGAGTGAACTTTGTGTCACGACAGACTCTAAAGATGTCGTGACATATTTTCATCTTTGATCTTTGTCGTTGGATGAACTGTTTGTTGCAATATTGAAATCTTGGTCATGACATATTTATCTTGGCTTGTCTCATTTCTCTTCCATTTTCTGTCACGACATATTTTGACAATGTCGCGACATAATTTTGATTATTGAGGCAAAACTCTATTGCCATTGCTTGATCATTGTCGCGACGGAGATTTCTGCCTTTAGTTCTTCATTATGTCGCAACATACTTTTCTGCATCACAACATTCATCTGGTAATTATTCTTAACTATTGTCGCCATAGGAGTTGTCTTTGTAGCGACAAAATTCACCTCAACCTTATGTTGCGTGTGTCGCGACATAAGACTTCTCTATTACGACAAAGTCTTCTTACTCTTCAATGTTTACTCTGTATTTTGTGTCGCGACATAGTTTTCTTTTGTCGCGATAGAATTTTTCTGCTATCTTCAGTTCTTTATGTCATGATAGAGTTGTGAAATGTCACTACCAAGTTCTACTGTCATTCTCCTTGATCAATGTCAAAAACATAAAAATCTTTTGTCGCGACAAATTTTGTCTTATGTCTTTCTTTATGTCTCAACACTCATGTCTTTGTCGCAACATTCATCAATTAATCTCTCTCACATTCTGTCGCGATAGAGTTGTGAGATGTCGCGACAATCTTCGTTTCTAGCTTCAGTTCAGCTTGATCTTTATTGCGACATAGTGTTGTTGGTTCTATTAAGGTTGTGTCGCGACATTTTGAAACTATTTCACGATAGAGATTTCTACCTTGGCCAATTTTTCTGCTTTTCTTACTGAAATTTTCTCTTTTTCATTTAAAATCTACAAAACAAAAAGTTGGTGAAAATACCATAATTCAACATAAAAAAGAATCATAAACTTCTAGAAACATGCCAGAAAAATGGATAAAAAAAATATATGAGTTTAGGACTCATCAACTTTGTATCTAAATTCTCTAAACTTTTCAAAGGATTCAAATTTGCATCTTATAAGATACAAATACCCAAATCATGAAGGATCATCGATAAAGGTAATGAAGTAAATGAAACCACCTCTAGCATTAATGGACAAAGGGCTATAATTATTGGAATGTAAAAGGTCTAATAGTCCATAAGCATGTTCACTCTTTCCCATAAAGGGCAACTCAGTCATCTTTGCCTAACAAGCAAGATTCACATTTGTCAAATAAATCACAATCAAATGACCCCAAGCTACCACAATTATGTAACTTAGTCATACGTCTCTCACTTGCATGGCCAAGGCGACAATGCCATGCGTAAGATGATTTCTGACTATCTCCCTTTGGCCTTTTTATTGTCATTAACATTTAAAATTGGATAGGACATACTTAATATGTAAATCTCATTGCTTAATGTACCACCAGCATAAAATACATCATAATGTAACAACCATCGTTACAAAATATAAATAAAAAACATTTCTCGCTCAAACAGAAACTAGAAAAAAGGTTCTTCATAAAATGCTGTGACATAAAACAATCATCCAAATTTAAACAAAGATCACGAGGGAAGTTCAAAACATAAGTCCATAAAGAAATAGTTGTAACTCTTGCACCATTTCCCACTCGAAAGTCGGACTCTCCCTTCATGAGCTTCCTACTGCTCCTTAGGCTCTTCATATCAATCCATATGCATGATCGAAAACTGGTATCTTATACCCAAATGTTGTTAGGAGAAACAACTTAGAATCTTAATCACATAAATGGTCTCAAGATGACGGTGCACCGTGACGCCCCAAATCCTGGGGTGTCCGTTGACTATCTGTCAACCCTCGGAATGACTTCGTGGAATGTCGGGTGACCCGACATCTCTCACGAAAATCGGGCAGAGTCTCCTTTGTACGGGAGCTCTACCCATAGTACAACACCTGTCCCAACATCAACAATGACCACACAGGGTCTCATATACAATTATAATGAGTAAAAATGGCCACTTGGGCCCCTGCATTAATACTCACAACAAACATATCCCAACCATATACAATAGTTTCAAGAGTTAAGAAATTACTCTTATACAAACATATATTAAAATTATATAATTCTAATACATGTCATACATAATAATACCTAAAGCCACAACCCTAGCTTTCTTCTAACCGTCTCTAAGATGAGCTGTCTCCTCGAACGCCTCCCCTGACCGAAATAATATTCCTCTATTGCAGGAGCTATCGCCAAAGAGTTGGAATCACCCTAAATGGGTTACTCCCCACCTAAGTGAATATGCAATGCTCCAATGTAAACACACACTCAAGTAAATACGTGATCCTACTTGAATGTCTACATGCCCATTCCCATGTCTCGAGTCCTCACCTACTCCCTCACACTTGCCTAAGCCATGTATTAGAAAAATAATCATTTTCAAAACAAAACCTGTTGTTCTTGAAAATACACTACCGAATGTCGGTAAAATATGGGGATTCACTCCTCTGAGGCGAATGTGTCGAGAACCTTCCGAAATAGCCGCCGGTCCTCATCCAAATGATCCGTTGGACCGCCTCCCACCAACCCCATTCTCCTAAAATTCATCCCCGTGAAATTCCTTCGCAACCATGTTCGCTTTTTCGTGAATTCATGTCATGCACTCACACTCCACTTTAGGTTACCCTAAGGCATATGAATGCATTATGCCATTTCAACCATTTCATATCAATATGTCAATTATGCACATATTCTCTAATTTACACTCATACCACATGTAATTCAAATTTGATCAACCAACTCCCAAATTAGCTCCCTTGAGCAATTCACAATCTCGTCTCCAATGGCCTACACACACAATTATATTCCATAACCTAAACACACAATTATATTCCATATAATCGTGACATCATGCTAACACCTCAAGCATTAACCTATTAATTTCCATACAACTCATGAAAATCAACCAACCTGCCACTCTACATCAAACAATTCGACATAAACACATGGACATTTATGGTCCATTCTATACAACCGGACTGCTTTACAATCCTAAATGTAAAGAATAATACAAGTGCCCCACTCATATCCAACCTCGCTTTTAGGAACCACCTATACCCATTTCCGGTCTCCTACTCACCAAAACATAATTTATTATACAAATTACCACACAAACACCCAAAACAATCCACACACTATCACGGACTGTCCAAATGGGTTCCAAAAATTCCCACATTTCGGTTCCAAGATTTGGGACCGATCAAACGGCCATTCAAGGCCTCAAATCAACACAAACATCACAAAACACTTAAATCAAGAGTAAAACAAGTAGGATAAAACCCCTACCTCACGGAGTTTTTCGAAACTCCAAGAAACTCCAGCCCACGTGCCGCTCTCGCCGCAGAACCCTCTCTTTCTCGCCCGAAGGAATCCGACGGTCCGATCGCCCGGGATTTTAGAGAGAAGTCACTCACTCTCTCACTAGAAAACCAATCCTTATGCTCACTGTGAATTCATTTCTCCCTTGCACGTTTTCCCTTTCCTTTTTGAATGTAAGAGATGACACTATTCAGAATTTTGTCCTATCTCACTTAAGAATTCCAATAATGCCACTTATGTCCCTAAGCTTGGATTTTTGACATTCGCACTATCTCCGGCCCATTTCCATCCTCTCTCTACTCATGCAACATATGTCACATGAGTACATGTTATAGGTGACTTTTGTCACATCACATGTCGTTTTACGGCATAAGACACTCGATGCCTCGAAAAACGTGCAAATTCTATATGTCTCCGAATTCGACAAAATTCGACATGGTAGTTAGATTTCGCGAGACGATTCCAATGGTGAAATCCATTTTGTCATCTGAGATCTAAAAAATTTTCGGATTTTTACCAAAATTACGATTTTTCCCTTTTTGAGAAAATTGGATTTACCGAAGGACATACCTAATATGTAAATCCCATTGCTTAATGTACCACCAGCATAAAATACATCATAATGTAACAACCATAGTTACAAAATATAAATAAAAACATTTCTTGTTCAAATAGGAAACTAGAAAAGGTTCTTCATAAATGCCAGGACATAAAAACAATCATCCAAATTTAAACAAAGATCACGAGGGAAGTTCAAAACATAAGTCCATAAAGAAATAGTTGTAACTCTTGCACCATTTACCACTCGAAAGTCGGACTCTCCCTTCATGAGCTTCCTACTGCTCCTTAGGCTCTGCATATCAATCTATATGCATGATCGAAAACTGGTATCATATACCCAAATGTTGTTAGGAGAAACAGTTTTAATCTTAATGGCATAAATACCTGAAGATGACGGTGCATCACATGCCACCTTCTTCTTCAACTCCAAGTAGGTCTTGAAGTTCCTCTTCTAATGACCAACGTGACCACAATAGAAGCAAATCTCTTTTGAGGTTGTCTCTTTGTTAGAGAATGTTAGAGAAGTACTCTAAAGGCCATCACCTTTAGCACTTATAGTACACCTTATATTCATTTATAATAAACGCATCTTTATTTCTTTGATGTTCATTTAATGTATGAATTAATAGCGGTCTTAAATCAAATTAATGAAGTCCTTAATACATTACATAGCATAAAGGAAATCATGATAATGAGATTCCTATTATGTGTAATTATATAATATCTAAACTATCCTTAGTCATAGGATCAACAAGATTGGACATTGTTGATCTGAACAAACTAGCACATGTTGTACTCCTTGATATGATCAAGTAGATGATCTCATAAACTGTGATCATTAAAGTAGACATGTGGATGCTTGCTAAGAGTAGCTAAGTTCATCGGAGACTCACTACAAGACAATCATATGGATTATCTATTCTAACATCAATGATATTGTGAAACCCTGAGAAAATCTAATTTTCTGAAAAATGGCAAAATGGTCATTTTTGTCAAAATATGGAATTTTTATAGATCTCAGATGACAAAACGAAATTAACCGTTGGAATCGTCTCGCAAAATCTAGCTACCATGTCGAATTTTTTTGAATTCCGAGACAGTTGGAATTTGCACGTTTTTCGAGGCAACGAGCGTAATGCGGGACACTTGGCACATTTTGAGTGGTTCACAGTGTGCCACGTGTTAGGTGCAGATTCAGTCAACTTGAGCTCTCACTAGTCCATGCATGAATAATATGCTGATGAAATCAAATAGTGGGTGGATTTAGTGGATAAGGAATCCTCTCACCAAATTAGAAGATGACATGTGGCAAAGAGGGGGACAAAAAGAGGAGCTTCTTCTCCATTTGGCTGGTACGTGTAATAGGAGAGAAGGGAGAGAACATATTTGAAAATGGAGGGTTTTTAGAGAGAGAAAGTGCAACTTCTCTCTAGATTTCCGCTGACCGCCGGATCGCCGCCAAGAAGGTTCTATCGTGGTAAGGGCTGCACGTAAGTGACCGTTCTTCTGGGAGTTTCGATAACCTAAGAGGTAGGGTCTTCCTACTTGGTTATTTTCGTTCAAGAGTCGCGGTTAATGGTTTGCTGGTTTGAGGTCAAGAGTATTAAGTTGATCGGTCCCAAAACTTGGGACCAATTGTTGGAATATATGGAACCCGCTTTTGACAAGCTTTAGGGGCTGTTTTGTGGTCAGGTGGGATAATTTATGCACAAATTATGGCTCGGGTGTTTTCGGCCTTAAATGGTTATGGATTTCGGTTCCATAAAGTGGAACCGATAAGCAGGAGCGGGTTGCCCAAGTGGATGCCCATCGCTGCTTAGGGATCATAAAACAATCCCTGCGCTTTGCTTGGTCAATTTTAAATGATTCATGTGTGTTGTACAAAATATTGCTTCAATTGAATAGCTTCGAATGGTGGAGAAATAATATGTTAATGCATGTAATTAAACACATGATGGAATTATATAAAAATACAATTGTGTGTAAGCCATTGAAATGAATCGTGATCACTTCAAGTGAGCTAATTTTTACTATTGATGTGAATTAAATAACACGTGGCATGTATGTAAATTCCTTGTTAATATATGTGTAAATGATATATCGCATGTGTGGTTTGAAATGGCATAATGTACTCATATGCACCGGGGCAACCTAGAAAATTAGGTGTGAGTGCATGGCATGAAAGAAATGAAAAATGATGTTTTTCTCGCATTGGCTTGGGCATGCGTGAGGGAGTCGGTGAGGACTCAAGACACGGGATTAGGCATGTAGACATTCGAGTAGGATCATGTATTTGCTTGAGTGTGTGGTTATGTTGAATCATTGCATGCGCACTTAGGTGGATAGTAACCCATGTAGGAGATTTCACTATCGGGCATTGCTCACCCTATTATAGTCATTATTTTAGGTACAGGAGGTTCGAGATGGTGTTTCTTTTAGAGGCTTTTATTTTTAGAAGAAAGGGTTGTGGCTTTGATGTTTTTGTATAACATGTATTAGAATTCTTAATTTTAATACGTGGGTTGTATTAAGAGTAATGTAATAACTCTCGAATCCATTGTGATATAGTCAGGGTTGATATATTTTGGTGAGTATTTATGTATATTCCGCGGCCGCTTTCACTATGTATGGGTCTCATGACAGAGACACAAAGAGTCTGCAGTCGACGAAGGTCAATCTAGACACCCCGCTTTGGGGCGTCACAGATATGCTCATCATAGCAATGGTACAATTATCCTTGGACTTGAGGTGCTCATTGGTATCTTGGATACTAATTCTATACTTTGACTTCGATCCTTGTTGCCTTAAGAGAGGTTACTAGTAGGGTGATGATTTGGTATAGTTTGAGGTATTTGAAGGCGGTTGAGTAGCCAATAAAGGATTCACCACTCGTATTAGAAGGAGGGTATACCCTAGGCCATCTTGTAGAGATCATTACTCATAATTTATGGCCAGAGTAATCAAGCCTTGAAGAAGAGTCTTCAGTGGCATGCTATGAGTAATGGACCTTGGAGACAAGATAAATACATGTGACCTAGTTCATCTAGTGGGAGCAGATGCATAGTCCATGCTCTGAGCCAAGTCGGGTATAGTATGGAGTGAAAGGATATCATTGCACAATATATTGCATATAGGAAGGTTCGCAATCAAACCCTTAACTCTTTTGGTCAATTAGGGGTCATGATGTGTTGTTGGATACCGCTCTTGACTTTCTTGAATCAAAGGGTTGATCCGGCGGCCAACATAACCGAAAAACCCACGTCACAAACTTAGCTACCTAAAGAAGGGAACAAATGTCTTGTATGGGATCCAAGTCGAGAGAGTAAACTGACGAGATCTGAATTGAACATTAATGCTTTGGGATTGGACTATATAAAGATTAGGAGAAACACAGGGTCATTTGATGACCATATAGGTCATTGGGCTAATTTTTGGGCCTAAAGCTCATGAGGATGCACACGACATGCATAGATAAGATGCATGTATGCAAACCCCCCTCTTTAATAAGGGGTACTATGGTCCTTTCCTCAATGTCTTTGGCTCATATTTAAGCCAAACATCTAGACCTTGATGAGATAGTCGTCATTCACACTTGGAAGAAGAGAGAAAAATTATATCTCATCTCATCTAAGCTTCTCTCAAAAGGCTTGATCTTGGCTAGCAACATAGATCAACCCTTAGCCATCTCCTTTGAGGTTTTATTCACCATCCTTCATATGGATTACTATTAGAGGTGCTTCACTTAGAGCACTCGTGGTTTGCTACACATCTTCTCCAAAGTAAGCATCATCTACGTTAAAGGATGTCGAAAACTACAAAGGTAACGGTTTCTAAACACCATATGGCTTGGTTATTTGACTTTCATGATTCAAGAAGACACATGGTTGAGATTTTTCTATATTGTTTTATATTCCGCTATGCTTTGCATGAGATATAGCCCCAAAAAATTCCATACAGAGAAGTGCTCTAAAGGCAATCGCCCTTAGTACTTTTTGTACGCATTACATATTGTTTTATATGAGAGGCTTCTTCATTAATTTGATTTTCATATGTTGAATTGATATAATTTTTAATCAAATTAATGAAGTCCATGATGCATAACATAGCACGAAAGAAATCATGAAGAGATTGTGATAACAAGGTTCCTTTCATGTGCAGTTATGTTGGTATCTAAATTATCCCTAGTCATAGGATCAATGAGACTAGACATTGTTTATCTGGACATACTAGCACATGCCATACTCCTTGATTGGATCAAGCAATGGATCTTATAAACTATGATCATGACATGATTAGAGTTGACATGTGGATTCTTACTAAGAGTAGCTAAGTAAATCGGAGACCTATCATGAGACAATCATATGGATTAATCTCATCAAAGCAATGGTGCATGTATTCTTAGACTTAAGGTGCCTGAAGGACATATTGATGCTAATTGTGATTTCAACTCGATCCATGTTGTCCCTGAGGTCGCTCTTCAAGATAGCTCCGGTGATACTTGGTGCCTCAAGGTAATCGAAAGTAGCCAACAAAGGATTCACTACTCCCGATAGAGAGAGATATACCCAGCCCTTGGCTCAGACTTAGCAGCCATAGTGGAAATTCCACATGAAGAGGCTCCTTCACAAAAGTAAGCAACCACAGTAATGAGTCCTGTGGATAAGATCGATCAACACTCCGAAATGTAATGTGGCATCTAGTCTGGGTTGGGGAGCTACACTTTGTCCATGCTTTGAACCAAGTGGGGTAAGATCAGTGAATGACAATGGCGAAATATTTTTCTATGTAAAGTGGCTGATAATGATCACCACTTCCGGGTCAATCGGGGTCAGTGATGTACGCTGCACGCCTCATGACTCATGACCAATACAGCCAGCAACCAACATAACTGGGAACCTAATGGGTCACACACTTAGAAGATGGAGACTTAATATAAAACGGACTTCTATGTGATCCAATCACGAGGGACTTCAATTTAGGGATTACACAACTCCAGGATTATTGGAAACCCGGGACTAAGAGGACTCATTTAGAAAGTGGGATAGGAAAATGCTTGCTCATGGACTTAAGGCCCATGAGGGAGCATGCTACCATGCATGGAGATGCATGTATCATATTCCTTCTTTAATAAGGGCCTGTTAGTCTTTTCATAGGGAGGGTTTCTTCTATAAATATATGGTTATGGGAGAAACCCTAACCCTAATGGTTAATCATAGAAACCCTAATCTCCACACAATAGAGAGTGGTGAGTTCTCTATTGTTCTTGAGAATAACCAAGAAGAAAAAGAAGGTTGAGAGCATTTTCATCATCCCTCATAGAAACCTAGCTTAGCTAGCACCGAGTTTTCTTTCAACTCCATCTCCTTTGAGGTTCTCGGGTCTCGTCTTCGTATGCATACCGTTAGAGACGAACCAAGGACGTGGTTCATTTCTAGTCAAGCTACAAACACCCTCCAAGAGTAGATCTACAAAAAATATTACATTTTGAACTTTTGGTTTATGTTTTGCTCCATTTTGATGAACTAAGTTGGTTCAAAGGGCTGGGATTTTTGGGTTTTTTTTTTTTTTTTTGCTATTTTGTTCTTGTTACAACTAAGTGCTCTTGGTACTCAAGTGAATCCCTTACACTTTTCGTTTCTCTTCTCACCATGCTCTCAAATTGAGCTGATTCTATTCCTCTTTCGTTCTTAGAATTTTTCTTAGAACTAGAAGAATGCATAAGCATTACATGCTTTTTCTCCTTTCTTAAAGAATACTCAGCTGTTTCAAGCAAGTTGATCAACTTGGGTATGGTGGACATGATGTAGTTCACCCTATATTCAAGCACAAATTGTGGAAAACCATCGGGTAAACTTGCCAGCATTAAGTCCACACTCAATTCAAAAACCATCCAATAACCTAATTGAATCAACCTCTCAATGTGTTCAAACATCTTCAATGCATTCTTCACTGGGGATGTCCCCTTCTCCATCTTGGAACCAAAAAGCATTTCAGAGACTTTGAACCTTTCAGTGCTCGCTTGCTCATTATAGTGTTCCCTTAGATGGAATACTATGGAATATGCATCTAGAGTCTTATACTGCTTCTGAAACTCCGGTGACATGGAGGTGTGGATAACCAATCCCGCCCTTACACTATCAACCAAGCGTTTCTAATATACCCTTTGAATGCTTTCAGGTGCATTAGCAGCTGGGGATTGAGAGAGTGGCTCAACAAGGACATAGGCTAACCTTTCTCTTTTGAGACCTGTTCTCAAATTCTTTAGCTAATCCAAGAAGTTAGTCTCGGTCAAAATATTGGCATCCATTATTGATTGTGAGTTCACATTCGTTGACATGGTTTGATTCTCATAACCTAGATTTAATAGAGATCATGTCAGATTGTACTTAAGAATGTATAATTATTACAGCTTGATAATTATGCATTATGGCTCCCACTATTTTATTATGATTCCATAGCCCTCACTATTGATCCAAGAGAACCTATATGGAGGTTCTCTTAGTGGGTCAATATCTAAGATCACCAAGAATGACCTTGGGTTTGCCCAACAAGCCATCTTGGGTCAAAAGGTAGGTATCCTATAACAATTGCAATTCAATGCAACTATCAAATCCAGTGCTATCAATTGTTGATTTATGCACTATCATTGGGTTATCAACTCCTGATACATGTACATCTTATGTACACAAACCTAACTACGTCTCTATCCAACATTAACCTTGAGTTTGCCCAACAACCTAATGGGTCTAGTTAAGGCCAGCCTAATGAGGTTAACTCATTTCCATGGATAGAACATGTCCTTATAGAGAGTGCTTGGGTTTACCCAACAACCACAACTCTAGGAGAGCTCCGGTTCACTCCATATTAGTGTAAGATGTTAGCCTTAATATTTTTAATTGAAGGTTTTCTTAAGATTAGTCTCATTATTTCATTAGCATGCTTTATCCATTCATCTCATGAAATTATAAAGATAGCTACTCTAACTATATGGCATGATTATGGACATTCTAAAATCAATTCCATGAGACAAAATGGAATTGACTAGGTCAAACCTAGGGACATGCATGATTATTGCAACCCATGAAAATAAACTGAATTTACATTTCAAGGTCTTCTTTCTTGGATCCCCCTCCATGATCCTTTCTCATTTGTATCTCCATCGACTAATCTTAATCCTATGTAATCTAATTACATACATTCAAAAGAAGAACCTCAAGTTACAGTTGAGAGAGATTTAGATGAGAAGAGAAATACATCGAGAAAATAGAAAGAGGCAAGGACACACAAGCCCTATTTACCAAAAGGAAGTTACCATGCAATATGCTCAATCAACATTGGGTAAAGTCCATAATCACCTATAATGCTAACATACACCCATAACATGCATTCTCTAATGCATGACATTGAAAGTAATGGATAAAAGTACCCCCACAATTTCAAAAGCACATGAAAAGGGTTTTTCGACACTTGAACTAAAATGATCCATATTCGTTTTGTTCAAGACTTGAACTATAACCTCTGTTCAACACTTGACTAAACTGATTCAACAACTTGAATCATGAACCCAATTCAACTCTTGAATCACCAGCCCGATTCAACTCTCGAAATCTTTAACTGATTCAACTCCTTTAATCATAAAAACCGATTCAAGTTTTAAATCTCTAACTGGTTCAACTCCTTGAACCATAATCCAGATTCAACTCTTGAATAATGGCTATCATGATGCACAGATTTCGCCCAAAGACCTTTGAAGGTAATTTCACCATGGGTTTACATTTTTCTAAAATTCACCAAAACCATATTTAAAGAAATTTAAGGTTGAAAAACTTCAATCTTAACTTTCATCCTTTCATCTTGGTCATACATTTAATGAGAAACCAAATGATGCAAGAACAAACAAAAGAAAAAGGGAAAAACCTTCTCTACTAGCCTTCACATCGTGATGTGAAGCATACAGTAGCCTCACGGAAATGCCAAAGTCGCGACGTGATGACTCGCACATCGCGACGTTACCTGGGTTCTCAAACCACGTCGTGATGTGTGGGTTTCACATCGCGACATTTCCTAGGTTTATGATTCATGTTGCAATGTGAAACACGCATGTCACAATGTTACCTGGATTTCATGTTCGACATATCTAATAAAAACCCCAACTTTGGGAGTTTTAATCACATCCAAACTGTTTCCTCTTCACTACAACCATGTTTGATCATCTCATGGCCAGATTACATGAAGAAGAACAATGGATCAAGTCTTTTCAAAACAAAAATCTCATGCCAAAGTAGCAGGGAACAAAAACTTTCAACAAAGGAGGGTGGTGTGAGATTACCTTGTGTTGGTTTCAAAAATAGATCTACTGGTTAGGGCAGTGAAGACCAAAGCGAACCAAGTCCTAGGTTCATCTCTAACAGTATCCACATGAAGAGTGGCCTTAACAACTTCTAAGGCCACTGCCTTAGAAGAAGTCCTAGTGCTAGCAAAGTCTTGATCTGAAAAGGGAAGACAAAACTCGATCTCACCAAGAGGAGTTCTTAAAGAACACCCTCTCTGACTCTCTTGAAACATTAGAGAAGAGTGAACAAAAATGGCTTATGGTTAGGGTTTTCCATAAAGGTCCTTTTATAGGAAAACACTATCTCATGAAATGTCCAAACTAGCCCTCTATTTCAGAGGTGATAGGCTACACGCATCCCTATGCATTATGGCGTCTTCCCTTATAGGCCTTAAGCCCATGAACAAGCCAAATCATGCACTCTCTCTTAGTGAGGGCCTTCGTACTCAAGATTCTACAAATCCCGTGACATTCCATTCTTGATAATGATCTCCTTCGTATTTGGATCATATCCAAATCCTTTTAATATCAACCCCCACACTCTCCTAAGTGTGTCACTGATTCATCGCCCGTAGGGTATTAATCAACAAAATTTATAACCTAATACCTCATACTAGCGTAGCCTAGATACTATAGCATAGTGGTTCTAGGATCGTCCACAGAGATGGGTTTTCTGTGTGGAAATGACTTACAATGAGGCTTATGCTGGTGGTTTCTCTTTAGATATTAGGGTTGTGATAAAAGGCGTTGGTTTTAATAGTTAAAACTGAAAATAAAATAGATTAAAATATGGAAAGAGGTCCCTTGAAGTATCAGGACACTAGGCTTAGGTTCTTTAGGCAAATGAGGGGCTTTCTGGGTATTTACCTCGCATTAGGGAGGATAACATATAGTTATGTCCCAAACCGAAACTTCATTTAGCTATAAAAACTAACCCTCATCAAATATATTTGAAAATAGAATTCACTGCCCATTAATGCTCTCAGTCAGTGAAAACACACGTCTCCTCGATTCACCTTCCAATGGCTCATAAGTGATAACTAACGGACATCACTGGATCTAGCATTAAGTATCCAATGAGCCCTGAAAGCTTACCAAATGTTAACCATTCAAGGTGACACAAATGGATCAAAACCTAGAGTTGAAGGAAATAACATTAATGACAGTGAATACCTACGTGGAAAACATGAAAACTCTTAGTTTGCCTTAGGATCCTTTGCGCCTTAGGATCCTTTGCCCAGTGGCCTTCTACTTCAAGGAGGTAGGAGTTTTAGCCACTCATCCTCTGAGAAATCATCCTTAAAGGGTGTTTGGCCAGTGAGAAATAGAGAAAGAAAATGAGAGAAACTGAGAGAAAACGAGAGATTCTTCAGCAAGCTTCCCCAAAACTTCAATAATAAAAATACAAAAATTACAAAGTCTTTTGGGGGCATTATATACCACCACAAATCAATACAAATTACCAAATTGTACAAAATAACACTATTACATGGGGAGAAATCGAAACAAAAGAAATAAAAAAAAAGTCACATGTGGCGCATACCCCGCAACCTGAGAAAATTTTGTAGGGTTGTGAAAATTTCGCAACCCTTGCGAAAATTCGCAACCCTTATGAATATTTGCAAGGTTTCTATTGCATCTTCTTTTCTGGTTCTGTTTTTGCCTTCTTCTACTCTAAAGCTCTGAATTTCTACTGATTTCCTCATGCTTAAGCTGAATCCCTTTCTTCAAGATGTATAGCCTTTAAAAACAACAAAACTTGCCACAAAATTTGATTAGTAGCCTTGTTAGGTCCCCACATGCCAATCGGGTTAATTAGGATGTGATTACTACAATAAAAGTGCTTAAAACCTGGAGTGTTAAGGTTATGAAATATCACTTTTTAGGCAGTGCAATCACTCCCCCAACTCTACATTGCTAGTCCCTTAGAAATGAAGGAAGAATGAAATAATTTAAGGCAAGATGATCTATATATCCATAAAAAAAAATAAAATTTAATGGTTTTCCAAAAGCAATGATGTGATAAAACCCAACCTTCAATAAGAGTCATCAAAATCCTGCCCAATGACTATCTTAAGAGGAGTATGTGCTATGAAAATTCAAATATCAAAAGAATTTCCACCTCTAGAGAACCAACAAGAAACCTTCCACAAAACCTATGTTAACTTTATCTACTAAAAATAGTCCTGGCAGGATCGTCCCGTCCTCCCAACCTAGCTCTTTTCTACACCTAGCAAACTAATCAACCTCCATAGACTAGGAGCCTCATTTATTTCACAACTTTTTTTTGTAGGGGTGAAATGCTGAGGGTATTGAATTCACAATTGTCCATGTAACGGGGTCCACCGATGACTCCCAACCAAACAAGGTTTAGGCATCAAGTCATAAAGATCTTTCGACTAACTTTTTCAGATTTCACCCTTCGAACTTTTAGCAAATTCGACACTCTAGCACTAAGAAATTGTTAAACACCACTCTGGTCTACCCATGTAACAAGGAAGAAAAGTTCCCTAAATCCAACTGGTTTAGGCACCTAACAAAGACTTTCGCCATATACCCCCTCACCATGCTCTTGCTCTGCTGTAAGTGTCACAATCTTCTTTTTATTTTTCTTTGTTTTTTGTTTTTTTAGACACATTGGTCTTTTTTTTTTTTTTTTTTTTTGAGACTCATTGGTCTTTTTAAGGATCCTAATCTATTAAAGGTGGTAAAAACTAGGCCATATTTTTACAAGGATTAGAGGCAAGGCAAGCTATAAATGAAAACTAATGTGCAAAGTGTGTGATTAGCTCAAAGTGGAAGAGGTAAGGTTGAAGACAAGAGGAGTTTCCACATTTCATCAACTTTTATAAGCATAAAACAACTCTAAAATCAAGAGCATTGAAGCACAGTTTCCATTTCTCCCATTGCAGGCTAAGAATTACAAAAAGATTTCAAAGAAATCCAATGGAAACTAAGAAACTAATAGACTAAAAACATTTTGATAAACTAAAAACATGAACTAAAGACATGTATTAGAAAACTAAAAAAAAAACATGTGCTATACTTGTTCAAACTATAAGCCATTTGACTGCAAAAATAAACCTGCTCAAAACATGTAATTCACTTCCTTCTTTAACTCTCCCCCAACCAAATGTCGTGATTATCCTCAACAGCCTCAGAGGGAAACGGAAGGAGGAAGTGAGAACTCCTCATGTAGGTGTAGGGGGTGGAACCTCATCCTCATCCTATGATGGTGTAGGAATTGAAGGATGATCAGTTAGTAGAGCTGGAGAAGCTGCTAGTTGAACTGTTGGATCTGGGCTTCCTTAAGATGCTACTATAGCTGCTGGTGGAGCTGGTGATGCTGAAGCTACTGCTACTACTGGTGGGGTGATCAGAATAGGTGGTAAGCCTAGTGCTCCCCCGAACTGCAAGGATGACTTCACACTAGTCATCCACCGTGCCATGACACATGGGCAGCAAGAAGGTCCCAGGATAGCAAATAAATCGACATTCGCCATAATCGCTAGGAAGTGATGCGTAAATGACAAACTCTACTGTGTGGCAATGTATGTACCGAGGTCACTCAGAGTAGTAGGCTGAGAGGGTGATACAGGTGTTGATGCTGATGGCACGGGTGGAGGAGGATGAGGTAATGACACTTGGCTGTGAGAGTCCTAGGCAAGGGCAGGAAAAGTAGGAGGATGCAACTGGACCTCCGAGGGAACTTCTCACGATCCTCTTCACGCCAGGAGAGGCAGAGTGCCGAGGACTACCACAAACCCACACTACCGAGTGTGAAGGTGGCCTCACAATCACACTGGCGCCGTGGATGCGAGACTCAACGGGAAAGCCTAGGTGCTCCAAGACATAGGAAAGTAGCCAAGAGAATAACAGTGGAATGGCCTCGGGCCCACTTAGATTCTTTCTATGGACATTCTCCTCGAAGTGGAACAAAGTTGACATGATTAGATCCTGAACCAAACCAGAAGCCCTCTGAGATGCGGAATAAAGCCTCAAGGATGGTGCCCCGCCTCTGTACTATATGTTGCAATGGGAATAGATTGGAACGCATCACGTGGTCCACAAAGAGCATTCCCGGCGAAGGTTCCAGAAAGTATATGACCAAGGATGCTCCTGGAAGAGAACCTGCACTATCTCTCAAGTAAAGGATACACGCCTCAAGTCTATTGAATTGGCAAGAGTCATTGGAAGTTGAAATGTGGCAGCTATGTTTATGCTGATGCTCTACTATGCCCTGCTGGCTGCCAATGGTGAAATGAAGAGCTGTAAGGTAGCTCACCCTGTGATGTCATGGTTCGTAAAATCAATCACTTAATTCGGGTAGAAGAATCTGTATGTGGGTCATAAATGGCTCAAGATAGTAGTGATGAATGATTCCATCAACTTTCGAGTCTGCCAATTCGCGTGCTGGCTCCGATGTCATAGAAGTTCTCATCGTGGAACTCCTTGTTTCTAGAATCAATATTCCTTCCTATTGGGGCATAGGAGTATAGTGGCCTCCTGATGGCGAAGCAAGGAGAGTCTGACTCTGGAATGGCAGAAGCTACCCCTGGTATGGGTGAAGGCTATTGAGGCACTTGAGGTTGTTGTTGAGAATATTCACCAGGGCCAGAGGTCCTAGCCCGCTTGGATAGAAGCTGTTTGCATGTAGGCCGTGGGTGAGATGGAGGTGTGGGAAGTAGACTGCGCTTTTGGTGGTATACTCAAGGCACCGTGGGAGATGGGCGGGGGCAGCAGCGGGCAAGAGCGCAAAGAAAGTGGCAGAACACAAGAGGTTTCCAGACTGGTAGGGGCTAGAAAGAATCTGGTGTCTGTGGGAGGAGGGCCTTGACTGGCCGAGATGAAGAGTTGTGCCCTCCTAGTTCTTGCCATGGTTTCAAGCTGCGGTGGGGGTTATTTATGAGTCGGGACACGCATGCAAAGAGGCGGGGATCAAAGATGGTGGTGCAAAATCACAGGCATTGGGAACGTAAGTCAGGGGAGCCAAAAATGGAACTGGCTTAATGGCTGACACAAATTGCAAGGTGTTGGAAATAGGGTTGCGAAATTTCACAACCCTTGCGAAACTAAAGGGAGGGTTGCGAAAATTTGAAGACAGTAAGGTCGCGAAATTTTCGCAACCCTTGCAAAAATATACGAGGATTATGAAATTTCGCAACCCTACAAAAATGTCGGGTAGGAGTTACAAATTTTGCAACCTTTGCAAAAATGTCAGGGCAAAAACATGTATCATAGTGGTTTTGACTAAAGACGCTTCCTTCTAATATAGCAACTTCCTGCAAATGAACACATAAATAACAGGGAGAGGAAATAGGAGCTAAAATTAAGATTAAATTAATAGAGAATTTAAGGAAAAAAATTGAATAATGTAAAATAGTATGAAAATACATCAAAAAGAAAATGGACTCTACAGTCTCAGGGGAGACCGAGTGTGACACCCCAATTTCACACCGAGTCCAAATTTCCAACTTGCTTTTTCAAGGATTTTGAGGCCTGCTGAGGTTAGCTCCTCCTTGTCTAGTCCATAGGGGACTGCATAAAGCTTGAGACGGTGACCATTCACTTTGAAAGTTTGGCTCATTCAATCTGAGGAGTTCCATCAGTTTGCATTGGGATACACTTGATGAATGTGGTGAAAGGCCAATCCATCTCGACTGAGTTTCCCGAAAAGATATGTAGCCTGAATCATAGAGGTAACCCTTATCTCCTGTGGAATTTTTCCGAGCCACCATCCGATCATGCCATTTCTTAGACCTTTCCTGGAAATCTTAGAGTTCAAGCATCATTCCTAGTTCTTCTAACTCATTGAAGTCAAGAAACCTTGCTTATTCCGCTCTTTCCAAATCCATGTGGAGCTTTTAATCTCTGCCCAACATGCCTCGATTCAATTTCCATGTGAGGTAAGGCATGATTTTCCATGTACTCAGTCGATATGGGGGACATCCTAAGAATGGTCTTGAAAGTTGTTCTTGTATGCCCACAGTGAGTCTAGCAACTTGTGGACCAACTTTTTATGCTCTAATTCACCACCTTCATCAAGATGGCGAATCTCTCTCGTTAGCTAGCTCAACTTGTCCACCGGTTTAAGGATGGTAAGGAGGGCTGATTTCAGGTTTCACCCCACATTTAGCTAGGAGTGTTTCAAAGGGTCATATAGAAATGGGTACTTCCATCATTGATTATGACTTTGGGCACTCCAAATCTAGAAAAAACATTCTCCTTTAGAAATTTAAGCACCA
Organism: Tetrastigma voinierianum; assembly: GCA_016808115.1. Lineage (NCBI taxonomy): Eukaryota > Viridiplantae > Streptophyta > Magnoliopsida > Vitales > Vitaceae > Tetrastigma > Tetrastigma voinierianum. Next base: position 962,167 of record JAEQBH010001468.1, on the reverse strand, counting down.
CCCTGTGATCATTTGTTTTATAAGGAATTGCCTCAACCAGTTGAACACATAATCAACCCCCACCAGGATGTACGAATAATCGAAAGACATAGGGAATGGCCCCCGTGAAGCCAATGCCCCAAACATCGAATAGGTTTACTACCAAAATTGGGTTCAAGTCTCACTGATCGGTTCGACACATGGCATGAGCATCTTGAAGAGATGGCAGAGAAACCTGGATTAAGTGCGGACCTTCATATTGTCTTTTTGTGAAGCAAAATGACCTCCATGTGCATTTTCGCTTTGGCAGTGGCTGAGTATCTCTAGCTGTTCTTCTTCAAGCACACACCTTCTAATGATTTGATTCGTATAGTAATTGAACAAAAACGATTCCTCCAAATAATAGGAATGAATTTTGGCGAAGAAGTATTTCTTATTCTATGCTTTCCATTCAACTGGGACCTCCCCTATTGCTAAATAATTAGCAATATGAGCATACCAGGGGGAATTCTCTTCAAGCAAAAGAGAGACTCCTCAGAAATCAACATTAATGAGAGAGGATTGTGTGGAGCTGCGATCTATGGTCAATTCAGACTATGACTATGGTACTAGTATCTCAATGTTTTCGTTAATAATTATGGTTCTCGTGTTAATGACATGATATTTAAGGGCTTCATGATGCATCCTTCAAACTATCAGTCTTGTATTTCGTGACGCATATGGTCACTTAGTGATAATGGAGCATGTATGTATTTTATTAAATATCAACTAGTATTACATATCGTTTCGTAATATATATAATCAATTCTAAAATTGATTTCTTCATTGCTTGTAGTTCCAGGACATACTCCACCCTCGCCAGCAGATGAAAGCCTTCATCAATATGAGGAGGATGGATCTACATATTTGTCTATACGAGATCCGCTCAAGATTCTATGGTATATACCGCATGGGCCACATCATGATCGATTAGCCACTCATCACTAGTCTCGTCGAGAGATGGCAGCGACTTGAGACACACACGTTTCATGTACCAATCGGAGAGATGACAATCATGTTACAGGATGTTGCTATCATCCTTAGGCTCCATATCCATGCACCAACAGTCATTGGGACATGTGTGTTCAATGTGGTGGAGTTGTTTTGAGAGCTACTCGATGTCATCCCACTCGTTGATGCTCTCAAAGGAACCGCTATATCCATACGGTGGTTATGTTACCAGTTATCCACCCCAGCACCTGACGCAGATGAGGTCATTTTAGAGCAGAGTGCACATGGTTTCATCTTAGCATTAATGGATCCTTCTTGTTTCAGTGCATAAGAAGGGAGTGTATGTCCATCTATGCTCCCACCATACAAGATTTGATGTACATCATGACGTAAAGTTAAGGGTAGTGATGAGTCCTAAACTCATCTACTTTTAGTCCAATTTTCTTGCATTTTTTCAGAAGTTTATGATTCATTTTAATGCAGAATTATGGAATAATCACAACTTTGTGCTTTATTTTAATGGAATGTAAAAGAAACAAATCCAAGAAGAAAAGGAAGAAAAATTGGCTATGGGTTAGTGAAATGTCGCGACATAATCCTAATGTCGCAACTAACGCTCAAGGCAACCAAAGAAAAAGGCAAAGACGCAACCAAGATATATCGCAACAAATACAAAGCTGAACTCAAGTTGGAAGTTTAAAGATTTTCGTGATATTTCAAAACTTTGTCGCGATATTTTGAGAACATCGATCGAGAAATGCTGGTAAATAAAGAAATGAATGCTGTTGCGACATAATAAAAATCGAAGACGTAATCCATGTCATGATTAAATGGATTTTTATGTCACTATATTGCCTGTGAAGTTCCTGAAGAAGTGCAAGAATTATGCCGTGACATAAAAGGCATTGTTGTGACAAGAATGGATGATAAAAAGGCAAGAAGAAGTGTCGCGACATTCTTTTGCTCTATTGTGACAAAGATCAAAGCAAATGCCAGCAAAGTTTTTTCAAGACATTCAAACCTGTGTCACGACAATAAGAACTAAAGAGGGAAGAAAGAATGTCGTGACATAACAAAACTATGTTGCGATAGAAAATGGCATATTAAAGAGACAAGTCAAGTTAAGTTGGTCACGACAGTTACCTTACGTTACGACAAACATTTCGTAGAATGACAAGTTCAAGGAATGATATATGTCGCACAAAGGCAAGGAAACATTTGCTCTGAACTAGTTTTATGTCGCTGTTACGCCATTCAAGTATTAATGATCGCAATGAAGAAATGTCGCGACAAAAGACACTTATGTCGCGAGAATTACAAGACGAATTCAGCTGAGCTCTGTCTCGACATTTTCTAAGTATGTCGTGACATAATTCAAGAAAAAGGCATAGAACATTGTCGTGATATAACACTACAAGCCAAAAAAAAGCTGGAGGACAAATATATCTACTATGTTGCGACATAATTTTACGGTCGCGACAAATTCATTAACTCGCCAATTTTCAAATCCACAACATCATCCTCAATTTCAGCCCATCATTTGAAAAAACCTATAAATAGAAGCATATGCATTGTGCGAATCTCCACGAACTTGGAACATTTTGCAAATGGAGTCTCTTTCAGATATTATTTTTCTTATTTTTCGCGATTCGTTTCAAATAACATTTTAGTTAGTATTTTCTTTGGATTTGAGCAGTGATCTAGGCTGATGTTTCAAGTTGGGTTCATTGTAAAAATTTAGTTTTCATTACTGTCTGATTTCAATATAATTTGGAAATTTTCTAGAGTTAATTTATTTCAGTTTGCATGCAATTTTAATGAATTTTCCTGATCAGTTAGTCACTAAGTATTTGTAATCCAAAGCTTTGAAATATCAGCCCCTTTAGGAATGACTCGAGAGTTATTTCTGCTAACTTAAAAGAATGTCATAGTTAGAAATCTTAAATTTATTTAATTGGTTTTGTTCTTGAAATTAACTGTTCTTCATATTAGTAGCTTGTACCCAAAAAATGGTTCTTCATATTTTTCTGAACTTTATAAATAAATAAAAAATGTCCATATTAGTAACTCTCTTTTTGGTTAGAATATTGATCTATAAATTCATCATCGTTTCCCCGGCCAACGACGCCAAAAACTTGTTAAGACCATATTATATATACAAGTTAATGACATTGTTACCAAGGAATATTATCTAATTCCTGCAATCACGCTCAAAACTTGTTGAGACCAAAAATGTATATACAGTTGAAACTTTATGACACCTGTTACCAAATGACTATCTAATCCCCAAGAACGCCAAAACTTGTTCAGACCAAATCTATGCAAACGAAGTTATGACTCAGCCACAAAAGGAATATTATCTAATCCCCGGCAACCGACGCCAAAAACTTTTAACCGATTTATGTATATATAAGGAAAAGATGGATTTGTTCTTTTGTGAAATGGATTCATTAAATTTGAGTTCGTCTTGATCACGTATGCACATGTCGCATAAGTAATAAAGTGAATGTTTTAAGTCCATATATCGTTCACACGAGGAATGATGATAAATCAAAAGACTAACTACCCCAACTACTCAAGATCATTACTATTTGAACTCCACTGTTTGGATGATGAGAGGACTAAAAAAATTTAATCTTAGATTGATTTCTTTAATATACATGAAAATAAATTTAAATAAAAAAAATGGGTTTGAGAGTTCATAGAGTGAAACAAAACTGGAACTAGATCAATGAGTAATAATCAATTTCTACACCATATCGATTCATAGCTCAGCCATAAGTTGGAAAACTGAGTTTGTCAAAGATGCATGGTAGTATAGTTTGGATTTCCTTAACTTATACTTTCACTGATTAGAGGTTCATGTTCATTTCTGATTCATGTGTTTAATCAATTACCCGAAGATATACTTTCTTTATAAGATCCGGGTATTTTTCCTTTTAGTACTTCACACCTAAAATTTTAGGATCAAGAATTTAACCCCCATGACAGATATTGCTAGCCTTCAATTTGATTGACACCATTCTGCATTTCGATGAAAATTTTCATCCTCGATTGTAGCTTTGTTAACACGGATCGTAATCAATTCATCGTAGCAGGAAAGACCACCGAGTGATTGAACTGATACTTCATTTAACTATTCTCAAACCATGAGTAAATTGGTGATCTATTTGAGTAACTCATCAAAGTTCATTAGTTCCATAGTATTAGTCTACTATACCCACAAAGAATCTGCAGATACTCCTCAAGATTCTCCATCCTCGTGTCACTCATGTATTCCTCGAAATCGAGCAAAGACAATAAGACTGGTCAGCACACTAGACTAGTACGAGAACAAATAAATTCAAAAAATAATACCAATCAAATAAATTGAAGAATTCTAATTAAAGCATTCTTCCACTCAGGCAAAACAACGATCATCATCATCGAATTTGCATTTCTTGTGAGAGCTCAACTTTTTCAAACTCGGTTCACTCATATCGCTGACTAACCGATCGTGAAAATTTAACAAATCATAAACGAACTAAATAAATGAATTCCAGAAACTTTTCATCCTCCATTTAAATCATACAATAATGAGAAAGATGATTTTATCAATACCCTCACTAAGTCGCACTTCGCTCATTACCCAAATCCAAAAATTTAAAAGAAAACTAACTAAAAACTATACTGAAAATAAATCTACTAAAATGGAAAATAAAAGAAAAAGAAAAGAAAAAGAAAAAATAAAAATATATAGAAGTCTTCAACTACCTAGAAGTCCTAGATATTTAAGTCAAGTACACGCCCTAGATTAGCCCATTTATAGACTTCCGATGTTAGGTCACTCAATAATCACAGAATCCCTAAAATCTGCAAACAGTAGCCTCATCGCGACATAAAAAGTCTCCTTATGACGTAGTTTTCAATCTTGGTCGCCGGCATCCATCGTGAAAGGCGCGCCTGCCGCGACTCCATTCTCTCAGCTTTTATTGATTCTATCGCACGTACTTTGATAATAAGCTGCGATAGAAGTTTTGCAAATGGGCTTGCTTCGTTGAGATGTAGTTGTCTGCGGTCACGATACCAAATTTGTTTGCAATCACTTTCTATTTCATTTTGCTTCGAATCTATCGCGATAATTTTCATTGCCGCAACAAGCATTTTTCTTCTTCAATCATCTACTCGTCGCTTAATGTAGTTTTCCGTCATGACAGATTTCTTTTGATTCCTTAGCAATTTTCGTCGTGAATGTGTGGATTTTCTTCGCTCTTAGACAAACTTTTCTTCTCTCTGGTTCTTGCCGCTTATGAAAGGTTCAAGGCATATAGAAATCTTTGTTGCGACAAAATTGACTTGGCTAATCTCAGTTCTCATTCAATTTCTGTTGCAATCGAATTTTCTACTGTCGCAATAGAATTATATTATTCCATAGCTTTTATTGTCACGACAGAAAACTTCTTTTTCTTAACTGAGGTTCTGCCTTCAATTCTTTACTATGTCGCAACATGAATTTCTTTGTCGCCATTCCTCTGCGGTCGCTTCTCTCTTCAACTTTTTGCTGCAAATGCACTCACTTCCTCATGTTTTGTTTGTCACAATAGAAATAATCTTTGCCACGACATAGATTCTATTGCTCCTTGTTGTGAACTCTGAATGTTATGTCGCGACAGGTTTTTGTTGGTCGCGACAGGTTTTTCTTGGTCGCGACAGACTTTTCTTCCTTGAGCTGGTTCCATGCTGAAAACTTTATCGCAACATAAAAACACTTGTCTCAGCTGACTTGTGTTGTATTCTTTGCCATTTATCACAATGTAGCCAAGCCTTTTCACGCGACAGAGTCTATCCGTTAATCTTCAAATTCTTTGTATCAAGAACAGAGGAAGGATTATCGCGACAAAGTTCTTTTGCCATTTGCCTTGATCATTGTTGGGACAAAGTTAAGGGTGTCACAACAGTCTTCTTTACATTCTTCTTCAACAGTGTCACGACATAGAACTCTTTGTTGCAACTCTATTTCTTCCAGTTTAGCCCGACTTTGTCATGACATATCATTACCGTCGCGACATAGTTTTTTCGTCTCGCTTGAAAATTATGTCGCGATGTAGACCGGCCGTAATTTTCACTTTTTTGCTTCTTTTCTATTTGAATTATCTCATTTTTCAATTAACAACTGCAAAATACAAAGTTGGTGAATATTACATAATTTGGCATAAAAATATATCTGAAACTGTTAAAAACATGCAAGAAAAATGGATTAAAAATAGATGAGTTTAAGACTCATCAGTGAAACAGAGATGGAGATTCCTAAGAGTATGGAGTAGTTACTTAGGGGTATGGAACTAATGAACTCTGAAATATTACTATGATAGATCACTAATTTAATTACAGAGGATTAGTTGGGATGATGTATCGCCTTTGATTGTAGGTTTCTCCTCTATCTGATGAAATGATCTTGATCCCATGTTAGCATAAATCTAATCAATGAGATAGAGAGTTTGATCAGATTCGAAGGATGAGAAACCAATTAGATTGGAGAAGGTGCTTCGTCTATTTCATATGCTAAAATTATTCCTGTTTAGAACTAAGGTTGTTAAGATTATACTACCGTGAAGTCCATGTGTCATTTCCACTGTGTGAGTGGCTCTAGGTGATCCTTAGTTATTCTCCAAAGAATGTGCGTTAAAAGTAAAACTGGGGTTGTGGATTGATTGATCGAGTAAACTCGATTAACTTAACTATTTTAAAATAAGAAAAGGTGATTGATAGGGTTCTTAGTTTCTCGACTACCACGATCAAGTAATTCCCAATTCTTATTCAATAAAGCCTCATCTAGAATCATGAATGGTCGACTCTAAGATTTTACATTAAAAGCTCTATTAGAACAAAAAAATGATCGAGCAATGACAAACACTTGTTCAAATGATTTGCCCAGACTCTTAGCTTGCATTTGTGATCAAGCACAACGTGTACCGAGGATTTCTCGTTCACACGTTGTCAAGAAGATGCCCAACTAAGGTTTTATAAGATCTTTCTACAAGTGCTTAGCATCGTACAATCCCGTTGAGGTACAAAAGAGGAATTGAGGGTTATTACCTTGATCGAGGTGAGTTTCCACCGCTAGGAACTCTAACACAGGAGCTTTAGAACTTCATTGAAACTAGAAAAGCGATTCATATTTGATAAGAAACTACTATAAAAGAAGCTTGAGAAAAATCACACTTTAATCAAGTAAGATTTGAGAATTAAAAGCACAAAATACTGTAAGAGAAAACCGAGTTGTATGAACTAACTGAAAGATTACAATGCACTTAAACTAATCCGAAGAAAAGTTAAGTAGTTTTCTCTACTCTATGAACCCTAGCCAAAATATAAGAAAAACACTCTCCTTCTATGAAAACAAAACCCTAGCATCCAAAGCTGCTCCTCTCCACCCTCTCTTTTGCTTAAATACCCTTCTCCTTCATCATCTCGAAGTGGTGGACAAAAGACCCGCATACCCTTGCACCAAGGGTGGAATTCTGCTCAAATCCCGCAAAAATTACATGTCAATTCGGTACCAAAAGCACGGTGATTTTCTCATTCAGTACCAATACTGCTGAGAGTGGTACCTGCATCAATAGTCAGCCGGTGATTTTCGTTTGGGGTACCGGCACGGTGAGAGTGCCACGTACCACGCTCTCGCAAATGTTCCTCATAGTAACACTTCCCCGGACTTCAACGGCCATCAACCGATAATGATCTACATTCGCTCTTCCGACAAGAACCCCTATAAAAGTGTGCACGAAACTCGAAAACCTGCACAAGCACCAAAAACACGAAACGATCAGCAACTCTATTCTATACAAAATGAGAGCAAAATATGAGCTGAAGGTACTAAAATCCGATATAAATGTTGCTCTTTTATGTATTCAACATAAGGCTTGCATTGTCCTGTCTTTGAGGGCAAGAAATCTTCAGTCCTAGGAACAGGGTGTGAAGTACTGGAAAGGAAAAATACTCAGTTCTTAGAAAAATGATTATATGCTATAAGTAACTGATTAGAAACATGTGTCTGGAAGGAATATGGTTCTCTAATTAATGAAATGTATAGTGTATGGAGGAATCTAAATATACTATCTTGCATCTTTGACAAGTTCAGATTTCAAACTAATGGCCGAATCCATATTATAAAATGATGCAAAAATTTGATAATTATACATCGATCTATTTCCCGGTGTTAACTTTATCATCTCAGTGAACTCTAATCCAATTCATTTTGGATTTTTTTTTTGTTCTAGTTATAGAATTTTTTAATTAGTCATTCGTTTTTAGTTTAAATAAATCAATTTTGTACTTTTTGAGTTCAAATAGTAAGGATCTTGAGTAGTCGAGGTAATCGATCTTAGATTTCTCAACAATCCTCGGGTGGAAACTATACTCGACTTATTTTTAATCCACTTTATTACTTGTATGACCCTAGCACTTGCGTAAAATTCTCATTTAGACTAAAATCGCAAAATTTACATAGTGAAAAGATTTATACATTGAAAAGAATAGTGACAATATTTGGTTTATATAGAAAAATGTTATAAATCAAATAAGTTTTGGCGCCATATTTAGATTCTAAACAACTTTCCAATAGCAAAGGTCAAAATAAATCATTTTGTTTCAATATGGTCAATCAAGTTTGCACCGCTGCCGAGGACTAACTAGTTCGTAGTCAGGCTAGAAATTTGGTCTAAACAAGCTTTCGCACCATTGTCGTATCGAAAGTAGAATTTAAAGATTAATATTCTGGACCAAAGAGAATTTCTAGTTTGACATTTTTCTTTAACTTTGTCAAAAAACAAAATAGTTTTACTAGCAAAGAGATATTTAGCTACCGATCTTTTATGAAAGCACATCATAATATATTTCTGTTGTCTACTGATCTTATTTGATCTCAATGTGTTTCCATTTCAGGAAGTCCTTACATGCATAGAAAACCAAAAGTAGAATTGCTACCACTGGATACTGAATTGGAAAGAACGCTTAGAAATTTGAAGAAAGTTAGATTTGGTCGGCGTAGGTTATGGCAAAGTAAAGGCAGTTACAAAGTGAGATTACTCTAATTGAGGCAATTGACAAACCTCAAGCACAGAGAACTATGGAAGATTTTTGGAGGCCTGTTATTAGAGATTATTATTCTACAGTCATGCAGCAATTGAAGCAAACAATTTTGAGCTTAAGCCTACACTTATTAGAGATGATTATTCTACAGTCAGGTAGCCTACAATTAAAGCAAACAATTTTGAGCTTGGAGTCTCGCAGACTAATCACCATGGTCCAAGAGAATCGTTATCAAGTATCCTAGTGAAGACCTGTAAATGAGCATATGGGTAGGTTTCTCTTTAGAATGGCCAATTATGGAAATTGAATAGGTGAGACCCGATGATTAAGTTGCGCTGTTCCCTTTCTCCTTAAGGATACAATGACAAGTTGGTTCAATCACTCCCTATGGATCTATGGAACAACTAGAGGAGTCAGTTGAAGATCGAGCAGATTTTTCCCCTCTTACCTCACTCGTAGAAGAGGGGAGAAACACGTATTTAAGCAAGGTGAAGATGAGAGTCTCTACAATGCCTTGGAAATGTATAAGAAGCTGCTTAAGAGGTGTCCAATGCATAGGATTGATCAGATTACATAGATGGAAATTTTCTATCATCCCATGAACTACACATCCAAAGGGATCATAGATGCAGCCTATTGTAGGGCATTCAAAAGAAAGAGTGCTGATGAGGCAAACCCGTTAATAGAAGATATAGCAAAGAGTAACTACAAAGCTCCATCTGAGACTTCAAAGGAGCAAAGAAGCAGTCGAGAGGAAGGGATGACAGAGCTAAAAACAAAAATGTCACCTATAGAGGCAAAATTGGATGCACTGATGAATAAAGTTAGCATGCAGGAAAGAAGAAACCAGTTTGCCCATCTATTAGGAACAATGGAAGATGAACAATGAGTTTTGAATGAAGAAGGATTTGCTGATGATGGTCCTTATCAGGTGGAGGAGGCTCAATTTGTTAATAAGAGCTACAATTTAAAGCCCAACAACAACCTTCCAACCCATTACACACCAGCACTAAGGAACCATGAGAATTTATCATATGGAGGTGGTTACATAGTCCAAGACCAGTATAGAATTTTTCAACAACAAAGATGTTCCGTACATTGGGTCCCATGACAAAGAAGAACAAGGGAGTCGAGAGCAGAAAATTCAGATAGCGAGATCTCAACTTTCAAGATCAAATGCGACATTCATTGGAGAGAATAAGAGGCTGTTGAATATTCATGAGCAAAAATTTGTTGAGCTAGCAGCATTTCAGGCAAACACAAATGTGTTTTGCCAACATTATTGCCTCAAACATCTGTAGACACAAGAAGGGTACCGCCCTAGCAATGCGTAACCACCCAAGGATGTTTTCAAGATAAAGAAGAATCCTAAGGACTGTATGGTGGTGACTTTGAGGAGTGGCAAGAGTTAGAAAGCAAAAAGAAAGATTCCAAACCAAGACTGACTACAGTGGGTATTATCGCTTACAAGAGTTTGACTTGGAGATCAAAGACAAGAAGGGTAGTGACAATGTGATAGCTGATCACTTGTCTAGATTAGAAAAGCCTACTAAAGAGGAAAAGGAAATTGAAATAGTAAAAAAATTTCCTAGTGAGCAATTTTTTTCAATTATCAATCCAAGTACCCTAGTACGCTGATATTGTGAATTACTTAGCCTATAAAATTATGCCACCTCGAAGTTCAAATGCACAAGAGAAAAGAAAGTCAGAGAACCGATAATGATTTTATATATAGGATGACCCATTGTTTTCTTCAGAAGAGTATATATGATTATCATGAGATATGTTTATTATGATTATCATTCTCCTAGCCAGATTATGTAATTCAAATGTGAAGTAATAGTCATCTAAATGATGCCAAGACAAAGGGTGGGTTTCATTCAAAGAAATATTTTGAGTAGATTTGGAGCACCTAGAACAATCATTAGTGATGAGGGAAGCTATTTTTCAAACAAAGTGTTTGCAAAACTCATGAGTAAAGATGGAATCAGACATTTAATGGAATTGACTTATCACCTCGCCAGAAATGTTTCGAGATTTCCAATCAAGAGATAAAGAAAATTCTAGAGAAAACAAAGGAATCAAAGCGGTAAGCACTTGTCTATAAAGCTAGATGATGTGCATTGTGGGCTTATAGAATCGTTTACAAAATCAAGTAAGTATAAAACTCCTAGAAGAATGTTCCCATACGTGATTGTATTAGAAGCCTTATCATTCCCACTTGAACTTGAATATAAAGCTATAGCGGGCTATCAAGAACTCTAATTGTGATTTAAGCTACCAAATAAAGAGATTACTTCAAATGAATGAACTGAAGAGTTAAGGAATGAACCCTTTGAGATAATGCCGTAATCTACAAGGACAGACAAAGAAGCCTATATCATGTACCCCGAGGAGAGAATTCAAAGCAGAGAGCTAGTCCGCCGTAGATACCCAAGCTCAAGCTGCTTCAACTAAGCTCGATGGTGTGGTCCTTACACAAGAGTTGCAAGTAATAATCTTTCGAGCAAAGTGACACTGAATCTAATTCGAAATGAGTTTTAAAGTGAATGGTTAGAGATTAAAGCATTATCTTGGAGGAAATATAAAATGAAGATTATAGTTCGTATTTAGAAGAGATGGAAGAATTTTGCTGAAAAAAAAGCATTTTACAGCAAATGTCTAGCTAAAGACATAAAACATGAGCAGCTACTTGGGAGGCAACCCATGCAATTTTTAATTTTCATAGTTAACTTGATTTTGTTTAATTTTGTGTGTTTGAAGTTTAGTTTTAATTGTTTGAAATTTTATTTTATTTTATTTTTATTTTTATTGACTTTTCAGGACAATGAAGCTGAAATCAGTGATGGATTTTATTTGGAAGCATTCTTTCTCAAACTCATTATGCAGAAAGTGCTACTAGAGGGAGTCTTTCTTTTTCCTTAACTTGTTCTTTAAGGATAATGCATAGTTGAAGTTTGGGGGAGTGTATTTTTATGGAGCAGAAAATGAATAGTAGCTTTGTTGTGCCCATTCCTTGAATATTTTAATTATCATCATGTTTAATGATACTGAATAAAGAAATGAGATGTACTGTTCATACTTGCATTGAGGTTCTTTGTTGTTAGACATGTCTTCACAAGTATGATTTGAGTGGTTTGAATGCATTACATACTGTTTTATGTGTTAATTGGTTGAAAATGTTAAATTTGCAATTTTGAGGAAAATGCATTGTATTGTCACAACATCATTTTTGCTCTATAACGACATTATTTCTCTTTCTCACAACAAAGATTGCCCTAGCCTTTTATATATTGCAGAAATATAAAGAATGATTACTTTGGTTTGTGTAGTTTATTTCAATTAATGAAAAATGTTTTTCAAATATATTGTCAGCTTTTAAAAGTTTGTGATTACTTCGGTGAATTTGAATGATGAGTGAATTGAGTTGCTTGTGCTATGATAGATTTTTCTAAATTGAATGGCTTGATTAATGTAAGCTTTTGAGTTGTGAAATAACATATCAACATGTTCAGAAACTAAACAAGAAATTGATAGATTGAGGTAGGATGAGATGAATTGAATGAGGAAGTTGTAATGTTATCAATGAATAAGTTGAACTTCAAGACTCAGGAAGATTTAAACAAATGATGGAACAAATAAGACTTATAATTCTCGCTTTAGAAATACTTACACAGTGAACTCGAAAAATAACAGATATATCAAAAAGCACTCGAAACAAATTGTGCTAAGATTAGGGACATCTTCTGAGATCCATCACAATTTAATCTCCCAAAAGTCCTAGATCTTGTTAGATTATTAGTCAAGGCGAAATCCTAGGCAATACCACTAACAAGAAAGGATATAGGCCATTCTTGGAAGTTTGAACCTTTCAAAGCTTACCCTTATAATATGCATATGCATATATCTTAGTTCCTTATTTGAGCCAAGAGCTAATTTCATCATCAACCAAAGTAATGAAAGCCTAAATCCTTCCCTTAAATCTAATACTATAAAGGAAGTGGAACCCTTTGTTTGCCCAGACAGCGACAAGTACATCAATATAGACATATTTCAAGTTTGGGGAGTATTATTTTGAAATGTAAAGGAGAATAAGAATAGTTGATGGGAAAAGGAAAACCAATTGAGGATGAGGAAAGAGGAAAAAGAATGAAGAAAGAAGTCAGGAAAATTACAAAGTATCAAGGTGAACGAGCTGTCTATAGTTCTCCTCAACGAGTTAAGTTCTTAGGGGTGTTTATACACCTAGTACCTTAACTAATCCTGTAATGGAGTTACACTAAAGTTCTCTATGGGTGGTAGAAAGCTTAAAAAGACAAAACATCGTGACTATTCCATAAGCTTTGATGTAAAAATGAAAAGTAAAAAAAAAAGCTTCTTAATATGAGGAACTCCAATTTACAGCCTAAAGGTGGTCAAGAAAAACACCACAATAGAGAGTATGTAGAATGATGCACCAAACCAAGTTTGGGGTTGTTTGAAAGTTGACATTAGTGGAAAAGTAAAGGATGAAAAATGAAGGCAAATATGTTGAATTGCAAGTGGAATCTGGGAAAATTTGAGCCTCAATTGTTCATTTATCTACCTGATGAGTGCCTAAAACACTCATGCCATAACCGCGTCTGTCTTATTGTTTTAGCTTTATTTTACAGTTAATTATGTATTTTTATAGCCCGACATCTTATTTGTGTATTGTGTGTGAACTGGCAGTGAACTATGTTTTTGGGAAGCATTTTGAGCAAAGGGCAGAAGTGCATAAATGGCCGAACGCCGTGATCGTTCCCAACGCCACGACGCCCCAGAAGGCCGCGACGCCTCAACGCTTCGACGCTTGGGTCAACAAGAATAGAAGTCAACAAGCGGCAACGTCGTGAAGCCTCAACGTCGCAACGTCTCAAACGCCGCGGACGCTGCAACGCCGCACGTCGCGAAGCTTTTTTTCCATCATTAAAAAAGCAAAAGAGGGACCGTGCACTCCTGAGGAATCTGAGGACGTGACGGTCAAGCGCGCACCCGAAGCAGAGTAGCAATAATTCGTGATCGCGGAGAAGAGACTCACTTTTGTATTTTTCTCGTTTTTCTGATAAAGCTGCTAATGTTTTATAGATTGGACACTTGTGTAACCACCTCCAATATGTTCTAGTTTTTATTCAGGGCTCGCTAACTCACATTGCATGGATTAGAGATCGTATTTTCATATTATTTCAGTTGTTTATGACTTTGCTCGTGATATGCTCTATAATTCATGATCATTTACATGATGGATGTCCGCCAACATCGCATGATTTTGCTGGGTATCCGAGATCGAGAGATGAGGATGCCCAGTGGATTCACAGAGCGAATTCCTCGGGTCAATCTTGACGATTTGATATATATATCTCGATTCCGAGGGTGGCGACATGTTAGATCATTTAAGCGCTGAGATTTCCAATAAAGTGTAGATACACCCAACCATGCTAGCGAGATAGGAGGATACACCTCGAGAGAGGGTATCTCGTAGGCACGATCACCCCGTCATCAATAAGTCGTGAATAAACTGAATAGTAATTTGTCTAGGTAGTAATCCATCAAAAGTGGCAAGGGGAGACAAAGCCCTAGTCTCCACAACACAGTAATTTACTAAGTTAAAGTAGGTTAGTTAAGTTCACACATTAGTTAACTTGTCACTCAAAGATTACGTTCAGATAATATTAAAAGGCCAAACTCAGCAATCAACGCACTTTTCCCCGTGGATCGATATCCGTACCCTAGGTACACTGTATTACTTGAGGCAACGCATGCACTTGCACACATAGGCGTACATATTTTACACATCACGCCTTCTACTTATCAAGTTTTCGCGTCATTGTCAGGAAGGAGAGTTTAGTGTTGATATTGATAACAAGGCAATTAAATATTATTCTGGAATTTTTGTTTTTACTTTGTTTTACAAGTGCTGGTAATTTGGTCTTCCTGTTTTGTGTGTTATTGCAGTCAAGGTTACAAAGAGTATATGCGACGACGGGATCAGGTTGATCTACATCCGTTTGATCCTGAACCGGAAAGAACTTACACCGATTACGCTGAGAACTGAGAACAGCACATAACAGAAATCTAGCAACCATGCAGAACGAGGAAGAGCAGAACCTTAACCTTGAGCAAAACGAGCCACAAAGGGGCCGTAATGGGAATAACTAGACACAAGCACTGTGCCGCGATACAACTGCATCACCGATTCATGTTAAGCGAGGAGCTCGCTCTACCGCCTGGGAGTCGTCGCACTCATCCGCACCACCTATTCGTGCAAATAACTTCTCAGTTGAAGTCAAGAACCCATAGATGCTTCCGTAACATCCCGCTCCACGAATTACCCAATGAGAACCCAAATATGCATTTGACCAATCCTCGGTCCGTGACACGATCAAGGGCCAACGGACACAAGAGGCACTCAGGTTGAGATTGTTCCCACTCTCACTAGGTGATAGAGCCAAACATTGGTTGACAAGTCAACCATCGGATTCCATTACCTCATGGAACGACTTAGTGCAGAAGTTTCTGACCAAGTTCTTCCCACCTACAATAAATTGCCCAATTGGTGCAAGAGATCAATACCTTTGGACAACTAGAGGGAGAGAGCCTGGCAGAAGCATGGGATAGATTTCACGAACTATTGAGGAAATGCCCACATCACGCACTACTTCGCATGGATGCAGTCCATACTTTCTATAATGGTCTCGAGGAATGCGAATAGAATGTAAAGGATTGATGCTTCTAAGAGGAGGGGCGCTAATGAAGAAGACCATTGCATCAAGCATATGAAATCCTAGAAGACGGCACTAATACTCAACTGGCCTGCAGTATAAGACTACGCTAGCTGAGGCCATAGGCAACACAGATAACGAGGTTCTCAGAAATCTAGTTACTCATGTTGCATAACTTACTAAACAGCTGACTAGACAAGAAGGCATCACACGCATACGACAAACCCATGGGAGTTGTGTGAATTTCAGGGAGTGCCAAGACAAAGAAGATGTAATGCCACTGGGAAACCAAACAAAGTAGAGCAGCCCAAGATGTGTCGAGGTTTAATCGTAATCAACCATAAAGAACAAGGTCGTGATGGGGGCAACAACCGCCGTAACTAAAATCAGTGGCTAAGGGGTGGCGTAATAATCAGAATAGTCAGAACAGCCAAAGTTGGTACGGAGGAACAATCAGAATAACATGCCACCACCTCGAGTAAGCGAACCACCTCCCGAGAAAAAAGTGGACTTGGAACAAGCCCTTGCGCAAATGCTCACCTCACATACTGCCTTTATGAATGAGACAAAGGCGAATATGCAACACCAAGCCACCCAATTGAACAATCAAGCAGCACAGTTGAGAAATTTAGAGGTGCAGATGGGCCAAATGGCCAATCTATTGACAGAAAGGCAACCGGGTTCCTTACCAAGCAACTCAGAAGTGAACCCGAGAAGAGAGAGGGGAATGAAATTTCGTAAAGTAGTCACACCGAAAAGAATTGGAGATACGTGGCAACCCCAATGACAGAGGAATGGAATCGAGAAAGTCATCCACCCCGCCGTAATGATAAACACGCAGAGGAACAAATTCTCAAGAGAAGGGTAAACATGGAGACAAAACTGAAGCAAAGGATTGCACACAACCCATAGCTCCAATTCCGTATCCACAGCGTCTAAAGAAGCATAGGATGGATAAGCAGTTCACTAAGTTTATGGAAGTATTTAAGAAACTGCACATCAACATTCCGTTTGCTGATGCTTTGGAACAAATGCCAAGTTATGTAAAATTTATGAAGGACATCTTGTCCCAAAAGAGAAGACTGGAAGATTTCGAAACAGTTAACCTAACCGAGGAATGTAGTGTTATCCTTCAGAGGAAGCCGCAAAGCCGAAGATCCCTGCAGCTTCACTATCCTCGTACCACATCTGAGACGCCATCTTGCGTAGCTCAGGTGATTCAGCCAAGATTAACCTCATGCCCCTATCCATATTTAGACAGTTGGGGTTAAGAGAAGCTCGCCCAACCACGGTCACACTCCAGCTAGCAGATAGGTCCTTAAAACATCCATGAGGGGTGATAGAAGATGTCTTAGTGAAGGTTGACAAGTTTATCTTCCCAGCCGATTTCATTGTATTAGATATGGAAGAAGATAAAGAAATACCCATAATCTTGGATAGACCATTTCTTGCAACTCAGGGCAATGATTGACGTTCAGAGGGGAGAGCTGAAATTGAGAGTGCAGGGAGATGAAGTAAAGTTCAACATGTTCGAAGCTATGGGACATCCGGCAGAGAGTGATACATGCTTCATGACAGACTCCAGAAAGCATAAGAGTTCAGCCAAAGTGGTCTCAATCGATCCTTTGGAGGCTAGCTCTAGTACGCAGTGATTCCTCGAGAATCTAGGCGAAGAGGCTGGAGGAGTATGTAAATGGATGATTCTTCAACCCAATAGAAGGAAATATTTTGAATCTCAGTGAAAATGCTAAACACCTAAGGTCACTGGGCTGAACAACCACCCAAGATGGAACAAAAGCCATTACCTAGCCATTTGAAGTATGCATATCTTGGGACGGACTCCACCTTACCAATGACAGGCTTCAAGGCCCCCTCGATACAGAGGAGGAAGATAGTGTTATTGAGGGTACTTAGAGATCACAAAAATGCACTCGAATGGTCTCTGGCCGATTTAAAAGGGATGCGCCCTTCTATGTGCATGCATCGAATTTTGTTGGAGGATGGTCACAAGCCTTCAGTGAAGGCACAGAGGAGATTGAATCCAACCATGAAAGAGGTAGTTCGCAAGGAGGTATTAAAGTGGCTGGATACCGGGGTCATTTATCCTATTTTCTCGACAAGGTCGCAGGAGTCCCAAGACAAGCAAGACTTCCAAGAAGGGAGGAACAATCGTCATAAGAACCGAGAATAGCACATTACTGCCTTCTCGAACAGTCACTAGGTGGAGAATTTGTATTGATTATCGGAAACTGAATAAGGCCACCCGAAAAGATCATTTCCCATTGTCGCTTCCCCGATCGATGTTGATCAATAGGCCGGACACGAATACTATTGCTTTTCGATGGATATTCGCTACAATCAAATTAAGTTATAGCCCCCGAAGATCGTGAGAAGACGACATTCACATGTCCCTATGGACATTCGCATTCGCACGGATGCCTTCGGGGCCGCAATGCACCGGGTACTTTCCAACGATGTATGATGGCCATATTCTCCGATATGGTTGAAAAGACAATCGAGGTCTTCATAGATGACTTTTCTGTCTTGGGAAGCTCCTTCGACAATTGTCTGGAGGATTTGAGGTCGGTGTTGATCAGATGTGAGGAGACCAACCTTGTAATCAATTGGGAGAAGTGCCATTTTATGGTACAGGAGGGCATTGTACTTGGGCACAGATTTCTGCAAGAGGAATAGAGGTAGATAGAGCAAAGATTGAAGCAATTGAGAAATTACCTCCACCCTCATCTGTAAAAGGAATACGAAGCTTTTTAGGCCACGTTGGATTCTATAGACGCTTCATCAAAGACTTTTCTTAGATTACAAAGCCGTTGTCGAATTTACTGGTCCAAGGAACCCCATTTGAGTTTGATGGCACGTTGTATGCGCCGCGCATTTGGCAAAGCCTTGAGATAAATTTGATATCACGTTTATCGTAGTGTTCGATCGCTTTCCATCGAGCTAATGTGTGACGAAGTGACTATGCGACAAGGGGCAAAGAAGCGTAAAAGAGAACTAATATTTCAGTGATCTACTATGCTAGCAGACCTCGAATGATGCCCACTGAACTATGCCAACAATTAAAATAACCATTAGCCATCAAGTCGCTTTTGATAAATTTAGCCTTATTTGATTGGTAATAAGGTAGTAGTCCACTAATCATTCGCCATAAAATACTGATGACTAAAAAGATGCCAAGCCTGTGATTAATCCTGGGTGGGTTCTCTTGCCGCAAGAATTGATGTAGGAGATTAAGGACAAGAAGCGGAACTAGAGAACCTTAGTTGCGATCATCATCTTTCACTTAGGAAGTGGGCGTATGATGTGCCCATGTGCATGACAACTTCCCCGATGAGCAGCTCTTAGCTATTGAAGACAAAAGGGCGGTTCCATGGTTTGCAAACTATGTGAATTATTTGGTAGCCAAGGTAATCCCTCTCC
The DNA here is from genome assembly GCA_016808115.1 of Tetrastigma voinierianum. Lineage (NCBI taxonomy): Eukaryota > Viridiplantae > Streptophyta > Magnoliopsida > Vitales > Vitaceae > Tetrastigma > Tetrastigma voinierianum. Next base: position 942,950 of record JAEQBH010001468.1, on the reverse strand, counting down.
GTAATTTAGCTATCACCGTAAAAGAGGTTTTTCAGACACTGTTACTACTATTGGGAGGAACCTATTCTATACGTGCATCGTGGCCGCACCAAGTGATTCGTATATGGGCCCGAGGACCTAAAAATGACTAGTATTCTAAACCATCGCACACTTTACCATGTGGGAGGCTTATTCGTGGCCAAAGAACAAAGAATGCCTAAGGTACTTCAATCAGCTTATTGGCTCTAACTTATTCATGATGCTCATCGGGCCAGATCCACCATGATAAAATGCTGCTAATGGGGAGCATTTCTAGAAAGGATGAACCACCCATGCACACAATTCTGGAAGTGGAGCTGTTTGAATTATGGGGGTTGGATTTCATGGTTCCATTTCCCCCGTCATTTAATAACCTGTATATCTTGGCCGGCAAGATTATGTCTCTGCTGGTCGGCTAAAGCACCACTCGCACTAATGATGCTAAGGTAGTGGCCCAATTTCTTCGCAACCATATTCTCACTGCTCGCACTTCCCCGCCGACATGACAATGGTACCCATTTCGCACAAGATGATTGACAAAGTTCGCACAAGTATGGAGGCGACATCACACATCCTCGTGATATCACCCACCGACAAACGGGCGCAGGCATCGAATCGAAATTAAGTCCATTCTCGAAACAATCAATGCCCAGAGGGACTGGTCGAAAAGATTGAGGATGCACTTCCGCATGGCAAAATAAAGATTAAGACACTTCGGGTATGTCGCCAATCCGAATCGCTTATGGAAAGCATGCCACCCACGGCGGAATTGGAGCAATGGAGCCTACTAGGCAAATCTCCTGGTACCGAACACGACGTACACAATGAGAGAAGCCGGATACTTCAACTCGAATCGGACGACCAACGGTTATGAGAATGCCCAATTCTATATGAAAGGACGAAAGCCTGCACGATAAAACATATTGCCATCGAAGGAATTCGAGGCGGACAACAGTCCTCTGCTTAATTCCCGACTAAACTTTTTCCGGAAATTAAAGTCAAGACGGTCGGACCATTTACTTGCGGATTCAAAGTTTTTCCATACGAGTGCGGTTACGTGATCCTGAGAAAGGAACATTCAAAGTTAACACCCAACTAGCAGCCGCATTTGGGGAGCCGCATTCCATACTTTAACAGGCGACCATTCCATTTGACACGTTAGAGGAAGTAATACAGCTGAAAGTCATTTGAGCCCGAGTTTCAAGTAATATTTGGAGATCTTTGTGTGGCCGCGAGCTAACCCACATTAAACAAAACGCTTCTTGGGAGGCAACCCAAGATTTTCTTGCACTTTTTCTTCCCATAGTTTATGTTTTATTGTTTTGTTTTCATTTTGGTTTGGTTCTCCGTCTACTTCCGTAATCGGGATCTTCTTTTGGTTGTCTGTTCTCAGGGCCCAAGATCGGATGTAATGTGGAGGTCTCGCTCGAGAAAATCACTTCAGAAGTTATAAAGGGTCACCAACTGATCTAGGGGGGGTTCTATCACACCTTAGCACTTCATTGAAATTCCTACATCTAGGCCTTCTCTCAGACATCGCTGACAAAGGTAACGCTCTTCGTGACGCCTCAACGCCGCGACGTCGATTTTACTCGCTCGAACGTCAGCGACGCTTCGATTCCAACGCCGCTGACGCGCAATTAACCCATCCTCGCAACATCGCTGACGCAGATCACAATCGCCGCCAATGCTGATTACACCTTCCGAACGCCGCGACGCTGCACCCGCAGACGCCACGACGCTGCTCGCTTATCAAATCCATCCTTACTCGATCCTACCCTTTCCCTCTCTTTGCCTAAACCCTACTGCACCCCATTGTCATCTTCACCACACACACCCACACCCTAGCCAGAATCCACTCCCACACCCGTCGGAGGCCATTGTTTTGCCCTCTGACCACCACACCGACTTTGCCACCACCATTCATTCATCACACCAACGAGGGGGTGTTCGCGCCGTCCACACCACGCATTGGTGTCCTTGAATCGATTAGGTTTAGTTCGCCCCTGTTAGGCCTAGTCCTCCATGTTAGGTCTAGTTTAAGCCGGTAGGTTCTCTAGTGCGCCTGTGTTTGTGTCTACCTCCCTGTTGCCCATTCAATCTTAGTCTTCATTGTGCACCTTAGGTGCTCGACATATTGTCTAGACCATCCGGGTGTGGCCCCTTGGTCTATCTCTGCCACAAGGCAGGCCACCTCAGGACCTTAGGCGCCTAGATTTTCCTTTACACTAATGCCTGCAAGAGGCGTATTGCCTCCAAACTGATCGGGCTAGTGAGGACCCGCCTCCAAATTTCGACGTCACGAGGTTTGTCAACTAGGGTGCCGCCGATCGGTTCGGCACCATCTGTAAGAACCGGTCCTTTATCAAAGAAAAGGGCTTCCACCACCCCGACGATTTCTTTAGAAAGACTATTGCGACTAAGGGATGGTGGACGCTTTGCCAACCACCTCGTCCAGCTGCGATGAGTGTGGTACGAGAATTCCCATCTAACCCGCTCCCACGCCGCCAAGAAGGTCCGAAAGCGGTGTGTTGGTAGACTTCGGGGCCACAGTCTATCAACCGCTTTTATAATCTTGATCCCGCCCCCTGAGCCTTTCAATCGACTTCATGTTTACCGACATCTGAGGTCATTCTGTTTTGACAAACGGTGGGTGAGGGAAGCTCAACAATGATGGGCACACCGCTCCACTTCAAGGCCAAGACGGCCTATATCCCCAAAGTCCGGGCATCACTTCATCACGTCAAGGCCTCATTCGACCGAAGAACGCTGCGTGAGGTGATTGCCAAGTGTGCCCTGCTCAACTACGCCATTATTCAAAGATATTCCATTCTGATAGCCAAGTGTGCTATAGAGAGGATGCCATCCTCCATAACCGGGACGCTAAAATGAATTTGGGGCACCCTTTCCTTATATACGGCCTATGCACACGAGCCGGGATGCCCTTAGATGCCAACGAGGCGTGGTTACACCCAATTAAGGCTATATCGGTTAAGCGAGACAAACCGGGTGTACCACGACCTGAGGGGACGTATGACTCGGGCCATGAGCCCTCGGACGAGGAGGAGCTCCACAACTATCAGGCCCATTTTGGACTCCTGGGCGATACCCAGGGTGACATTGGGCAATCCTCCACTCACCCACCACCATCACCACGCGACCTCAGGTGACTTATCCCGTCCACACCGACCCAGAGGACCCAAGGCTCTCCCCATCGATCACTTTGATGCTTTCTCGGGATGAGACCTGTGAGCACCGAGTCCTCATTACACGGATACGGAGGCCCTTCGCTACCGACATGCGTACGCTGGGCCAACCAGCCACTATCTCTCCGGGCCAGCCAGCCCCTCCAAGCCCGGGCCGCTTCAGATTCTCGCCCTCCACCAGCCACCGCCGCCACCACCGCTGTGACACGTCCACTCCCCACGGAAGTTTCTTCGCCTTTAATGTTTCTTTATCGCGCAGGTGACACCGGCCACATTTGTTCAAAGTGCAAGGTTATCGGGTTTTTGTTCAATTAGCATATTTTGTGATGGGTTATTGTTATTTGTGTATTTCTACTTTAGTTTAGTTAGTTTATGTTTGCTTATTTTAGTATGCCGAGTCTTGTGTTTAGTTTGTTGCTTTGGTGGTGGTCATCTCTCTCGTTTAGTTGCTTCTGTTTAGGGGTAGTTTATGTGTGATTACAAGCCGGGAGAGTCAAGGATTCACTTTGACCGAGTCCATCACAACATGGAAAACAGAGTATAACTCCGGCAAAGGATTCAGAGGGTGTTAGATGCTCGGAATTAGGTCAATAGGCGGAGGCATAGCGGACCATCTGATATTCATAACTATTTCAATTGTTTGATTCCACACACAAATGATCTTCTATGGTAATGTTTGTCGTTAGTTCGCCATTATAAGTCCCAATAAACCTGGAGTTCTTAAACACTAAAAGAGAGACATCGAATAAAAGAAAGATGTTCGCCTTTCATCCCAAATGAAAACAACATAAGAACGTAATAGCTGATCTTCAACCTAATCTGGGCAATAAATCCGAGGGGCCTTTCAAAGCCCAATGCCCTGTCAACCGGGCCGGGAGTCATTGGACTTCACCGCCTGCTACAGGACGTAAGATGGAAGTTTCCCACAGCTTAGGCCCTTAGGTTTGGGCTTGAGTATTCTGGGTGACGCTCGAGGAACTGAACGCCCTGCCTCTAACCAATCGGTGGGGGAGTCACCAACTAATCCCCGCTACACAGAACACTTAGCATAAACTTACTTCGCACGCTAGCTTTGTTTTCGCTATGAGTAGGTATGTTCGGGAATGCAACCGTGCTGCTCCATCCTTTTGTAGTTAGATTTTCCCACCAGCGAAGCCAACTCAAGTTCGGGAGCGCCTAATCCCAGGGTGATATACTTCAGAGGTCATTTATCTCAACGCACATAGGTCCTTGGAAAGGTTATTGAATAACTCTGAGGTCGAGGCACTCACAACTACACCGAGTCACCCACCTTTCGAAAGTCGAACACCCCTGCGAATCTCCCCTTAAATCTCGAGAAAAATGGCAAAAGTGAGAGCTCATTCACTCTAATCTCTGCCTATCAAGACGTGCATCACAATCCTAGTGTTAGGTTATAATATGGAAAGGTTGAAGGCCCATGAGTCAATTCCTTACTGGGACATAAAGCAAGCCTAAGTTTGGGGGTGTGATGAGTGCCTAAAACACTCATGCTATAACCGCGTCTGTCTTATTATTTTAGCTTTATTTTATAGTTAATTATGTATTTCTATAGCCCGACATCTGATTTGTGTATTGTGTGTGAACCGGCAGGGAACGCGTTTTTGGAAGCATTCGGGAGCGCAGGGCAGGAAGCGCATGTCGGGCCGGAACGCCGCGACGTCCCCAACGCCACGACGCCCCAAAGATCGCGGACGCGCTCAACGCCGCGACGCCGGGTCAACAAGAATAAGTCAACAAGCGCAACGCCGCTGGCGCTCAACGTCAACACGCCTCAACGCCGCAACGCTACAGTTTTTTTCTCTCCATCATTAAAAGCAAAAGAGACTGTAATCCGAACGAGGACGACACCAAAGGCAACGTGAAAGCAGAAGCAATACCCGCACGTTGGAGAAGAGACTCACTTTTGTATTTTTCTGGTTTTTCTGATAAAGCTGCTGATGTTTTATAGATTGGACACTTGTGTAACCACCTCCAATATGTTCTAGTTTCATATCTAGGGTTTTGTTGAACCCTGTCACGATTGCATGGATTAGAGATTGGTATTTTCATATTATTTAGTTGTTTATGACTTGTTCGTATCTGCTCTATATCTATGATTTATTTACATGATGATGTCTGGCCAACATTGGCATGATTTTGCTGGGTATCCGAGATCGAGAGATGAGGATGCCCATGGATCTTAATGACCCTTGACCAATTCGGGTGAATAGAGATATCGCGATTCCAAGGGTGGCGATTGGATTAGATCATTTAAAGCGTTTGAATTATCGGGGTTGGGGTAAGATGCACGACCATCTTGCTTGAATGGGAGGATACACCTCGAGAGAGGAGGGTATCGTAGGCACGATCCTGATCATCAATAAGTCGTGAATAAAAACTGAATAGTAATTTGTCTAGGTAGTAATCCATGTCGAAAGTGGCGAGGAGACAAAGCCTAGTCTCATGACATACCGATGAATTTACTAAATTAAAAGTAGGTTAGTTAAGTTCACACATTAGTTAACTTGTCACTCGAGATACGTTAGGATAATATTAAAGGCCAAACTCGACAATCGCGCACTTTTTCCCATGGATCGTCTCAAGTACCTAGGTACAACTGTATTATGAGGCGTAGTGCACGCACATAGGCGTCATCATTTTACACATCAGCTTTTTAGGCTATCATTTCCTTGATTACGAACCACATATTACAAGCCTAAAAGACCTGATTTATCTTAAAGGTTGTATCTACCTACATTAGTGGAGATTAATATGACAAACAAGCATATGGGACTTAGAAGAATCAAGGAGAAGTTTATTATTGAGTAGTGTCTCAGAAGATTAACTAATATACAAGGTGAAAAGAGAAAGACCGTCGCACACTCCTGAATCGAGCGTTAAATAATTGAAATTTATTTGCATTATAAGGAATTATTTTTTGTTTAGTGAACTTAATTGAAAATCTTCCTTGTTCTAAATTGAAAACTTGTTCAAAAATAATTTTACAACTCGCCTGTTTTTGAGCTAAATTGTGGATAAAAGGGAAAAGATGTTTAGTACAAAACAGAAAAATGTCCTTAAAAATAAAAGCTGAATTGATTGAGGACAAACACAATTTTCTTTTGTGTGTTTGGGGATAAGCAAAACTTTAAGTTTGGAGGAATTTGATGAATCTTAAACTCATCTATTTTTAGTCCATTTTTCTTGCATTTTTTCATAAGTTTATGATTCATTTTAATGCAGAATTATGGAATAATCACCAACTTTGTGTTTTTAGATTTTGAATGTAGAAAAACAAAATCCGTGAAAAGCGGCAAAAAAATTAGCTAAGACGTATCGCAACATAATCTCGATTGTTTGCAACATAATCTCGATAATCGCAACAAAAGCTCAAAATGGCCAATGAGTAGTGTCATGACAAGACTGTGATATGTCTTAACGAGACAAAACTCTCAAGTTGGAAATTTAAAGATTGTGCGACATTTCAAAACTTTGTCGTGACATAATATGAAAAAGTTGATTGAGAATGTTGCAGCGAAAAGAAATAAATGTTGCGACATAATAATCGGATGACGCAAAAAAAACTATGTCACGACAATGGATTACTATGTCGCGACATTATGTAGTATTTATAAAAGCTTTTTTGTGTCATGACAAGAATGAAAGATAGAAGACAAGAAGAATGTCACAACATTCTTTTTGCTCTATCGCGACAAAAGATCAAAGAAAATTCCAGTAAAGTTTTGTCAAGACATTCAAACCTGTGTCACGACATAAAGAACTGAAGAGGGAAGAAAGAATGTCACAACACAACAAAACTATGTCGCGACAGAAAATGGCGGATTAAAGAGACAAGTCAATTTAAGTTGGTCACAACAAAGGTTTTGATGTTGCGACAAACATTTCAAAGAATGACAAGTTCAAGATATGATATATGTCGCGACATTTCTAATCTATGTCGCGACATAAATTTCAGAGGGTAGCATTGCAAGGTAAGAAAAGCTATGTCGCGATAGTAGAAGTTTTATGTCGTAACAATCACAACATAATGTTAAGATGGAACTCTATCGCGACATAGAAATTTATTGTCGTGACAAAGGTTGAGAATAACTACAAGAAGAATGTCGCGACATAGAAATTTATTGTCGTGACAAAGGTTGAGAAGAACTACAGGAAGAATGTCGCGACATAGAAATTTATTGTCGCGACAAAGGTTGAGAATAACTACAGGAAGAATGCCGTGACATAGAAATTTATTGTCGTGACACAATGAAGAGCGACAGGGAAAAACATTTGTCACGACCAAGGTTTTTATGTCGTGACATACCATTCAAGTATTAACACTGGAAGGCATGAAGAAATGTCGCGACTGAAGACACTTATATCATTAGAATTACAAGACAAATTCAGTTGAGCTATGTTGCGACATTTTAAAAGTATGTGACATAATTCAAAAGGCATAGAACATTGTTGCTTATAACTCTTTATGAGCCACAATAATTTGGAGGACAAATATAGATACAATGTTGCGATATAATTTTTCTATGTCGCGACAAAGTCGTCAATTGGGCCAGTTTTGGGAATCCACAACATTATCCTCGAATTTTGACCCATCATTTGAAAACCTATAAATAGAAGCACATAGGACAACGTGCGGCTTAGTGAACTTGGAACATACGAATTATTGGGTCTCCTTTGTATATTATTTTCTTTTATTTTCTTTGTTTCTTTTAAATGATTTAGTTTAAGCTAATAATATTTTAGTTAGTATTTTCTTTAGATTTGAACAATGATCTGGTGAAGTTTGAGTTGGTTTATTGTAAAAAATTTGGTTTTCATTACTACACGGTTCAATGATTTAAGAAATTTTGGAGTTCATTTATTTCAGTTTGCATGCAATTTTAGGGAATTTTCCTGATTAGTTAATCAGTGTTATTTGTAATCCAAATTTAAAAGATTGAGCTCCCTTTAGGAATGGACTGGTGTTAGTTATTATTTTCTGCGCAACTTAAAAGAATGTCATAGTTAGAAATCTTAAATTTATTTAATTGGTTTTGTTCTTGAAATTAATTGTTCTTCATATTAGTAGTTTGTACCTAAAAAAGGGTTGTATCTTGCTTTGATTTCCAGGAGGCTCTCTGATTGACGCAGAGATGGAGATTCCTAAGAGTATGGAGCAATTGCTTAGGGTATCCCAGACTAATATTATGGAACTAATGAACTCTGAAATATTACTCTAATAGATCATTAATTTACTCATGGTGTGAGGATTAGTTAGATGATGTATCAGTTTAATTGATTAAAGGTTTCTCCTCTGTCTGATGAAATGATTTTGATCTCATGTTAGCATAGATCTAATCAATGAGATAGAGAGTTTGATCAAATTCAAAGGATGTAAAACCAATTAGATTGGAGAAGGCTTGCATTGTCCTTGTCTATGACGAAATCTTGATCCTAAGATAGGGTGTGAAGTCTTTGGAAAGCAAATACCCGATTCTTAATAAAGGTTATATCCTACAAGTAGTGATTAGATTATGTGTCTAGAAGGAATATGGTTATCTAATTAGTGATGTATAGTGTATGGAGGAATCGAGCTATACTACCTTGTGATGAGTGCTTAAAACACTTTCAGTTATACTAAGATCTTGCATTTTCATGTTGATTTGGCATTATTTATATAATTTTGAGTGTTAGATTCCTTATTTAGTTTTTGTTTGTGAATCGGGCATAATGGCGAAAGAACAACGGAAAACCATTTTGGAGAATGGGAGCATGCGAGAAGTCAACGCCCGCGTCGCGGCGATCTCCGCGTCGCGGCGTCGCAGTCACGACGTGGGGGTCAACAAATGCAGAAGTCAACCAATCACCACGTTGCGACGTCACCACGTCGCGACGTCTCCACGTCGCGACGTCACCACGTCGCGACGTCATCTAAATCGCATCTCATCGTGCCATCTGAGGGCTGGGATTTTTTAGGTATCGAAGCGTGCGGCGGAAGGACGGAATTGGGAAGGCACAAACCACGAGACTTCAAGGATCTCCTTGGACTTTTGTATTGGTCTTTTATTATTGTTAGATTATTTTTTGGATCACATGAGGATGTTCTTCATTACATATTCTATTTCTTTCCTTCATGATGTTCAACCTTCACAAAGGTTACATCAAACCATCACGGACAATGGATTAGAATTTCACCTCGCATGTTAATCAATTGTTGTTAATTTATCACATCTGCTCTATACCTGCATGTTAATTATATGATAATATCTGGCGAAGTATTAACATACTTGCTGAAGATCAGGATTCGAGATGAGGGTATTCGAGGATCTGGGTAGAAGTAGCCTTTGGTAGATTGGGGTAATAGAGATGGTCAGAACTGAAGGTGGTTTGGGGTTGAACCCATTAAGCATTTCGAATCTAGAGTCGGGATAGAGATATGCTCGATTCTATTCACGAAATAGGCGAATATGCCTCGAGAGGATATCTGGTAGAGCAAGATCACCTCGCCATTGATATGTTATAAGCAGAGATTTGAGACCAAGCAACATCTTTAGGAGAATAATCCGCCCGAATGTAGCGGGGAGATTTAACCTGAAGCTCCCACATTATCAATTCACAAAACTTCAATAGTTTAGTTACAGTTAGTATTTAAATTCCATCTTAGAATCATTTATTCGAGATATTGTGCGCGGAATATCTGTAGTCAATTTTATCTTTCCGCATTGGATCGATATAAGTACACTAGTACACTATATTACTTGAGCGACGCGTGCCGCCACAGCGTATGAGGCGTATATTTTACACAACTGCGTTTGACTGTCGAGAGTTTTTTGGCGCCGTTCTTGTGAAAGGCTTAAATTGATATAGAGTAGTAAGCATATAGATAATATTCTGAATTTTTTTCTTTCTTTTGTTATTTTACAGATGCGTGGTGGGTTTTGTTAGTTTGTGTGTTATTGCGGTCTGAGGTTTTAGTGAGTACATCTGGCAATAAAGCCGAATTAATCAACACTTGTGATCGGAGCGAGAAGACACGCATAGATTGCGCCCGAGACGAGAGAATAGAGCAGTGGGAACTCAATAGTCATGGAAAACGCGAAGAGAACAAGATTTTGGCGTGGAACAAAGCGGACCTGAAGAAGCGAACTAGAAATCAAGCGGGCCATTCATACGACCCGAGCGATCCGTACATGCTATTAGATGATTCGTTCTACCTCAATGATTGTTGACGACAATCGAGCGGCCGCCCGATTCAAGCAAACAATTTTGAATTGAAGTCAGTCCGCGATTACAAATGCTTAGTATATTGTTCCATGGACTACCCCATGAGAACCGAACATGCATTTGACTAACTTCCTCGAAGTTTCGCGATACCATCAAAATCTGGCAAAAGTCGCGAAGAAGCCACTAAGATTGCGGTTATTCCCACTTTCACTCGAGTTAAGGCAAGCATTGGCTAACCGATTCGTACCAGACTCCATTACCATGGAGCAAATTTGGTACAAAATTTCTGACCAAATTCTCCCACTTAGTCAAAAATTGCACAAGTGGTGCAAGAAATCCAATACGTTTGGACAACTTGAAGGAGAACACATGTGGAAGCATGGGTGAGTTCCATGAGTTATTCTTGGAAGTGTCCTCACCCATAGGCTAACCGGATGGATGCAGATCCACACCTTCTACAGTAGTGCGAGAAATACAGCAGAACAATGATAGATGCCTCGGTTTTGGAGGATCATTGATGAAGGCTCCCGCAGACCGGGCGTATGAGATATTGGAAGATCTTGTGACCAACTGTCGGTGGCACAGAGAAGGCTGCAGAGTGAACAGTGGGTGGCACAGACCCAGTAGAAGTCTAAATAATCGGTAAATCATGTAGTACGGCTAACTAAGCATTGATTGAATAGACAGCGAGCAATTGTCTGTCTGGACCAACCCACAGGAGCGTGAATTTTGTGAAATTCGGCATAGTGGTGCCCAGTTGTCGGTCGGGAAACCACATCGTAGAAACCATTTCGATCGTATCGAGGTTTAATCGAGAATCAATCCACGGCTGACAAGGGCTAGTATGGGGGTAATGGCTACGGAATCGGAATCGGGGGACGAGGATGGGCGTAACAATGAGAACCCGGAATAATCAAAACAGCCAAGGGTATGGATGGAGACAAGTGAGTGTCTGCTGATCGAGCCAGGAGCCTAATGAACCACCTCACGAAAGAAATTTGGATTTGAAGCGGCTCTAGCACGGATGTTAACTTCTCATTCAGCGTTTATGAATGAGACCAAGGCGAGGCTGTGCGCTGACAAACAACCCAGTTAAACAATCAAGCAGCTCAACTAAGGAGTTTGGAGGCACAAATGGGCCAAATGGCGAACCTACTTCTGAAAGGCAATAGGGTTCTTCTTAGGAGCAATTCGAGGTAAACCCGAAGGGGAATGAGCACGTTAAAGCGATCCTGCTTAAGAGTGGGAGAGATTTGGAATCACAAGTACAACCCCCGTAGTGCGGTTAGAGCTAGGAGATCACGGCCCAGACGAGAAAAGATGATCACGATCAAACGATCCGCAGAGAGCGATCGACGAGAGACCTACAGTGAAGCAAGGGTCGGCCTCTGGGTCCCTTACCCCTGGCGTCTCGAAACATAAAGCGGATAAGCAATTCCACGAAGTTTATGGATGTTTTCAAAAACGCATATAAACATCCCATTTGTGATGCCTTAGAGCAAATGCCCGGTTATGTAAAGTTCATGAAAGACATTTTTGTCTCGAGAAGAAGATTGCGGACTTTGAGACGGTAACCGCTAGAGAATGCGGTGCCATCCTTCGAGAAAGCTCTGCGAAACTGAACCAGGCGATTTCACTATCAGGTGCACAATTGGAAATGCTATTTTGAAGAACCTTTGTGTGATTTGGGTGCCGGCGTGTCTTGTCTTTTATCCATGCTTTAAGCGTTTGGGATTAGGAGAAGCCCGTCATTCTGATCACTCTTGACTTACATGAATGGATCTTTGGCTTGCAGGGGATAATAGAAGATCTTAGCGTAAGGTCGACAAGTTTATCTTCAATGATTTCATAGTTTTAGACATGGAAGATAAGAGAAATACCGATTATCTTGGGAAGACCTTTTCTAGCAGCGCGAGCAATGATTGATGTGCGGAAGGCGGCGAAGCCGTCTGAAGAAGAAGTAAATTCAATGTCTTCGAGGCGATGCACGACCTGGCCCAGTGTCGTGCTTAATGGTTGATATGAAGTAGAGGCTATAGTGTCTAGCAAAGTGGTCTCAACGACCTTTGGAGACTAGCTAGTGGCGAATGCATGCGAGAACACAGTGTGAGCGAGGAAGAATGCGTTAAGTGGATGGATTCTTTTGGGCCTGATAGAGAGAAATGCTTGAATCGCTGGCGAAGGGGCTCAAGCGGCCAGGTTCCATCAATTGGCTTGACCACCAGATGGAACAAGCTTCTCTACCTAGCCATTTGAAGTATGCATGCACAGGGGTAGAATCTCTGTTGCAGTAATAATCAATCATCCTGGCGAAATGGAGGAGAAGTTGTAGAGAGTTCTTCGCGATCACAAACAAGCACTCGGATGGTCTCTAATTTGACCAAAAGTCAGCCCTTCTATGTGTATACAGTATTTTATTAGAGAAGATGGTCACAAGCCCTCAATGGAAGCGCGAGAGGAGGTGAATCAGAGCCGATGGAAGGTAGTTCGGAAGAGAGTTCTAAAAAATGGCTGAATCTTTGGGGTGGTTACCCCATTTAGGCAAGCGCATGGAGTAAATACAATTCGGGTAGTACCAAAGAAAGGGGATAAGCATTATCAAGGTAGAAAACAATATCTTACTGCCATCTAGAACAGTGACCGGGTGGAGAATTTGTATTGATAGAAAAGCCCGAACAAGGCCACTTTCGAGATCACTTTCCTCTGCCATTTCTGAATCGGTCTTTCGTCGATTAATGAATATGAATATTATTGCTTTTGGATGGATATAGGTTACCATCAAATCATCATACGAAGATCGAGGAAGACAACATTCACTTGCCCTATGGTACATTCGCTTTTCCGTGGATGCCTTTGGGTATGTAATGCTCCGAGCACCGAGAGAGATGCATGATGGCCATATTCTCGGCATAGTGAAAAAGACGGTGAGATTTTCATGGGCTGATTTCTCATTGATGGGAAACTCATTTGACAGTGTCTAGCAAATTTGAAGCTGTACTCACACGATGTGAAGAGACCAATTGAAGTACTCAATTGGGAGAAGTGCCATTTCATGAGTAAAGAGGGTATTGTTCTTGGACATAGGATCTCTACTTGAGAGGGATAGAGGTAGATAGAGTGGGTGAAGCAATTGAGAAGTTACCTCCTCCTTCTTACGTGAAAGGGATCAGAGTTTTCTGAGCCATGTTGGATTTTATAGGCGGTTTATCAAGATTTCTCCGCAGTTGCGAAACCATTATCAGTTGTTAGTTCGGGGGAGATCCCATTCGAATTTGACTCCCGTGCGTACATGCTTTCTTTGTATTGAAGAATAAGTTGATCTCGGCTCCTGTGTTGCGCTCAGTTGGTCTTTTCCATTTAAGGCGATGTGTGATGGCGACTATGCAATTGGGCGGTTTGGGGCAGAAACGGGAGAAGATATTTCAGGTGATCTACTACGCAAGCAGGACGTTGAATGATGCTCCAAGGCGGAATTATACGACCCTAGAAGAGTACATTGGCCATCGTCTTTGCTTTCGACAAATTCAGGCCCTATTTAATTGGCAACAAAGTCGTGGTGCATACTGATCATTCGGCCATTAAGTACTTGATGACCAAGAAAGATGCAAAACCAGATTGATTCGGTGGAGTCCTCCTGTTACAAAGAATTCGTAGAAATAAAGGATAAAGGGCCTTGAAAATTTGGTAAGCGAGACCATCTATCAGCGGTGGAAGGGGCCGAGATGATATTCCCGAGTGAGCGATGAATTTCGGATGAAACTTTGCTATTAAGGATAAGAAGGAAATTCCTTGGTTCGCAGTTATGTGAACTATTTGGTGGCAAGGTGATTCCACAGAATTTATATCGAGAAGAAAAAAAGGTTTTTCGCACACCTTAAGCACTACTATTGGGAAGAGCCTATTTCTCTGATTTTTGTCTTTGTCAGTGATAAGGAGATGTGTACTGAAGATGAAATGCATAATGTGCGAACCATTGTCACATATATCGTGTAATTGGACACTTTAGTGAGCCAGAGAAACGACGAGTTCTACATTGGGCACTATTGGCCTTCCTTATTTAAAGATACCGATATTGGTTTCGACAAGTGTCATGAATGAGAACATCTCTAGAAAAGGACAAGCCACCTATGCATCCTATCTTGGAAGTGGGTTGTTCGTCTGGGGATCGATTTCATGGGACCATTCTGCATCATTGCAACGAATTTGTACATCTTGTTGGCGAGTGGACTATGCTTGAAGTGGGTAAAGCGTTCTATGAATGATGCCAAGGTTGTGATTGCAGTAATGTCTTCTCCACGTTTTGGAACTCCTAGAGCTTTGATCACGGATAATGTTTTTATTTCTGCAGCGAGGTAATTGATAAGGTTTTTAAAGTGTAGATGCATCATCGCACATCCACGCCACCACAATCAAATGGACAAGCGGAGAATTATCAACGTGAATTAAATACATACCTGAAGGCGATGGCAATCCCGGGAAGAGTTGATTAAAGATGAGCCGATGCTGGGCATATCGCACGCATTAAGACCACAGCTGGGTATGTTGTTCAGACTTGTATGGTGGAAACATCATCTTCGGTGGAATTTGGGCGCCGAGCTTATTGCGGGCGCTCGACGCTAAGCATGGGCGGTGGCTGGTGAAAAAGCGACTACTTCAACACCGATGAGCTTGATGAGTTCAGAAAGCGAAGCATACGAGAGCGCCGTATTTACAAAGAGAAGACGAGGCACGGCATGACCGGCACATCACTCGAGAAAGAGTTCGTTTGGACAACCATTCTTTTATTCAATTCCGCCTGGCTCTTTCGGAAGTGAAGTGATGGTCAGGGACCTTTCTGGTGACCAAAGTCTTTTATGGAGGAGTGGAAGTTTATGCAGAAAGGCACATTCACGGTCGCGATCAACGTTTGAAACCGTACTATGGAGGCGAAGTGTTGGCAGACAAGCACGTCATTCCTCTATGACGCGAAGCGGTATAATCAACAATTATGCGGGTTTCGTTCTTGCTCGCATTGAGATTCGAGTCGTCCAGGCTATAGGCATTAAACATAAGCGCTTCTTGGGAGGCAACCCAAGTGTTCTTAAATTCTGTAGTTTTAAATTCTATAAGTTCTTTTCAGCAATTTTTGGTTTCTAGTTGTGTTCACGATCAATGTTTTTGTTTGTTGGTTTAATTGCACGACCGGGCGTGGGTGCCGGGTATTGACGTCTGATGGCTAGGAATGAGTTCCCACGTGGAGAGTTCTCGAAAGAGTGGTATAATATGTCGGAAGAATTTCTTGAGAGACCTTCTACGTGCGTCATGACGTGGGATTCTCACGATCGCGGCGTGTGGACACTCGCGTCGCGGCGTCGTTTATACACGTCGCGGCGATCAAATTGTAAGGCTCTGTCGCGTCGCGGCGATGGGATTCTCCCGCGTCGGCGGCGATCAAATTGGGCTCACGTCGCGTCAGCGGCGTGGGATTCTCCGCGTCAGCGACGTCAAATTCTCACGTCAGCGTCAAATTCTGCCGTCGCGGCGTGTTGGTAACCTCCTGCGTCGCGTCGCGGCGTGGGCTTCCGTCGCGGCATCATTTTGACATGCTCTACGCCCGCGTCGCGGCGATTTATACCTGCGTGGCGGCGTGCGTACAATCAAGCTCTGTCGCGTCGCGGCGTGGCCGCCGCCGCGTCGCTGACGTGAGGCCCAGTTTAACCCTAGAATCGGTCATTTTTGGCCTTTCACCGCACCATCTCCTCGAAACCTAGCCTCACTCTGCCTGTGGATTTCATTTGGACCAGAATAGGAGATCTCCTCCCAGTGCTTTCGTGGAGCCAGCACATCAAGTCACCCGCATTAATGGGTTTGGACCATATTGGCTTCTCCCACCGCTGTGTGTCAGGTTCTAGCTTGGGTATATTAGTTAGGGTTTCTTTTATTATTGTTTTTGTGTAGCTGGGGTCTTTTGGGAGGTCATTTGGGAATTAGCCCCAGATTCAATTAGGGTTTAGAGTCCTCCTTTAGGTCTTGCTTGAGTCTTTAGGTAGTGTTGATTAATTTCCATTGTCGTGCATATTAGGTGTTTGTTATTGGGTTAATTTAGGATGGCAAGCGGCAAAAAGTTGCTGCCAGCGAGTCAGACGGCGAGGCCCAGAGCTCCCAGCGTCGATACCTCGCGTTTTTGTAAGCGGATCTGCATGGTCCGGTTTAGCATAATTTGCAAAGCCGATCCTTCATTAGGAAGGGTTCCACCACCTGAAGCGATTTTTTAGCAAAACTATTGCGGCCAAAGAGGTTGGCGTGCTGTGCCCAGCCTCGCCCCGGTACCCGTAGGCGTGGTTGAAATTCTACGCCAACCTTGCCTCCAGCGTCCTCAAGGTCGAGTCTGAGGTGTATTGGTGGACTTATTGCGGTCGATCAATGGCTACTATGGCCTCGAGCATATTCACGGGCCCCTATGATCCAGCTCACGCGCGCGCACCACGACTACCATGAGGTCATGGTGTTGACGGAGTCGGGGGTGAGTGAGCGGATCGATAAGCGTGAGCCACGCGTAAATTTCAAGGCCAAGCGTTTGGCCTACATTCCTAAGGTGTGGCATCCTGCACATCGCCGCGTCTTATGCCGGCGGCGAATGTGTGTGAGTGGCCTTGACGCTCCTTGCCATTCACGGCTATCTTCTGAGATATACCATTTGGCCGTTAAGCGGTGCTCGAGGATACCATCCTCCATAACCGGGATGCGAAAATGAACCTGGGGCACCCTTTTCTGATCTTCGGCTTGTGCAAGCAAGCCGGGGTGCCCCTTGACGACAATGAGGCCTGGCTTCACCCAATTAAGACCATATCGGTCAAGCGGGACACACCTGGTGTCCCGCAACCTGAGGGGGTTTATGACTCGGGCCATGAGCCCTCCGATGAGGACGAGCTTCAGTTATCGGGGCTCGCTATGGATTCTGGGTGACACCCCGGGAGGACGTGGCCGATCCTCGTCACCGACCTCCTCCTCCGCAATGACCTCGAGGCGACCAGTCCAAACTCCCTAGTCCTTCCCCCGATGGCCCAGGGACCGGTGCTCTCCCTCGGCAGCGTTTGGCGCGATGCAGGATGAGACCCGGGGCATCGAGTCTGTTGCTAGGACATGGAGACGGCTATGTCGCGACATGCGCACCGTTACGTATCAGGCCATCATTCTCAAGCGGCGGGCTATGCGGGCTGTTCGCGCGGCTCTGGCTTTCACCATCCACCGCCCCGCCACGCGATCTACGAGGGGAGTCCCTTACCCTCTATGTTTTTACTTTACCAGTGGGGACACTGGATCTTTTGTTGGGGGGGTATTTTGTTCGGATACTATGTTTTGTTTATCACTGCTTTATTTGAGTTGTTTTTAGTTTTAGTAGTTTATAGTATTGTTAGTTGTTCGCATTTGGGTTGTGTTTTGTTTAGTATTTATGCGGTTGTAGGTAGTGTTAGTATTTGTTTGAGTTATTGTACACATCGCATATTTTGCTTGTAATTTGGTGAGTTAGTTGTTAGTTGTTTGTTTGTTTTAGGATATTCATGCATAATGTAATGTGCATTCGGTTATGCCATGTTGAAAATTGAGGATCGGATTTTAGATTAGTTCACTATAGATTTGTTCGAATGCATACATTTGTTTGATGCTTTCAGTAATTAGATTGAATAGGTGAAAAGACTAGTAGACCAATCCGGGTAGTCAAAGAAGCCAATTCTCAAAAAACTCTATCGCACTCACACACACTAGTGGCTTGATCGGAGTATGTAAGTACCGAACCCGGCTAAAGTCGGCCAACTGGGGAGATTCGAACCATTTAGTGATGGGACACCTAAACAAAAAGTTGCCGTCGAGCCCCAACCAAAAAAGAAAAATAAAAACATGAGAAAAAGAGAAAAAAAGAAAAAAAAAAATAAAAATAGGCATATGCATAAGAATAAAGCGGGATCATCGATCGGAATCAGGGCCGATCGAGGGCTATCCAATGGGATCATCCAATTTTCTTTTGTGTGTTTGAGGACCCTTAAACTTTAAGTTTGGAAGAATTTGATGAATCTTAAGCTCATCTATTTTAGTCCATTTTTTTTTCTTGCATTTTTCATAAGTTTATGATTCATTTAATGCGAATTATGGAATAATCACGACACTGTGTTTAGATTTTGAATGTGAAGAAAGCAATCCATTGAGAAGCGACAAAAATTAGCTAAGACGGAAATGTCGCAACATAATCTCAGATTGTTGCAACATAATCTCAGAATGTCGCAACAAAAGCTCAAGGCAACCAGCAGAGTAGTGTCGCAACAAGCAGTGATATGTCGCAACAAAGACAAAGCTAAACTCAAGTTGGAAATTTAAAGATTGTTGCGACATTTCAAAACTTTGTCGTGACATAATATGAGAAGGATTGATTGAGAAATGTTGCAACAAAGAAATAAATGTTGCGACATAATGAAAATCAGATGACATAACTATGTCACGACAATGGATTTTTATGTCGCGACATTATGTAGTGACATAAAAAGCATTGTCATGACAAGAATGAAAGATAGAAGACAAGAAGAATGTCACAACATTCTTTTGCTCTATCGCGACAAAGATCAAAGAAAATTCCAGTAAAGTTTTGTCAAGACATTCAAACCTGTGTCACGACATAAAGAACTGAAGAGGGAAGAAAGAATGTCCACCTTACGAAACAAAACTATGTCGCGGCGAGTAGGCGGATTAAGAGACAAGTCAAGTTAAGTTGGTCATGACAAAGGTTTTGATGTTGCGACAAACATTTCAAAGAATGACAAGTTCAAGATATGATATATGTCGCGACATTTCTAATCTATGTCGCGACATAAATTTCAGAGGATAGCATTGCAAGGTAAGAAAAGCTATGTCGCGATAGTAGAAGTTTTATGTCGTAACAATCACAACATAATGTTTAAGATGGAACTCTATCGCGACATAGAAAATATGTCGTATTAAAGGTTGAGAATAACTACAAGAATGTCCTTTGACATAGAAATTTATTGTCGTGACAAGGTTGAGAAGAACTACAGAAAGAATGTCGCGACATAGAAATTTATTGTCGCGGCGAGGTTGAGAATAACTACGAGGAAGAATCTTAGTGACATAGAAATTTATTATTAGTGACACAATGAAGCGACAGGGAGAAAAACATTTAATCCACGATAAGTTTTAATATCGTGACATACCATTCAAGTATTAACACTGGAAGGCATGAAGAAATGTCGCGACTGAAGACACTTATATCATTAGAATTACAAGACAAATTCAGTTGAGCTATGTTGCGACATTTTAAAAGTATGTCGCGACATAATTCAAAAAAAAGGCATAGAACATTTGACATAACCTTTGCAAGCCCTGTGACAAAGGTAGGACAAATATAGATACAATGTTGCGATATGAATTTTCTATGTCGCGATGAAATTAGTCAATTGGGCCAGTTTTGGGAATCCACAACATTATCCTCGAATTTTGACCCATCATTTGAAAACCTATAAATAGAAGCACATAGGACACTGTGTGCAGCTTCAGCCGAACTTGGAACATCTGGGTAGCTGGAGTCTCCTTTGTATATTGTTTTTCTTTTTATTTTTCTTTTATTTCTTTTCGTCGATTTAGTTTAAGCTAATATTTTAGTTAGTATTTTCTTTAGATTTGAGCAATGATCTAGGCTGAAGTTTCGAGTTGGGTTTATTGTAAAAATTTAGTTTTCATTACTACCTGATTTCAATGGAATTTAGAAATTTTCTGGAGTTCATTTATTTCAGTTTGCATGCAATTTTAGGGAATTTTCCTGATTAGTTAATCAGTGTTATTTGTAATCCAAATTTAAAAGATTGAGCTCCCTTTAGGAATGGGTAGTGTTGAACAATATTTTACAACGCAACTTAAAGAATGTCATAGTTAGAAATCTTAAATTTATTTAATTGGTTTGTTCTTGAAATTAATTGTTCTTCATATTAGTAGTTTGTACCTAAAAAAGGGTTGTATCTTGCTTTGATTTCCAGGAGGCTCTCTGATTGACGCAGAGATGGAGATTCCTAAGAGTATGGAGCAATTGCTTAGGGGTATGTTAGACTAATATTATGGAACTAATGAACTCTGAAATATTACTCTAATAGATCATTAATTTACTCATGGTGTGAGGATTAGTTAGATGATGTATCAGTTTAATTGATTAAAGGTTTCTCCTGTACGTGAATGATTTTGATCTCATGTTAGCATAAGATCTAATCGATGAGATAGAGGATTTGATCAAATTCAAGGATGTAAAACCAATTAGGTGGAGAAGGCTTGCATTGTCACATCTGTAAGTGAAAATCTTAGTCAAGATAGGGTGTGAATCTTGGAAAGAAAAATACCCAGTTCTTAATAAAAGGGTTATATCCTACAAGTAATTGATTAGACCCATGTGTCTAGAAGGAATATGGTTATCTAATTAGTGAAATGTATAGTGTATGGAGGAATCCAAACTATACTACCTTGTGATGAGTGCTTAAAACACTCAGATTATACTCGCGTCAGTCTTGCATTTTCATGTTGATTTGGCATTATTTATATAATTTTAGTGTTAGATTCCTTATTTAGTTTTTGTTGTGGAATCTGCGGGCATAATGAGCGAAAGAGCGGCTTACGGAAGCCATTTTGGAGAAAGTAGGGGCATGCGAAGTCAGCACGCCCGCGTCGCGGCGTCTCCGCGTCGCTGGCGTCACGAAATCACGGCGTGGGGAGTGACAAAATGCAGAAGTCAACCAATCACCACGTTGCAGCGTCACGCCGCGTGCGCGACGTCTCTGTCGCGGCGTCACCCGCGTCAGCGGCGTCATCTAATCTGCATCTCATCATTAAATGCAGAGGGCTCGGGATTTTTAGGTATCGAGCGTGCGGCGGAAGAATGGAATTGGAGAACTGCAACCACGGACTTGAGGATCTCCTTGGACTTTTGTATTGGTCTTTTATTATTGTTAGATTATTTTTTGGATCACATGAGGATGTTCTTCACATTACATATTCTATTTCTTTCCTTCATGATGTTCTAAACTTATTTCTAGGGTTACATCAAACCCTGTCACAGACAATGGATTAGAATTTCACCTCGCATGTTAATCAATTGTTGTTAATTTATCACATCTGCTCTATACCTGCATGTTAATTATATGATAATATACGGCCAATGTGTATACTTACCTTTGAAGATCAGGATTCGAGAGATGAGGGTGACCCGGGGGGATGTTTGGGTAGGAAGTAGCCTTTAGCTGATTCGAGATGTAGAGATAGTCAGAGACACGAAGGTGGTTTTCAGGGTTGAACATTAAGCATTTGAATCAGGAGTCGAGATAGAGATATACTCGGTTCTATTCACGAAATAGGCGAGATATATACCTCGAGAGAGAGAGAGGATATCTGATGAGCAAGATCACCTCATGCATTGATATGTTATAAACAATTTGAATAAACATCTTTAGAGAATAATCCATCCCGAATGTGACGGAGATTTGGCACCACTGGGCTCCCACATTATCAATTCACAAAAACCAATAGTTTAGTTACAGTTAGTATTTAAATTCCATCTTAGAATCATTTATTCAGATATTGTCTGAAAAGCGGAATATCTGTAGTCAATTTATCTTTCCCTGTGGATCGATACTCGTACACTAGTACACTATATTACTTGAGGCGACGCGTGCACTTGCGCGTATAGGCGTATATTTTACACAACACGTTTTCAGCCTGTCACCTTGCATCTTTGACAAGTTCAAATTTCAAACTAGTGGCTGAACTATGTTATAAATTGATGCAAAAATCGATAATTATACATTGATCAATTTCCCAATGTTAACTTTACTCAGTGAACTCTCCAATCCAATTCATGTTGATTTTTTTTGTTCTAGTTATAGAATTTTAATTAGTCATTCTTTTTTAGTTTAAACAATTTTGTACTTTTGAGTTCAAATAGTAAGGATCTTGAGTAGTTGGAGTAATTGATCTTTAGATTTCTCAACAATCCTCATGAGAACGATACTTAGACTTATTTTTAATCCACTTTATTACTTGTATGACCTGTGCACTTGCAAAAAATTTCATTTAGACTAAAAACTACAAAATTTTATATAGAGAAAAGATTTATACATTGAAAAGAATAGTGACAGCAGTATTTTGGTTTATATAGAAAAAAGTTATAAATCAATAAGTTTTTGGTGCCGTTGTTGGGGATTCTAAACAACTTTCTAGTAGCAGTGTAAAAAATAAATCATTTGGTTTCAACTTGGTCAATCAAGTTTTTGGTGTCGTTACTGGGGACTAACAAGTCTTTGGTAGTCGAGTCAGAAATTTGGTCTAAACAGATAGAGTAAGTACTAGCACAATTATACCGAGAGTTATGTCGAGCCAGCTTGGGTTGTAGACACAGTATTAGCGGTTGTATTATACTGTTATACATGTCCATAACTTTATTTTATTATATACACATTCATATACACAACACATAATTAGCTTGCTTACTTTTTGTTTATTTTTTATTTAGCTCTAGTCTTGGGAGGGACTTCACGTGGGGCGACTCGATTTTAGTCGACCAACAGCACATCCAACACCTCTAGTCGCTCATGCCTTACATGATGACGACATCGATGTCGTCGATGGAGACATAGCTGACGGTGTCCACGATGGATTATCGGTTGAGGCTGCGGTTGAGCTAAAGCCAGCTCTTCCATTGGGGTGTAGGTGGAGAGTACCTTTGAAACGAGTGGATAACCCATCCGGTGTACTCCTCCTATACCGAGATCAGCTAGATGCACAGACTCTTTATCAAGTAATGGTATCTGTAAATGTAGATGGTTCCATAGTAATTTGATTCATCTTCATATCAACGTTATTGACGTAAAATGTAAATGTGTGGGTTTTATAGCAGTCTTACGTCAGAGAGTTGGTTGACCAACTACCAAATATCTGCTTAGCTGATCAGGAGATCTGGCGGACAATGTCACCGTTTATATGTTTTGGGAATGTTGAGTGGCATCGTCCAGAGCGAGTCTTGTGCCAATTTGGGCTACACCAGGAGATACCTCCATCTTGCTCTTGTGAGTAAGAGCTACATAGAGTGGATGCACGTGAATGACTTCGGAGAGGTTGGGCAACGTATCATGCTTGATACATTGCCTTAAGGAACGAGCGGACAGGATCACCACCTCACCCCCTATGGAGGGTATTATGGACTTCTTTGATCCATATATACAGTGGTATCGTCGTATTACATGACGTTTTATGACACCACCACTCTATAGGGATGATATGAGGTACCATACTACAATTGATACTACTTAGATTTTGGTAAGTTAGAGTCTTGTGATTCTAAAGTGTTTTTCAAATTTGAATCAATAGATTATGTATTTATAATTGTTTAGTTGGGTCTTTTATATCTCTTCCCTGGCTGACATAGCTAGTCGATCGCATGGGGCTACCATAGGATTAGTGTACGACTTACATCATATTGCTAGATTAGTGTTACACCAGATCAGAGAGGAGCATCGCATCACTGGACATGATCAAGAGGCATCTACTTCACGTGGACCATCCATTAGACCTCCGGTGTCATCCACTCCAGTTCGTATCCAGCCCATTCGAGGTAGAGGGAGAGGGGGAGTTGATCGGTGAGGTCGTGGTCGAGATGGTTGGTGAGTTTGTTGTCGAGATGGTAAGGAGGTCGTGGGTACACGGTAGACATGCCATATCACCCGCTCCCATATTTGTGCACGATGCTTCCATACCACCATGCATTACCATCACGAATACTTTTATACCCCCGCAGATTACATCACCTTTCATACCCCACATATGATTAGTACCCAAAGTGCTATTTTGGGCCTATCAGAATGGGTTTGAGTGCTTTGCGTCTTAATCATATCAGTCGCTTGATTGACATGTGTAGGTCCATAGTACCATTGATGCCATTTCGAGGTTTGTTTTGGTGATTTTCACAAGGTTTTGAATACCTCGGCCATATAGTTTCAAGTATGATGTTAAGATATATACCCGTCTTTGAGGAATCAGGTGTTTTCAACCATCGAAAATAAAGAAATTTGGAAAGTGGATTTGAAGGCATGCGGTGAGATGCGAGTGAGAGAAAGCAGGCGATCGAGTTTTTCGCTATGATTGCGAAAATTTACTGAGATTGCGAAAAATTCGCAATCATAGCGAAAATTTGCAATCCTAACGAGAATTGAAAATTCGCTAGGCTAAGCGAAATTTAGTAGCTAAGCGAAATTTATTGCCTAGCGAAAATTTATGATTTCGCTATCTCTGATAATTTCTGAAATTTGCGAAATTTCGCTAGCTAGCGAAAATTGTATTGATAGCGAAATTTCTCGAACTGGCTATCTGCGCCAGAGATTTCGCTAGGCTGGCGGGATTTCGCTGGAACTAGCGGAAATTTTAAGCCTATCTGGCGAGAAATTTTAAGCTATCCTAGCGAAATTCCCTGCATGCGAAATTCCCCTGTCTGTGATTTTGTATATTTGATCCCCAGAAACGACCCCCGTTTTGGTGTATTACCATTATAACCCTTATGTAATTTCATATTTTAGGTGTTTTGGTATTTTCTGCTTTGGGTTCATACTATAAGCCCCACTTTGTAACCTAAGCAGCTTTATGACTTTTCATTTTTATAAAGTTTCCAGGCTTTCATTTTGGGGTTTCATTTTCTCTTTCTCTCTTCTTTCTTTCATTTTCTCGAGTACGCCAAACATCCCTCTTGAGGATAATGACTCGAGGATGCTTGGCTCGCCTCTCAACCTTGAAGAGGAGGGTTGCTAGCTTGGTTTGGGGTTGTTGCGGGTTGTCCTCATGCGCCAAATGATCATAGTCTTGCATTTATGGTTCCATGCAGCCAAACTAGGGTTTAATGCCATTTAATGTTGTTCTTTACAATTGTACTTGCCATGCTTTAGGGTTCGAGTGCATATTTAATGCTAGATGCCTTTGATATCCTTTAGATGCCATTCTGAGCCATTGAAATGAGGTTGAGTGCTAGGCTTTTAAAGCGAATGGGACTTTGAATGCATAATACTTGTCTTGACTCCAAACAGGAGTGGTTCAGGTTAGGTTTTATAGCTAAACAAAGATCCCGCTCAAGCTGATCATATGTCATTCGCTCTAATACGAGAAATAACCCGAGACACTTTAATACCTCTACGTTGTCGCTAGTGACCCAAGCCTCAAGGTTACCTTTACATTTCACACTTCATTTCACCTATCATAGCTATCGGCAAACAAACAACCCCCACTGCTTTCAAACAAATCCATAAATCCAAAACAAAAGCTTCACCATTTTCAAACATCGATGCTAATCATTCGCGGATGAAAACCCATCCTCGCGGTTCGAATTTCTAGACTGCTATGCCGCAGAGCTTTCAGACTACGCAGAGGAACTAGATACAAATATTGTTGATTCCGAATCACCCTACCGTGGCACGAATCAAATGGCGTCGTTGCCGGGGATGGTGCCAAACTACGTATGATGAGTCGATGTGTACTTGTAATCCACATTACAAGTGTAGGTGACCTTTTAGACCCTTTTTGAATTGCATTTGCACAATCGCAGGTTTCACCACCAGGCGCCATCGCGACCGCTTGCTTCTTTCGCTGATTTTTGATTTTTTAGCCGACACTAACCCGCAAGTTTGCTCTGTGTTCTCATGTTTCTAATTTTGTGTAAATGTGTTTATGCAAAGACTGGGATAGAGGGATTTCCGTGCAGATCGCAGAGAAGAATCGCACACCAATCAACAAGGTCAGGAAATCGTTGCAATACAAAGGAAAACATGGATCCTCTACCCTCAAGAATAAAGAAAGTCGCTGAGGCACCCCAAGAATCCAACAACATACGTATCAATGAGGGATCATATACACCTCCTAGAGTTGCTCCTTCCCGCTGAAGATGTATAGCTGAGACTTATTTGCGCCCCTAATTTCCCACACATTTCATGGTATGGAAAATGAAAATCCATACACTCATATAAGGGATTTCGAGGAAGTTTGCATAACTTTTAAGGAAGGTATGATAGACATAGATTTGTCAAGTTAAAGGCATTTCCATTGACCCCTCATGACAAGGCCAAGATTTAACTCACCGAGACCCAGAACCATTAGAAATTGGCCGACAGTAGTCGAATTTTTAAAGAAATTCTTCAATGCTCACAAGACCAATAATTTGAAGAGACAAATCTACACATTTGCTGCTCTAGACAATGAAAGGTTCTACCAATGTCGAGATTCATGGAGACCATTGTCCACATCATGGGTTCACACACGGATGCTTGTAAACCACTTAAGCAGGGTATGTCTCCCCGCGCATGAAGCAATGGTTTGGAAACCATGTAAGTGAGGAGATTTTCTCGAGCAAGCATCCCGATGAAGTCATGGATTTCTGAATTATGTAATAAACCTCCAAGCTACGGATGAGCCAAACCCGAGAGAAATGGAGAAAATGAGGCCCTCAGCCAACCCTGGGGATCTATGCACTTTCAGAGGATATGGAAATGAAAGCTAGAATTTCAACCTTAGCTAGAAAGGTGGAGGAGCTAGAAGGAAAACGACTCCATGAAGTGCAGGCAGTGACTGAAAATCCTGCACAGACAAATCCATGCACCAATTTCCAATCCACTGCCCACCTCAGCAATATCCTACGGCCCTTCAAAGGAAGATTTGACGTCGTAATATGTAAAATGTCAGAGGTCAATACAAGCCACCACAACCCACGTCCCATATGGTAATCACCTACAATTCCAATCGAGTGAATCACCCTAACCTTTCCTAGAAACCTAATCCCCCTGCTTATGTGCCCCCGAGTGCCAAACAACAGTTTGGTTCCTCATCTCAACCATGTACCCACCATCATCCATAATTTCTCCAGCTTTTGAACAAGCGACATCGACTCGAAAGCAAGGTGGTAGGCAATTCGGAAGAACAAAAAGGATCAATGCACAACAAAATAAAGGATTGACACTATGTGAAAGTACATCAACAAGAGAATAGATGGGCTTGAGAGCAATCTTAACTTAAAATAGACAACTTGCGTGATTCAATCACAAAGATCAACAATATTCTTAGGTACATGAGAGAGGAAGGTTCTTCCCAAACATTGCCAACCAAAAGGAGCGCATGGTGATGTGTTCATCCAAAGAATTCGGGGAATGGATGAGGTCATACAGAATCACCCCGAGGAGTGGAAAAGAGGCTGGATCGCCCAATGCCCAAGCCACTGAGAAACCAAAAAGGAGAAGAATTGGAGCCATAACACATTTTCCCGAAGGAGGACTCAATGAAGCACTGTATGCCACCTCTATTTCCCAAGGCACTAAGAAGCAAGAAAAAGGCATCCCACAGTGTGCATCCCGAAGTCCTGAAGGTCAACATACCCCTTGACATCATCAAACAAGTCCCCCGCCTATGGAAAGCCAAGGATCTCTCAGACAATCAAAAGGATTGGGCATCGAGAAGAAAGCCTTCCTAACCAAGCAAGTTAGTGCCATAATCCAAAGCAAGACCCCAAATAAACACAAGGATCCAGATCCCCACAATTTCAAATACTAACATCGCGGGACTTGCATAGACAAAGCACCGCTAGATTTAGAGCTGCGTAAACCTAACGCCATACTGTATAAGGTGCTAGGTTTGGGAGAGCGCTTAACCTACCAACATCACTCTATCATCGGGTCGATCGACGGTGAAAGATTCCTAAGGAATAGTTGAGGATGTGTTGGTCAAGGCAGACAAATTCTACTACCCACGACTTTTAGTGCTCGACAATCAGCCACAGCAAATTCCGCCCAATCATGCCACATCTCGAGTTAATTACTTCGCCACCACGCAATCATCAATCACGAATGGGTAATGCATTTCACATTCGCAACATGACATCGAGTCGACATTTTTCACTGAGTCACAAGCACAACCACGGAAGGTGAAGTGGAAGGAAACAAATAGTCTCGCCGCCGATCGTGAGTCGTGGAAGCCAACCGTCCATGAATTGTAAGAAATAACAACTAACGTGAAGGCTTGTTCGAATTGCATCGTTAGCCACGTTAAAAAATTTGGTCGCCCTAAATTCAACCAAAGGAGAAGCAACTCAACAATGAGGAATCAAGCATCACAAAGACAGCCATCACAAGCAAGGAGCCTTCCTCGACCCTCCATGAATGAATCAAGCCGAAATGGGTTTCCGTGTTCACTAAAACCAAATTGCAGCCCAATATTTTTGCTTTTGTTTTAAGTTAATGTTAATAGTTACTATTTTTAGTAACTTTCTATTTTTAGTAACTTACCCTTTTTAAGTAGTTTTATTTTAATATTATTTAATAATAAATTTTTAGATATATTTTAATATGATAATTTTTATTTTTATTTTTTATATTATTTATATTGTAATGCTGAAAATTCGAATTCAGTGTGAAGTGTATTTTGCCTAATTTCGCGATAATAAAGAAAAAGGTGACTCTTCTACGTCTCATCGGCTTATAAAGGATAAGGGGAGGACCATCCGCATTCACATCATTTCTCTCCTCCTCTCCTAAATTAACCCCTGCTCTCCAGAATCGAGCCCCGGGTTTTGCTCCACCGCACAAATTCGAGTCCCGAGCCTCTAGCCACGCCCGCCAGATTAGGCATCGCAGAAAGACCACAATACACCGCAAATTCGCCTGGGCACCACCCACCGTCGCCCCACACATACTTTGAGCCACATCGCCGCCACCTCAGACCGCATTACTGTCCCGTGCCTGTGATTCAAGGTCGTCCCCAGCCGTGTCATGCCCTCGTCCACCGCCCATGAGCCCGGGTGTTCGAGCCAGGTCCAGGTCCCCCACCGCCCGTCTCCTACATCGGTGCAGTGAGCCTGCCCGCAGCTCAAGTCTCTACCCATGCCCGTGCACCCCGGTCCACCTCGGGCCGCCCGAAACTCGACTCGCCCCGTCCCGAGCAATTCACCGCCTCGCTCTCGAGTCCTTTCCACACATGAGGCCATGGTCTGGGCACTGCAGGTGGGTCCCACCCGAGGCCTCGGTCGATTCAAAGACTCCCGAGAGGAGCGTGGCCTGCCCAGCTCCGGTCCCAAAGCCACCCTCGAGGCGCTCCCCGAGGCCTCAGATCCGGGAGATACTGCACACCCGATGGGACCCGCCCTTCACCAAGCCACAGAGGGATATCCGTGAGGGCCCGCCTGCTGTGCCTCGTACTTCCGGACCGGAGTCATCATCGTCCAGCCCGCCTCGAGCATCAGAGGCCCTTATCTGCCTGTTCTATCCTCCGGAATGCCTGACCACACGCGAGGGATTTTCACGGGAGTCGACATGATGTTCCAGTACGATGGTCGACCCGCATCTGACTTATTAGGCCGATCGAAAGCATTACTTATCATTGCCTACGACACCGAGGTAGCTCATACTCCCGTGTCTTACAGCTCTACCATTCTATGACCTCCTGGAGTCGCTGAAATCATTGGAGCTCCGACCAAGATCGATGATCAACCGAGTTCTCGTAGCAGACATTTCAAAACAGATTGGCCCGGCAGAGCTAATTCGAGGTTATCTGATCGCCTCACCGGTACGTAGGGAGATGGTCCACATTCCCGCCGAGACACTACAAGCAGACTCAAGATTCTTCAAAGCAAGTAGCCCCGCCTCGGGATGCTTAACATCCGTCAGACCAAATCTCTCTTCCTCTCCAAAGACTACGCTCGTAGGGAGCCATTCTCGAGGCTCAGACCGGATCTCGTAGGGATTCGTTCGGGCCCCTCCGAGTCAAAAAAGGACCCCGCTACATTTTGAAGATAGTTGGGTCCACCGCAAGGGCCTCGGGCTCGAGCGGCAGAGTATACCTTGTCATACCACGACTTTTTGAGCCGTGTCCCGAGCACTCGGGCTTTCTGCAGGTCCTTGACGAGAGGAGGATCGATGCCCAGTCCCTTCCATGCAGCGAACTTTATGATGCCGATTTCTTTTCTCCTCCAAGAATGGACTAGAGGAGGTGCCTGGATGAGGAGTGCGAGGACTCCCCGTGAGGAGAGGTGATCATGCTCCGAGGTCGAGACGGAGAGGAGCCCAAGGGCGATTTCCAGCCTCCATCTCCCTCCTCCGTCCGCTTTAGCCACACCTCTCGTCGACACTCCCGCCCCATCATGGCACAAGACAAGACCTTTATATGTTCAAGCGTCGCTACTGTGTGAGACAGCGTGTTATGGATAACGCCCGTTCCATTAGCCTCTACATTGTGCATCGATAACCGAGGATGACTCAGCCGAGACAACTTTAGAGCAAAGGTCATACCATGCCCAAGATCATGAGTCACCCCTGGCCCCAAAAAATGCTCCCGACCATGATGAGCCGCCAGTGAGTATCATTAGATATGTCGGCCACAAGAAAGAGTTAAATACGATCCACCACCACCACGATCGAGGTGGTCACACTCCTGCTCTAACTTTCCTATCCCTTTACTACATGTCTATGCTTACTGGAGGAAAAGTTAGAGATAAGAGTGTCTTCTGTTGTTTTCAGATAGTTTTCAAGATTATCAACTCCGCCTAATTGATTTTGTTTTGTGGATCATGTATTGAAATAATAGAAAAGGATATTTTGTATGTTTACTTATATTTCAGGAGCAGCCATTTCGTTATATCAAAAGCTTTACATAAAGACATTTACAGCTTTACTACACTTTCAGGCAAAGTACTTTTGTGTCTTTATTTAAGGTATCTACTTTTTTCAATCGACAATTGAATGCTTTAATTGAACAATTGAATTGCCTTTTAATCGGGAGAATGAAACTCATTGGGCATTCTAATGTTAGAACAATTCCATGCATGATTTAGTTTTTAGTCAATTGAAGTTTTCCAGCATGTTCAACCTTAAACAGCCCCTTTTGCCTAATTCACACACACTCGCACACCAGATTGCACTAATGATCGTGAAATTATGTACCTCCTTTTCTCACTTTGCAAAGCCTTCTACTTTAGGCTTGTCGACGACCCATAATAGTAAGTTTTACCCCATGTATGAAGGCCAATGTAGTCTTCCTGCAAAAAGAAAAAGCAAGAAAAAGAAAAGAAGAAAAAGAAAAAAATGAAAAGTCAGGACGCTTTGGCCTTGAAACCCGAATAATGGTCCGAGGGGGTATACGGCGAAGCCTTAAGCCCGAAGGTCCCTAAACCTTAGTCAGGTCAGGAGCCACCGACTCGGTGTCTGCTAATGGTGGACGTGGGCAGCTACTGTGTCAGGTGTGCCCACCAAGTCACCTCGAGTCCGGGGTGAAACCCGCAGCTCAGGCCAAGGATCCTTTCGCTCGATGCCCTGGTAAACCCAATTGGTCAGGAGCCACCTGCGGACCCTCGCTACACCCACTTCGTGAAGTCGAAGTTCAAGCACTGCACCCTACAATGTAGCTTCAAACAAGAAAGAAAAGTGTAGCCATTCCTATTTAGGTTTGCTGCCAGCTTAAGGCCATGGCGTAGCTAGCCGTGGTGGAATAGCTTTGCAATGTCACTCCGGGTTACATTAGAACCATTAGATTTTCGTGGAAATTGTGTCGAAGTTCTCGATCCGATGTTGCCCTAAAACTTGTTTTTGTACGGTCTTGTTTCTTCTTCATGCTCAGTTGCCTGTGGTCTAAATTGTTCATTTTAAAGGTAATGTTTATCTCATACACTTTTTGAACCATATATACTTTTTGGTAAAATCACAAGATGCATCCCATTATTGTTTTAGTATCGCGGCGACTAGCAACGTGTTTGGTTGGGGGTGTGATTAGTACCCAAAAAGTGTTATTTTCAAACTCTATCCAGATAGGTTTTGAGTGCTACAGATTTCAATCATATCAATTAAAGTTCCAATCGACGCTACAGAAGTCCACTTAGTACCATTGATGCCATTTCGAGTTTGTTTTTGGTGATTTTATGTGCTTTAACACTCGCCATTTGAATTCAAGTCCGATGTTAAGATATATACCAAATAGCCGAGGAATCACTAAGAGCCAACCATCAAAATAAAGGAATTAAGTGGATTTGAAGGCATTCAAAGGAGATGCAAAGGAGGAAAACAAAGCATCCAGGATTTTCGCTGATGTATCATAAAATTTACGACGCGAAAATTTCGCAATCATAGCGAAATTACAATCCTAAATGAAATTCGAGAATTTCGGGCCAAAGGCCGAATTACTAACTAAATAAATCTCATCAAGTGGCCTAGCTAAAATTTGCAATTTCGCTATCTCACAATACTTAGGCCAGCGAAATTTCGCTAGCTAATGAAATTGATCAGTTGGGACAGCTTAAATTTCTCACCTCGCCATCTCGTAGAATTACTAGGCTAGCCAAGCACCTCGCCAGACTAGCTAAAATTTTCGCTATCCTAAATAAATTCCCTATATAAATTTCCGCCTCGTGATTTTTGTATATTTGATCCTAAACGACTCGCTTTTGGTGTATTACCATTATAACCCTTATGTAATTTCATTTAGGTGTTTTAGTATTTTCACATTTAGTTGTACTATATAAACCCCCATAACTTTGTAACTCCTAAGCAACTTTAAGCAACTTTTTCATTCTTATAAAGTTTCCCGCAAATTTTCATTTTATGGTTTCATTTTGCTCTCTTCTCTCTCTTCTTCTTTTCATTTTCTACGCTAAACATCCCCTCGAGGATGACAACTCGCGGGATGCTTCGCTAAGCCTAGCAAAATTTTGGAAGCAGGGTTGCTAGCTTGGTTTTGGGGTTGTTGCAGGTTATCCTCATGCTGTAAATGATACAGGTACTACATTTATGGTTCCATACCTTCCAAACTAGGGTTTAATGCCATTTAATGTTTGTCTTCGGCCAATATCACATGCTTTTTGGTCAGCCACAAGATACTTAATGCTAGATGCACGACCGATATCCTGACGCCATTTACGAAACAATAAATGAGGGGCCGAATGCTGGTGCTTTAAACTGAATTTAGACTTTGAATGCATAATAATTTGTCTTCGATCGCCAAGAGTTGGTTATGTGGTTAGGTTTTATAGCTAAAACAAAGATCCTATTGCTTTCGACTTATGTCACGGCCCTAATGCGAGGAAATAACCCAGAGACTGTGAATACCCCCATGTTGTCAGGGCTAGTGACCCAAGCCTCTCAAGGTTACCATTTCACATTTCACTTTCAAATATCATGCAAATATCGCAAACAAACAACCCCCCCACCTGCTTTGAAACAAATCCATAGCACCAAAACAAAGCTTCACCATTTCAAACACTGACTAATCATTCGTGGATGAAAACCCATCCCCGTGTTCGACCTTAGACCACTACGCCACAGCAGCCGACTACTGGGCAGCGAGGAACTAAGGATACAAATATTGTTGTCTGACCACCACCGCATCAATCAATATTACACAACCAAGATCGCCCATGTTGTCTCACCATTGTCAACCAGATCTCATCTTTACCATCTCCATCACGCCAAAGCTAGCTTCCATGACAGTAGATATCACCTTATCATCTCCAACTTTATCATCCCTTACATTGCCTCTCATCGATGAGACGGTGACCATACGACCAGATTAGAGTTCGCACCTACCAGTTTGCCTCGCGGGCCCACGCATCGGAAGATTTCATCCACTCACTCCTCGCCTCCATCAACTCCATTCGAGATAGCACGGGATCCCATAGATCAATCCAAATTGTGATTCTAGCGACACCCTAAGAGAAACATCAACACCCCATCTCGCGACTCATCGATATATGTTTATATTTATATATTGATATTTGTATATATTTTTTGTACATATTTATATGGATTTGGTTTATATATGAAATTGTAGCTTTCGTTTATCGAATCAAGAGACTTACGCACAAAGGTTATGATTTATATATTCTTTCTGCAAACTTGTAGGTCATAATCTGAGTTTCATGAAAAATCCATTGAACATTTTACGATTCTCAGATTTAAAACAGATAATACACCGTGATAAAACTTTTCGCGAAATAAAAATAAAAACTTAAAAATATTTCAAAACATTTATAAACCTCACAAGTATGACAACAAGATTCGTGATTCAAAATTTATAAAGCTCATTGTTACGACAACGATATTCGTTTAAAAATTATAAAATTATTGTTAAAGCACAATGACATTTCATACGATTTATCTACGGTCCGAAGAAGAACTAAATCGGATAATAGTTTCAAATATAAATTATTTTTTATAATTTTTTTTAAATATATTATTTTAATCCAAAACTTATTTAATTTCGTGATTCTAAATCTATAAGTTCAGGATCACATAATCATAAGCGATTTCTATAATCAAATATGTCAAATGAAATCCAATGCTGAATGAAGAAGTCTCAATCAATCAAAGTTTCAAAAGAGAAGATTGACACGCCATTCTCCACCAAGCTCCCAACCAGGCGGGCCCCCCTCACCATTTCTTTCCATTTTTATTTATTCCTTCCTTGCCGTACTTTACTTCTACACACGATTTGTTTCAAAAACTCTCGAATCATCGATTGACATCAATCAAATCAATGCTATTATCTAGCTGCCTCTTTTTATAGCTCTCCTTCTTCTCCGGCGACGGTCACTGCCGGCGACTATGTCCGATGTCAATATGGAGACCAATCCCTTGCTGTCAGGAGTTCTTTCTTCCCAAACCAATATGGGCACCGCTAAAACACTTACAAGGCGCCGATCGGCCAGTAGGCCGTCGCCGGCACCGAAGCAGCTGTCACGTCGGCAATCTTTTAGCCGAGATATAGGCCACGCAGCCGCCGAGACTTATCTCGTCACTCGCCTCAGCTTCAAGCTTCTGCGATATCTTGGGTATTATTTCTTTATCATCAGGCTCTGTATTGATTCACATATAATAGATTCCGTACGAGTTTTTTTTCGAGGTTGAAGTGCAATTCATATATAATTTATGATAAAATGATTGGGGGATTTGTGTGGACTTTTTTTTCTCTCAGTTTTCATTTTTCAAGGAGATGTCACTCTCTCTGAAGATTTTCTGTCAACTTAGTTTATGGTTTTTTTGGTTTAGATCTTTCTGGCCTTTGGGGCTATGTCGATTTTGTTACTTCTCTTCTGTGTAGGATTCAACTAAGAATTTCACAGCTTGATTGTTGGACTTGTTATACATTCTTCCTTACAATGTTTCTGTCTGAATTGAATTCAGTTTCTGCCTTAGTAGAACTTCTTTTCTTTATAGTTTTTGCC
Organism: Tetrastigma voinierianum; assembly: GCA_016808115.1. Classification (NCBI taxonomy): domain Eukaryota; kingdom Viridiplantae; phylum Streptophyta; class Magnoliopsida; order Vitales; family Vitaceae; genus Tetrastigma; species Tetrastigma voinierianum. The sequence goes on along the minus strand of JAEQBH010001468.1, from coordinate 907,256 downwards.
TTAGTCAGATTCATCCATCTTTGAACTATGGACAGATTTATTAGGAGTGTCTGTTCGGATAATTTGGCTTGGCAGTGCCAGTGTGACAAGACTAGGAAGGTTTTTTTTTGGTCAACCATCTATTTTGTTAGGTGGCTTTCAGTGATTTGTTCCAGAATAAGAATTGCGAAGTTTCTCCCAAAAGTGGGTTTCTTTGGTTGGGAGGTGGCATATAAGAAGATTTTGGTTAATCAACTAACTTTTAAGAAAGGGCTTTCTTTGGTTAGTAAGTGTTGCCTCTGCATGCTTTGTGAGGGAAGATTGATTCATTTTGGCAAAGCTTGCTTCTTGTGGCAAATTCCACTCCCCCCATTGGGATATCTGGGCTGCTTCCTTAGTCAATAAAGTAGTTGTTGGTCTCTTGGCATGGGCATTTGCGGGAAAGAGGAGTAAGAAAGTGTGTAAAATAAAACCTTTGTGCTTGTGAGACAGATGGACAACAAAATCTTTAAAGACTTGGAGAGTTGGGATCATAATTTAAAAGACTCTTCAAAAACTGCTTTTTGAGTGATCTAGGTGTGGTGGTTTCTAGTTCATTTTTCAGGTTCCATTGGTCGAATAGGGAGGATTAACATTGTATTTTGTTTTTTATTTTATTTGTTGGGCCTTTGTATATTTTCTATTTACTCTTTGGTAGCCTGCTACCAGTTTTCCTGATTGTTTCTACTGTTCTGGAATATATTTAGAAAATATAAACCAGTTAGCACATGCTTGGATGAGCATATATTGAATTCCAGTGCATTAATAGGGATGCTTATGGTGGTCTCAATGATTGTAGCCTTGACAGCATGGTGATGATGATGACAGTTCCTGATGCAGTAGATGATACTTTTGTTGCTTAGGTGACAATGATGGTGGCAACAACTGGTAGTTGCAACCTAATTATTAGTGTTTTCGTGTCCACCACAGCAATGTTGGTGCAAGGGTAGTGTGGCTATCTGATTGAGCATTGCATTTGTTGTTATGTTTGTTTTTTCCAATAGACATAACAGTCATGTCAAAAAATTTGGCACATTGTTTGAAATTGCTTCCGAAAAGTGGCTTCAGATCATGCATATGATAATTATTTCTGTTCCCCCACTTACATAATTTTAAAACACAAAATGGAAAGGTTGACAAATCAAGTGATCTTGATTTATTAATGTACATCATGCAAATTTGAAGTAGGTAATTAGGCCATTCTCCAGGTTTGTCTATTCTCATTCTTCATTGCAATTTATTGGTCAAATATGGCACAACCTAGGTCATGTCCACAACTATGGAAGTTTGTTTGTCTGTTGGTATTTGCTGAAAATTGAATATTTTAACATCTGTTTTCTTTTTATTTTTTCCAAGATATTTCTACCAATCTAGAAAATCGCTTATATAAAAATCCATGTTAACTTGAGGTGCTTCCTAATCATTTATTTTGATTCAGGGTAGGCTACCGGTGGATGGTTAGACTTGTTGCCCTTGGTTGTTATGCCATGTTACTAATGCCAGGGTTTCTTCAAGGTGTGTATTGTCTCATTTATTGCATAAACTGCCAATAAATACATTGCAAGCTTGTTCAAGCTTTATCATGTTTCCTTATTTTTTTATTTATTATATTTTTTGGGAAGATAGCATATAGCAACCCGATTATATTAAGATTTTGTTGCATTATGTTCTTTCTACTTTAGGATCATTATCATCTCATCTATATATACTTACCCTCTTAAGGGCATTATTTTGGTAAGTTAGTGGTTATACATACATATATGTGCCCTTGAGGCCTGACTCACGTGGTAAAAGGATAGGGAAGATTTATGGTAGGTTCTAGGTTTAAGTCCCCCTTAGTTGGTTGTTCCTTTTCAAGACCAAGGGAAGATCAAAGTGGATGAGAGAACAAGAGGCGTGTTCTTTGAGAAGGGAGAATCTTCTATGACAAGCGGTGTGGCAAATCCAGGTATGTCCTCCCTCCCCTTTTTTTTTTTGTTGGGTGGGATTCTCCTTCTACTTTCTTTTCTCCCCTTTTTCGATTGCTCTAATACAACGAATTAAAGCCTCTAAGTCGTTGGCTCTTTTGGGGGGAGGGGGTTGTTGTTGTTGCTAAGAATGTGATGTGGGGACAAACCATAAGGGATGATCTGAGGTGTTTAGACAAGTTAAGGAATTTGTTTGTGGTATATTTGGGCTATCGAGTATAACTTTGATGGGTAAGGGATAGATCCGGTTTGAAAGATTCTAGGACTAATTTAGGGTTAGATATGATGACATTAAGGTTTAAAATGAAGGATTTTGGGTTTTAGGAACGTTCAAGTTTGATTTGATGCAAAATAACCTTATTTTGAGCTAGTTTGTGGTTTTCATGTTTTTTGAGGCAAATTAGGGCTTAGCACGAATTTAGGGACTCTCTAGGTCAAGAATGATGGTATTTAGGGTTTATAGGATGAAGCAAAGTATTTGGGATGTTTTTAGAAGCATGAAATTAGATTTGGGATTATTTGAGTTGAGGTTGAACTTTGAAGAATCAGTTATGGAGAGGTTATCAATAAGATGATGGCCGATTTAGGTTGTAGAAGGATAAGGACTCACTTCACCACCCAAGGAATCCACCAAGGGATAAGAAGTCATGAACTTGCCAATCAAGGGAATACACCCAAGAGATAAGAAAATAAGAGAGAACTCTTAAAGGAGAGAAATCTACAAATTTTATTAAACTTCAATTGATGAAAAAAAGAGTACTTTGGAACGGTCTTTATAGACAGTTTCGCCCCTTATTCTCTTAATTTGAATTGAAATAGGACTCTGATGGGATATCCTAAGTCTTTATAGCAGGTAAGCAGAATTATAGGGCAATATTATAATGCATTCCATAGAAGAAGAGGAATTCATTCATGCTCAAATTCGTTATACACTCAGATGCACTGAGGCTACTCACCCTCCCTCACTATCGCTCTAAAATAATCTTATCCTCCCTACCGACACTCCCACCATATATTCTTCCCTCCCCCTCCCAAAGGCAAAAATACTTCAACAATTTTGGGAGCATCACCGTGGCCGCTGATTTTCCTTGCTTTTTCCTCCGCATAGGTTACCCTCGGATCTAGGTTATCATTACCACCCAAGCATTAACCTTATCCCCAAGGTTAAAATTAGGGAAATCGACCTGATCACCTCAAAAGTCTCTACGAGTCTTCATGTCGGGCAAGTCATGCCAATGGATAATACCCATACCTACCGCACCTGGACCGTGGAAGGTCGAATACCTAGGATGGGCCATGTGGTCAGACCATAAGTTCCATGTCCGATAGGGATGTAGGAATAGATGGTGAAACAGCCTGAGAACCCACTCCGCCTTTCGAGGGAGTGAGACATGAAAAACTCCGGAGATGGATGCGAGCTGTCAGCCCAATTTATAAGCCACAGGACCCATTTTCTGAAGAATTTTAAAATGGACCATAGAAACGGGGGGAAAGCTTTTCATTCACCCTTTGCGCTAGGGACGATTGGCGATAAGGGCGCAACTTGACATACAAATCTCTAACCGACCATCAGACTTCGACATTTGTAGTCCGCATGCCCTTTCATTTTTTTTTTGTGCACGCTGTAGGCGGCACTCGAGCTGAGGATAGCATAACGCTGAGCAAAATGCACTCCACCTCTCGGGGTCAAGCAAGAGATCCCCATTCATACGACCACGAGGGGTGGATCCCTACTTCATGCATCACCTTAAAGGAGTAATATTTGTTTGGCCAGATGGAAGGATGTGTTAGAAGTTGTATTCAGCCCATGTCAATTAATCCGAATTCAATGGGAAGGTTTATCTCATTAAAACATCTCGGTGTACTAATACACATCGGCCGACTATCTTCACCGCCATCCGCTTTGAGGAGGATGGTGTTTAAATTGCACCTAAGGTCTTATCCCAACAATCTGAATAGCTCGGACCAAAAAGTTCTCAAGAAAATCTTGTCCCGATCTGACACGATGCTACGGGGAATGTCGTGTAACTTTATAATCTCTGCAAGGAACAACTGAGCCACTTGTGGAGTTGAGAAAGGATGGGATAGGGACAAGGAATGCGATATTCGCATACCCATTCACCACAACTAGAATAGTGTCAGAACCTTCGACTGGCAACCCCTATGAAGTCCATGGAATGTCATCCCGCATCAAGGGAATAAAGTAAAGACAGATCAACCCAACTCGGGAAGTGGAGTCATTCTTTGGCATTGGCATTAAGCATCACGCTGAACAAAATTTCGATCGCCCCCGATGCCTCCAATGAAACTCAAAAGAGAGACAATTATAAGTCCGTCGGACACCCCCGTGCCCCCCTATGGGGCTGCAATGGAACTCTTGGAGTAAGTATGGAATGAGCGGGGAGGTGGCCGGTAGGACCACCCGACCTTTGTAATGTAGGGTAGTCCCCACTCTTACGGCGAGGATACGCAGCTAGGTTTTCAAGAGCATTACATTTGTATGTCGGGTCAAATAGGGGTCTTCTACTTACCCCATTTGTCAATATCAAAATCCAAAACAGCGGCTGAAAGGGTGGCGAATGCCATCTTCTCGTAGCTTCCAGAGAGCATCAATCGCTTGACATCATTTTTCCCATTTATATCGAATGTCGGGTTGTAGCTACAGCTTCCAATAGCCATTTATGGTGTTCCTCTTCCACAACCCGTTCCAACAACAAATATTTAAGGCTCCTTTGATCAAGTGACGTACCAAAATTTTCTCTCCCACAGATAAGGTCTCCACTTTTATTCCCAACAATTACGGTTATCAACTCTTTCATACACCGAATTCCTCAGAGCTCCAGGGGTTGAGCTCAGGCTAAAATAAGTTAGGTAAAGATCCCCTCCCTCGTGATCAATACTCTGACCCAACCCGACCCCGAAGCGCGAGGTTTCACCATAAAGGGCTTAGAAAAAACTGTGGCTAACATAAAAAAGGAAGCCATAACACCCTTCAGTTGATTGAAAGCCCTCGTGGCCTCCTCAGTCCATAGAAAGGCATCCTTTTTTAACTGTTAAGTCAATGGCCAAACAAGGCGACTATAATTAGCAACAAAGCGACGATAGTACCTGGTGAGGCCGAGGAATCCTCTTAGAGCTTTGAGTGACTTAGGGATTGGACAATCTATCATAGCTTGTATTTTGCTAGGGTCGGTAGAGACACCTTCCTTAAAGAATGGTAATGTGGCCTGTGTACTAATCCGGCTTGTAAAACACACTCTTTGGCGCTTTAGCAGCTACTACTTCAAGACCAAAATTGCTTGTAATGCAGAGGTGGACTGGCTTTCAAGTGCGGCATACCAAGATGTCGTCGAAGAATACTAGGACGAAACGACGAAGGTGCTCTCGAAAAAATCATTCATAAGAGACTGAAATGTTACTAGGGCGTTGGTGAGACCAAAAGGCATCACTAGGAATTCATAGTGGTCGTCGTGTGTTCGGAACGCTGTTTTCGACACATTGGTAGGAATGACCCTAATCTAGTGGTTCCCGGACTTTAAATCTATCTTGCTGAATACCTGCGCCCCTTGAAGCTCATCGAAGAGTTCTTCAATGACAGGGATGGGAAACTTATCCGCCATCGTGGCTTCATTTATGGGCGCAAAGATTCACACAAATCTCCAACTACCATCTTTTTCTTCACTATCAACACCGGCTGGAGGTGGACTAGGTTCAAGTAAGAATTTCATGAACATCGCCACCAACCATTCAATTTCGTTCTTTTGCAACTATGGGTATCTGTAGGGTCGCATTGAGATGGGTGATATTCCCGTTGAAGGATTGGTGAATGTTCCTCGATCGTGGTAGCAAACCCGCTTGCTGCCTCAAATATGTTTTCGATACTGCCAATGGGGCCAGGGTTATCAAGAGGAAAGGAGGTGTCAAAGCTCATTGTGAATATTTGTGTTTCACTTTCTGTCATCGCCTCGTAACTCCACCAAAATGCCTCGCCTTCACATTTGCAGTACAAACCAAATCACTAAGGATACTCGAGATTTGGATAAAGTCAGGGTCTCCTGGATCTCACCTTTACCTTGTGCGGACCTATAAGTAGATTTCCTAATTCACAATCAATCGCCAACGTTTAAGCAAAACACAAAGCCCAAGACTGTACTCCAGGTTCCAACTCAAGTAAAAAATCAGCAATGATATTTATCTCAAAGAAGTTGTGTTGAGCTCCCAGACACCCTGCAGGTTTTGCTTCATCCTTGTTTCCCATTTGAACCCGAACTTCCGTGCCTGACAAGAATCCTAGTCGAGCTCCGATTAATAATATGTTCAGAGATAAAGTTATGGGAGGCGCCTTAGTCGATGAACACAATCACCTCTCGTGACTTAATCTTGCCACGGACCTTCATCGAATGTGGAGGGCAGAACCCTACCATGGGAGGAGAGATGCAGCACTCCAGCAGGGCCACTACAGCTCAACCCGCACCGCAAACATCCAAGAACGGAGGGTCGATTTCCTCCTCTTCCTATCATCCAGCGAATCTACAAAACTTGTAGCTGGCCTTTTGCCTGCAAAGGATGACCAGTGAAAATCTCTCACGTGATCTAAAACACGTGACCCTTCTCTCTTTCTCCCGATTCCCCGATCCGTGGAGTTTTTTTGAAAGGGGTATGGAGACGTGTTAATGGGTGATGGGTTTTGTCTGAGGTGTGCGAAACCCAACGTGATGTAAGCCGACATCGGGTGGTACTGCGCGCTGCTCTATGTGCACTGCATGACAACACGGTGTTGCACTGGCTGGGAGGAAGTCTTTGGCCACCAAGGTAGAATCCTAGCATGATAAGCCTCCAAGGTTCTCTGTTTCTCCTCTATCCTCTGCACCGCCCTCATCTTCCCCAATAAACCCGATGGATCCAATTGTTGAGTCACGAATATCAGTCGCAAATTGCCTATTGTGCTGCAACTTCGGCATCGACTGCACTACAGAGCCGACAACATCTGAAATTGTCAGCTTGGATTCTCACGCTGGAGGTCCGGGGACATTAGTTGCTCGTGGAGATTCCCTTCTTGGCTGAATCGAAATCGAAGCAATAGTCGCTCCTTAAACTCCTCCCACCCATTGAACTGCCGATGCCCTTCTTCCCAGTTGTACCATGCTAGGGCTTCGCCCTCCATACAAACCATCATTGCTCGCAGCTTTTCATTGACGCGTAGGTCGTTGATCTCAAAATGTATCGCTCGACTTAAAATCCATCCATCGAGGCTCACGCTCGGCTGGAAGCCTGCCGAGGGAAGTGCCTCGTATCGGCCATGGGTCAGGGTTCTATGCGTGAAGGTCTTCCAACCTCATCCAGTGGCCGCTACGACGATGCTTCAGAAGGGCTGGAGTCATTCACGGGTGTCAACGAAGAGACAGGTGTCTTACCTTTCGCTAAGAGCAGGTGTTTGATTTCCCGAATCCCTTCATCAAGGGCACAAACCGTATTCTCGAGGTGAGATATCTTAGTCATTCCCTCCGCTGTTCTTTTCGATTCAAATTGCCGACTGTGAAATTGATCCTGATTCCGGTTCCTCACAAATTCGACAAGAATGATACTCATGCAAAATTTCATGCTTCAACCCGGAAGGTTAAGTCTTTACGATAACCATGGTCTGAGAGAAAAAGTGCTCTGATACCACTGATGGGATATCCTAAGTCTTTATAGCAAGTAAGTAGAATTATAGGGCAATATTGTAATGCATTCCATAGAAGAAGAAGAATTCATTCATGCTCAAATTCGGTTATGCACACTCAGAGCAGAATTGGAGGCTGCTCCACCCTCCTCACTATTTCCCAAAAATAATATTCTCCCATTCCCTAAATTTTTCCTTCAATGATCTTTGATTACATGATATTAGAGCTAGGGTTTTGAATTTACCCTAGAAAAGGCAATTTTTTGAGGGATTTTGGAAGAACATAGTAGGGCCATAGGGTGTGTGTTTTAAAACACACACTTCAAGGGAGCGTGAGGCGACATTGCCTAGCCAGAAGGGTGCCTGGCATCGCAACTACTTCCACTCACCAAGTCTGGCTGTCAAAACCCACGCGTGAATTGCACGCACCGATCTATAAGAGCCTTGTATGAACCACATGCACCGCGTGGGTGGCTTCTTCTGCTACTCTTCGACTATCGCACCGTGTGTCTCGCCTGTGAGTCCATCCATTTGGCTTCAGGTGCCAAACATCAACTATTTTTGGTGCTTTAAGTGAAAAGGTGTGGGATCAGGTTTCTGTGAATTTAAGAGATATCCGGGAGTGCTTTTGACTTCAAGCATCCCTTCATGGTTCGAATCGGGTGATACAAAGAAATAAGAAACCCGCGGTACATGAGAAGTTATCCCAATGGTGTCCAAAATCACGAACCACAACCGAATCGCCCCACCATTATTTAGATCGAGTAAAACACTCAACTATGTATGAGCATAATGTGATGGCTACTCATCTGATAAGGACCCACCAATCGGCTATTCTAAAAATACAAGGAATGGAGGAGGATGCCCACCTTTACTTACAAATTCATAATTCCATTAACAGTGAGGAAATCGATTTAATTAATTACTGTGAATTTGTTAAAGAATTAATGGATTATTTGGAGTTTCTATATTATGGAAAAGGAAACGTCTCATGAATATTTGAGGTGTGCAAGGCTTCTCATCGACCTTAAAACAGATTGGTGTCTTGTCATTTCACTTCATGGAATTCAAGAAAACCTCAAGAGTCAATATGTTGTCGCCTAGTACCGATATCAAAGTCCAGAAAGCTTAGAGAGAACAAATGGATGTTATGAGTTTTCTAGCCAGTCTTTCTTCAAAATTTGATATTGTCAAATCTCAGGAAACTTTCACTTGGATATTACGTACAAAGACCACCCCCCCACCATCTATTCAGATGAGTAATGCATTGGTTAATAACAATAGTAGCTATAAGCAGGTGAAGTAGCAACCTAAGAGCAGTAGCTTAGGATTTGAGCCTCAGGGGGAGTGGTCTGTTATTATTTCCGTAATCTAGGATATACATGTCAAGAGTGGTGAAGTTACCAATTGAAATCAAGATTTCGCCACTCACGCTAAGGCCCGCAAGTAATAATTCTCGAGCAATCAAATTGATTTCAGCAGAGTGTGTTGCTTGTTCTAGAGTTATTAACACGAATTATATCACGTCAGTCCACCTTCTCTCTTTGTCAAGAAGCCATCTTCTCGCCTTCTACTCTTCCTTACAAATTGTGAGTCAGGTCAACATGCTAAGCCATCTTCTTCCATTTGAGTCCTTCGAGTCAATAAATGAGCTTTCACCCTCGAAGTTAGTTCATTCCGGCGTTCAGTCCTCATTCAGCTTATGTCTCCCACTAGTTTACATTTGCTACTTTGTTGACGATTTCTCCTGTATGACTTGGCTTTGTTTAATGAAAATCGCTCGAAGTTATTTTCATTCTTACTCTTCCAGGCCGAAATTAAAACTCAATTCCATGTACCTGCTATTTTTTGAGGAGGATAATCTATAATACTAAAGAATATTTAATCAACCTTTTCAATCTTTCATGTTACTAAATACGGGATTATCCATCAAACCTCTCGATACACTTTCCTCGTGAACGGGTAGCTAAGCTTAAAGAATAGATACCTTCTTGAGACCGCATGAGCCATATTGTTCCAGATGCATGTTCCTAGTCACTTTTTCTTGATTAATAGAATGCCATCATTAGTTCTAAATTAGGCTACTCCTTATCATCAATTGTTTTATAATAATCCCTTGTTTCTTATTGAGCCCAAGGTTTTTGGATGCGTGTGCTTTATTCGGGATGCTCGTCTACAAGTCTTTAAACTTGATCCGAAGTCCTTAAAGTGCATTTTTCTGGGTTATTCTTGTGTTCAAAAAGGGTATCGATGTTATTGTCCCACTCTTTGACGATACTTTGTGTCTATTGATATTACATTTTTTGAGACCACCTCGTTTTCCCTTTCTTCTACTGTTACTAGTCTGGGGGATGACAATGATTTATTGGTCTATACTTTTTCTTCACTAGCCCCTACTTCAGCTCCTGCTCCTATTAAACCTCCCATTACTCAAGTCTACTCTCGGCGCCAAAACCCTTCAGTCTCAAGTCCAACACCGGTTGCTTCGTCATCAAATCTAGTCCAAAGTGATGATCTTCCCATTACTTTTCGTAAAGGTAAATGTCAGTGTGCTCACCCAATATCTTCATTTGTTTCTTATAACTATTTGTCGTCTTCCTTTTGTTCCTTTATTGCATCTCTAGATTCTCTCTTCCTAATAACACCGTCTCTGTGGAGGCTTTATCTCAATTTTGGTTGGCAGAAGGCTATGGTGGATGAAATGCGTGCTTTGTGATGACAATACTACATGGGACTTATACGCCTTACCTACCGGAAAGAAGGTTATCGTTGTCATGGTGTTTATAGTAAAGTTTAACCCGATTGGTCCGCATAGATTAAAGGCCCGCTTTCATTGCATGCTACGCTCAAATTTATGGAGTCGACATATAACCGCTTTTTTTTTTCTCCTCGTTGCTTCCTCATCGGGACTCAGACGCCTTGATATAAAAAACGCCTCTCTCGCACGGAGATCTACAAAGAAGAAGTTTACATGGAGCAACCTTCGTGCTTTGTTGCTTCTAAGGAGATAGGAAGGTGTGTCACACGTAAATCTTGTATGGCTCAAAGAAAGTCCTTGTGCTTACTTATCAAATTTAGTCAAATTTGAGAAATTTCGTACGAAAAGAAAGAATCCAAACCACTCATTTTTACAGAATTCCAAAACTTTTAGAGGAATTCCAATTATGGAATTATTCTATTGGTAGTCTATGTGGATGATATCATCTTCACTGGGAGTGACTCTAAAGGTATCTCATCTTTGAAATCCTTTCTTCACAGCCAGTTTCACACAAAGGATTTAGGAACATTGAAATATCTCTTGGGTGTTGAAGTCATGAGAAGTAAGCAGGGAATTATGTTATCTCAAAGGAAATATGTGCTTGATTTGTTATCCGAGACAGGAAAATTGGGTGCCAAACCGTGTAATACTCCTATAGCTCCTACTGTGCACTTAACTAAGGAAGGAGAACTATTTGAAGACCCTAAGAGATGTAGAAGACTATTAGGGAAATTGAATTATCTTATAGTTACTTGCCCGGATATTGCTTATTCAGTAAGTGTTTTAAGTCAGTATGTCATCTCCCATAGTTAGTCATTAGGCAGCTATTAAGTATATCCTATGCTACTTGAAAGAAGCTCCTGGACGTAGAATATTGTATAAAAAGTATGAGCATACCATAATTGAGTGCGTTTCAGACGTAGATTGGGTAGGATCTAAGGAAGATAGGAGATCCACCTCAGGATATTGTGTCTTTGTTGGAGGAAATATGATCTCATGGAAGAGTAAGAAGCAAAGTGTTGTTTTGCTGTAAAATTAGAGTGCTTATATATGATTTTGCATGGAGAAATATTCAATGCCTTCTTCTTTCTTTGTGAAAATGTTTATGTCCATGATTATCCTCTGGAATGATTAGAACTTGCTGGCTTAAGTGAATATCTTCTACAAATTCCAACTCAACATTATCCTCTTCTTTCTTCCTTGTTGTCCAATGTATTGGTTTTTGCCATGTCTAAGGCTCCTTCAGAACCACCTTCCTTAGGGTCAGGATCCAATTTTGAAGAACTGTGTTTGCTTTTAAATCGTTAGAAAGTAAATGTTTAGCATGTAACCATCAAAACATTTGTGGAGTAGGGCCATGTACTCCATTTTAGCATATGTTTATGCATCAGTATGAAATCTTTTGTATCATACTTGTCCAACTGGTTCTATTAACATGCAATCTAACTTGTGTTTTAATCTTATACAGTTGCATATTACTATTTCTTCTCAAGCCTAGTTCAGCGGAGTGTTATTTATGGTGACCAACCAAGAAATAGGTATATGCAACTTTGATATTTAGGTGACATTCTATTTCTTTCTTTGAGAGGAGTGCTTTAGAAACATAATTATTCTACTGAAATCTTTTGGTTTATCAGGTGGCAACCTTATAGCCTTCATTTCACAAGCAAAATTCTGTCATGTTTTCACCTTTTTTTTTTTAAAAGTGCCACCAATAATTTATAAAGTACAAGAGAAAAAAATTTTCTGTAGGAGTGAGATTAGCATTTTCCTTCTATACATGAACTTGCTCATGTCATGTACATTAACAAGAATGCCAAGATTTGGAAATGTAATTGTGATTTTACAGGTTGGATCTCTATTTACCAGAAAACAGGGATGAACCAAAACCAGTTGTGGCATTTGTTACTGGGGGAGCCTGGATTATTGGGTGAGAAATTAAAATAGCATTTTCTCCATGGTGCACTTTATTTTTTTTGTTGAGTATCATCTATTTAGTATGTAATATATATCTGTGTGTGTGTGTTATTTTTCTTTACATTTTTCTTGTTATTTTGTTACATAGCTATGGACTAGAGGTAATTTGATGGCTGAGCTCCCTCCTCTTTCTTTTGTCCCCTTAGTGGGACCCTCTTGTCTACTCCCTATATACTTGTGGGTTTCCCGTGGGTGCTTTTTAATGAATATATTTCTTGCTTTACTTATCAAAAATTGGGTGGTCGAGGAGAAGTAAAACAAAGTGTGGTCTCATTGAGCATTGCAAACGTGCTCTTCATCATGCAACCACAAAGCTTACTGGGCTAAGAATTCTCTTTAGTGAGCTTGGATTTGATCTTAAGAAACCAATGGTGCTTTTTTGTGATAACACAACAGCTATTGAGATTGCAAACAATCCAGTACAACATGATAGAACTAAGCATATTGAGCTTGATGGGAACTACATCAAGGACAACTTAGATTCTAGCCAAATAACAATTCCCTACATCAAGAGTGCTGATAAGTTGGCAGATATAATGACCCATATTGTTGCTAGTGGACCAATTTATGCTCCATTATCCAAGTCGGGCATGAGTGATTTGTGTGCACCGACTTGAGGGGGGGAGAATTAGCATATAAATCAACATTTATTTGATTGATTATGTTTCCTTTTATTAGCTAGATTTAGTTTACTTATTGATTGATTAATTGTAATTGATTGATTGACTATCCAAAATAGTCACATGTATTTTGTATTTATACCCTTGAGATAAATGAAATGAATGATTCAGCCAATTTTCAATTGGGTGGCCAAGCCCTCAATATTGTCTATTATTTTATCAGAGAATTTGATCATAAAGAAAGTAATAATCTGCACATTTTGGGATCAGCTTGAAGATATTTTTACTTTTTCTTAAGGAAATGATGCATTTTCTTGTGTTTTCCAAGCTGGGTCTTGAACCCTAACTTGAAGGGAAATGAATGGAATGGTTTGTTTTAAATGATGCATTTTCTTGTGTTTTCCAAGCTGGGTCTTGAACCCTAACTTGAAGGGAAATGAATGGAATGGTTTGTTTTTATTTTTATTTTATATTTATTATTATTATTATTATTTTGCATACTTGCAATTTCACATCATGAGAATTTCTTTCTCTTCTAGATGAAACTTCTAAAAGGCCTTTTTGAGATTAAGGTTCATTTTTTTTCTTTTTCCTTGCTGCCAAAATCTTAACTCATTCTCTTTTAAGTCCTAAAAGGGTGAAAAACTGCCTTTTAAGTCCACCCAAGTTGATTGTGGACGACTGCCTCCTAGGTTGTCCCACATTAGGCCTCTAATGGAACTATGGCTTGCCTAAAATCAATGAATAATGTTAAGTTTTCCTCTTCTACAATCAAACATAGAACTTTGAACCCAGGTTAGAAATATATTTTATACAATTTAAGTGGAGCATCATTGTTTTTTGGTCTGTGATTGCCTAGTCCCTGCTGGAAACTGATGATTAGTTTGGCATTGCTAATTTGATAGTTTCATGACCATTAGATTCTCTTTGTTGTGTCCAAATAACTGTTGTGACCACATTGCTAGTACATACTCTTTGTTTTTGTTTTAAGTTTCTACAGTTTGGTCCTGATTTAGGTACAAAGCATGGGGCGCTCTGCTAGGACAGCAGTTAGCAGAAAGGGACATCATAGTGGCATGCATTGACTACCGGTGATTGTTTTCCCCTCTTTCCTCAAAAATTATTGTATCATACTCAACAATCTACATTAACTCAGGTGTGCAATATGGTCAATCTCCTACAAAGACTTGATTGTGTAAAGATGACATGATACTTGTAGAACACAGTAGTCGTCTGAGTTGATAGCTTAGATCATGTGGTTTCTTCTTTAGGAGGGGAAAGGGGAGGGGGAAATTAAGAATCAAATAAAATGAAAAAATAAGATAAAGGCATGAAATTCTCTGCCTTGAAATCTCGAAATTAATTAAATTTCTGTTCATTAATGCCCAAAACAATTACTGTTTTCTAGAATGTCAATGATTTATTTCACTTATTCATTAAATGATTGCTCAGTTAACCCTTTAATGTTATCAGTGCTATCCCTTAACTAGATACTGATATATGTAATTGTTGCACTTGCATCCCATACATAAATCCTGTCTTGAGTCTATTCATCCAGATCATCATACAGTTGAATTTTGTATGCAGAAATTTTCCTCAGGGGACCATCAGTGATATGGTAGAGGATGTTTCTGAAGGAATCTCCTTCGTGTGCAACAATATTGCTGAATATGGAGGTGATCCCAACAGGTAGCATACTCATTTATCTTATCTTACTTTATGTTTCATCTTCTAACTATGCAATTGATATTTGTGCTTATATGCATAGGATTTATCTAATGGGCCAATCAGCTGGTGCACATATTTCCACTTGTGCTCTCCTAAATCAGGCAATCAAGGAGTCCAAGGAAGGAGATGTCATGTCTTGGAGTGTTTCTCAGATAAAAGCTTATTTTGGTTTATCTGGAGGGTAAATATTGATTCACTGTGTTTTTTCGAATTCTTGACCCACCTTCATAAAGCCTTAATGTTTTAAGAAACTTCAGGACTGAGGCTTCATTTTTAAATTGTCTACCATTTTTCAGTAGAAATCTGACAGTGAGAGGACCATCAATTTGGTTTAGTTATTTGCTTAATTTCTCGCTTATTAGTTAGTTGCACAGTCCTGCAGGGTGCCACATAAAACACATTGTGCGATCTTTTCATTAGTTGGATCCCAGGGCCCCTTCTCTTAGTCCGATACAGTGTTCATGTTAACATTCCTTTTCCAGGCACCTATTAAGGCTTTATTGATATTAACCTACGAAGTAGCATGGGAAGTGGACAAAAGCTTGGTTGTATATCTGTGTATTTAAATTAACGCATCAATAGGCACCAATTGATTGTGTGTTTATCACATTGCAGTTTCCAATGGTAATACCTCATGTACACTGCTAAATATTAAAATGCTCCCAGAAACTTATTTTGATGAAGAGGAAACTTTCAACTGGAATTGTTATTCTGTATTTTCAAATGTTTATGGCTTGTATTTGGTTCCACCAAAAGAACTTATACCATTGATTGTATCAATTGTTTGGTTACTGACTTAAGGGATTATGTTAATTTGAATTTATCTAACATTTGCCTTCAAACAGGGTTGGGCCTGTTTTATGTAACCATATCTTGGCAGATGATGCTCTGAAATTGTCATGCTTGTTAAGCATTAATTTTCTATTAGGATGCTGTTTTTAGATTTTCAGAGAAGTACTATGAGTCTCTACAATGCTCCTACATGTATTAGAACACACAGTGTACAATATACTAAAACATTTTCTTCACAGCAATATATATCATCAGTATATATATATATAATCAGTCTACTACTATTATATATCTACTAATTGATGGTTCTGTATTATGCTTCAATCTCTCTGAACAGGTACAATTTATTCAACTTAGTTGATCACTTTCATAGTCGAGGCTTGTATCGCTCCATCTTTTTAAGGTGCTCCAGAATGATATATCACTAATCACACTACTAATGTCAATTTAGTTGTTTCTCTATAATCTGTGATGTGTTGCTTCCTGGAACTAAAATTCTTACATGTTTGTTACAGCATCATGGAGGGGGAACAATCTTTCCAACAATATTCTCCCGAAATTATGATACAAGACCAAACTGCTAGAGGTGCTGCTTCTCTCCTCCCAAGAATTATCCTTTTCCATGGAACAATGGATTATTCCATACCCTCAGAGTCCAGGTTTGTTCTCCTCTGAATTAAATGCTTGTCAGGTTGTACATATAATTCCAAGTGCTTCCCTAAAATAAGCCCTAATTTTCTGTTTCTAGTTTATGGCTCTGCCAAACAATGCTGTATTTAATTATCTCTGATTTCAAATTTAATAAAATGCACATTCTAACAGATATTGCTCTTCATGTCTCCTGGTTCAAAGAATAAAGAAAATGGTGTATTAAGCATACAAAGATATCTTGAGTCAGTCAGGGCTAGTTTTGACATTGATATCTAACACATGAGTTACCTTTATTGTGGCAATGCTTTTACTTGACTTTATTTATATATTTTGATTTTCGAGTTCTCTAGTAGTCCTTGAATATTTTGTGTGTTTGATGTGGCTGCATGGGTATTGTAGGTGCACCTTAAATATATATGTAGTGTAGATATCCATGCACTTTTATTTCATGGGCATGTATTATATTGCCACTAAACGCCTTTGACTATGCTAGTCCTTGCATGACATTTTTGGCTATACTTCTATGAGTTAGTAAGACTAAACTCGAAATGGGTCAATATATCCCAACTTAGAATTGAATTTTAAATTAAGTGCTATGAAAAATTTATAAAATGACTGATCAGATCACTTACAGTGCTTTGGAAAGCATGAATCTCTGAGTTAGTACTCCCAAACATTCTTGCAATCCATGTTCACAATATATAATGTGCTCATGCAATCGATACTCAGACATGAAATTTAGTGGGCTTGTAGCTTGTCTGCTGCAAGCCTATAACTTAGAACAACACAGATGTATTTGTGCTCTAGTAAAGCTTATCTAAGTAAATGATCAAATCAAATGGGCTTTTTAAAAATGTGAATGAAATTTACCTTAAAGATGGTCAGTAATGTTGTATCATGTTGACTTCAATGCTCTATAAAGTATCTAAATGAATGAATCACTGTGAAGCTTTACCAAGGTCGTTGACTTCTGATCATACTCGCATGATGTAATTCATTAAATAAAATAATACAAACACGAGGTAATTTTTTCATTTGATTTGTGCCTTAACATCCATCGGTTAAGCAGAAAGTAATCTTTGTCAATCAAAATTTTGAAGTTTTTGAGCCCAGCACTTTGTCAACATGTTGCCCATACCAACATGTATAGGCATTTTGAGATAATTCCGAAACCATCTTTAAGAGCATAAATTTTTGTTATTGTTGGAAATAGAAAGCTTTCATTGTTCAGAAGGTATGCATCATCCTAGGTGAATTTCTCGGTATCTTTTGTTTGGATAAATCCTGTATAGCTCTGAGAACCATTGACCAGGATATAAGACTGGGCCTTGTTGATTTCTTTAGTCTGGTATCGCATGCATATGTGCATCTTCCTTGATGTTAGTGTAATTATACTTCGTAATAGCCTTTTAATTCATAGAACGTCGCTGAAATGTCTCTCTTTGGTTATTCAAACCTTAAGTGGAGATTGATATGATGTAGTGCTGCAGTGGGCTATTCTTGGTTTTGTCCCGTTTTGATGATTTTTATTTGGTGAATTCATGAAGCTCAATTCTGTTCCATGCAGTAAAAGCTTTTGCAGATGCTCTTGAGGGGGTAGGTGCTGAAGCTGAACTTATTTTATATGAAGGGAAAACTCATACAGATCTATTTCTTCAAGTAAGAGATGATTGGTTTTATTCTTTTCTTTTTCTGTTCAAAAAGCTAGGGAAATAAAAAGTAAAATTTTGCATCACCTTCAAGCCTACAAACATGCTATAAATTTTGGAATCAAAGCGAGTGATAAACTTATTCACGAATGATATTCAGCACCTCTATAAGGTGGCTCATGCTATTGTCGATATGAAACTACAAGACCAGGATCTATCTACTTATATTGGTCAAATTGCATCACTCAAGAAGATGTAGTGCTCTGAGCTCAAGGTTTGGATCAAAATTTGCTTATTGCCTTGCCTGATAACACCCAATATCATCAAATATGAAAGGGTGTTACATTTTCTGTTTAGTGTACAGAGATGTTAATGGGTTCATGTGTTTGCCCCCCCTCCATGCTTTTAATAGAAGATTGTCTGTTTATGATAGAGAAGGGATTCATCATTTAGTGCTGGGAAAGAGGTATTAAGCGTCAACGAGGGGCCTGGCCGTCAAATTCCTACAGTTCTTAGTTGTGATTTGGCAACTCTGAAAGGAATTTTGAGCCGCTTTTGATAGGCCTTCTCAAGTCTTAAATTTCAAATTGGCTGCTGGAATCATCTCCCATTAGAATGGGGGCATACTAAGCTACCACCCTATGTAGTTCTATTGCAGTGGAAATATGACTGAGATCTCTAAGATGTACAACAACGATATTGAAAACTGAATTAGATGAAAATTTCATAGATATTCAATATTGTTCAATTCATTTCTGATTCAACAATTAATGTTGTTTTGGACCTTTGCATGCAGGACCCTCTGAGAGGTGGTAAAGATGAGCTGTTCGACTATATGGTTGGTTACATACACTCAGGAGACGCAGAAGCTCTTGCTAAGGATTTAATGGCACCTCCCAGAAGACGACTGGTTCCTGAGTTGCTTCTAAATTTGGCTAGCAAGATTAGCCCCTTTTAGGCCTTTCATTTATTAAAAATCTGATCACAACTTTACCACTTCTTTGAGTTTGAGGTAGGTGATGATGTTTTGATGTTGTATTTCATCGTGTTTGTAATTGTTGAAGCATGATATTCATATTAAAACCCAAATCTTATATAAGTTCGAAATTTTTTGGTGAGAAATGCACATTTAACACTTCAGATCGTAGAAATTGATTGTCCAAGGCCCCGCTCGAATCCATCTCCTCGCAATTTAACCCATTGCTTATCTGGTGTTCATAACCTGACTCGACTCTCCACGCGCGCACGGTCACAAGACGCTGAAAGAGTAGCTATTGAAGACGATATTCATATTAAATCCAAATCCTACAAACTTGAACTTTTAGGAGAGTTGATCATTTAATAGTAATCATTTCCAATTATATGAAGATGCTACTACTACTCAATTTTGTAGGGAATATATTCAAGATCTGTTTGTTTGTTTGTTCGTTCGTTGTTGATGCTTCTTTCCTAGGAGAAAAATACTTTATTGTTAAAAAAAAAAACTGAGACACCTTTCAATACAAAAATATTTGTATGTTTGTTCTGTTAGGACCCATTACCTCTTGCAAGTCCAATTATAAGAATATTTTTTTGGTGAAAAAAATACGAATAAGGAGCTTACACATACGATTAAAAGATAAATCACAAAATCTTCAAAACCGAATTTTATAACATCTTTAGGAAAGTTTGGGTATCAAATATTAGGATTAGTATTATAGATACCTTTCATAGCTAAACAAAAAGCTAAATAATCTATTGGTCTATTTGTTTTTCTATAGATATGATAATAATTATAAATATTTAGATCTTGAGAAAGTTTTCATATATCATCCATTAGTAGAATAATTGAATTAGGTGAATTACTTCTTCTATTATAACAATTTATAATTACTTTGGAATCTCTTTCAATCTCCAAATTTGTAAAGTCATCATAAATTGAAGCTAGAAAACCATTTTTCAAAACTACACACTCCGTAATAATAATCGAAGTATTATCTAAATGTCTACTTGCTCTAATGACCCAACCTGAAACACTTATATTATTTATTCTTGAACTATTAAAATTTAATTTGAATCTTCAATTAATTGGAGAAATCCATGAACCCATTCGTTTCCCATCAACAAGTTCATCCTTTAATATGTGAATTGGCCTCCTTGTCTGGCTAAGCTTAGAACAATAGGATCATGTGTATTGCTAAATTTGTTGATTTGCCAACAAGTGAAAGCAGAATATGGATAAATTGCTTCCACTTTCCTTCATTGATGCTTATGGATTTGCCAACTAAGAACTGTAAGTACTGCTTAAGAGGTAGTAAAAATTTTTCGTTTTCTCTATTCAAACTTTTCAAAACGAAACACGTTTAGTTACGAATCAAACAAAAACAGCTCTGCCGTCGTCCAAATCATTATTTCAACATTTATGATCCTAAACTGTTTATTGAGTTCCTATTTAACAATCGGATTTGATCGATCAGATAAAACGAAACACTCCGGATTTATGACTATTTTCTTCTTTCTTCCCCTTTCATCTTCCACTTCATTTTCTTCTCATCGTTTCACGAAAAATACGGATCGTGGAATAAGAACTCGTATTTTTAAAACATTTTCATTGTTTTCATTAACTTCATTTTCAAGAAAATGGTTTTACAAAACGAATTTTCTTATTCTTATTTTCAACCAAATTCAAGTAATTCGAAACATATTTTCGAAATGAAAACTAAAGACAATACATCGAAAATTTTCTACACTCAATTTCGATAGAGTTAAAAATTTCGTGAACTAAACTGTGTCGAATGATCACAGTGGACCCTCATCAGATGCTTAATACCTCTTTCCCCAAAGACTAAATGATGAATCCCTTCTATCATAAATGCATAATCTTCATTAAAAGCATGGAGGGGGGGAGGGGGGGAAAACCCATGAACCCATTAACATCTCTGTACACTAAACAGAAAATGTAACACCCTTTCACATTTGATGATATCAGGTAAGGCAATAATATTATTTCGATATCAAAGTATATATTTGGCTAGCTTCAATGAGGTTCTCTAATTATAAGAGGACATTCACTCAAGCCACATAAGCAAATTTTGATCCAAACTCGAGCTCAGCACTACATTTTCGAGCGATACACTCAATTAACATGTTAGACAGTAACCCTACTGAAGTTTTCATATTGACAATAGCATGAGCCATCTTATAGAGGCACTGAATATCATTCGTGTATAAGTTTATCATTCGCTTTGATTCCAAAATTTATAGCATGTTTGTAGGCTTGAAGGTGATGCAAAATTTTAGGATTGATCAACTACCACAGAGCACTACATAGTTGCACTAGAATGTGTTCTTTTCCTCATCTTCTTGTGCGATCATTCCTTCATAGTCCCAACTTGGTTGAATTGCTTCTACAGGCTTCCAAGCTCATGCAACAAATACGAGATATTCTCATTGCTTTTGTCCCCATGGTTTTAGTGACTTGTAAAAACGCTTAAAAATGTTATTATGTTTACACGTACTCAATAAGATCATTAGTAGTTGGTTTTGGGGCGAACAACGCACAAAGTCGAGAAAATGGGAGTTTCCAATACAAAAGTGTTTTAAAATAGGAAAATTAGGTTTGTGAAAATGCCCATTTTGATCGGTTATCAAGTTCCAGCATGTCCTAGCACAAATTTTATTTTATTTTATTTTATTTAATTGTTGCCATTATCAATCACATGCATCAAGAAACCATCGCAAACAACTTCATATAGTTACAGAGCATCAACCAATGTTAAGAATTTAAAAAAAATAATGGTGAAACAGAGCTTTCACTTATTCTTAATTTATACTATTAATAAATTTTTACTTAATTTGAAAATGACATATGCTTCCATACTATCTTAACCCAAAGGATCATTCCTAGGTCTTGATATGCAGTCTTATGCTAAAATTTACCCAAAAAAATATAACACCCCATGTCAAAATTAACTAGAACAGACATATTTTGTGCATATTACCCACAAAATATTCAAACATCAAAACATAGAATATTTCTATGCAAAAAAATGGCTATTTTGTGGAGATTACCCACAAAATATTCAAACATCGAAACACATAAAGAAACACCAAGCACAACAAGAGAATCAACCAAACACAACATGTTTAAGATAAACTCAAATTACACCCCTCCTGAGAATAGTTCCAAAATCATCGGGCCGGATTCTTATTAGTCCATGATGTCCTTAGTTGAGCAATTTTCCCTCAATGGCAACTCAGAGGATATTCTCGAAAATCACCCACAACATCTTTGTAACCCTCTTGAGATAGAAAACTCATGGTGATATCGAGTTTTTTCAGGCTAATTAATTTGCAGAGTTAGGGTTTCTGTTCGAGGTTAAACTAGGAGTAGAAGTTAGGAAGAAGAAGCCGTGGGAGGTTCGAATGCACTCGATTCCAAGTTGAAGTTAGGGAGAATTGGCATCATGCTTGAATTACAGGTTGAAAGGGGATTTGGAGGGGGAGAAGTTAGGGTTTTTTAGGGCAGATCGAAGGGGCATTTGAGGATTTTTTAGGGCAAACGAAATGAGGGAGAGAAAATTTGACTAGGATACCAAGTCAAATAGTTTTTAAGGTTCGGCTACATGTTCGGATAGCCAAACCTAGAGGTTAGATTTGGGTGTAATTAAAATGAAAGTTCGGGATTAAAACTGCTATTTTCAAAGTTCAGACTTAGTTTGCAAAAAACTTGAAAGTTCATGGTTTTGTATACTATTTTCTCGAAGAATTACGAATTATTAGAAATCTAAAATGATGATGTCTAATTTCAAACTTTTTTATCTTGTCCAATGGGCCAATGTGCGGTTAGCCCAACTATCCTATAGACGAAGCCCAAAGTCTTATTAAATATATGCTTTTAAAGTGGCTTATGCTATTTGTGGATATGTACTTTTAATTATTTGCACATATATGAGTATTATAAGTATATACTTTATAAATTAATTAAAATAGAGTTATTATAAAAATATATATTTTAAGATAAAAATTGTATCAAAATCGACCCATATTTTTAGATAAAAATAAATATATTTGAATCACTTAATGAGTACATGTGCAATAATTTGGTTGTAAATTAATGATTTTAATCTTGAATCAGTATTCAAGTGTATAATTAATTATACACTTGATCAATCATTGAATCATATAATTAATTAGTGTATTGTAATAATTTAGCTTCATAATAAGTGTACATTTATATTTTTAAAAAAAGTATACATTTATAAAATTCATATTTCTGATCAATGGACATGGGTATAATTAAATTTAGTATCACAAATCCTATCATATACAAATCAAATTTGTTAATAAAGTAACTTTAAAATACCTATTATACTTTTTTTTCTCTTACATTTCAATGAGCTGTTTTGATCAATCATTGTTTTACAAATATTTTACATCAACATATTAATCTCAAAGACTAAGACAAGGGATTAAAAGGAATTAGGTACAAGGTTATGTTTCCTAATGCTACTCATTCTAGTTTATACTAAAATATTTACGATACAATGACGTAAGACGAGCGAGACGATTTATGATCTTCATGACCGAGGTTTTAAGTTCGGTTCTCAGAATGTATTATTTGTTTTACGACAGTAGCCTTTTATCTTTTTACGGTCATTTACACCAGATAACGATTAATTCCAGCGCTGAGATGACTTAAGACGTTACACATACGAATCCGCTCAAACACATCAGCGATAAAAATAAAAAAATAAAAAATAACGATGAATGAATAAGAGTCTACAACAAAATGTCTGCCTCAGAATCCAGATTTAATGACCTCCAACCTAAAATGGGGTAAAGTAAAGAATGTAGAAGGATCTCTTGAGGATGTAGAGGATAAGGTTTCCATTAAAAATAATGTAGAAAAGGAATGATGATGATGAGGATGAGGAGATCAAAATCCAAAAGGTCCTTTCAAGTCTCAACCCTAACCCTAACCCTCATCATGAGTTGGAGTGGGGTGATAGTGATAGTGATAGTGATAGTGATAGTGATATAAAAATTAATGGAAAGGGTGTTGCTGGCTGAACATCCTCTTCTCTTCTTCCTTTGCCCCTCTTTGTGTTGTGGCCCATTTTTGTCCCTCCAATCCAATCCTCCTCTTTTCCCTCCCCAATCACCACTCCAGTTGTTTACTCTGTTTGTCATGGGTGGAAGCACCCATGAGTAAGAAACCGCGTATCCAAATGCTACCTACCTACTTAGTGTTAGTGTTTGTGTGTGTGTGTGTGTGTGTGTTCGAATGTTGAGTGTTGACTATCTTGTCAAAACAAAACGATTCTCTTCATACCACAAAAACCCAAAAGCGATTGCAATGGGTATGAGAGTTGTTAGGTCTTAATCATCATTCATCAGCCAAAGGCTAACCAATTTGTCTTACTCTTAGAATAAACACATTTTCCATTCTGTTGTATTCACTAAAAGCAATTCCAATAGAAAACATCAAAATAGAGTATCAAATTTCTTCAGCGAAAGGCTGACAACCAATTTGTCTTAGTCTTAGTTTTAGTATAAACACATTCTCCATTCCACTATATTCACTAAAAGCAACTCCAATAGAAAACATCAAAATAGAGTATCAATTTTTTCCAACGACAGGCTGGCAACCAATTTGTCCTAGTCTTAGTATAAACACATTCTCCACTTCACTGTATTCACAAGAAAGAACTCCAACTTAAACATCAAAATAAAGTATCAAATTCCTCCCCAAATGGAAGGTCGTGGGCAACCAATTCTGCCTTGGGGCCTGGGATAAACACATTCTCCACCTCAATCAGATTCATTAAGAAAGAACTCCAAACGGAAAACATCAAAATAGCAGATTAAATTTCTAAATGAAAGCGCCTGGCAACCAATTCGGCTTTAATTTTTGGGTGATAAACACATTCTTCGCCAATATATCACCAAGAAAGAACCCAACTGAAAAAATGACAAAAATAGAAAGATCAAATTTCTCATCGACGCCTTATTCATAATTTCGACACTTCGATCTCACGTTTTCAACGAAACGAATGATTCCAACCCAAATAATTAGAAGAGTCGTCAAATTTCATAATAGAGAGAATGAGTTACATATTTTCAGGTTTGGAAGACTATTTAAAGAATTGAATATAGCCATTGAAGAAAAAATAGCAGTTCAAAAATTGTTGTCTCTGATTTTCTCTCTCCTCTAGAGTTATATTTGTATCCAGAAGTTTGAATCATCAAATTAATGCTTTAATTTGATGTTTTTTTTGTATTGGAGATCTTAAAAAATATATTGAAATTGATAGTTAATCAATTTGACGACTCGTTTGATGTTCCAATTGGAATTGCTCTAACCTAAAAATATAAATAATTATGGAGTCAAAAACATCAAATTCAAATATGACATAATTAGTAATTCAACTAGTTTATTAATTTGATCATTTAAGATAATATAAATTATTATTAACCTATTAATATTTAACATAAATAATATATTAAATGAGTTAATATGAATTAAAAATGAATTAACATAACAATTAACCAGATTAATTCAAGTCAATTTCTGTTTATCTTAATTAACACCAATATAATTCATTTATTAAAACATGTTACACGTCTTGGCATATAAAAATAAAAAACGTGTTGGATTATTTCATTAATCACTGGGTCGGAGGTGTATCACCACCACCCACGTCGGCATGACGTCGGTATGACGTCATCTGTTCGTGGCATTTGATAAGAGGGAGAAGTAACGATATAATAATAATAATATTATTATTATTATGAAAAAACGCTGTCTATCTTTTTCCCAATGGATGATTTGATTAAAAAACGAGACTTAGAAAAGGAGTCGTGGCAGCTCGTGATTGGTGGATGGATTTGAAGTCCCTCCATCCATCCATCATCAGAGTTTTAGATAATACAAAAAATTATTAAATTAATTTAAAAACTAAAATAATTATCAAAATAATACGTAATACTATTATTTATAACAACAATAATTAGAATTACCAAATGTCATTATCTATAACAATGTAATTGAACTTAAAATATTCAAATACTGTTATTCATAATAATAATAATTGGACTTAAAATTTTTAAATTACTTATTATTTTACTTGAACATTTGATTAGTTAATTATCGATGTCACTGACAGCGATATTACACACTATTTTAATAATTATTTTGGTTTTTAAATTAATTTAATAATTTTTTTTAAAATAGTTATTTCGATATAAAACTCCCTCCATCGTCATTGACAATTAATTGCAAGAAGAGAGAGAGAAAAAAAAAAAAAAGAATAATTGTGTTTAATTGTGTGTTTTTTTTCTAAGTAGTAGTACTACACTACTAGTGCACACTCATTGAAGCATTGATTCAGTTTTCAATTCCATGATGAAGCATGTGGAGGATTAGTTAGTTAGACTATTAGTGGAAGGAAAGAGAGAGAAAAAGAAAAAAAAGGGAGGGCCCCACAAATCCACTAAAACTAAAACCCACCAATAGAAATGAAATTAGACCCGCGTGGGCCGACCAAAACCAACCTACCAATCCGGCAACCGCCCCACAATACAGACCATGCCCAGCATAAACATTCCCCCCATTAAATTACTTAATTAACTAAAACCCATCTTAGTACAATGTTTTTATAACTAGAGTGGAAAAATTATTAGAGATCGAATGATGATCAAATCAGAATCGAAAAAAGTCATCGATCGATCCCACCTGATCGAATTCACCGATTCATCCCGATATATTTAAAACGCTGATTAAACATCCCATTCAAATGACATCACCATCGTACCATCTCATCTCCCTTTCTTTATCAATCTGTTTTCTAGCCTCTTCCAAAAAGATGACCATTCCCATTACTCATTCAAGTATATATAAACAATTCTTTGCTATATTTGTTACATGATACAGTGATTAAATATTCTGCTTGACTCGATATATCTAAGATTCAATTTACTGATATATCGAATATACATCTACGATATTTTTTGCTACGAATATCGATATATCGAAAATTAAACTCTTCAAGGACACAACCGTTGGGATCAAATCGTAATTTTAAATCACATTTAAATATATCCCGATATATCCTGATATTTTAACAAAAATTAAACTTTAACGCACTACAAGCAGCCATGCACTGATATTTCCACAATATATCGATTCAAAAAACCGATATATCGCAAAGGATATATCGATCATCGTCGAGACAGGCTTTACCATCACCGATATCGATATATCGGATATTTTCATCTCCTCGGCGATACTACATCATCGGGTTTATAATTATTTTTATGATAGCCAATCATATATAAAATGTAATTCTTGGTGTTCCGACCTTTTCTAGAGGCAATGATTGTATGGTGGTGGGACGGGGAATCGAGATCCCATTTTTTTTTTTATTAAATATGCACTTTTACACTTAAACCTTTCTTTGGAGTACAATCAATTCAAGATGCTCAGTGTTAGTGGCCTGCTAATATAAAATTCCTTATTTAAAGATTTTAAATATATTTTTAGCAACGAATATCCAATAATAATTTCCTTAAATGAATATTCACTTTCTATATTATATTACATTACTCTATTTTAAATTTGATTTTGGTTTTTTTGTGTGGATATCTCATTCTTTTATCATTTGAACAATGTTACAAGAAAAAATTATAGGATAATTTCTAATGACACTAGATAGAGGAGATGTTTGGTTTTTAGTAGTGCAGATTTGAAGGTGATATAATGTTTATCTAAAACAAATATTAAATACGGAGTCTCTTCTTTATTTTTATTTTTTCAAACAAAGGAAAAAAAAGGAAAAAAATAGGTAATATTATATCTTCCTGGTTGTAACACTCAACTCTAACAGAGAATTTAATACTGCATCCTCACATTTAGTAAGCTAATATTTTATTTTCCAAATGCATATATCTTATGATTTTTATGAGTTTTGAAAAAATTACTAATTTAAATGACTTGATCCAAGTGGAAAAAAAAAAAAGGTGGGACGAAAATAAGATACTAAAAGTAAATTGATGTAATTAAAATAAATAAATAATAATAATTTGAGACCATAATAATAATAATAATAATAATAATAATAATAATAATTTGAGAAAACGTAGGACGCGTTTATGATGGATAAAAGGAGTAAGAGGACGCGTGAAGTGGGGTCCACGGCAGCCAAGTAGGACAGCATGACTTTGAAATTGGGACTATTTGTCTTCCTTTGCATTTACATTAACATTTACATCAATCATTATTTGAAGTGTAGTGTGGTTTGGTTTGGTTTGGGTGACTTTGACTTTGACTTTTTGTTTTGCTTGTTTATTATTATTCCTTGGAGATCCAAAATTAAGTGGCGAATGTCACGTCTCCTTTGTTTATTTTATTTAATGCTGAACACAATTAGTTTTGAGTTTAACGTTAAATAATATTTAATAACATTAAATATTAAACTATTTATTTTTTAATATTCTATAATAAATGTGAATGAGCACAAGGTGTAGATTATTTCGCTTCGTCCCGTCCTACTTTAATAATTAGCTATTTAATTTGTAATTATGCTTTAATATATTCAGCTTTATTTTCAATTAATAGTTTTGACATTGGGTGATTGCTATTTTCACTCCATCACGATTATATTTTAAAAATATTTTTTATACTTTAATATAAATAATAATAATAGTTATAATGTTTTTTAATAAATAATTTATAAAAATTCATAATAGTTTTATTTTTTATGAAATTTATTAATTTTAATATAATAAAATAAAAAGAAAACATA
Organism: Tetrastigma voinierianum; assembly: GCA_016808115.1. Lineage (NCBI taxonomy): Eukaryota > Viridiplantae > Streptophyta > Magnoliopsida > Vitales > Vitaceae > Tetrastigma > Tetrastigma voinierianum. Next base: position 878,650 of record JAEQBH010001468.1, on the reverse strand, counting down.
AAAAATTAAAACTAAAAAATAAAAACAAAATCAAATATAAAACCGAAATGGGTTGGTGATTTTTTCCATCCCCATCCCGTCCTATCCCGCGAATTTTTAAACGGTATGTCAGACCAAAAAATAACTAGCTTCGGTCACGTATGCATTTCAATTCGGTCCCAAACCTCACAAGTGACATTTCAGAAAGGAAAAGATTGGACAATTCCTTCTATTGGGATAATGTTTTTTTGCTTCAATAATTTAAAACGACTTTTTCTAAATGCTCTAAATATTTCACTCTTCTATTCAAAATTTTTTAAAAGCTTCAAGAATGCTCATGTAAATTTTAAAAAACAAATAACTTAATACTAAAAATTATTTAGCTTTAAGTCAAAAAATAAACAACCCCTTAGTTGTAAGCAGCATTAAGTCAAATATTAAACTAACCCCTTAGATGTAAGCATTTTGTCATGGTTTTTTTTTGTTTTTTTGTAAGAAATGGAGGCCTGGGTAAACCCTTAATGTTGATTGAAAATGACCGGAACCCATCAACTATGCCATAGAATAAGGGACCATTTCTCTTCTTTACGTTTCTTCTTGTCCTTTCCTTTCCGACTTTTTAAGCTATTGGTTTAATTTTCCATCCATATTCAACCCTTATTTATCTTTCAATCATATATATTTGCGAAAACAACTATCTTTTTTTTTTTCTTTTAATGAAAATTTTCATTAATTTTCAATGCATTACATTTGAACACAAAAACCAAAATGTTAAAAATATATGAAATGACATAATATTCAGATTAATAGTAAAAATAAATGACTCAAAACCGTAATCTTAAGATGTCTAGAATACCTAACATTAAATACCTAACATTAAGATTAAAAAAAAAACATACTGATGATGAATATAGATTTGATACAACTTCTTTGTTTGATCAAAACAATATTACTGTTTGAGTCGCTGCAACAAAACAATCAAGTATATTTACGATATACCAATTCACGCAATAAATCGACGATAAAAACTACTTATTACAGATAAAAACCTGATTCGATTTCAGACGATAAAAGTTTAACTAGGTTCGAGAGGAGAGGTAGTTTTTTTATTTTCTGTTTAATGATAGGAATATCTTGAATTATTAGTTATAATTCTTCATTGCTTATTTTATTGGGTCTTGCATATGGAAAAATTTTAGCTGTTAAGGTAAATTTAAAATATAATTGTTTTGGTAGAATGTCTAGAATTCTAATTTGGTATACTACTTATATAATAAAATATCATATGCAATGTTACGTACCTTGACATTTTCTTCTGAAAATTCATACCTCCGTGTGATAAGGAAAGTTTGTTAAATAAATATATCTATTGTTATACGTTTCTTTGTGTCATTTTTTATTTTATTTTTAAAGGTTTGTAACAATTCATGGTTTTCGTGTGATAAGGAAATTTTGTCAATAAATAAATCTATATGTTTCTCGAGTTATTTTATATTATTTCATTTTTAGGCTTTTCACAATTCATGGTTTTAGTGTTTCCCTTGCTACAACATATTTTTATTGTCATGGATTCTGATTTACTTATGAAAATTCCTAATAATTTAGAAAATTAGGGGTTAGTTAAGCTAGGGAAAGGAAAAAAATGATAAGAAAAATCATTTTCTCATGTTCGGTTTCATTATGGAAAATATGTAAGAAAATAAAATAGAATCAAATTCTTCAAAATTTTAAAATTTTCTTAGTTCTTATATAATATAGAGAAATAAATATATAAAATTTATTAATTTAGTTTAAACCTATTTTTTTATTTTTCTTCAACTTAATTTTTCTCTTTATTGTCCTTTATATTTTCTTTCCTTTTAGTATTTTTCGGGTTCCAATCGAAGCCCTAGTAAATCATAATGTTTGGTTATCTAGTGATATTTCTCATTAAACTATGTATTATCTCTAAACCTAAAAATGATATTGAGTTTGTGCTAAAATATTTTAGCATAGATAACTCTTTACAGTGGCATATTGACTTAATCTTATTTATTATCTATGCAATATATAAAATAAAAGGCAATTTAATACATAAATAAAAATATAAAATAATTCAACATATCAGTTTATTGTTTATAATTATTCTAGAGTTGGTTGACATTGTCTTTGTATAATTTAAAATATATTCTATTTGGTTTATCATCTTTGTAGTAATAAAAGATTTGAAAGAGAGAAATAAAATTATATCTTAGAAATATTGACAAAAATAGTTTTTTATTTTATTTTTTAAAATTTAACCATACTATGAAAACATTTTTTTCTCTTTTTATTTATAACATTTACAAATGATACAGAAATAAGTAAAAAGAAAAGGAATGAATTTCTTTTAATCATTTTGATGTTTAGGAGTGTTAGTCTATGGTAAAATGATTATATGATTGAAGAGCCCATAAAGCAATTTTGACATTTATCACATATAAATGTTTGTTTAAGGAGAATCCAAATGATTAGACTGACGTGTGATTGAAATAATATATCCTTGTAAGACTTTAAGTGAGAAGGAGTAAATTATAAAATAGGAATCATGACTTCAACTACTAACGACAACATTTGAAATTATAAATGATTTTTCTAAATTTTTGATGATTTTGTAATTCTATATAAAACTTAAAAACAAAATTATCTATCCAAAAACATATATTTCCAAGTAAAAAAACATTCAATAATAAAAAATCAAGGCTTTTAATTAATTATATTTTTTTGACATCTATCTATTTTGTAATACATCATAGTAATATACTTTTGAATCTATTTATTAAAATGTGTTTTTGGACTCGAATCTTGAACCGTTTTTCTTTCTATGCTTTTAACCACTCGAGTTATATATTAATTATGAACTGTTTTTATTTTTAAATATGAAAAAATAGATAACAGTATGAATTAAGAAGGAAATAAAAAGGGAAATCCAAAGAGGATAATGGGGGGAGACAACTAAAAGAAAATTATCTATCCAAAAATATACCTGAATGTAAATTTCCAAGTAAAAATATTCAATAATAAAAAATCAAGGCTTTTAATTAATTATATTTTTTTGTAATACATCGGAGTAATATCGTTTTGAATCTATTCATTAAAATGTTTTTTTGGACTCGAACTTTGAATCATTTCTCTTTCTATGCTTTTAACCATTCGAGCAATATCTTACTAATGAACTGTTTTTATTTATTTATTTTTTTAAATATGAAAGTAGATAACAGTATGGATTAAAAAGAAAAAAAAATGGAAATCCAAAGAGGATACGTCATTTATAATGGGGGGAGACAACTAAAAGAAAATTATCTATCCAAAAATATGCCTGAATGTATATTTCCAAGTAAAAAAAAAAATTCAATAATAAAAAATCAAGGCTTTTAATTAATCATATTTTTTTGTAATACATTGGAGTAATATGCTTTTGAATCTATTTATTAAAATGTTTTTTTGGACTCGAAACCTTGGACTGTTTCTCTTTCTATGCTTTTAACCATTCGAGCTATATCTTACTTATGAACTGTTTTCATTTATTTTTATTTTTAAGTATGAAAATAGATAACAGTATGAATTAAAAAGAAAGAAAAAACAAAGGGGAAATCCAAAGAGGATACGTGGTTTATAATGGGGGAAGACAACTAAAAGGAAAATCCAAAATGAATGTCTGTAATATTGACTGGTTCTTTGAGAATAGAGTGTGCCAAAGTAAAAGACAAAAACATGGAAAAGCATGAAAGGAAAAAAGGGGTGCGAATTGGCGGAAAGATTCGAGAGAAGAAGTTGTTGCTGGAGTCTAAAATGGGGGGCAAATAACGTTCACACACCCCCCTTTCTTTGGATGTATTGAGAATATATAAAGTGTTTGTTAATTCATTTTCCAAACGCGTTTTCATAGTCAAAATTAAATGGTGGAGTGAATGCGAGAATATATATATTAATATGAGAGGCATGGATATTGGATATTGGATATTGGATATTGGATATTTAGCAGTAAAACGAAACCTAGTAGTGCAACATTTCAAGTCAACTTGATTCCACGTAAAGATGGATAATTTGACAAATGCCTCGTCCTAGGGCCAAAGACTTCTCGTGCTAGGGCCAAAGACTTGTTAGGTTTATAACTATGTGCTTGTAAAAATGAAACAACCTAAGTCGATAAGTGCATGAGTCATAAGTAATCAAGTGGTTTTCAATTATGAATCGAAATCGTTCCCACGAGGATTGTAGGTTTTATTGAGAATAAATATTACTCGTCCTAGGGCCAAAGACTTCTCGTGCTAGGGCCAAAGACTTGTTAGGTTTGTAACGTGTGTCTGTAAAAATGAAACAACCTAAGTCGATAAGTGCATGAGTCATAAGTAATTAAGTGGTTTTCAATTATGAATCGAGATTGTTCCCATGAGGATTGTAGGTTTTATTGAGAATATATATTACTCGTCCTAGGGCCAAAGACTTCTTGTGCTAGGGCCAAATACTTGGTAGGTTCATAACGTGACAACCTAAGTCTATAAGTGCATGGGTTATAAGTAATAAAATGGTTTTCAATTATGAATCGAGATCGTTCCCACGAAGATTGTAGGTTTTAATGGGGATTGAATACCTTGGTTACTGGATTAGTTCAGTATTCAAGCGTCTAAATGATTTGAGATGAAATTATAAAAATAATAAAAACAAAAACTAAACAAAAATAACGAGTGATTTGTGAAAACTAGAGTAATTAAAATAAACAGGGAGAAAACGATGATTATTTTGTTTTATGTTTTGTTGAATCATTTCCAATTTTCTTAATTTTGGACTTTTGGAATTTTTTTATTATTGTTTAAATGTTTAAAATTTTTGAATATAGTTTACAATATCATGATTTTTTTTGCATTTCCTAGGGAAAAAAAAAACTAAAGCTCACGTACGTTGGGCACTTACTAGTGCTAACAAATATGAGCAAAAACTGTTAATGATCACCTTTTTTATTCTACTGAAAAACAAATATCACCTAAGTCTATCATATGGATTTGTGCACATAAATAATGAGGCATTTAGATTGACTAATGAAAAATACTTGTAACTAGGGATTGCGGGGGAGTTGTTTTTGGTTCTCGCTCCGTTCTGCTCCTAATATGATGATAGATTTATATAATCGGATTTTTCATGGGTTTGAGATTTATGCAATTGAATTATTGGCAAGGTGGTTTGAGTATTGCTTATTGATGATGCTTTTTCAATGGGCCGACGCTAGCGTGGATTCTTCCAGATGGGTCGTGACTCTAGATATCGAGGTACCTCTGAAAAGGCAAACAAAGGATCGGTGGGGTACCACTTCATTGCCCTCTCAGATGCTAAGTCGGGTTCTAGAGAAAATCATTAACTGCCCAGGGAATGAAGGTTTGTGCGTGAAGTCTGCGTACCTTTCAGATGGGGTGGCACGGTATTTATAATGGGTGACTTTCCCAATTGAACGGTGATATGGACTCTCTTTTATTGGATGGAGGATTTTAACTTTCGCCTCCATTTATCGGAGGCCCAATAAGGGATAATTAGAAAGCAGTTATTGGGAATTATCCTACTTCCCTTATTGGTGGAGATTTGATTTGATTTATAGGATATGAGTTCTTTGGACTTTTCGCGTTATCGGCCCCTGGGAGGGATGAATTGGGCTCCCATTTTTGGCCTGCGTCAGGGCCCGGACCTTTTTCCTGGGCCTGCTTATTGGTCTTCTTTTTATCCTGCTTCTCGGACTTGAGGGGTGGGCCTGCGCGCCTACTTTTTAAACCCAATCAATTATTGGCTTATACTAGTGGCTTCTCTTTGGATATTGGGGTTGTGATAAAAAGGGGTTGGTTTTAATGGTTATCACTGAAAATAAAAGAGATTAGAATATGGAAAGAAGTCCCTTAAAGTATCAGGATACTAAGCTTAGGTTCCTTAGGCAAATGAGAGGGGTTTTTCGGGTATTTTCCTTGCATTGAGGAGGATAACATATAGTTATCTCCGAAATTGGATCTTTATTTAGTCTATAAAAGCTGACCCTTAGGACATATCTTTGAAAATGGCATTCACTGCCCATTAATGCTCCCAGTCAATGAAAACAAACGTCTCTTTGACTCACCTTCCAGTGGCTCATAAGTGATAACTAATGGACATTAGTGGATCTAGCATTAAGTATCGATGAGCCACTAGCTTGCAAATATTAGCCATTCAAAAGATTATTTCGAAGGGATCAAAACTTAGAGTTGAAGGAAAGAACATTAATGACAGTGAATACCTACATGGAAAACATGAAAACTCTTAGTTTGCCTTAGGATCCTTTGCCCAGTAGCCTTCTACTTCAAGGAGGTAGGAGTTTTAGCCACTCATCCTCTGAGAAATCATCCTCAAAGGGTGTTTGGCTAGTGAGAAATAGAGAAAGAAAATGAGAGAAACTGAGAGAAAACGGGAGCTTCTTCAGCAAGCTTCCCCTAAAACTTCAATAAATCAAAAGTTTTATATAAAGTATTTTCGGGGTTGTTTTATAACACCAAACCCCTTACAAATTACCAAAATCTACAACTCAAAACACTATTACACGAGGATAAATTGGGAAAACAAATCAAAAATAAAAAAGTCAAAGTTTGCTTGGTAATTTCACGGGGTTTCGAAATTTACTTAACCCTTGTGAAGTCTGCGAGTTATCTTGCATACATTGCTCTACTTTATGCTTTTTGCTTTCTTCTAGGCTTTGAATTGCACCTGAATTCTTCATGCCTTTAAGCTGAATCCCTGTCCTCAAGATATAAAGTCCTTAAAAACAACCAAACTTGCCAAAAAATTTGATTAGTAGCATTCTTGGAGTCCTTAAAAGCATGTGGGTTAATTAGGTTAGTACTACCTGAAAATGCTTAAAACATAGAGTGTTAAAGGTATAAAACAACACTTTTTGGGTAGTAATCAATCGGGATAAAGCCTCAATGTTAGAACATCATCTGAAAGAATGTCACATTGTCAGCGGAATGACTTACAAGCGGTGTCTCGACATCGGGGGCAAAGTTTGTAAGAAAAGCATTAGTTACCAATGTTGCAACATCATAATAGATAATTATTACAGTGTCACGACATCAACTGAAGTGAGTAGAGCTGAAAAGCAATGTCGCGACATCAACTGAAATAAGTAGGCCAGAAAAGCAATGTAACAACACTAGAAAAGCAATGTCGCGACATCAGGGTTTATCTGCAATATTGCATCTTGATGTCACGACATCATCACAACATTGAATGATCATTGAAAATTGAGAGTTGCCCAACAGACTTTCAATGTCTTGACATCATATTCGATCCACGACATTGACAACTCCATTGTCACGACATCATCACGACATCAGAAGCTAGGTCAGAATTTATAGGCTTTTTGAAGTGGGTGATGTTCGCCTCATTTTTAGGGCCCAATGTTTGAAGCCTATAAATAGAAGCTCCTAGGGACGAGTACGTAGATTTTGCTAAGTTTTTTGCCCGATCTTAGAAGTACCAACACTTTTAGGAGGAGCTGAAATCTCCTTTGTATATATTTTTCCTTTATTTTATTTATTTTTATTTTTGGTTTTATTTTCTTTTCTAGATTAAACTTTTCTTTATTTTAGATTAGAGTAGTGATCTGAACTGAGATTCCGAGCTGGTTGAATGTAAATCGAAGCATCATTTAAGTCTGAACTTTAATGAACCTGGGAATTTTTATAGAATTCATTTTTTTTTTCAGTTTTGGTTTCAATTTCAATGAATTTGTTTGATCAACTAGTCATTGTCATTTGTAATCCAGTAATGGAAGGCTAAGCTCCCTTTGGGAAGAATCCGTTGTTGGGATTATTGTTTGTAATATTATAATGTTGTTTTGGGTATGAAAATTGGAGTGATTTAACTGGTATTACTTCTATAGTGAACTGTTATGAATATCAGTGTTTGGTACCCAGGAAGGACTGTATCATTGCTTTGATTTATAGGAATCCCTCTGAGTGACACATAGATGGACTACGAGCAAGAGCCATCGCAGGGATAAATTGTCTTGTGTTATTTGAGCCCCAATAGACTCTATAGGTCACTCTAGTATGCTCGTTGTTGAAGTTCTAACCTATGATTTGAGAGGTTCCTCTTGGTGGCAGTGTGTTCACGGGAATAAGATCGCGCTCTTGATCTGCAGTTTAATTCATAGAGGTTTCACCTCAATTGAGAAGAATAATCTCAATCTTGTGTTAGTTGAGATTCTAATCAAGGGAGAGAGAATTCTTATCCTAGTGTGGATAAGGTACGATTATATTGGAGAGGGGCTTGCGTTATCACATGCATGGGCGAGCAATTTCCTGAGAATCCCGAGATGGTTGTGAAGGAAATGCGAGAAGGAAGAAAGCGGTGAGATCTTGAGGATCAAGTCTACAAGTAGCTTTTCGGACCCATTGTCTAGAGATAGAAATGTGGTAAGTTTGGAGAGTGGAAATGTGTGGTGTGAGAGAAATCCAATCTTTACTACCTTGCTCTTAGAGTGATTCAAAGTTGCCTCCACGTACTTTATATTTTAGTTGGAAACTTGCAAATTGATGGTCACAGCTTGGTGATTTCATTTCCAATGTCATTTCAGTTTAGTAAACTCTCTAATTCATGTATTTTTAGAATTTCTTTATCTTTTTATTCAATTTATTTTGGAAAGATAATTTTTTATGGAAATTAGAGGTTCAAATAGTGATGATCTTGAGTTGTGAGGGTAGTTAATCTTTAGATTTTAAAAATCAATCCACGTGGGAATGATATTTGAACTTATTTTGTCTACTTTATTACTCGTATGACTTGTACACTTTCAGTGATTTAGACCAAAACCAATTTTTAAATGCAAATCATTACTTATGCAGTAGAAAACAGATATTATATATTGAGTCAAGTAAGTTTTTTTTGCATAACTGTTGGGGATTGAATAATCTCTAGTGGCAGTGTCAAGAATCAGTCATTTTTGGTCTATGTTGAAAATCAGTCAACAACCCCCAAACTTAAAACATGCATTATTTAATGTATGAAGTATGAAAGATAAAAACAGAGGACTCCTGTAGATGATCAAGTGTGACCATTGGGCTCAGGTGTGGTGGGTCTTGATGAAACTCCCTTAATAAGATTAACTTCAATGCCTTGAAAAGCAAAAACGAAATACACAGTTAAAATAAAATCAACATGCAACACAAGCTAAAAATAACTAAACAAAAACAACTAAAGTACTAGATGGACAAAAATCCTTATTTTTTCTTGAGTTGCCTGCAAGAAGTACACTTTCTTGTTTTTTGGAGTCAGTACAGACTCATTGGAAGTCGAGATCTTCGCTTTGACCATATCCCATTATAGCCAGTACTCTCTTCATGCCATTACTCGTGAGGATAACTTCCTCTACCTCTGGAATAGGCGATGTAAACTCAAATGCTAACTCTTCGGTGGGGAAAGAGTTGACTTCAAATTTATATTCTTAAAGAGTGTCCTCTTGAAGGATCTTGGGTGCTTGCTCCTCAAAATGTAGAAATGAGCTCTCTATCCGCATGCAAGTCATCTTTTCTTCATTCGTAAGTTGTATGCTTTGGTGGAGGTTGAACTTCACTTTTTCCTTACCCGACAAATGGTCATCTCAGTGTTCTACATCAATCCATGCTTGACTTGTGGCATTGGAAGGTGTTCTATAGATGGCACTTGTGGTCCTCTTCCATGCCCAGAATCCGTTGAAGTCTATGGGGGAGAATTGAACTTGTCGAAGTCGAGCCCAGAAACATTTTAATTATTATTAAAGTGGATGGTGCTCTTAACTTGCCTCTTTTCCCCTTATGCTCTTTCTCGATAGTAAGTTCATTCTTTTCTCCTTAACCAATGTTGGTTATTGGATTTCCTCAGCTCATAGGCCTGAAAGTTACATTCTCTTTGTCCTGCATCCCTTTGTAAACGGGAATTGTCATGAATATTGCTCTATAAATGCATGAGCTAGTTGCCCAATTGGATTTTCTATATTTTTCACAAGAGCTTCTTCATTTTTGACTTGATCTTTCATTTTGGCTTCCCATGCGGCATGTTCCTTCTTTATCTCATTCTATAAGGCATAAAATTGCTCTTCATCAAAAGGTTGCTAGATTTGTTCTTGATTATTGTAACTTGAGCCTCCTTGACATTGAAAATTTTGGTTTCTATAGGAGAAATCCTCATTTGTCCTCGACGATAAGTGGCTCGGCATAATGTGTTGGGATTGAAAGTAATGACCTCCATGGTAGAATAATTAGGTGCTCTTTGAGTTTGTTGGTTATTAGGTTTGAGGCATCAATCTTTTCTCAAATCGGATACACGCTCATCATCCAATAGATTGTTCATTTATCTTGAAACTGACTATAAGAAAGAAAAAAAATACAAAATAAAAGAAAAAAAATGAAGTATACTAAATACAAATAAAATTCAAAAGAAAATATGAAAATGAAATTTTTGCTAAAATTAGCAAACTTCTCTTTTGCTGGGATATTAATCTATTCCACTTAAACCGCTCTTTCCCAGGCAACGGCGCCGCAAACTTGTTCAGTGATTTTGTATTATATAAAAGTTTGGTAAAAATCAACTAAAACCCGCAAGCGCACGGGTCGCAAGTAATATAGTCGACTAAAAGTCTAGATTTGATCCCACAAGGAAAGTGTGGTTTTAGCGAGGATTCAGTACCTCGGCTAGTGAATTCGTTCACTATTTAAGCGGAAGGGTGATTTGGAATGATGATTAACTACAATTTAAACTAAATTAAACTATCTAACTCTTATAAATCAACAAATGATTGAAGTGAATTGAAAGAAAAACTCTAATGATTAACGCTAGGGTCGGTTGTCTCTATTAATAGGTTAATGACTTATAGCCATAAAATACCGATTAACATGAATATATCCACGTGCTTACACAAGGAATTCGATATGAGGTTTACACTTTCGTGTCTCCCCTTAATTTCTCACACCTCATTCATATTCTCCTTTCGATCCTTCTAGGTCAAATAATGTGATACTGTTCCTAAGGAGAATCAGTTCTTGGGAATTCTATTGGTCTCCTTTTGGTCCTTGCAATAGAATTACCCGGGTTAAGTTATGATCAATCTATTTTCAGTCCTTACGATCTTCGCATAAGGTTGAATGATGTCCTTCTTAATAAAATCCACCTAGAACTAGGCATTCCTAGTTTCCTAGATCTCTTTGATTAAGTTAATTTGATTTTAACAATTGTGGGATGATTTGATATGATTTATAACATAGACAAAAAACTGTAACTAATTCTAACATAACTACCAGGGACAATTCAATCCTCAACAGGAATGCCAAAAATTTGTTGTTAGACTAAAAATGATAAGAAAGTGTTTATGATGTGTATGTAATAATGAAAATTGGTTTTGGTCTAAATCATTTAACGATCGTAGGTCATCTGAGTAATAAAAGTGGATTTTAAGTCGGATAGATTGCGAGTTGATTGTATAATCTGAGTGATTACCCTTACTACTTAAGAAATCAACTATTTGAACTAATAATTTCAAAGGATTGTAAGAGTAACTAATAGTTTAAATGAAAATAACTCTTTATCCAATTTTTCTTTAATTAAAATAAATTCAAAAATTAAAAGATTCAGGGTTTTCACTGAGTTGAATTTACAGTTAGAAATAAATTAGTTTTCTGATTATCAATATGCATTGGGTTCAAAGTAATAGATTAGTCATAGATCTTAATTCTTCTGGAATTGTCCAAGAACACAGTAGTGTAGCCTTAGAAAACCTCCTAACACTATACATTTCACCAATTAGATAACCACATTCATAAACCAGGTTAATGGGTCTAATTAGCTACTTTTGAATTAATCATCTTGTAAATTTGGTTATTTTTCCTTTCCAATACTTCACAACCATTTCTGTTGACTAGAAAATGCTTATACCCATAGACATGATACTATAAGCCTTTCTCAATTCAATTGATACCTCAATCTACAATTCATTAGAATGCTCCATCTCCTTGATTAGAATCTATGCTAACATGAGATCAGGATTATTATGCCAAATTGAGATGAACCACTTGAGAGTAAAAAATTATCTATCAACAAATTGTCCTAACATTAGTAGGAACAATTTGCGTGAAGATTCAAAACTACACTTAGAGTGCATTAGTTCATCGAATATGATGATAAATATACCCTCGGTGACCGTTCTTATTCTCGAGTAGTCCCGATTACATTGTCACTTTCGAAGGATCACGAAATTAGAACAAAATCTGATTCCTTACAGGTATAGATCATTGTTATTCGATTTAGTTCATACCTGAACAATATCAATTGGATAGCGAATCTCATACCCATAGCTTTAATAATGTTCTTTGCCAAATTGATTATCGAGATCACCCTAATTCCTTCAACGAAGCTTAGTCTTTCAAATGCGAATCACAAATCACATTGACTAGTTTGTCGAACAAATTCATTGAAGCGCGATTAACTAAAATAGAAATGGATTCGAAAACACAAATCGATCAAGTTGACCCGATTATCAGATCTGTAATAATTTGACTTGAAATTGACTCGGATCAAAACTCAGAAAAATAAAAGAAAATAAAATAAAAATATATATAGTAGACTTGATTCTTCCCAAGTATTTACTTGAGTTAAATTTGAAAGAGGCGTACCTTATTCGGAGGTTAATTTATAGGCTTAGGTCTTAGGTCCTAAAAACAAGGTGAGAATGACGCATCTTGAAAAACCTAAAAATTCTACCCTAGCTGCTGATGTTGTGGTGATGTCATGGTGATGTCGCGACATCAAAGTTGTCAATGTCGTAGGTCGAATTTGATGTCGCGACATTGGAAATTTGCTGGGCAATTCTCAGTTTTTAGTGATTAGTTGATGTCGTGATGATGTCGCAACATTGAGATGTAGTGTTGCAAATTAATTCTGAAGTCTCGACATTGCTTTTCTTGTGTTGAGACATTGAATTGATGTTGCGACATTGCTTTGTAGTGTTTCAAATTGGATGCTCAGGTATGATGTTGTGACATTTTTGTAGTTCTTTGTTCTGATGTTGCGACATTTAATTGATGTTGCGACATTGGTCTAGTGCAACGCAAGCTTCGCGATGCCTTGGCTCTTACATTCTTGCCACGATGTGCGACATTGCCTTTGGGTCCCCACGATCGCGCGCGGTGATGTCGCGACATTTATGATCTAATGTCAAGACATTGGTTAGTTAAGTTCATTGTGATCACTTTAGGCTGATGTCGCGACACTAGTGTGATGTCGCGACATTGAATCTTGTTGTTATGAAGCCCTCTGCTAATGTAAGTGGCCCGGTGTTGCGACATTTTATTTAGTAATATAACATTGGACCCGATCTCACGACGGCGCTGATCTTATGTTGCGACGTCAGCGTCCGATGTTGCGACATTGGATGTTTAGATCTCCAGTGTTCAAGCCTTAGCTAATGTCGCAACATTGGTCTACCATGAACTTCTCCTTAGACTACTTTCATTTGATGTCATGACATTGTTCAACTGATGTCTTCACTGGATGAGGTTTGTTATGATGTCGCGACATTTAAACAATTCAGTTCTTCTTACTACAGGCAATGTCGTAGCCATGTCTGGGAGATGTCGCGACATTGGATGGTACGCTGGATTTATTTCTTTGGAGTGCTTTTTGATGTCACAACATTGAGTTGTCTTTGTTCGCGACGATGCTTGATGTATGATGATGTCGTATTTCATTGGCATAACTTTTAGTCTCTGCGATTTAATGTCCGCGGCTATGTCTTGACAATGGTAAGGTCAGACCTTAACTTCATATAATGTCAGCGACATTGGAAATTTGATGTCATGACATTGTCCCGCACCCACGCACCATGCGATTTAGGTTCCTTTTATGCTGAATTATGCTTCTTTTCATTAATTTCCTGCAAAACATAAGTTTGGGTGAAAGCTCCATAATTTTACATTTAAATGAACCTTTTAAGCCTGAAATATGCTTGAAAAATGGGCTTAAAAACAAATGAGTTTGGAACTCGTCGCCAGGACATTAGAGTGAAATCGATTCCTAGGCATGCTTCCATTTGTCACTCTGGAACCCGCCCGAGGTTTGAGTCTCCTTCACCATCTAGCATCTGACAATTAGATTAAAACCTAGAAAATCAAGAACCATATATCTGACCTGACACAAACATGGATTAAAAAATCATTGATAAAAACCATAGTCATTGCAGTTTCAATAGCTAGCCTTAGGAGAAATTAGCCACTCATAAGCGACCTTAAAGCCAATGATATCATATTTTCATCCAAATAAAATGAAAGTTTAAAGAATAAGAGTAGAGTTTGGGAATACAAAGCAAATATGAGATCAATCTGGAGTCAGAAACTCGGCTCATTTCTTCTGAGGTATCCCTTAGTAGCCGGATCTTCCAATTTAGCTCGAAAAATGAGCTCAAGATCAAGTAAAACTAAAAAAAAAAAATCAAAAACCCTAAGTGGCTCAAGAAGAAGAGAGGAGAAACCACTGGGGAAGTGTTTTCCTCACAGCCGAACAAGCAAGTGCAAAGACTCTTATTTATATGCATTGGAAAATGGGCCAATGATGGCTCAAAACTCAAAGTTTGCTAATCCAACTCGTCATTCTTTGCCTAGGCAAACTTAGCTTCGCCTAAGCCTTCGCCTAGGCGAAGACTCCTGTCTTCTTTTGATGTGGTGGTCCTTAACCTAGGCGAACCCTACGCTGGCGAGTAGGATTCACTAGGTAGACAGTGTCTTGGCATTCTTGAATGGCGGTCTTTGGTTTTACTGAGCGAGTTGCTCCTCCTCCTAGGCGAACCTCTTCGCCTAGGCATAGGCGAAGTTTGGCTTATGCCTAGCGAACTGCTTTTTAACTTTGGTTCTGCCTTCATGTCATTCAGCTCTTATTTTTCTTGATTTTTTCTTCATATTCTACAAAACATTGTAGAATGGGGAATTAGTGTAATATTGATGAATAGGGTGTGAATTTAACATTCGAGTTATATAAATGCATGAAAAACACACTCAAAATGTAGGTATGATTCACATCGAACAAAGGGCTCTAAAAACATGGTGGATGATCATCTTTCAAGATTGGAAATTCTAGAAAAAGTGTAGAAAAATCAAGTTAAGATTGATGACACATTCTCGGATGAGCGAATCCTAGCCTTGTCGCATGCTGAAATTTCTCCATGGTTTACCGACATAGCTAATTATCTTACTGCTGGTATTATTCCATATGAGCTCACCTTTCAACAAAAGAAGAAATTCTTTGTAGAGGTGAAACAATATTTTTTGGATGATCCAATTCTATTTAAACAATGTGTTGACCATATTTTTCGAAAATGTGTGCCAGAAAGTTGAAATGAGTGAAATTCTAAAGCACTGCCACTCTTTAGAGTGTGGAGGCCATTTCAATGGGCAATGAACAACTGCTAAGGTGTTGCAATCAGGATTCTATTGGCCCTCTCTCTTCAAGGATGCTCACTCTTTTGCGAAATCATGTGATCGGTGTCAAAGGACAGGTAACATTGGAAGAAGAAATGAGATGCCTTTGACGATATCCTAAGAATGAGACTCTTTGGCGTATGGGATCGATTTTATGGGTCCTTTTCCATCCTCTTATGAATTATGAATACATATTAGTTTGTGGATTATGTTTCCAAAGTGGGTAAAAGGCTATTCGACGCTCTGCTTGTGATCTTTAAGATAGTGTTGAGTAACATATTTTCAAGATTTGAGACTCAGGCGTGATTAGTGATGAAGACAAATTTTGCAACAAGTTATTCACTCTCTATTGGCAAAATATGGAGTGAGGCATCGGGTATCAACATATCACCTCGTCTGATAGAGCGTGGTAACCGGGGAAATCGAAGATATTGGTAAAAATAGTGAATGTGACAAGAAAAGACTGGGCAAACAAGATTGATGACAACCTATGGGCATACCAGACAACATTTAAGACTCCTTTGGGGATGTCACCTTATAAGATTGTCTATGGGAAGGCATGTCACTTACCTATAGAATTAAAGCACAAAGCTTATTGGGCGTAGCATCTTTGAACATGGATATAAAAATAGGCGGGAAGAAAAGGATCATTTAAATTGAATGAGCAGAAAATTTAGTTAGAATGTATGAAGCTCGAGAATTTATAAGGAAGACTAAGGCATGGCATGATAGACATTTGTGGCGATAGAGTTTGACCGAGATGACATTTGCTTTTTAATTCGATTAAAAGCAGTGATCTCGGAAAGCTCAAGTCAAGATGGTCCGGTCCTTTTGTTATCACTTAAGTGTTTCCTTATGGTAGTGCAGAGTTGACTCACCGGGAAAAAGGTAATTTTAAAGTAAATGGGCAACAGTGCAAGGCCACATTTTGGAGGCGACTTGAAGAAGTACAGAGTCCACCTGACCTTGAAGCCTGACATGGCGGTCATGAAAGATTGATAAACTTTTGATTGATTCCGGGTGTCTGAACATCATACCATGAAACCATGACGATCAGAACTAACGACATTAAACAAGTGTTGCCAGGAGAGAGCGACATTTTACGAGATTTTCTTCGTTATAGTCTTAGTATTTTTGTTACATGATTTTGAAATTTGATTTTCACCAAGTTCATAAACTATAGCAAGTGCGTTATTTGTTTTGTGTGTTTTGAAGCTGGAGGTTGGCGATAGAGAGGTAGCTTTAGAAGCCTATTATAGGCTTGAAAGAGTGTGGAACTTCATTGAGGGAGTTTTCTATAACTTAGAAATTTTTTGTCAAAAGCTGAATTAAGGCTCTTTGAAACGTCGTGACATTGAGGAAAAAATAAAAATTAGCTCTCTGGAACGTCGTGACGTTGGCATATCACTTCTCTAGAACACCACGACGTTGGCTAAAATGTTTTTCAGCCACTCTCGGAGATGTCATAGCGTGGGCGAGCGTTGCAAGCGCGTTGCCACTGTTTAAAGACGAAACGGTCATATTTTGAATATAAAATTGCAAACCTAAACTCTCAGCCGATTTTTCATATTCATCCATCAGGTCTTCAAAGGCTTCAGTTGATTTAGTACCGAGACCTAAAAACATCCTTTGATTCAAAAACCTAAGGTTCTTCCATCCTTCAGCGGAAATTTTGGAAGCGAAAGTGATTTTAGTTTTGAACGATTAATTAAATATGATTTTGAGCTTCTTTGATTTAATTTATGTTAGAAGAATGAGTGATTATCATTGAGATTCTTATTAGTTTTGGGCGAAGGAATGACAATGTTCTGTACCATACTTCAAATCTTCTGTTTTGCGTTGTTGCAGTTTTGGATAGTCTCATAGATTCATATTCTAGATGTGATCAGTTTTTAATTACGAGCACCGAAATGCCATCTAGCGTAGCACACTAAAATAATGTATCATCCAGCAAAGATTCTTAAAAAAATGGAAATAAAATAGACGCTATAAATGTTAATGGTAGTTGTGATGAGAAGCGATAGAAGAAATTGACCTGTTTCAAAAATCGAATATTCATTGGAAAAGTTCATCGCCCGGAAGATTTTAACAAATAATTACGAATAAGATGGAGACACTATGCTGGCATAACGTGTTCGTAACGATCACATGAATTTCGCGACTAATGTTAATATTAAAAAGATGGGTATCAGGTGTTGATAGTTCTTGATCTATCATGAGTTCGCCATTTTCAGTGATTAATTGACCTTATGATGGACTCATTATGACTATGGGTTCTTGGTTTTGTATAATGTGAGAAGGACTAAAGCAATATTGAAGACATGTGATGCGTATGTTTGGCTGTCATCTCATAAATATAAACATTTCTCTTTGCATTCTATGACTAATGTGTGAAGTATTTTAGAAGTGACATATTGAATTAAGATCTTAGAACAATTCAATTAATTGTAGACATGTCATACAGAGGACATTATCTCTCATATTAAGGATGCAAAAGAATGATTGTGTTTCCATATATTATGGACTTTTAAAGAAGTGAGGTGCCCATAAAAGATCATGGGGCTTGAGATACTTTGTTCAGGCCATTAGTGAAAAAATATTTGATTGTGAATGGAAAGAAGGCAGTTGATATAAAAATGATCTGGCCTCATCCATCCATCGCATAAGGAGGATGCTTCCAGTCCTTCTCAAACCTTAGAGCATTGGTAAAGATCTCTAGCAGGGTTTGATTCATCTTAGGATGAGCTTGGGAACATCGGGTATCAGTAAACTAAATGCAGAAGAAATTGAGGCCCGGGAATGAACAACATTGCTGTGACCGGGGTAATAAAGACGACTCGCTGGATTCTCATATCTGCGCCGCCACCACCACCTCAGTGATCATTGTGATCACTAGGGGAGTTTTCTTCACCCTCCTTTTATATTTCATGACATTGAGGACATTGTCCGTTTTTAGTTGGGGGGTGTGGGTGATTGGTTTGGTGTCGTGTTTGATGTCTTGTACTTTTTTGATCATTCTTTTAATGCTACATTCATGCATGATGGTTTGGTTATATGGATGGTTCATGGTAGGTTTGTGCTTCGATTTGCTCAATTTGGCTTAGTATGAGGCCTTGAAATCTTGTTTGGGTAATGTAGTTAGTTTTTATTTGTGTTTGCTTGTTTTAGCATGATTGTGTGTTTGTATTTAGGTATGTTTAAGGTGTTATGTGTGAATTGATGCCATGGCTGCCAATTGAAGGTCATTTTTAATATGATTTTTCAAAAGGTAAGGAGTGAAAATGGTGAATCTTTAGGTTCTTAAATGATCTGGAATTGTATGCTTGAAAGGTAGGAATGACTTAGTTTAGTCACCATCTTTGTATTTCAATAAACCATTTCTCAAGTGGTCTAACACACACACATGTGATCTCCAGTGTATATCTAGGCCTCGAACCCCATTTACTTGATTTCTGCTATCCTTAAGGGATTCTAACCACCTAAGTGATAGGACACCTTTGCAAAAAAGGATTACCATTGAGCCTCGAATAAAAATGAGAAAAATTCAAAAACAAGAGAAAAAGTGAAAAAGAAAAATAAAGCGAGAAAAGAAAAGTCGAAAGATGTTTATGAATGGAATAAGTGGATCATCGATCGAGGAATCCGGGCATAGTCGGGGCATGAGCGTAATGCCACGAGGCCAGGCGGCGGGTCTGGTGACTTCAGCGCTCGCTACATGGGACAGAAGATGGATCCATCCCATAGTCTTGGGCCTTTAGGTTTGGTTGAGTGTTCGGGATGAAGTTTAGAGGCCAAATGGTAGGGTGCCCTTAGCGATTGGTGGGGAATGTGATGATCCATTATAGGGACCTTCGACTAAAACTTATAGACACTAGTTTCTTTCATGTTAGGTAGCTTAATGTGAATAAAAAGGGGCGCGTTCTTATCCTTTATTTGTTAGACTCTTCCACAGAGGTGCGTTGAACTTTGTTATATGTTGAAGATCATCAATCAACTACACATAGATTTCTTGGGAAAGGTCATTGAGAACTTAGGGGGTTGATTTTCTTGGTCAACCATTCCTTGTTTAGCTAAGTTCCTTAGAAAGTTTAACAACCTTAAGGATCTTACAATTTTGGAAGAAAAAGCTAGCTTTGCAAGTTGTGTTCATTTTGATCCTTCTTTTTAGCATCATGTGTATCATACTCATGTCGTCTATGTTTAAGTGTGGTATTTTCAAGTGTGTTTTGTTTTGAATCAGTCTCTTGCTTGGGGATAAGTAAGAAGCTAAGTTTGGGGGTGTGATGAGTGTCCAAAACACTCATTACATACTCGGGATTTTGCGTGTTTGTGATATGTTTTGCATATAAATAAACGTTGTTTTGTTACATTTCTAATATTTAGTTTTATATTTGGTCTTATAGGTAAAATGGTGCAAGTGAGGCTTGTTGGAGACTTGAAGAAGGAGGATTGTAAAACCCTGCTCTAACGTCGCGACGTTCACACGTTGTGACTTTGAGGTCAATGATGTTGGACTAGTCTTCAATACCCAACGTCGTGACGTTTCTGGACTAAGGCTATAAATAAAAAATTACTCTAATTGGATCGAGGAGTTCACAGAGGGGAGGTCTGCTAGAGTTTGGAAGAGTTTTCTTTTGCATCTTTTGAAGAGATTTCAAGGCTTTTGAGGGAGAAACTTGAAGATCCTTGAAGATCCATCATCCTCTCGATCATTAGAGTTTTCCTTCTCTTTGCTTTCATGTTTATTCTTAAAATTGTAATGGATCAGACTTACATTATGTTCTAATTTATACGTGATCTAGGGCGCTGGTTGTATATTGGACATGAATATTATGTTTAGTTGTTAATTTTCATATTTCTATTATCTTTTAGTAATTGTTTTTCCATTAATTCATGCTTGGTTGAATTTGACATATTAATTTATGATCAATCTTAACATGGTGAGTGATTCTCTGTGAGATATGAGAAGTGAATGAAGAATTAGACATAGATGAGTTAACCTAATTAATTGGATAATATAGAAATTCCCAATAATTAGGAAGCTTAGTGGTTCTTTGATCTTAATACATCTTTACCACTTGGGTCAAGCTAAGAAGCAAGAAACCTAGTGTTAAATGGTAGGTTATTTAACCTTGAGAAAGGCTTATAATTACTCCTAGATATGAACTGTCTTGGAAGACATTTGCATGAGATAATAGAATGGAATTTTAGCATTAACATGATAGGATTGTCCAACAATACCATCACCTTAGACTTTTATATCCATTCGGTAATTCCTAACTGCGAAACTCAAATGTTACATTGAAAGTTGCTTTAATTTTAGTTTTATTTTCGATTGAATATCATGATCACTAGTTTGAATATTAAAGAAGTATTGTAATTTTGGTACTTAGCATCCCACATTTTCCCTGTTGATCGATATCCGTACATTAAGTACATTATATTACTTGATAAGCATATACTTGCCTGGTTAGGCACTCTTTGCATATTTTGATCACACATATTTAAACACAATCATTCAAAACGCCTATAAGTGTTATTGATCTCAAGATGAATGAGTGTGATGTATGTCTTGCTGACTGTGCAACCACACACACAATTCTTTAAGATAAAAGATACTTTCTAGATTTGACATTAACAAATGCCAATGTAAGTACAAAATCTAGTACTGTAAAATTAATTGAAGGCTTTAGAAGAGCCAACATAATTCTACCAAATGTAACTAGGTTACATATCAATGATGTATTATATTATATCAAATCCACAAGGAATTTGCTCAGCTTTAAAGATATCCGCAGAAATGGTTATCATATTGAAACTATGCATGAAGGAAATGAAGAATGTCTTTACATTACCTCTATTGTTTATGACAATAAATTTATAATGGAAAAACTCTCATCCTACTCTTATGGGTTATATTATACAAATATAAAGCCTATCAAGTGATATGTTGTCGTGAACCAGAAGTTTAACGATCGAAAGACTTTTGTTCTTTAGCATGACAGGTTGGGTTACCCTAGGTCCTCAATGATGTAGAGAATCATAGAGCACTCACATGGGCATCCACTAAAGAACCAGAAGATTCTTTTGCCCAATGAATACCCATGTGCTGCTTGCTCAAGAGGTAAATCGATAGCCAGACTATCCTTTAGCAAAGTTACATTTGAGTCACCTGTTTTCTTATAAAGAATACATGGAGACATATGTGGATTATCCATCTACCATGTGGACCTTTTCGTTACTTTATGGTCTTAATAGACTGTAAGACCCGAGAAATTCCAATTTCTGGAATAAGGGCAAAATCGTAATTTCGATTACAAAATTGTAATTTCGGTTAAAAATCCGTAATTTATTCTCTAGATCTCGGATGATGAAACGGATTTCACCGCTTAACCGTCTTCACAAATCTAGCTAGCACGAAATTTTGTAATATTCCGAGACAAATGATGACACGCTTCAGGCATTGGCGCTTTCGTGCCAGAAAACGTATTTTCGATGCGACAAGTCATGATATAACATGTAATCATGTGCCATAAGTGGTAAGTGAGTAGAGAAATGATGAAAATGGACGGCAGAGATAGTGCCGAAATGTCAAAACCTGAATAGAGGACAAACGGTCATTTTGGAAGTTGTTAAGTCACTAAACATAAAAGTGCTACATATCTTCTTCTTCAAATTGAAATAAAGCAAAACGTGGGGAGAGAGGGAAAACCAAGAGTCATTTTCGTTTGGAGAAGTTTTTATAGAAACACTTCTCTAGATTTGTAATGCAATCCAACCGTCACGGCCTTCGGGACAACATGAGAAATGCTCACGCAGAGGTCAAGGTAAGTACCTGATTTAGGGAAGTTTCTTCAAACTTCGAGGTAAAGTTTTCCTGCTTGGTTTTATTCTCTTTTAAGCACTTTGTGAACAAGCTTGAGTTGAATGAGGCCGTGAGGGGTTGTTGATCTGCCCTAAATTCAACCGAGTTGTTAGATTTTGAAACCTATGGGATAAATTGTGGATCATTCACGGCTGATTGGGGTTGCTTATTGTGAAATCATGTGTTAATGTATGCCTTGATTTGAAAAAGGCCTGAATGGCCAGAGATGCGGTTCACAAAGTGAACCGATGACTTGAGTCAGTGTCGGGAACCAGAAACCCTAGGGTTTTACCGTCTTGTGAATAGTGACACGAAAATATATTTTTGTGAAAATATGTATGAATGGTAATTCAAGTAAATTGCTCGTGTTTGATCGTTAGCCCAAGTGAGCTAATTTTGATGTGATGAAATGTATAATTACATAACATGATTGTGTGATTTGAATTATGCGAATATATTCATGTTTATATAATTGCATGTGATTGGGATCAGATTGAACCGGCATGCATGCATTCCATATGCAATCGAACACCCTAGGGATTATAGGAGTTATGGCTGAGGATGAGTCTAGAGAAAACTGCCTGAGGGCTGTCTAAAAACATTAATTACTCCGAGGGTAGTCCAAATTAAAATATCAATCAGTCTGAGCTCCAATCGATATATATACATCTGAGGGTGTGTCCAATAAACAAATAATATACTTCAATCGCTCTGAGCGGCCCAATTGATATATATACATCTGAGGGTTGTCCACAAACAAACAAAATAGAAATTTCACAATGAAAATTAGCGAGTGCGAGGAGCTGGTGATAATTTTATCCGAGTTGGTCATGCATATCCAAGTAGATCACGATTACTTTGAATGTGTGTTTATTTCGGGAACATTGCAATCGCACTTAGGTGTGAGTAGCCCACTTTGTGGCGATTCTCCTATCGAGCATTAGCTCACCCCGTCAGCACCCTTTGCTGTGCACAGGAGCGTGCGAGGAGGATTGTACTTTGTTCTGGGAATGAATGTTTAGAAGAAAAGCCGATAGTGGTTGATTTGTAAGCCAGATACATGTAATAGGAATGTTAGAATTTTAATATGTAAGGGCAAAGGAGAATTGATTACCTCTTGTAACTATTGGATGTATAGTCAGACTCATGATTGTATGTATATTGAGTACGTTTATGAGCCCAAGGGTCGTATTGATACATATTGCATATATTGACCTGCTTGGGACAGTAAACGTGTGTTTTATACAAGTATTGTATTCGGGGTAGAGCCCTGGCATGCTGAGACTTCGCCCGATTTTCAGGAAAGATGTCGCGTCACCCGACATCGACGAGTATTCCGCGAATGACTGGTATCAAACTGACCCCCGGCCTGGGGCAGCCACAAATTTGGCATCAGCTTAGGCATGTTTAATGCCTAGAGTCGCTTGATATCCATCACCACTAGGTGGTTTGATGTGGAGAATAGGTATATGAGATTGAGGGCTTGGGCTTAGGCCATAGTTGAGTAAGAACATCACCACTAGGTGTGGTTCACATGTAATGATTAGGGTATGAGATTATCTTAGAGTAAATCACGTGACAAAATCCAGACACTACATGCACGTGTTTTGTGTGATTTGATGAATTATTATGGGAATGGTATGCTTACCATGTTGTGTGATGAGATAGATTATGTGTGCTTGGTGATTAGCACATGAATGTGTAGAAAATATTTTAGAAAATATTTTGAGTGGTACAGTGTACAAAACTGGAAATGAAAATGAAGAAAAAATAAATTTTTAATAAATTTATTGGATGAGAGTTGAAGAAAATGGAAGAAAATAAATTTTTATAAATTTATTTGAGTGGAGAAAATTTTTCAGTGAAAAACTGGAAAAAGAAAATAAATTTTATAAATTTATTTGGTTTGGGAAAGTAAGAAATTAATTTACATTATAAAC
Organism: Tetrastigma voinierianum; assembly: GCA_016808115.1. NCBI lineage: Eukaryota > Viridiplantae > Streptophyta > Magnoliopsida > Vitales > Vitaceae > Tetrastigma > Tetrastigma voinierianum. The sequence continues at coordinate 854,396 of JAEQBH010001468.1, read as the reverse complement.
AGAAATCCAAGAAAATTAAATAAAATAACTCTTACTAAATTTGTTGGGGTTGTTGGAAAATGAGAAGAAATTTTAAAGAAAGAAAAAAATAAATTTTATAAATTTATTTGGTTATGAGTGAGGGAGAAAATAATTTTCTAAGATTTTACAAGGAAATTGAAGAAATGGGGTAAAATAAATTTTTATAAATTTATTTGAGTGTCAAAGAAAATAAAAATGATTTTTTAGTGATTTTTTTTGGCGTTGGAAATATTGGAAAATATATATATATATATATAGTATATATATATATATATATATATATATATATATATATATATATATTTAGAATGAAAAAAAAAAAAAATTTGATGCAGGAACTGTTTTTGGGCTACTGCCCAATTGTATTGTGAATTTGTATTGTAAGCCTTGCAATTGTATTGCAAGAGAGAGGGCTGGAAAAAAATTGTAGTGAAAAAAAATTGTATTGCAATACCATTTTTGTATTGCAGAGAGAAGGTTTAAGGGTTGAAAGGACAGGTAAATACACTAGTACTAGGCCAAGTGTAGAAGGAATGTAATACAGAAAATTGTATTGCAATATGAGTAGTTGTATTAAAAGAGGTTGGAGAAGCAAGATTGTATCAGAATAGTCTAGGCCGGAAGGTAATACAAAATCAGACAGGTGTCAAGGCTGCACAGACAAGTAGAGGTCAGGCTGCGTGAAATTGTGCTGCAATACAATTTTTGCATTGCGACGCAATGCGCAATCCACATGAACAAGAAATCGCACAAGAAACTCGCGAACAAGAACGTTGTCTCGGTCAATCAGGAACGCGAAATTTCGATTTTTTTTTTTTTGAAAAATCAAATAAAATGGGAGACAAAATTTTCAAAAAAATGAATTTTCAAAATAAATTTTTGAGTGATTAAAATGTTTAATGTGAGACTTAATTGCCTCAGACATTGTAAATGTAAAGTGACAGCCATAAGACCATTTATGTGTATGAATAGTGTCTCGGGGCTATGCTTATGCCTTAGAGATACTGTATTGTATTTAACTACCATTGGAAATTGTGATTGCGCGATTGTTGCGTAGGAAATTATATGCATGGTGTAATGCGTATAGGAGAAGGGTGAATGCTAAGGTTATGAACTATGACCTTAGGGATTTGGATACTGAAATGAACAAGAAAACTTGGAATTTTATTGAAATAATGAACTGAGTGATTGGAATTTAGCGCAACTTAGGAAATGAACGGGCCAGTTCATGGTTGTTAAGTCTATTAGTAATTGGCATGTGCATTGCTAGTTAGACCGAAATGAAAAATTAAATGATTTATGTTGCTACTGAAATACGATGGCTAGTCGAGCACGACACGTAGAGGCAGCCCAGGTGGTACTACCACCACCAAGATTCGATAAGCAAGCCCTCACAGGGTCAGATGTATTTGCGGGCAATTATCGCATTGTGTTAAAGATAAAGAGGCCGCAGAGGTCCTAGTAACCTTAAGTTTAGGACGCACATCCGATATTCACAAGGGGAGTGAGATCCGATGGTGGTGCACTACTGGTCTCATACTGTGATTACAGTCATAGAGGTTATGGAAATTACTTTCTGGACACTACCAGATTAGACTAGTCATGGTTCCAGCCTAGAGGGTGAGTCAAATATGGTGGAAATGGCAAGGATCTTGCACCTTGCAGGTTCAGACGCGAAGCCCCTCAGTACATTGGGGCGGCATCAGCATGATATGTCTGAGGCTATGAGTTAGAGATCTCGGGGACTCTACTCACGTTGGACCTGAGGATCATGGACATGTCGAGTCTCTGGCGTCATCCCGGGATGGATCAATGACAAATTTTACTGTGGTTGTTATCGACAGAGCGCAGAGAGTTACCGCCTCACATCGCAGACTCGCATCGTGTGGTATCAGTGGGCAAGCATGATATTTCGCCCCGTATAGTATATGAGTCCAAGTGTCGAATCAGCTAACTGTCAAGGAATGAGCCTAATTCCTGGGAGGATCTAAGGAGACCAAACTTAGATCTACCTCGAGTAGTATGCGAGTATGTGGATGTTTTGCCAGATGAGTTACCTAGACTACCTCCACAGAGGGTAGTAGACTTTGGTATCGAGTTACACCTTGGTACTTCACCCATCTCTACGACTAAGATAGATGGCACCATTGAAATAAGTAGGAACTCGTGAGTCCAAAGATAGGAGCTATCGGGACGCGGGTTCATTGCATCGAGCACTTCACCACGGGGCGCCCGCTTCATTTGCGAAGAAGAAGGACAAGACCACTGTGCATTGACCATGCATTGGAACAGAAGACAACCCAGACCGTGGCCACCGAGGATTGACGATTTGTTTGATCAGTTGAGAGGAGCGCGAGTCTACTCCAAGATTGACCTTCGCACTAGTTACCATCAACTGAGGGTTAGAGAGACAGATATCCCTAAGACAACATTTAGGACGCGTTATGGGCACTTTGAGTTTATGGTGATGCCCTTTGGATTGACGAATGCGCTAGCAACATTCATGGATCTCATGCATAGTACGCCCAAACTCCTATAGATCAATTTGGTAAAGAGTCTTCGTGGGAGCGACATTTTGATCTACTCCCAAATGTGAGTGGGAGCATGAGTGCATCACTTGAGGATTGTTTTACGCTTGTCGAGAGACCATCACCAGACGCCAAGTTCAAGAAGTGCGAGTCTGCCACCGAGGTGAGATTTTCGGGACATGCGGTGTCAAGATTAGAGGCCACGACCTGCAGAAGGTCGAGGCAAAGGATGAGCTGGGAGAGGCCAAAGTCACCGAGATACGAGTTTCTCGATCGGGCCGGGCATTACAGAGATTCACGAGATTCTCCGTAATACAAGACCTATGACTAGGTCAATCTCGAAGGAGGTCAGTTTGAAGCGGGATGACCGGCGAGGAGGCATTCCAGGAGTCAAGAGGAGACTTACTTCAGCCTCCCATCTTGGATAGTCCCGCATTGTGGACAGGTACATAGTATATCAGGATGCCTCGAGGGTCGGATTGGGATGTGTTTTGATGCAACCGTGAGGGCAAGAGCTTATGGTTCCCGTCGCTTGAAGAATCACGAAAGTAATTATCCCATTACCACGATTACGGAGTTGGCGGCCGTAGTCTTCGCCTTGAAGATTTGGCGCCACTACTTATACGGCGAGGGAGTTCGAGGTGTACCTGCACTACAAAAGTCTCAAGTATATTTTCACGCAATGACCTCAATATGAGCACCAGATGGATGGAGTTCCGAGGATTATGACTTCACTTTGCATTACCATCCTGGTAAGGCAATGTGGTGGCCCATGCACTACCGGAAGTCACAGGATACCACAGTATAGCTTCTCTGGGAGTGGCTATGCTCGAGATCACAAGGCCACACAAAGATACGAGCGTAATTTAGGGTACTCTCGGGAGTTTAGTGGCTACACCTTCCCCGCTGAGGAGGATTGAGTCCCGCCGTCGACGCGCAGATAGTGTCCATCGTGGACCGAGTACACCAGTACGGTGACGAGGGTCGACCGTTCACGAGATGGTAGTCTTCGATATAGGGACGGGTAGTGGTTCAGATCGCAGATAGTGTCCATCGTAATCGAAAGTACAACAGTACGGGTGATCAGGCCACCGCTCACGATGGTGGTCTTCGATATAGGACGGTAGCGGTTCCCCAACACTGACGAGAGAGGAGATTCTCGTGGGAGTTTCACCGCTTCCGATTTTCCGTGCATCCGTGGCACGAAGATGTCGCATCTTCGCTCCAAGATTATTGGAGTGGGATGAAGAGACACAGGGGACTTTGTTCGACGATGTCCTCACATGCCCACAGGTTAAGGCCGAGCACCGTATGCCGCAGGCTACCACCCATCGAGGTGTATCGAGTGGGAGTGGGAGCACGCCACATGGACGGCACCCACTTGCCACGGACGCACAGGCTACGACGCGGTATGGGTGATAGTGGACCAACTTACGGTGTCGGCAGTACATTTTCTAGCCGTGCGGATGACCTTCGGGAGAGATCTCCCGCCTAAGCATTCGTGAGATAGTCCGACTACATGGAGTACTAGCATCCATAGTGTGATAGTAATCTCGAGGTTTATCTACACTCGGTATTTCCAAAGGCTATGGCACACGGTTGACGATGAGTACAATGCTCCACCCTCGTATTGCATGGTCGGGCTTGAGAGGACTATATGTGTATATTAGAGGACACATGCTACGAGCATGCGTCCCGGATCATAAGTGGTAGTTGGGAGGAGCATTTGCCTTAGTGGAATCTCGCCTACAACAACGCTATCGCGAGTATACGATGGCAATCAGATGCGGCAATCGTATGGGAGGCCATGCAGCCACCGCTATGTTGGACCGAGGTGGGAGAGAGAGCTCCATCAATCGCCCTGACCGAATAGAGACACCTCTCAGAAGGCAGAAGTGAGACGATGAAGGCTCTCTCTCACCGCCTCGAGCCTGCAGAAGAGCTATGTTAATGTGCTGACGAATCTCTTAGAGTTCGAGGTTAGTGATCGCGCTTTGAAGGTGATGCTCAAGAAATGAGGTATCGTTCGCAAGCCGCAGTTATCACGATTCTTGGGCTCTTCGAGATACCCAGAGGATAGGTGTCGAAGGCACGAAGCATGCTATCGCCTCAAGATGTCGTGTCCACGAGGTATTTCACGCTCCATGTCTCGGAAATATACTCCTGCATCCAAATTCATGTGGTGGATTGGGATGATTGAGGCTGACACTGATGGGGCCTCTGAGGAGGGACCAGGCATTGTCGATAGTCATGACAAAGCCTTGCGACGCAAAACTGTGAGGCTAGTTTGGTACTATGAAGGCACTATGGAGTGGAGGAGTCCACGTGGGAGCGCGAGGACACGATGCGGGCCACTTATCCCTTCTTGTTTAGGGATGAAGGTAAGTGGTTCAGTCGTTTAATAATTAAATGACGAGTTTACATGCATGGTAGAATGGCGTTGCATATGCATGTGAGTGATAGATTGTCCTGAATTTCGGACGTAAATTCCTTTTAAGGAGCAGGGGAGAATGGCACCCGAGAAATCGCCTTCGAATAAGCAAGAAATCGTACTCGACATAAAATTGTAATTTCGTTAAAAACTGTAGAATTTATTCCCTTTCGTGATCTCGGATGACTTAAACGGATTTCACCGTTGGAAATCGCCTCGCCAAATCTAGTTAGCACGAAAATTTGTAATATTCGAAGATTACCTGATGGACATCGCTGAGGCATTGCGCTTCTGGTGCGTCGTAAACGATTTTCGATGCGACGGAAGTCACATATAACATGTAATCATGTTAGCGGTATGAGTAGAGAAATGATGAAAATGGACGGCCGAGATAGTGTCGAATGTCAAAACTGAATAGACAAATGGGCTATTTTCGGAGTTGTTCACCAACGACAAAAGTGCTGTTGCTTTGTCTCTTCTTCAAATTGAAAAGAAAGCAAAAACGTGGGGAGAGGGAAACCAAAGAGCTCATTTCGTTTGAGAGGCTAGAGAGAGAACACTTCTCTCTAGATTTGTACGCAATCCAACCGCTTCTACTTATTTTCGACAAGAATAGAAAATGCTCTACGGGAGAGGCTTCGCGTGGTACTCTGGATGAAGTTTCTTCAACCTTTGAGGTAGGGTTTCTCCCTACTTGGTTTTATTCCTTTAAGCACTTTGTGAATGTTTGAGTTGAATGAGGCCGTGAGGGGTTTGCTTTGATCTGGCTCCAAATCTGAAACTGAAGCCATAGGATTTTGAAACTCCATGTGGACATCCGTGACCGGCCCACGGCTGGATTGGGGTTGCTTATTGTGAAATCATGTTAATGTATGCCTTGATTTGAAAAAAGGCCGGAATGGCCGTGAGATGCGGGTTCACAGTGAACCGATGACTTGTTGAGCGTTGGAACCGTAAACCCTGTGGTTTTACTGCTCCTAGAATAGTGACACTAAAATATACTTTTGTGAAAATATGTGTTTAGTCGTGCAATTCAAGTAAATTGCTCGTGTTTGATCATAGCCCAAGGAGCTAATTTTGATGTGATGAAATGTATAATTACATAACATGATTGTGTGATTTGAATTACAGTATATTCACGCTTATATAATTCGCATGTGATTGGGGATCGTATTGGAACCGGCATGCATGCATTCCATACATGCACCGAACACCCTAGGATTATAGGAGTGAGTGCACATGAGATGAGTCTGTAGAACGTCGTGAGGGTTGTCTAAAAACATTAATTATCGGAGGGTAGTCCAAATTAAAATACTGCCTGAGCGGTCCAACTGGGATATATATACATCGGAGGGTAGTCCACAAACAAATAATATATCAATCGTCGGAGCGGCCCAATTGATATATATACATCGGAGGGTTGTCCACAAACAAACAAAAATAGAAATTCTCATACGAGGCCTAGGCGAGTGTGAGGGAGTCGGTGAGGACTCGGGATCTGAGTTGGTCATGTAGACATTCAGGATCATGCATTTACTTGAATGTGTGTTTATTTCGAACATCAGACCGCACTTAGTGGTGAGTAGCCCACTTAGGGCGACATTCTCCCATCGAAAGACAGCTCACTCCCGCCGTGGGACCCCCTTATGCAATGTGAGCGTGCGAGGAGACGGCTCGTCCTAGAGGCTGAGTTTAGAAGAAAAGCCGAATAGTGGCTTTGGATTTGTGTTGTATACATGTATTAGAATGTTAGAATTTTAATATGTGTTGTATAAAGGAGAATTGATTACCTCTCTTGTAACTATTGGATATATAGTTGGACTCATGATTGTTATGCTATTGAGTATCATGATGGGGCCCAAGTGGTCGATTGGATATATATTGCATATATCGACTGCTTCGGGGATGCAACTTGTGTTTTATACAAGACAGACTGGGTAGAGCCCCCTGTACAAAGGAGACTCGCCCGATTTTCGTGAAAGATGTCAGTCACCCGAAGACCACGAGATTCCGTTGTGTCGACGGCAGTCAACGGACTCCCGGTTTAAGGGCCACATAGACACTCTACAGTGGTCTACGTTTGTCTTCTTTCAATAAGACATTTTGCCTTTGTTAGGCTTCTTGCACAAATGATCAAATTACGAGCCCAGTTTTCTGATTATCTAATTAAGGCCATCAGACTTGAAAACACCGGTGAGTTTACCTCCTAAAACTTTGCTGACTATTGCTATTAATTGGAATAAATGTTGAGCATCCTATTGTTCATACTCACACCCAAAATGGTTTAGTAGAGTCCCTTATCAAATGTCTTCAATTAATAGCTCGACCGCTAATGAAAACAAAATAATCGACTTCTACTTGGGACATGCTATTTTGCATGTTGTAAGCTTGATTCGTATTCAACTAACAGCTTACTATGAATACTCCACTTCACAACTTGTACTAGGAAAACAACAAAAAATTTCTCATTTACGAATATTTGTTTGTGTAGTTTATGTACCAATTGTACCTACACAACGCACTAACATGGGTCCCCAACAAAGACTTGGGATTTATGTAGGTTTTTTATTCTTTGTCTATCATAAGAAATCTTGAACCCTTAATAAGAGATGTTTTTACAGCCCGCTTTGTGAATTGTCATTTTAATGAGACTACATTTGACACACCCCACCCCTTCCCAACAAGGGAGGAAGCCGCCACTCCACGAAATCCCAAATTGCACCTCTCTAACGACTAGAAACTCCCGTGGAAGTCGTCGACATTTGCTAAACCTCCTATAAAAATTTTTCTTTATTTTTCAACTTAGACGGTAAAATCTTTAGCAAATGGAAAACTTCTACATGACTACGCATATGTATAATTCCAAACCCTTATACATCCAATTTACACTATATCCAAATATGGCAACCAGCATCCCAACACATTTGCACAATACTAAACTATGTACATACATATGTTCCATTATACATATTCAAAGTGTTTCCTTACAAAATAATATTAATTACAGCACTTGTACAATGTCAGGAGAAATCCTATTGTGCTCCAACGTCTTGCGCACTGCACTGAAAATAGTTTTTAAAATTAAAAAAATAAATGAACTAAAACAAGCTCAGTGAGTGTATGCTTTATAAATCGTTTTGCTTTTCCGAAAACATCTCAAAATGTAAACTCTCTTTTACAACATTTTCCGTGTTTACTCATGGCTTCGCTTTAAAAAGTTTCTAAAACTTTTCTTGCTTGCTTGCTTATACTGCTGCTTTTAAAGTTTAATAAACTTTTTAATACTTGCTTGCTCCTTTTGCTTGCTTTTCTTTAAAGCTTATAAAACTCTTATTGCTTGCTTTCTTAGAAGTTTATAAAACTTCTCAAAATTTCTCTTCGATTGCTTGTTTTATCTTGCTTGAAAAGCTCTTAAAACCTTTCACAAACCTTTTGCTTTAACATTTTCTCAAAACTTTTCATAAAAACGGGAGCCTGAGGCTCAACCGCATGCTTTGAAAATAAAAACGGGAGCCTGGGCTCAACCGTTTGCTTTAAAATCCCACGGGAGCTTGGCTCAACCGATCGTTTTGAAATCTAAACGGGAGCTTGGCTCAACCGTTTGCTTTAAAACTCTACGGAAGCCTGGGCGACCGTGAACCAATGGTTGATTTTTCAAAACTGTATATCATGCTTATAAAACATTAACCACTGGAGGCCTATTTTTGCTTGTCGACTTCTAAAGGAACACTCCGGAGCCTGTGCACGACCGCATGCAGGAAGGACCTCGTGGTCCTACCTTTTTTCTCCAGAAATACGCTACATCACCTCGGCCGCCATCACCATAATTCTAGTTAGAGCTCATAACCTTATATACTCCCGCACGTGCCACGGCCCCTTTAAATGCATGATGTATGACCTAAGTTCACGACTGTGCAAAACTACAATGCACGTGATGAGATCCTAACTCCACCGTGCACGCATCTTTAATACCTCCTCACCGGTTTGCTTGCTGAACTAGGTCTGTTTTCGCCAGTCATTCTTTGCTTGTTTTTTGTTTGAAAATGGTTTAATTATTCAAAACCATTTGCTTACTTGCTTGCTTGCTTGAAAAATGGTTTAATTATTCAAAACCATTTGCTTACTTGCTTGCTTGCTTGAAAAATGGTTTACAATTCAAAAACCATTTACTTACTTGCTTTTGCTCTTTGCTATATGGTTTTACAATTAAAAACCATTTCTTAAAATGTGGTTTGATAAGTCAAAACCATTTGCTTGCTTTGAAACTTCTTGCTTGCTTTAAACATGGTTTACACTCAAAACCATTTAAATACTCAAGGCAAAACAACTTATAATAATAATAATAATACACTAGTATTTGAAAAAGGTTTAGAACACTCACCTCTTGCTTGCTAAACTTGAGCACGCCCACACTTTTCCCAGCCTTTGCTTTTTAACCTACACACTCAACCGAATACGGCAAATATTAATTGCCTACGTAATCGCATAACTTAACATACTCCTTATACTTAGTCACACTCAACGGCGAGGTACGCTACGTTTTTCGTCGAGTTCTAATCTTATTCAAACCTATCTTAATCATTTAATAAGGTTCCTAAACTATCGGTGTACGACCTCGGGGCTTAATTACACAAAAACACATGATTTCCGTATTTAAGCTCACATGTACCAGACACCCCGACTCCAGACCGTACATGTTGCATTTGCTATATGTACCGGCATGTCGGATATGTACCGGTACATGTCGGGCCTCATGCCACCAGACCGGTACACCTCAGACATGCACCTACACCCTCAAATTTTGCCCAGATTTGTTATTTTTGCCACTTTTGCTACCAATTCACTTCATACAACTTCTATAATTCATAACACCTCAAGAATCATCATGGAAATCATCCAAAAACAACTCCACAACACTTGAATTGATGCTTTGGAACCTCAAACCACAAAACCCTAGGTGAAAATCCAAGAACTCTACGTAAGGTCCACCAATTCATTATAAAACCACATAAATGTGATGATTCCATGGTTATTTTCTCCCAATTGGGGTTTTACTCTCATAACCCCACCGTTTATGTGATCTTTTGTACAAAACCTAGACCAAAGGAGCAACTAATTCCATACTCAAACCTTAAGAACCCAAATACCCATGGTTACAAGGCAAAACATACCCGATTTCGATTTCTTCTCCTTCTCCTTCTTCTTCCTCTTCTTCCTTCTTTATCTTCTCCTCACCTCACCAACGTGAACCCTAGCCTTTGGAGACCAAATGAATTTTTGGCTTTTGTTTTTCCCATTTTTATATTCTAATATTTCCTTTAATTGCCATCAAGTCCTCCACACTTTAATATTGCAATCAATTCTTGTTATTTATATGATGGCCCATCTCTACTTTGATTTTGATTTTCATATCCTATTTGCTTAATGACAATTTTACCCTTATTTTCATACACAAATCCCGGGTTCCATAATTTATCATTTTATAATTTCATCTCCAAAATATTACAAGGTACACTTGGTACTCTTATACACCCCTACCGTTACATGTACTGTACACTCTCTCGGGACGGGGTGTTACAACATTCCCACCAATAGGGGGAGAAAAGTCAGTTCCAGAAGAACGACGATAAATTACTCGGAATGCTCTATAATGTCTCATTTTGATTCTTGTACAAATCCATGTGAATTGGAAGTTCAAAGGATCATTTATTTGCAAAATTTGACAAATCAATGACTAGATGCTTTTATTGATACAAAGAAAGTGACAAAGTCACATATCCCGACTACGAATGCTCTAACACAGATTGATGTCCCTAAAGGACAATTGACAAATGAGTCTAAAATACGCTTGAAGTGTGAGAGACCTATTGACTCAAAAGATATAACTCCCCGAAAGAAGAGAACACAAATGAGAATTGATACCCTTGAAGAGGTACATGATAAACAAAAGGCCCCTATAGAGGCATATGATAAACAAAAAACTCCTAAAAAGGTATTTGGTGAATAAGAGGCACCTACAAAGGCATATATTGAACAAGAAACCCTTGAAGATGTTTGAGATAAAGAAACAACCCCTGAAGAAGCATAGGTACTTGAAAATTATGAGATCGTAATGAGTTATGTGCAAGGGATATAAATTAGATCAAAATGATATTATTATCAATAATATTTTTTCTTTGCAAGTGGCCTTAGACATAATAAGAAATGATAAGGATCCTGAACTAGAAAAAGTGGAAGAATGTCGACATAGAAATGATTGGCCAAAATGGAAAGAAGTGATGTAGGCAGAATTAAACTTGTTAATGAAACGAGATGTTATTGGACCTATAGTCCAAACACCTAAAGGAGTAAAGCATGTTGGGTACTGATAGACAAAAGCGTGATGCGTGTGTCTAAAATGTATAAAGCGCCTATGTGCACAAGTGCATGCATCGTATCAAGTAATATAGTGAATATGAAGTATGAGTGTCGATCCCAATAGGAAGAAAGGTTACTAAGTACCGAAATTAAAATAATACTATCTTTATTTGGATAATGGATTTAGATGAAAATAAATAACAAACTAAAATCCTAAACTAACATTTAAAGATATAAAATAAAAGATGTAAAGCCTAGGGTTTAGATTTCATTTGGTTAATCCTTATGCATTCTAGTCCAATTCACCCCGAATTGATATTCTAATCACCTATTAATGGTAAGCCTCACTTTTGAACATGCGAATATCTCTCGATAATCCACATTCTCCCCTTAGAACTTGGGTAGTTTGCATCTCTACTAAACCCTAAAGCCCTAAGAGCGCAATAAACCCTAGAAGCCTAAATTACCGCACCAAACCCATGAGAATCTCTTGTCAATGGTGAACTGCTTCAGCTACTGTGAAGGTGTTCCTTCGCTTTGGCGAAGTAGTGCCTTAGAGCCAAGTTCTACCTTCTTGTCTTTTAACTCTTTCTTTGCTTGATTTACTTCCAATGCCTACAAAATTCACACAGATGAAGGATTACTGTAATATTTACGAATAAGGGTGTGAATCTAGCATTTAGGTTACATAAACAAATGAGAAACATGTTGTAAATGCTAATACGATTCACCCATATCAATTGGTTGGTGATTCCCTCCTCCATCCGTTTCGAAGAACCAATAGTTGTGCTTCAATAGCATCTTGGGCACATAATCTTCCACGATCTTATTTTTTCGATTTTTTTCTTTATGGGTCACAATGGTAGCTTCCATTTCCTTGTTCAATTGTATAATGTACTCTTCCACCTTGGACATGGAGATTATCTCCTCAATTTTTAACTCTTCATGCATGTAACCCCATTGAACCATCTCCGGAATATTATTTAGAACTCATCTGTCGTCATGGATTCCGAATTTGAGCTGGTTCATCTTCCATGACAACTAAGGCTTTCAAATCTTGTGCATCATCATCTCCTCTAGTGAGTTTCTCAAGTTCTTCATTGTTTCTTGGGGTGATATCCTCATTGTAGCTTAAGTATTCTTCTTCTCTAATCACCTCAAGAATGAATGACATGCTCTCATGTTGTCCTTCAAAGGACATTTTAGCCATGTTTTCTCCCTCATTCATGTGGTTGTCCACTAGTTCTTGTAACTCATTCCGTTCTATTGTAGAAGTTGTTCTTTCTTAAGCCCAAGTTGAGTATAAGAAGTGGCCTTTGGAATCATATCTTCTTTCAAGCACTTGAGTGGTATGTGCTGAATTTGAATATTAACACTTGCCTCTTCCTTAGGCATTTCAGCCATAGTCTTATCCAATTCGGCCATTGCGAAGGTTAATTCATCCACTCCATTTTTAATGCTTGACTCCTCTTGTGGAGGTGTGTGCCCTTCCTCCATGAATTGAGCTTCAGATTTTCTAAGTTCAACCATGGTTGCCTAAGGTTTGACATTTCCTCTTGTGGAGGTTGATTCATCTCATTTTTAGCAAGAAACCTAGGCAATCCAACTTGAGAATAGTTCATTTCAGCCATTGATCTTGAAAATTTAGGTTGTGCCATGGTAGATTGAGCTTGAGTTCTTCATAATTCATCCATTGCTTCTTCTAGGCTTGATCTTTGGACTTGTGGAGATTGAAGAGTGTTATGACTTGTGTCCCATGAGGTGTTCGAGTGATGGTCCCATCCAAAATTATGATTGTTCAAATATGGGGTACCTCCATATTGAACATAATCCATCGACGCATATGGTTGCAACATTTGACTCCTCGCTTGATTTGTCACTCTTTGATGATGTTCATTGACCATTTTTCTTAATCTTAGTTGTTGAGTGAAGAGGGCCATTTCGGTTGTCAATTCCATGAAGGGATCCATGGTGATTGAATCCTACAAAACAAAAACAAAAAATTTCAAAGCAAAGAAAACAAAGATAAAAAGATATGCACAAACAAGAAAAATAAAAGAAAGATCCAAAGTAAAGAAGGTTACACCAATTGGTATCAATTTTAGTAAAAAACACCTAATTCACCAACAAAGGTGCCAAAAACTTGATAGGCGAAAGTGTGATGCGTGTGTGTAAAATGTATAAAGAGCCTATGTGCACAAGTGCGCATTGTATCAAGTAATATAGTGAATATGAAGTCCAAGTGTCGATCCCACGAGGAAGAAGGTTTACTAAGTACCGAAATTAAAATAATCCTATCTTTATTTGGATGATGGATTTAGATGAAAATAACTAACAAACTAAAATCCTAAACTAACATGTAAAAATGTAAAATAAAAGATGGAAAACCTAGGGTTTAGATTTCATTTGGTTAATCCTTATGCCTTCTAGTCCAATTCACCCCAAATTGATATTCTAATCACCTATTAATGGTAAGCCTCACCTTTGCACATGCGAATCTCTCTCAATAATCCACATTCTACCCTTAGAACTTAGGTATTTTGCATCTCAACCCTAAAGCCCTAAGAGCGCAATAAACCCTAGAAGCCTAAATTACCACACACAACCCATGAGAATCTCTTTGTTACGGTAAAATGAGGCTCCTACATGTCTGACAACATTTCGACACACATCATTTAACACATCAACACACAACAATATCAACAAACACAACATTGTCAGACACAACAAACAAGAACAATAATAATAATAACACATCAACAATAACAACAGAACACACACACAATAACACACACACACTTAACTCATTTACTAAACCCTTGAATTGAACCACAAGCATGCCAATGGTGTACAAACATCAACATGTAATGAAGAGTAGAATAGGGCATTTAATAGAAATGTGATTCAAATATCAAATAGAAAGTAAATCAGTGTTCAAATACATAAATCATAAACAAACTACATCTAAAGCCTTATAAAACAAGATTAGCTCATGGAGAGGAGAAATACAACCAAAGAAAAGAGAAAAAACATAAAGAGGAGGATAAATAGTCTATTTAGATGATCAAATGCTCAATCTCCTCTTCAAATCTTCCTTTTCTTCTTCAATCTTCTTCCTTTGCCCAAAGAGAGTTGTGCCCTAGGGTTTAGAAACCCTAGGGCTTTTGTCTTTACAGCCAAGAGAATCCCTCTCCTTGCCTCCACAAACTCTTCAAATACAAAGGAAAAAGTCATATATATACACCTTAAAAACTAGGCGAAAAAATGGAAAATAATTCTAGGTTGTGTTGTGCAGTCGCGACTGTGGTGACTTACGGTCGCGACTTGACCTAGAGCAGGCTTCACAATTTGTGCAGGGAGTTTTCAATGGTTACGACTTGGGTCAATGGAATTTTGTCGAGAACATGTCAAGACAGTCAGTTGTCTATTGCACGGTCACGACCGATATCTTTTCACCTCTATCTTCCTTATTTCAACATTTTGCTTGCTTCGCCCTTTCTTCATCTCTATAAAATACACACATTTAGGGTGTTAGATATAAAAACAACTAATAGGAATGCTTAGTTTGCATCAAAATCATGATTTATGTTATATTTTGAGCTAATAATGCTAACCTAAAGTACTCTTAACAGGTACAAATGTGTATTTGTACGAAAGCGCAATGAAAATAATGAGATCAGAAGATATGCCGATTAGTAGCAATACTCGCTTATAAGTGCAGACCTAATATTAACCACGTAGGAAACAAATTTCTCACTACGGACACAATCACTTTCCACTTTCTAATAAGCTTAGCATTCTCTGAAGAACTAGATATGCGTCTTATGGATGTCATCATCGCTTATCTATATGGATCCATTGATAATGACATATATATGAAAATCCGTGAAGGATTTAAATTGCTTGAAGCAAATAATACAAAGCCTCGTAGTATGTGCTTAATCATATTACAATGATCTCTATATGAATTGAAGCAATCTGGATGCATGTGGTACAGTTGCCTTAGCGAGTATGTATTGAAAGAAGGGTATGCAAACAACCTTATATGTCCATGCTTTTTTATTAAGAAATTAGAAATCGGATTTGCAATTATTAATGTGTATGTTGATGATTTAAATTTTGTTGGGACTCTTAAAGAGCTCATAAGAACAACAAAATATTTGAAATAGGAATTTGAGATGAAAGATCTTAGGAAATTTTTTTTTTTGTCTCAACCTACAGATCGAGCATTTCCCTCTAGAGTTTTGGTTCACCAATCAGCATATACTAAGAAAATTTTAAAGGTTTTATATGGATAAAATACACCCTTTAAGTTCTCTAATGGTTGTTCGTTCACTTGACTTGAAAAATGACCCTTTTCGTCCTTGTGAAAAAGGTGAAGAATTACTTAGTCCTGAAGTACCATCTCTTAGTGTCATTGGTGGACTTATGTATCTTGCTAACTGTACTCGCCCAGATATTGCTTTTTTTGTCAATTAATTAGCCATATACAGTTTCGCTCCAACCCAAAGACATTGGAATGATATCAAGCATATATTGCACTACCTCCAAGGAACAATTGATATGGGTCTATTTTACTCAAAGGAATCAAAGCAACAATTGCTTGGATATGCTAATGCAGGATACCTTTCAGACCCATATAAGCCTAGATCACAAATAGGGTATGTGTTTAATTGTAATGAAATTGCTATTTTATGGAGATCCTTTAAGCAGACAATGGTGGCCACATCATTGAATCATTAAGAGATTATAACAATTTATGAAGCAAGTCGTGAATGTATATGGCCACGATCGATGATTCAACATATCAAAAAATCATGCGGACTCCCCTCTATCAAAGACATTTCGACAACATTATTTGAAGATAATGTTGTATGCATTGCATAGATCAAAGAAGGTTATATCAAATGATATAGAACTAAACATATTTCTCCAAAGTTCTTTTAGTGATAATCTGCCAGACTTATTTACGAAGTCATTGCCAACTTCAACATTCAAGAAGCTAATATATAAGATTGGAATGTGACAACTGAAGGACATCGATATGAGGGGGAGTATGCTTACGACATGATATTAGTGTACTTACACTTTTTGCTTTCGTCTAAGTTTTATCCCACTAGGTTTAACTGGTAAGGTTTTTAAAGAGGCAATCATAATAGACTAACAACAATCTCCAACATCATATGAATGTTGTACTATTTTTCCTTCGTCAGGTTTTATCATAGGATTTTTACTATCAAGGTTTTAATGAGGCATATTCTTTATGGTGGTCATTCAAGGGAAATGTTATAAATGAAGGGTCATGTGGTGAATGACCACATTAATTGTGTGATGAATGATAGACATTATATCCCTTAATGTCCCTTATAGATTCATGAATAAATTTCAATTTATAAATTCATGAATAAATTTCAATTTATAAATTCATGAATATGCTTTATAGTGGTCATTATTAACATCATTATGAGGTCATTTAAAGTTAATAATGAATGTTGTACTATTTTTCCCTTCACAGTTTTAATTACAGGATTTTACTATCGGGCGCTTAATAAGATATTCTTTATGTCATTCAAGGTAACATTGTAAATGAAGGCCATGTGAATTAACATATTAATCAGGTGGGATGAATGATAGACATTATATCCCTTAATGTCCCTTATAGATTCATGAATAAATTTCAATTTATAAATTCATGAATATGCTTTATAGTGGTCATTATTAACATCATTACGAGGTCATTTAAAGTTAATAATGAACCCTTGTACATGAAGCCTATAAAAGGCCTCTCTCGCTCCTTTGTAAGATTCATCTGAATGAGAAGTCTTTTCGTTGTTTCTCTCTTTCCCTTTATTCTTCTTTAAGTATCTATTTTCTCATTCATTTTCTCTTTAGATATATATAAAAAGAATAGCATAATTATTTTTAGCTTTGCATTTTGTCACACTATTTTATAATAATAATAATAATAATAATAATATTATTATTATTATTATTTAAGTGAAATTGTTTTGTAAGTAGTAAATCACTATCCGGTTGGACCCATGTCACTGTTACGCGTAGCAAATAATTACTATTTTTGCATTCTGCTGTCTTCGTCTGTTTTCATTTTTCACTAAGCAAAAGCCAGTTTAAGAGTTTCCCAGATTTTGGAATTCCTTCTTCGTGTTTGAGTTGTTATTACGCCAAAAAGTCTTTTCAATCCACCAACCTGAATCGGAGCGCAACTGCTTCCAGTTGCATTCAGCTGATTGTTTTTTAAAATTTTTATGATTAATTGTTTAATTTTTTTTAAAAAGTTATAAATAGGAAAAGTGAAAATTTTTGCTTTTTTTAATTCAAAAAAAGTTATCTTCTATCAAAAAAAGAAAAACTATATAATTATCTAATGTTTATAAGATCTAACAACACTCAAGCATTAATAAAACAACTATATTTGGGACTCTCGGCGGTCCCATCTCCGACCCGATTGTTTATTTTTTTTTAATCTCAAACTTATCTTTATTTAAAAATTAAACTGTATGCATGAGCTGACAAGGTGGATGAGAAAATTAGTAAACCCGCCCCGTTTACATTTGATTTTTGTTTTTTATTTTTATTATATTTTTATTTTTATTATATTAAAATTAATATTTTCCATAAAAAATAAAAATATTATGAATTTTTATAAATTATTTATTAAAAAATATTCTAATTATTATTATTATTATTATTTATATTAAAGTATAAAATAAAATAATAAAAAAATATTTTAAAATATAATCGGAGTCAGGATGAGGACACACATCTTAACTGCTCAACTTATCACTGATTAATAGCCAAACCCAACTCGCTTAAAAATCCAATTACAATTAAACCAAATCCGTCCCATTAAGGATATGGTGAGATGGAAACCCGAAATAATACTCCCGTTGTCATTCATACTCACTACCTAATATTAAAAAATAAATAATTTAATACTTAATGTTATTAAATGCTATTTAATATTAAACTCAAAAAAAATTATATTATGCATTAATTAATAAAAACAATCTCCACCCAACTCTCCTCGCTTACCCCATTTTAATAATTAAAAATTCTAAAATCAACCCTCCAAAAGATATTTAAAGAAAAAAAAAAAAAAAAAAAAGATATTGGTTTATTATAAGTGTAGCCTCTTTTCATCTTTTCCGAGCCACTCTTTTGTGATTTTGTCTTGTATTTCGTTGACTAGTCAACATTTTCCCAAAAGTCTTAAGAATCAACCATATGTTCACATCCTATGCGCATGTGATCGTAACAGTAGAGCATAATGAAGATCAATTATGGTGATAGATTTGAATGGAATATGTGAGGAGCGCTTTAAAAAGGCACAGAAATGAATCAGATTTATAAGCCAAGCTCGCACACATCGATGAAGTTACTTTAAAGAATGGGACAATGCAGTGACTCGACTATTATGCGAAGAATATTAATCTATCCCTAACAATCGTCGAGTTCGAGCCGCCTTTTCACGGTACTTCGCATAAAACTAATTAGCATAGAGATATAAAATTGTGATATGATAAATTGGGTCTCATGAAAATGTGGTATGAGCCATCACATTACACTCACATCCAATTGAAATGCAATCATACCATTTGAGCCACATCCAAATTATTATTAGTTGATTTTTTTTTCAAAAGTATTAAAATAATATTAATGAAAATAAGCTTCTCACTTTTAACTATTTATTCTATAAAAATATTTTTTTGATATATAAGCACTTTATTATAATGTAATAAATTATGTCACTAGTAGAAAATTAATTTCTAAAAACTTAACTAAAAATTAAAAATTAATTTTTATTTTTAAAAATTAACTAAAAATTAAAATTTTATTTATATTTTCTAAAAACTTAACGTAGTTTTAAATATAAGTACTTATTATAATTTTTACTTTTATCTGAAAGCAAAAAAAAAAAAAGAAGCATACGTAGTTTTAAATTTTTATTTTCTAAAAACTTAACTAAAAATTAAAAATTGATTTTTTTCACTAGTAGAAAGATATTATTTTTATTTTAAAAATAATTTTCTCAAAATTTGGATAAAATTTTATTTTTTCATAGATTATATATGAATTTAATGTATATAATGAGAATGATTTTCTTTTTCTTGTGGTATTTTATGTTTTAAAATAACTTTAAAATTTTATAAATCATAATAATTTAAAATTTTTATTTTTTAAAATATGTTAAATGAATATAATATAAATATTTTTCTTTTATATAATCGTAAATCATACAAATAAATATTAAATTAAACCATCTTTTTTCAATACACTAAAATGTTAATATGGTGAATTTTAAGCACAATTCAAATAATTTTTTTTATTCACATTAAGTAAAAAAACCAAAGTCAAATTATACTATCCTAAAAGTATCTCCAATCGTGGAGCAATACTCTAAATTTAGATGCTAAATTGAAAGAAAAGAGCTCCAGTGAATGGAGCAATAATGGAGTTTTAAACGATTGGCCGATGAACAAATGACGCTATTTGGGCAAATTTTACGTAAACTGCTTAACACGCAGAAATGAGAAAAACCTCTTCTATCCTCATAATATAGCCGTTGGAGAACAAAAAAAAAAAATGATTCATATTTTCCTATTAATCCCAACACACTGATTTTTTTTACTATAGTTGATAAATTATTTATTTTTCATTATTTTTTATAAGAACTAAGAAATAATTTAAAATTATTTAGTTTGATATGGAACATAATTCAACTACAATTTAATAAATATTTTATGTTGTTTGGAAGGAGCATAAATGAATGAAAGGATAATGATGAATTATTAAAGGTTAAAAAATAAAATTGGAATAAATTTAAGATATATAAAACTTGTATGTTCACGTGACTTTAAGAAGAAAATATACTTGGGGACGCTTTTAATTTTGATTTATCACATTGAGACGCTCTAAGCCATCACTATTTAATGGAACCTCCTTCTATTTATTTATTTATTTATTATTATTATTATTTTAATACACTATGTTGAAAATAGTAAACTGTCCTCGAAGTCAATCAAACCCTCTCTCTTCTCTTCACGTTATATAATACGGCTGACAACATTCTATCACATGGTATTTATTACGATCGAAAGATCTATTTATTATTTCTTAAAATTTAGAAAATATATCCAAACAGGACAATTAAAAAGAGTATAAGTTATCTCGTGTTTTTAAAATTTGAAAACAGGGATTAGAAAAGTAGAGATAAAAAAGAAGTTTGACATCCAAAATTCAGACAAATAAAATACAAAAAGCAAAAAAAGCACTCACAATGTTCCCAAGTAAGCATGAACAACAATGGTGGCCCACATCGATAAAACGTACAAACTCGTTCACTCACTGTCACTAGATAATAATTTTCTTTTCCATTTGTTGACTTATAAATAGATAATATTTTTCTCTTCCATTTGTTGATCTACAATAATCCAATATGTTCTTACCTTCATTTCATAATAAAAAATAAAATATGTGAAGCATCTTTATCATTTATAAATGTTGAATATGATTTATGTTATGAAATACAATAAAAAAATGACATAAAATGTGTCTAAAGTTCATGTTTGATATCGAAAAAAATAGAGAAAAAATAAAAGAAATGAAAGGAATTATTTATTTATTTATTTGATTATAATGGAAAATTTAAGGAAAATGTATGAAGTTTAATTTTTTTTTATTTTGTTAATGATGGTATTATCATGGTAAAGTCACAAAACATGAAGGACGAATTATTAAATATTGATTTTATAATTGTTTTAAATTTTATTAGTATTTAAAAAATATATTTTTAACAACAGCTTTAGAAAAGTAAATATAGGTTTGTACGGAGATGAGGTTGGGTATTCTTATATCGTTAGATAAAAATATGCATGAGCTGTTAAAATAATTTTTTTCTTCCTTTTTATTTCTTACTTGCTATTTTTAAAGGAAAGAAATAGGAAAAATAATGTATTTATTTACTTGAATATTTTCTTCATCATATTTTAAAATTATTTAAGTAATGTAATTTTTTATATTATTTTAACCTAAAAACCAAACATACCCTAAACTTTAATTAAAATTAATGAAAAAGGTTATAGATGTCAAAAAAAAAAAAAAAAAGGGTGTAAAAATAAACGTATTCCTCTAACAAACACTATAAGTGGGTACAGAAATCCAGTTCAATGAAAAAAAAAAACAAGGTATTGCCCTTTGCACAAAACTGAACTGGAAATTAAGAAGATTATTCATAGAATTCAATTATTTTTCTTCATATTATTAAAAGGACGAAATGAAGCAAGCCAAAATAATTTCATTCATCCATACAACAGAAGTTTTATTACAATTTTTTTTTTATGGAAAGGGAAAGAAAGAAATAAATAAAAAAAGAGGGAGAAGGAAAAGCAAAGACGGGCTGTTTTTTTTCCATGATCCTAATTTTTGTTTTCTTTATTGTTCAAATTACAGAAGCAAAAAGTTCTAAATCGCTAGAGCTGTCTTTGATAGTGAGGGAGGGGAGGATCAAGAGTGAGTTTCCCGTCACCATCATCACTAATCAACAAATCCAAATTAGGCATGAAGGCATCATCCCACAAGCAAATATTATTACTATAATCATCACACTGCCAGTCAAAATCAAGAAACTGCAAGTCTTCGAGGATCATGGACGTAGAAGCAGATGAAGAAGACGATGAGGATGAAGAAGTCGATGAAGTGGGATCACATTGAACCAGCATCTCATGGGGTTGAATCAGAGGAACTTCATCTGTGCAGAAGCCATTCATGATTTCCATGGAGTCCTCAACCGGAGGACTTGACATGTTTTTGTCTTCTTCTTTTCTCTGATCAGCCATGGACGATTCTACAAGTACTGTAGTCTCGAATTCCATGGTTTTTTCCATTCCGGGATCGGAACTGCTAGTCACAGAATGTTGTACATCTTCTTCTTGTTCTTCGTGTTCTTCTTGTTCTTCTTGTTGTTGAGGTTGGGCAGTACTTAATGCAGCTGGGATTATTATTGGCTTATGGGTTAGAGGATCAATACCCATCTTTTTAAGTTTTTTCTTGATGTGGGTGTTCCAATGGTTCTTGATTTCGTTATCGGTTCTTCCTGGTAGATGAGAAGCAATCTTGGACCATCTGCGAATGGAAAAACCAAGCATGTAAGTTAAATCGAAGAAGAATTCCAGATGGGTACGTATAACTTGGAAGTAATTTTTTCCCACAACATTCAATAGATAATTAGTATCTGATTGCGTCATTGGTATTTTTTTTCTTTAAAAAAAGGGAAATTTTTGTAACAGCCCTGAGGAAATGCATTGGAAAAGCACTTCCTTAAAGTTTGTTTATATTTTAAAGGCTAATAGACATCACAGTCCCGGAGTGATGTGGGATTCCGCGGCTCATTCAAAATGACACAAAGAATAAAATAAAAACTCATTCATTTCACAAAGAATCCATTTTTCAAAAGAAAAAAAAAAGAGTCATTCATTTGGATTTTGGACCAAACTAACAAAAAGGAGAAGAAAGTATTCATTTCAGGAGTAGCAGAATTTTCAGGGATGGAGGGGGAAAATCAGACCTGCCTTTCATCTTCGTCTTTTTGTTTTTGTTTTTGTTTTTTTTTTTTGTTTTCAAAACATACCCACAGAAAAACTCGGTAGCCTTTCCCAAGACAGATTGTAGGTAGAAAGAAAGGTAAAGAGCATAATATATAGATGAAGAAAAAGGAGTGGTCCATACTCCATAGCCAAAAGAAAAAGGGAAATATAAACCTGTTGCCAAGCTGAGCATGGAGATCAATAACCATCTGCTCTTCAAAGTCTGATAACAGACCTCTTTTCAAATCTGGCCTCAGATAGTTTGTCCATCTTAGCCTGCAACTCTTCCCACACCTTAACAGTCCTGCAATGACACCCATCATAATCGCACTTAGTTTATGAAAGAAAATCGAAGGCATTTGAAGCAGTGATTATCTCCTTTTTATACTATGGAATTGCAGTTCTATATATCATCTGGATTTCTTTTTTTTTTTTTGCAGACAATCAAAAGCAACGCCTGTTTGGATTTGCTCCAACCTCTCTCCCTCCCCCCAAAAAACAGGAGAGAAAAACCAATAAAGGGAAAAACAGCTTTAGATGTTTGAATTTCCATGTTGCAGAGGCAAAAGAGAAATAAGAAGAATGTGGGGAGACCTGCAAGCTTAGGAACAGCTCTCCAACAGCATTGGCCATTGGTGAGAATGAAGTTGATAAGTTTCTTGTCCTCTTCAGCCGTCCATGGTCCCTTCTTCAACCCAACTTTGTCACAGCAAGGTTGCCTTCCCATCCCCCAATCACTCTTTGAACTTTGAACAACAACAGACTGTAGTGAGGGTGAGGTTTTCAGGGATATATGATAAGAAAGAAGAAAAGGAATGAACACCACCACCACCACTACCACCACCATCACCACCACGCCCTCTCTCTCATTTATACACGCAGTTTTAATTTGTATTATAATCATGAATCAACCTCTTCTAGAGGTACACGTCTTCTTTCGATTTTCTTAATATTTTTCTTTTTCTTGTTTTCGGCATTGTTTTTTCTAAGTCTTACACGTGTTGATCACCGAGGCTAACGCGTCCCACACGTGCCATGTCTTCTTCAGAAAAGCCCACCTCAGCCACCTCCTTTGCTTCAGTTTCAAGCGTGAGATAGAAAGTAAAACCAATCCACACCCATGTCCTCATTTAGTATGTGAAACGATAAGGACTTCAAGAGAATTGATAGGAAAGAAAAAAATAGAAAAAAATTGAAATAAGGAAAAGAAAGCTATGCAAAATTTCGAGAACCAAGAAAATATATTATATTATATATATTTATTTTTTTGTGGTTCTCAGAAGGCATTTTTTGTCAAAAGGCCAGACAATTATATATGGCGACTTTGATTAATCAACTCGAAGTCCATGATGGTCCAACCGGGCTGAATTTTCATTTGAGAGCACTCAAATCTAATGGGATCATTTTCTTTGATGATTGAGATTTATTATTATGATTATTATTAAAAGCACTAGCTGTATTTGGCATGCCCACAAAGGTCAAGCTGCTTCAGGGATAAGTAATAAACTCAGAAATGGCAGGTTTTCTTTTTTCTTCTGGCTATATATGAATATATATTCAGCAATGGAATAATGTTATTTTGTTTCAAATAAGTTATATACACTTGAAGGTTGACAGAAACATAAGTGATAATATATTGTCAGCTTATTTTGTATCAAGTTCAGTATTAAGTTGAACTTTTGAGCTTTAATTGTCACCTAATTAATTTTCATTTCTTTGCCTTGTATGGGCAGCTAACAAAGTCATCTACGGTTTGAAATAGAAAGGTCGATGGTCTGCGAGCCGCATGCCTTAAAAGCAATACTAGTAATTATTTTAGTTATAAAGGGCATGGATATATATATATATATATATATATATATATATATATATATATATATATATATATATATATATATATAATGGTTGTTTTTTTAATTATCTTAAGCATTTGGATACTTGTGATGTGAAATTTTGTTTACAGCGTACACGTGGAGACCAGTATACAGAAGGGAAAAAGAAAAAAAAAGGAAAAGGTTTAAGTTGCCTAATTGACCGAGTACCAAAATTAATTAAGACTTTTGTTATCTAAGCTAAGAAAAACACTGACAATGGGAAAATAAACAGATTTTTAAATTGGTTAGATTTTAGGAGGAAAAATGACACGAACTAGAACAAACACAAAAAGAAACCCAATGAAATATAAGTCTAGGGTCGATTGATGGTATCTAATGCAATGATTCCCTTTTTAGCCCATGTTTGTGATTTATAAATGCATATATTCGTTGAATTGTAAGATTATGGGACTTCAACTTTCGTATATTTGTCCCAATTTTTCACTTCTTTTTCCCTAGTCACTTTCTAGTCCATGTAGAGTATTAATCAACAATAATAAGCAAAAATAACCCTTATAGGCATTTTATTGATCACCTTTCGGTCCATACGATAAAAAATCCTAGACTATGAGGAGAACCGATCACCTTATGGTCCTTATGACCTCTTTACAAGGCTACTTAAAGATCCGACTAATTGATTTTAATTTCCACTCTCAATTAATTAGCTCTAAACACTAACTCAACTCATCCAAATTGAGTTAGACAATAAATCTAACACAAGACCATGAATATATGTAAAACTAAATCATAAATTCATAAAGACGAGGGTAATCAAAACATTAGATCCCAACAATCCTCCCTAGAAAGAGTTTTAGCTATCCATATTACAAAACAAAGAACCAAATAGAGTTTTCAACAAAAACATGGTTCGAAGGAGAAGAGGAAAAAAGACAAATCATTTTCTTGTGCAACTTGAGCTTCAATCTTTTCTCCAAAGGATGGATTTAATACTCCCAACAAGTTCTTCTTAGTGTTCTTCCCTTGTCTCAACAATTTTTCTTCCCCAAAACTTGAACCCCTTTTAGAATTAGGGTTTCTTCCTTTTATATCTCTCATCTTGAGCCTCAAACTGTATTGGAAATAGAATGGGCTTGCAGCAAAGCCCGACATTGGCGCTGTTAGAGAAGTGCTCTAAAGGACATTACCTTTAGCGCTTATTGTACGTCTTATACTTATTTGTAATAAACACATCTTCATTTTTTTAATGTTCATTTAATATATGAATTGATAGTGATCTTAAATCAAAATAATGAAGTCCTTGATACATTACATAGCATAAATGAAATCATGATTGTGATCATGATAATGAGATTCCTATTATGTGCAATTATGTAGTATCTAAACTAGCCCTAGTCATAGGATTAACAAGATTGGACATTGTTGATCAGGATAGACTAGCATATGTTGTACTCCTTGATATGATTAAGTAGATGATCTCATAAACTGTGATCATTATGATGATTAGAGTAGACAACTTGGATGCTTGCTAAGAGTAGCTAAGTTCATCAGAGACCCTCTATGAGACAATCATATGGATTATCTATTTAAATATCAATGATAGTATCATCATAGCAATGGTACAATTATCCTTAGACTTGAGGTGCTCAATGGTATCTTGGATACTAATTTTATACTTTGACTTCGATCCTTGTTGCCTCAAGAGAGGTTACTAGTAGGTGGTGATTAGGTATAACTTAGGGTATTCGAAGGTAATTGAGTAGCCAATAAAGGATTCACCACTCCTGATAGAAGGAGGGTATACCCTAGGCCATCTTGTAGAGATCATTACTCAGAATCTCTGGCCAGAGTAATCATGTCTTGAGGAAAAGTCTTCAGTGGCATGCTTTGTGAGTAATGGATATCAGAGACAAGATAAATACACTTGGCCTAGTTCATCTAGTGGGAGTAGATGCATAGTCCATGCTTTGAACCAAGTCGGGTATAGTATGGAGTGAAAGGATAGCATTGCATAATATATTGCATATGGAAAGGTTCGTAGTCAAACCCTTGACTCTTTTGGTCAATTGGGGGTCATGATGTGTTGCTAGATATCGCTCTTGACTTAATTGAATCAATCCTATCGCTCTTGACTTACTTGAATCAAAGGATTGATTCTAGTGACCAACATAACTGAAAGCCTAATGGGTCACACACTTAGAAGGTCTGAAGAAGGAACAAAATGGTCTTGGATAGGATCCAAGCTGAGAGAACGTAATTTGGATGAGATACGAATTGAACAAGAATGCTTAGGGACTGGAGTATATAGGGGTTAGGAGAATTCTAGGGTCATTTGGATGACCATATAGGTCATTGGGCTCATTCTTGGGCCCCAAAGCCCATGAGGATGTACACTACAAGCATAGGCATGCATGTATGCAAACCCCCCTTTAATGAGGGGCACTATGGTCCTTTCCTCAATGTGTTTGGCTCATAATTAAGCAAACATGTGTGTAACGCCCCAAAAATACCCGAGAATTTTTATAATAATTTTATTATATATTTCGTACGAATGTTCTAAACGCGCTTTTACGTAAACCGATAAATTGTTAAATTCGCGGTGCTGAATGTAATATGTGAGCATATGATTAAATATAATATGCTAAAATGAGAAATTGATTGAACCCGGAAATAAACCCAAGTGATAAAGGGCAAATTTGAATTTGTAAATGAGGACCTAAGGGTCAATCGAGAAAATGTTTATATGCTTAAGTGCAAATAGAAGTGATTTATGTGCTATAAGGTAAATTTAGGCAACTTAAATTCAAAAATGGATTTTTGATGTGCCAAACATGGCCTTAGGAGAAATGAGTGACTTAAGACCATGTTCGGTCTTGGAAAGCCATTGTGAAAAAATGTTTTTGGAGGCAAGTGAGAGGAGAAAGCTAGGGTTTTGCAAGAAGAAGTGATTTTGGTGTGATTTCTTCCCATTCATTCCTTCTAAATGATCAAACATCTTGGGTGAAGAAGATTCAAAGGGATTTAAAGGTAAAGAATAAAACCTCAGATTTTTAAATGATGTCAAGGAAAACCAATCATCTCATGGTTTGTCATGGTTGTTTAGAAGGCAGAAGATGCTATCGGAGTGATTCACAGATTTTAGTTTTTTGAGTTTTTGAGGATTTTCGAGAAAATCGCAAAGTGGAAAACCGTAAAATTTGTGGGTAAACACGTCCCTAAGCCGTAGCATGTGTTACCCACACAAGGTAGTTCTACGCTCGCGGCATGGCTGCTCGTTTGGCGAGGTCGAAGGGCCAAAAAGGCCCCCCCTCGGGTATGCTACGACGTAGACACTGTTTAGAGTGAACAAATTTTTGGATTTTGTTCCGAAAGTCTCATATTCGTACACCGATTGTTTAGGAACCCTAATAAAAGATTAATGGGGGTTCAATTAAAAATGAAACTAAGTGAAAAACATATCATACCTTGCCGCTTCTAGGGCCCAGTAAGGATCACCTAACCTAGGACCGAGATTGACGACAAGGCAAAAAGAAAGAGAGAGATTGGTTTGTTCTATCTTCTCCTATTCTCGTTTCAAGATATGAAATGTTTGTTCTAAATGCATAAGAAAAGCATATCGATTTGTTTAATTGATTTGAGGAAAATAATTGTGAAGTGTTTGCATATGAAATTGCATGATTATTGAAAATGAACTGTTTATACAAATGTACATATTGTAATCAGATGGCTATAAAGGACGCAGAAAGTTCTTATTGCATCGCACCGTTTAATTCGTGATACGATAGATTGTATACAATAAGGTCAAATTAGCATTATCAGGAACAAATGTATCGATGTGCCACTCCGATCCAGAAATTTCAATGACAATATCGGGTAGTGTTCACGAATTGATTTTTTAATAACTAGTCACAGCTCTAAGGACTGCAGGCATCGTGTTATAAAACAAAAATGCTTTTATACCGCCACAAATCTAGCAGATCGTGCTCTAAGATCGGATATCCTATACCAAAAAATTAGGTTAAATTCATTAAGGGCATAACCGAATTGATTTTGAGATTGGACATATTGGAATTGAAAAGCATGATTGCAAATTGAAATGAAAAGAGCATCAGGAAATGCACAGATTGGTTATAAATGATATATATTGCATATGAAAGTGTATATTTGGGATGATCACTTGAACCATAATCATCGATATGAAATGTTATATGTATTGTATTGACATCGATCATCTAAAAGATTTGAAATGTGGCTTTAGTAAAACCGCATGATTCGACTTCTAAACTAAAAACTCAAGAATGGAATTAGATAGAACCACTGTTTTAAAATGCTTAGTGTATTATTTATCAATGCGAAAATTTATGAATTGGTGGACGAAGTTAAAAGATCGAGTGGTTTCCAGCCAGAAGAAAAATTAAGTGAGTATGCTTCGACATATGCATTCATTGCATTGTTTTTGAGCATTGATATTTTGTAAAAACAATTTGAACTCTGAACATCTATTTTGTAAATCATTTTGAAAAGGCATGGAATGCCTTCATTGTAAATGCATTTTGTTAAATGTAAATGTTTATGGGCTTGCCCGAAAATTGAAATCACTTTTGCAAAGATTTGAGAACGAAAACGTTTATATTAAAGATAAATGATCTGACACGGTTTTTACCAAGGCTCTTACGCCCGATCCGCCATCCTGCTGGATCTGCTCGAAGGGGTGTCAATAATTTATGGTATTAGAGCCTAAGTAGGTGGTTCTACAAAATGATTTTGAAATTCTTTGTGAATGATTTTGAAATTTTTATGACATACATTGCCTGTGCATATAAAGGATGACATGACTTTGATGCGGATCTTGCTGGTCTTAATAGGGTAAGCATGGACGGTTCAGCTTCCCTAAGGGTCGAGGATGACCAAGGGAATTACCCAAATAGTCCTGCTAGTGTGGAAGGTGGGTGAGCGTCCCATGCTCCACCAATGAATGAACCTAACTCCACTGCAAGAGGTGCTGGTGGATATCCTCCAAAGAGGAGCAAGGCTCGAAGACCAGAAAGAGAAGCACAAATTGGCCAGGCACATTCATGCCGCCATCGAGAGGATGGCAAGGCATCGACCTATAGATTTTGGGGAAAGAAAGAGGGTGAGCCTCTATAGAGAATATTGCCTCGGGGAGATGACCGAGTGCTTAATGCTTCAGACAAATGCATTGCACAAATGTATAGAAGAGTGTGTGACCTCGACTACTATAGATGAGGGCTTATCAAGTGCAGGTCTGTGACTGTGGATCACACCCACCTCAGAGAGAGTTACATGAAGTTCTTCGATGAGTTCAAGAAGCACTATGTGGGTCGATCTATCCGGGAGCAAATACGAGACATGAGAGTTTGCTAATCCCCAAGAAACACAGATGAGGACCTAATATCGAGAGAGTTCATCCGGCTGAGCAAGTACGCCCCAGATAATGAAGGAGGAGAAGAAAAGTGTCAGAGGTTCAAGACGGCCTTAATGACCATATTCAAGCCCATGTCAGGATTTTTCCTGATGCGAGGATTTCTCCAAAAACCGTGACATGTGCATCAATGTCAAAGAGTAAAGAAAGAGAAAAGAGAAAGATAAAAGACAGGAAGAAAATCCCACTGGGCCGAGTTCGCAACAATAGAAATGGAAGAAATTCAGAGGACCACAGGGTTCCATTCAGCCTATAGCTTACTACTCTACCGACACCATCAAGCATGAGCATCAGAGGTGCTTGTGAGGACATTTCTCCTCTGGGCTCCATTATGGGAAGAATCATAAAGGAGAATGTCGGAGACTTACAAAGCCATTGATTGATTTGTTCTAGAGCTCGCTCATTTACAACACTCTGCCTGTGGCAATGCCAGCGGGAAGTGTGAAAGGCAACAAGAGTGTTGTAAAACCCTCCTCCAGCCTCCTACTCTATTCGAGGTAATTGGGATCAGGGTAGGATAGGATGGACGTGTCAGCTTAGCATATGTAATAGCGTGTTGAAGATACTGACGTCTGTATGTGATAGTTTGCATTTCTAAATCTTTGATACTATCAGATGCATTGTCATCTGTCAACTCAATTCAAGAGAGTTTGAAAATTATGAGTTTAGTTTAAAATTTATCTGAGAGGAACTAAAGATATCAGCATGAACCTACTTTATATAAGGAATGTAATATATGGTAGATTTCCTCATTCTAATATTTAGAGTAAGAGTTTCCTGATTTATCTAATTATTCCTAAGAGTTGACAGATTTTGGGATGGATTTGTTGTCCCACACCATATTTTGTGATTGTAGAATGAAAAGAGGAATTTAAGAACATCAATGAGGATGAAGTGACTTAACGCCATGTGTCAAAACCATCGTTTAACGGAGACTGGCTGCTAGAACAATGGTATGAGTTGATGTGAAGCCTACTTTCGCTTACGTGATTGATACGATAGCCGCAAGGCCTATGTATTTGATATCCTTAACGTAGTGACCTTCCATATGCTTCCGAGAGACAAGATCGCTTCCACGCAGGAGATCATTTTCATCGATGTTGTACCGCGGTCACACCCAGATCTGTATTACACCGTGACCGGCTCCAATGGAGTTAAAGGAATTGAAATTGCAGTTGCAAGAACTGCTAGAAAAAGGCTTTATTCGACCAAGTGTATCACCATGGGGAGCTCCCGTGCTTTTTGTTACGAAGAAAGATGGTACACTTCGGTAATGTATTGATTATAAACAACTGAACAAGTTGATAGTAAAGAATAAGTATTCGTTACCCAGGATTGATGATTTGTTCAACCAACTGAAAGGTGCAAGTATCTTTTCGAAGATAGATTTGCGATCTAGGTATCATCAGTTGAGAATTAAAGATGTGGATGTGCATAAATGCACGCTTAGAACGCCATACGACATTACGAAAGCCCTCGTAATGCCGCTTGGTTTTAAAATGCCCGAAGAATCCTTCATCGACCTAATGAATCATAAGCCCGACCGCATGTGGATCAGTTTGTCAGAAAGTTCATGGAATCTACATTCTAGGTATTCAAAAGATCGGAAAATCACGACACACACCTTCGCAGAAAGTTAGAGACCTTGAGAAAAGAGCGCTTGTATGCGAAATCGAGCAAGTGTGAATTTTGTTGATTAAAGTGTCATTTCTAAAGACACTTACTTCAAGAAGGAATCAGTAGATCCAAAGAAATAGAAGTATCACAGATGGAAGCACCAAGAAATGTTACGTGTTCACTGCTTCTCGGGACCTGTGTTACTATAGAAGATTCGTTAAGGGGTTTTCTATGATCGTTGTACCGATAACGATCAAGCCTAAAATGTAAAGTTTTATGGAGGAAAATGTTAGTTTTGATAAGCTGAAAGCGTTCTTAACAGAGGTAATCGTTCTTACTTTCAAATTTACCTACTATGAAGAATATGTGATATTTATGATGTGTCACTAAATGGACTTGGATGTGTCATAATGCACAGGGTAAAGTGGTAGCCTATGCTTCAAGACAATCGGGGTCTGATGAAAAGAACTACCCCACGCATGAGATTTTGAAATTAGTCAGAATTGCATTCATGCTGAAAATTTGGAGACAATATTATGGAGAAAAGTGCTTCATCTAAGACCGATCATAAGAGTCTTAAGTATTTGCCTCACAACGAGAGAAAAACCCGAGATGTTTTGGAGATGGATGGAATTGATAAAGATTATGACCGTGATTACTATCACCGAAAGGCCAATGTAGGTCGCTGGTAGAAAAGTCAATGCAAACTCTTCTAGAGCGTTGGATGCCCATTTGTCATTAATTATGATATACCTATAGTGGTGTAATGATAGCGAGACAGAGATGTTAACCAGCTTAGAAGCACAAAAAGATAGATGAAAAGATTTTCGCTATAGTGTATCAAATTGGAAAAATGATATAGAGACTGAAGCTATAAGAGAAAATGGAGTTTTGTATTATAAAGATCGGGTTTGTGTACCCGATGATAATGATTTAAAGAAAGCCATTCTAGAAGAGGCACATAGTGGATCTTTTGTTATCCATCCCGGTAGCATAAAGATGTATCAAGATTTGAAAGTGTCATTCTGGTGGTCCTAACGAAAAAAAGAGATGTATCGAATTTAAAAATCAAGTGTTTGGTGTGTCAAAGAGTGAAGGCAGAGCATCAAGTTCTTCTGATCATAAGTGCCAATCAGAATACCAGAGTGGAAATGGGACCGAATAACCAGGGATTTTGTGGTTGGGTTACCATTGGATGTGAGGAAGCATGACTCAATTTGGGGTCAGAAAATCGGACACCGTTTTTCTAACTCACTTCCTACCAATGAGAATCGACTATTCGCTTGATAAGCTACAGTTGTATCAAGGAAATAGTTCTGGCTATATGGGATTCCCGATCCATTATTTTGCACTTATTCACGAGGTTTACCTGATTTCGAAAATCATAGCAGGCCTGGGCACTCGATCGAATTTTAATACGCTATTCCACTACAGATGGATGGATAATCGAAGAGTGATCCGCATTCTAGAAGATATGTTAAGGAGTTGTGGGATCGACTATGAGGGTAGTTTGGACTCCATTAATATTCCTTAGTTGAATTTCATTAACAATAGTTTCCAATCAAGTATTTGAATGGCACCTTACGAGGCTTTATATGGAAGAAAATGCAATGCTGTAAGGTCGACTAATTAAGCTTAAAAGAAAGTGATCGCTTCCTGACTTGATAAAAGAGGATCAAGAAAAGTGAAAATGATTAGAGAGAGATTGAAAGTGGCCACCGATAGATAGAAATCATATGCCGATATGAAAAGAAAAGATATTCGATATGAGATCGACGAAAAAGTGTTTTTGAAAGTATCGCCTTGGAAGAAGGTGATGAGATTTGGGGAAAAAGGGCAAGTTGAGCCCTAGATTTATTGACCCCTATGAGGTGATTGAAAAGTGGGTCTAGTGGCATACAAATTAGCATTACCTCCGGACTTGGAAAAGATCTATAATGTTTTCCATGTCTCGATACTGAGGAGGTATCGATCCGATCCATCGCACATAGTCTCGTCAGAGACAATTGAGCTGAGACCAGATTTGACCTATGAAGAAGAGTCAGTAGAGATTTTGGCTCGTGAAGTGAAAGAATTGCGGAATAAGAAGATTTCGCTAGTCAAAGTGTTGTGGAGAAACCACAAGATAGAGGAAGCCACTTGGGAAAGTGAAGAAACGATGTGACAGCAATATTCGCAACTGTTTAATTAAGGTAAATTTAGAGGACGAAATTTTCTTAAGTAGGGGAGAGTTGTAACGCCCCAAAAATACAATAGAATTTTTATAATAATTTTATTACATACATTCCTGTATGAATTGAATAAACTGGTTTTACTGAAAACTGATAAAATTGTTAAATTGTGAAACGTGAATGAATATGTGAGCATATGATTAAATATTATATGCTGTAAATGAGAATCGATTGAACCCAAAATAAACCCAAGATGTGAGGGCAAATTTTGGGAATTTTGTAAAATGAGGACCTAAGGGTCAATTGAGAAAATGTTTATATGCTTAAGTTCAAATAGAAGTGATATATGTGCTATAAGGTAAATTGAGACAACTTAAATTCAAAAGTGGATTTTTGACGCATAAACAGGCCTTAGTAGGAGAATGAGCGACTTAAGACCACGTCGGCCTCGGGAAAGCCATTGTGCAAAAACGTTTTTGGAGGCAAGAGAGAGAGAGAGAAAAGCTAGGGTTTTGCAAGCCTGGGTGTGATTTCTTCCCATTCATTGCTTTAAATGATCAAGCATCTTGGTGAAGAAGATTCAAAGGGATTTAAAGGTAAGAATCAAACCCTAGATTTTTAAATGATGTTTGTTAGAAAAACCCTAATCCATCCATGGTTTTGCTCATGGTTGGTTTAGAAGGTATATGGACAGCATTTGGGAGGACTCATGATTTGTTTTCGAGTTTTTTAGATTTTGGAGAAAATCACAAAAGGGAAAACCAAAAACTGGGCAAACACAAAGGCCCTACGCCGTAGTGTGGCACCCACGCCGGCGCAGCTCCCACGTAGAGCGAAGACGCGGGCCGCCTCACGCCAAGAAGGCCGAAGGCCAAAAGACCCTGCACACTACTACAGAGACACATTGTTTAGAGTGAACAAATTTTTGGACTTTGTTCCGAAAGTCTCGTATTCGTACACCGATTTTTTAGGAGCCCTAATAAACGATTAATGAGGGTTCACTAAGAATGTGAACTAAGTGAAAACGTACTGCATTCCTCACCGCTTCTAGGGCTTGGGATCGCCAACCTAGGACCGATTGATATAAGGTAAAAAGAAGAGATAGATTGGTTTGTTCTATCTTCTCTATTCTCAAGCTCTGATTTGAAATGTTTGCTCTAAAATGTGGCAAGAAAAAGCATATCGATTTGTTTAATTTATTTAAGGCAAATGATTGTGAAATGTTTGCATATGAAATTGCATGATTATTGAAAATGAACTATTTATACAAATGTACATATTGTACTGTATTTTCCTATAAAGGATTTGAACGCCCTTAATAGAATGTTAACCGTTTAATTTGCATTAAGGATAGATTGGTATACCAATAAGGGGTCAACAAATTAGCAAGATCGCTTAACAAACGTGATACATGTGTCACTCGATCCGTAGCCTAAAGGACAATATCTAAGGTTCATTTAATTGATTTTTAATAACTAGTTAGCACTTGAAGTGACCGTACTATGTTATAGAACAAAATGTTTTATACCGGCCAGCCAATGACTGCAGGCTTGATTCATATCTTGTATAATGAAGTATAGGTTAAATTTAAGGGCATAACTAAATTGATTTGAGATTATCGACATATTGAAATGAAAAGAAGCACTGTAAATCAAATGAAAAGAGTATTATGAAATGCATGGATTTGGTTATAAATGATATATATTGCATATGAGTGGAGATTAACATGATCAATGAACCATCGATTGTATATGAAATAAGTATATGTCTTGTATTGACATTGATCATCCAAAAGATTTGAAAGTTTTGTTTAGTAAAACCCATGATTCGACTTCTAAATCAACAGAATAATGAAATTAGATAACCACTACATGTGAAATGCTTAGCGTATTGTTTTATCAATGCGCTGGTACCAAGTGAACAGGGACAAAAGGCAAGATAGAGGAGCGTTGAGTCATAAAGAAAGAATTGCTAAGTATGCTCCGACATATGCATTCACTCCATTGTTTTTGAGCATTGATATTTTGTAAAAACAATTTGAACTCTGAACATCTATTTTGTAAATCATTTTGAAAAGGCAAGGAATGCCTTCATTGTAAATCATTTTGTTAAATAAATGCTTATGGGCTTGCCCGAAATTAAACGCTCAAGAAGATTTGAGAACGGAAAAACGCTATATTAAAGATAAATGGATTTGATAAATGGCTTTTGGCCGGCGGCCCCGGTTTTGGCCGATCCACAAACCTGCTGACCTGCTCGAAGGGGTGTCACAATGTGAACCCTAATGAAATTAGCTTCCATTCACACTTGGAAGAAGAGAGAAAAATGTTTCTCTCCTCTCATCTAGCCTTCTCTCAAAAGGCTTGATCTTGGCTAGCAACATAGATCAAGCCTTCGCCATCTCCTTTGAGGTTTTCTTCTCCAACCTTTGTGTGGATCACCATTGGAGGTGCTACACTTGGAGCACTCGTGGTTTACTATACATCTTCTCCAAAGGAAGCATCATCTACATCAAGGGAGGCTAGAAACTATGAAGGTATCGGTTTCTAAACACCCTATGACTTGGTTATTCGACTTTGATGATTGAAGAAGCTCCATGGATGAGATTTTTTTGTATTTTTTTGTATTCCGCTGTGCTTTGCATGAGATGCAGCCCTGGGAAAATCCCAACAGTGGTATTAGAGCCCCCTTGAAATTATCAAAGGCCAATCTTTGTTGAAGAAGCATATTGATTTCGGCACCTAAGATTCAAACATGAAATCAGTTTAGAAAGAGAGATTGCTGAAAATCTGTGATGTGCAATGCTGTGCAGCAATGGTGAAGTTTTGATTTTTAAAAAAAATACTTGGACATATTATTTTGGAGATTTGATCTTGGAAATAATATTTAGACTCATGAGAGACTTGTATTCAGGCCTTGGTTAGGTCAGATATATCTCCAGAAATTTTAAAAAAAATCTTCAAACCTAGAGCTGTAGTTTGTCCATTGTTCTGGATGCAGCAATGGAGTTTCATATTTTTGAAATTGTTGAAGATGATAATTCCATGATTTGATTTTTTAAATACAATCTATACATCCTAAATTTAATTTTAGGCTTTGGAATTATCCAAATCGGATTTAAGTTGAATTTTTAAAAATTAAAACAAGTTGGCTACATGGACTAGGATGGGTTGCTTGTCCGCCTAGCTAGCTTGGTTTTGTAAAAATCATTTAGGCATACAATTTTTCATTCTAGCCTTTGAAACAAAGTTTTCCAGAAACTTTAGGATGTTAATTAAATGCTAGGAGCTTGTGGAATAATTTTATGACTTTTGAAATAATTTTTTTGAATTTTACAAATTGATCACTCATTCTGGTATGTCCAGAAAAGTGAACAATAAGCTTTAACTTTTAGATGTTCAAAGGGCATGAAGTTGACATGCTATAAAAGGTCAGATTAATTATGAATTAATTTTGGAACTTAAGGTTTTAATTTAATTGGTTTAAATTAAAATATTCCTTTAAAATTTCATATGAAACCCAATTGAACTGTACTACACTTTTAAGCAATCTTGGTTCAAGAATTAGGCGTTAGTGACAAAGAGTTGGGCCGAGGTGTTTTGGTTTGAAAAATTATAACTTAAGATGCCGTTATCAAAAATGATACATTAGATGTTTGCCATGGGTGTATGGAACAAGCATGATGGTAGGTTATGGACTGAGCCCAATGGTGATTGAGCATATGCATGTTTTTTTTATAATGGTAAATACGGCCTGTGTGTCCCTGTCTTTTTCCCTCTATCTCTATTGTCTTCTCTTCTCATCTCAATCCCCCTCAAATGTAACTTGAGGCCTTTTCTTTCGAATGTAATTAGATTTCATAGGATTTTGTTAGATTGAAGATTCAAAGGAGCAAGGAGTAGAAGGAGGCTCAAGGAAGAAGAAATATTAGTGACTACAGTGCAATTTCGATTATTAGTAGTTGTAATTCTGCATGTCCCGTGATGACTCAGTCAATCTCTTCGCGGCTCGAGGAATTGACATTAGAAAAGTCCATAACCATGCCATATAGCTAGGGACCTATCCTTTTATATGATTCATGTGATGCATGGTGTGACGGCTCGCGTCGCCGTACCCGACTCGACCCGGAGGCCGAACCCGAACCAGGGGACGTGGTCCTTACTTTTTTTTTTTTTTTTGAATCATTTAGAATAATCCAAATACAATTACTTTTCCAAACACATTTCAAATACTCAATGAAAAGATATATACGTTTTCAAAATCCAGATATTTACAAAACATAATCAGAGTTCAATTTTCATAATAGTGTTTGTATAAAATGAGTCGAATAACTACATGTATGCATGTGACGGAGCTTTACTTATCCTCCGTGTGACTTGGACGATGACTCTGATTCATTGTGGTCTACGTCTTCGTACCTGTTCACTCGGTACTTATGCGATGATAAAAACAATGCGCTAAGCATTTTCATGCTTAGTGGTTCTATATAATACTCTCTTCCATTTTAGTTTAAATCAATCATGCATTTTTCTAAAACAATGCCATTTTAACCTTTTTGAATGATCAATGCAAAAGATTTTTGATTGGTCTTAATCACTGCAAGTCCACAGATCGTACAAGTAACAAAAGTGGATTTTCATTAAGTCCAGATATCGTTCCCAGAGGAATTGAGGATGAACCACAAAATCAACTACCCTAACTACTCCAGATCCTTACTATTTGAACTTCAATATTAAGATGATTGGAAAACAAATAAAATAATACTAAAGTAAAATCATTAGTGTACATAAAATATTAATAAGAATAGAGTTGAGTGTTCACTGAGTGAGACAACACTAGATCAGAGATCAATGAATAATTGTCAATTTCTGCATCATTTTGAATCTTAGCTAAGCCATAAGTTGGAAAGCTGAATTTGTCAAAGATGCATTGTGGTATAGTTTGGATTTCTCCCTTAACCATACCTTTTCACTAATTAAAGATTCATGTTCATTTCTGATTCATGAATTTAATCACCTACTTATAAGATATAACCCTATTTATAAGATTTAAGTATTTTTCATTTTCAGTATTTCATACCCAGATCGTGACCGAGAATTTCATTTCCCTGCATGTGATATCGCAAGCCTCTCCACTCGATTGACACCTCATCCTTCATTTATGATGAAAATTTCCATCTCCTGATTATATCTTTTGCTAACACGAGACGAATCAGCTCATCGAAAGAGGAGGAACTTCAAGTGATTTAAATCGATACTTCATTCAACTCCTCAAACCATAAGTGTCAGGATTCATCTGAGAGTAACCTATCAAAGTTCATTAGTTCCATAGTATTAGTCTACCAAACCCATAAAGAACTCCGCTTCTATACTTCCTCGTGGATTCTTCATCTCTCGTATCACGCAGAGGGCCTCTTGGAAATCATATCAAGATACAATACTTTGCTTGGGTACACGGTACTAGTACTGGGAACAAGTAAGTTCAGAAATAATACCAATCAAATAAATTCAAGAATTCTAACTAAGGCGTTCTTCCACTTTATGCAGAAAAATGACGATCATCATCGATCCATTCCTAGAGAGAGCTCAACTCTTCAAAACTATTTCACTCATATCAATGAGTAACTGATCAGGAAAATTCACTGAAAGTGTAAACAAACTAAAATAAATGAAATCTATAAATTTTCCAAACTCCATTTTATTCAAGAACAGTAATGAAAGAGAAAATTAAACCAGAAATTCCAGTTCGAAGCTGCACTACAGTTCATTACTCAACTCCATAAAATAAAAAGAAAACTAACTAAAAACTGCGCTAAATCAAAATCTACTAAAAGTGAAATAAAAGAAAAATAAAAAATAATATACAAAGAGTCTTCAACTACCCAGAAATCCTGGATTGGCGGAAGCTGCGCACAGTGCCCTAGATACGTCTATTTATAGGCTTTCCAATGTTAAAGCAAGACTTCAATAATCGCTGCTATGGATCCCCAGTACCCTGGCCCAAATTGGCTGCCTGCCAGCGACCTAGAAAGTTATGTCGCGATCGAGTTTTAAGTCTTTGTCGTTGGCTTCTATTGATGCTTGTTGTTTTGTCAGCACTGATTTCTCGAGCTCTTTCGATTTATAGGCTGACACTTGATAATGTCGCGACAAAATTTGATGCAAAGCAAATTGTTCTTGTCGCGAATAGAATGTTCGTTGCTAATAACTAAATCGGGTCGCAACGCTCTTTTTACACACCCGCTCGAAATTCGTCGCATAATCATTTTTATTTTCAGCTTGTCTACTCTGTCACGATAGGATTTCTTTGGTTTCTTCACAATTTCTGTCGCGACAGGATTTCTTTTATGGTCCTTGTTGCTAGCTGAGATGTTTGTTGTGACAAACTTGACTTACTCATTTCTTTTTCAATTCTTGTCGCGACCGAGTTTTCTTCTGTCGTGACAAAATTCTATCAACCTGCATCTTTTATTGTCGCGACAAAAAACTTCTTTGTCGTGACAAATATTTTGCCTTCAATATTTCACCATGTCGCAACATGAATTTCTTTGTCGCCATTCCTCTTGTATTGTTCTTTAACTTCTATGTCATGACAGAGAATTCCTTGTCACGACAGAATTCACCTCAACCTCATGTTTTGTTTGTCGCGACAGAAATAATCTTTATCGCGACAGAGATTTTGTTGCTCTTTGTTGTGAATTCTGAATGTAAAGTCGCGACAGGATTTTCTTTGTTGGGACATAAATTCTTCCTTGAGCTGGCTCCATGCTGAAAACTTTGTCACAACATAAAACACTACCTCGCCTGACTTGTGTCAGATTCTTGCATTTTCAAGGTTATAGAGCTGGTTCGTCGCGAACAAAATTCATCTAATAATCTTCAGCCTTTTATATTGTGACAGAGGAAGGTTTGTCGCGACAAAGTTCCTTTTCCATTTGCCTTGATCATTATCGCGACAGAGTTAAGGGTGTTGCGACAGTCTTCTTTTCATTCTTATTTAGCAATGTCGCGACATAGAACTCTTTGTAAAACCCGAGAAAATTCAAATTTTCTAAAAAAGGGTAAAACGGTAATTTCGGTAAAAATATGAAATTTTTCTAAATCTCAGATGACGAAACGGACTTCATCGTTGGAATCGTCTCACGAAATCTCGCTACCACATCGGACTTCACTAAATCTGCAAACAGCTCTCACGCTTTTCGAGGCACTAGGTGTCAGTCGTGAAAAATCGTGAGACAGGATGTGAAAGTCACCTAATACATGTACTCATGACACATGTTGCATGATTAGAGGGATGATGGAAATGAGTGGCTTAGATTGTGCCAAGTGTCAAAATCCAAAACTTAGGGACATGATGAGAATTATGGAAATGTTTAATGAGAATAAAACAAAGAAGAATAGTGATCTTCTTCTCCAAAGTAGCAGAATCGGGCAGTGAGAGGCTGGTTCAGTTTTTAGAGAGAGAAAGAGCTCATTCTCTCTAGATTTCCCAATCGCTCTAATCGCCGGTTCAGCTTCAGCCAAGAAGCAAAATGATCTATCACGCTGCGGCACCGGACATTTTGTGGAGTTTCGACAACCCAAGATGGTGGATCTTTCCTTACTTGGTTTATTCTTTAGCCAAGTTTGTTTATGGATAGGGATTTGTTGAGGCCTGAAGGGTCGTGATATCGGCCCCAAAAAGCTGGAACTGAGCGAAGAAATTCCTGATCAGTAGGGTCTTTAACAAGTACAACCTCGAAGGGTTTCACTGCTCACGGAATAGCTGTGTGATTTTTGGTGTGATTTTGTGTTGCTGAGTGATTCAAAATGAATTGCTTGTAATTGTTAATTAGCCACCATGTGAGCTAATTTTGTGTTATTGATGAATTTAATAACATGAATTGTGTGGAATTAATTATGTTAATATATACATGTTTTTATGTTAGCATGAATATTTTGGGATTGCATATTGCATTCCATATGCACTGGGCACCCTAGAATATTAGAGTGAGTGCATGACACTTAAATGAAAGAAAAGGAAAATGTCAGAAAGGAATTTCGACGGAAGATTTTTCGGAGAATTCAGTCGAGATTGTCCAACAATTCACGCTCTGAGGGGCCTATGAATTGTTTCCGGAGGGTTATCCAAACGTATTCGCCGAGGGTAGTCCAATATATTTACCGACCGGTAGTAAAGTTTTCGAGAACAAAAAGTTTTTGTTTGAAACCGGTGATTTTACCTGAGATGGCTTAGGCATGTGTGAGGTAGCTCATGAGGACTCGAGACAATGGCCTGGGTCATGTAGACATTCAAGTAGGATCATGTATTTACTTGAGTGTGATTGTTTGCCATGATATGTGCACTTAGGTGGGGGAGGCAACCCATGAGGAAATTTTCACCACTCCGGGCTTTGCCTACCCTCGGGCCGAGGATCACTATTTCCGTACAAGGAGTGTATTAGAGGACGACGCTCACTAGAGGCCGCTAAGAAAGTCTTACAAAGCTGGTATTCGTTTTACAGACATGTATTAAAACTTAAATTTTGATATATGTTTGGTAAAGAGTAATTTATTAACTCTTGAACTATTGTATATAGTTGATGATTTTATGAAGATTACGTAGTGCCAAGCTCGCCATTATTTACTCCCGCACGTGGACCCCGTGTGGTCATTGTTGATGGTTGAGACATGTTTTGTACTGGGCAGAAACTCTCCCGTACAAAGTGATCATGACGATTTTCGCGAAGGTTTCAAGTTACCCTACATCCACGCAGTATTCGCGGTTGATGGTTGTCAACGGACCCCTAGCTTTGGGGGCATCACAGCTTAGTATAAGAGCTTAGGTATACGAATACCTAAGGCTCGATGGGAAACGGGTTAGATCATGCATCCATTGTGCATTTGATGAATGGGGTGTATAACATGTATGTTCTGTGATTGTTGTGTGCTTGTATGCTTGGTGAATAGCATAGGAGGAAATGTGGAAAATTAGGTTTGAGGAAAACATAACCCCTAAGTTCGGTAAGGCTCGAGGTTCGGTGAATTTTCGACAATGGTCTCGTAATTTAAACTAAAATTTTTTTTTTGGACAATAGTTCCAGTTTTGAACATAAACAGATTGTGTTGTGAAATTCTGGAAAATTTTTCCAGTTTTTGCACAAAAAAAAAAAGAAAAGAAAAAAGGGTCAAAATGAAACCCTTAAAATTTTTTGAGTTGTATGAATTACAGTGGTCTAGGCTACTACATTTCAGGAGTGGCGGGAGGCTACTGGAGGATTAGAAAAAAAAAAAAAAAATTTTAATAAATTCTATTTGGTTCTACTGAAAATGAAAAAGTATATATATATATATATATATATATATATATATATATATAGTATATATATATATATATATATATATATATATATATATATATATATTTTTTTTTTTTTCTTGGTAATTTTCCGCAGTCGGAATGAAAAAAAAATAGAGGTGCAAGACCGGATACACACGCCATTTGAGTCATGATACAATGGATTGTGGTCAGACACAGGCGCTCGGACACAATCGCAGGGGTTATGATACGCCAAAGTCGCGCTCACGGCACTACGCGGAAGGGCCACATACGTGCCACCATTACGGTTGGCTT
The DNA here is from genome assembly GCA_016808115.1 of Tetrastigma voinierianum. Lineage (NCBI taxonomy): Eukaryota > Viridiplantae > Streptophyta > Magnoliopsida > Vitales > Vitaceae > Tetrastigma > Tetrastigma voinierianum. The sequence goes on along the minus strand of JAEQBH010001468.1, from coordinate 810,781 downwards.
CGGTACGCGGGCGCGCGGCAGCTGCTGGCGCGCGGGCAGGCGCTAGCGCGCATGGCCTGCCGTGGAGAGTCGCTATACAAAACATTGTATCGCGGGCTAAGGGGCGACCGCTGTGTCACGATACAACGCGTACCCGTAATATAATGACACAACAATGCACCACGACACGACGCCGGGTCGACGACTTCACAAGGGCGCTGGGCGACACCACGCGCAGGCGCTGCTGGCTGCTGGGCTAGGTCGGAGCACAAATTTTGTATCGCGGACTGTGGCGGCCCGACACGGCAAGAATCCCGAGATAATGTGCGACACGACCGAGGAGGCTTCATGGTTATCGACGCGTGTTAAAGGCGCTGTACGCTACGGCCACGTAATATCGACACGCGGGCCAAAGCCAGCCCGCTGATACGCCGCCAGCCCGCCGGCTATGGTGCGGAGCGCCAAGCAGCCTTAGCCAAGGGTGGGTCCACTTGCACTGACTTAGTTTTGACTCAGCAAATCGGTTTCCGAAACAGCCATTCATGGACATTGTTCATGAGCACCAGCTCATCTAGGTTTAAAAAAAATAAAAAAAATAAAAAAAATAAAAAAATTTTAATATTAAAAAAAAAAAGAAATTTTTTTTGTTACATATGATTTAATATATGGAATTATTGTCTTGCATTACCTATGGCATGGACATTGGTATGAAATGTTTTTCGGTATGTGAATAGTGTCTCGAGGTCAGGCTTACACCTCAGAGATACCGGCAGATCACGTGATAGAGCTGGGCTAGAGGTCGGTACCAGGAGGAGCCCTTGTATGTGAGTTCTCCCCGCGGATTGTGTATGCAGGATAGGGATGATATGTTGAGGTTACAGTTAGGAGATCTTGGGGATTCGACCACGCAATTTGGAGGTCATGGACATGTCAAAGTTCGACGTCATCCCGGGACGGATTGGGCCGACAGCCTACGTAGTCACATCGATCATGAAGGCAGGAGGGTTACCGCGCCACACGCAGGACTCCGCACTGTTGCATCAGGACAAACATGACATTTTGCCTTTATCTGCACAGTCCGTGTCGTGGACAGCTTGGTGGGTCGGGCTAGCAAGCCTTACCCTAGAGGACGAGGCAGACCAGACTAGATCTACCTCGAGTAGTTTACTTAGCATGAGGATGTTTTTCTGACAGAGCTACCGAATTGCCTCCGTAGGAGGGTGGTAGACTTCGTATCGAGTTACACCCCGGTATCGCCCATCTCTATGACTCGCATAGATGGCACCGCTTGACATAGATCTTGAGTCCACCCACGTGAGTTAATGGACAGTTCATTAGATCAAGCACTTCACCATGGGGCGCTCCGGTTCTATTTTCAAAGAAGAAGGACAAGACCCTTCGCCTGCATTGATTACAAAAATGAACAGAAAGACATCAAGAATCGGTACCCATTACCGAGGATTGACGATTTGTTTAATCAGTTGAGAGGAGCGTGAGTCTACTCTAAGATAGACCTTCGCACTTGTTACCATCAGCTGAGGGTTAGGGAGACAAATATCCCTAAGTCAGTATTCAGGACGCGTTATGGGCACTTTGAGTTTACAATGATGCCCTTTAAGTTGACAAATGCGCCAGCAGCATTCATGGACCTCATGCATAGTGTATTCCAACCCTATCTAGATCAGTTTGTCGTAGTCTTTATGGATGACATTTTTTGATCTTACCTCAAATGTGAGGGAGCATGAGTATCATCTGAGGATCGTTTTACAGTTTCTGAGAGATCATCAACTATATGCCAAGTTCAGTAACTGCCAGTTTTGGCTTACTGAGGTGAGATTTTTAGGACACGTGGTGTCAGCATCAAGTGTGTCAGTGGACCCAGAGAAGGTCGAGGCCGTGATGAGTTGAGAGAGGCCGAAGTCAGTCTTCTAGATACGTAGTTTCTTGGGATTGGCTGGGTACTATAGGAGATTCATTGAGGATTTCTCCCGATTAGTGGCACCTATGACGAGATTGACCCGGAAGGAGGTCAAGTTTGATTGGGATGACCGATGTGAGGAGTATTCCAGAGTTGAAAAGAGGTTTACGCCTTATCTTGATGGGCCTGATTGTGGGACATGGGTATACAAAGGTGGCCAGGATTCTTTGAGGGTTGAAATCGGGATGTGTTTTGATGCGCCTCGGGAGGTAGTAGCTGGTTCCCCGCGCCTGAAGAATCATGAGCAAGTAATTACCCCACACACGACACGGAGTTGGGGCAAACGTAGTCTTCCTCAAGATTTGCGCCTCACTATTTATATGGTGAACAAATCGAGGTGTACTTTACCACAAAGACTGAAGTATATTTTCACGTGAAGGGACTCTAACAGAGGCAACGCAGATGGTCGAGTTCCTAGGAGATTATGATCTCACTTTGCATTACCACATCCCGGTAAGGCAAATGTGGTGGCTGATGCCTCACTGGAAGTCACTGTGACGTTAATAGTATAGCTTCGGAGGGCGGATACCAAGACTATGGACACTTTTGGGCCACAAAGAAACGAGTAGAGGCACGTGGTATGTTGGGGAGTTTAGTATACACCTGTCATGAGTCGAGCGATTGAGTCCCAAGGACAAAGACGAGATGTTGTCCATCAAGGACCGTATAGTCAGCATGTGGATTTAGGGTCGACCATCCACGATGGTATTCTTTTTCTTGTGATAGAAGACGGGTAGTGGTTCCCGGGGCTTGACCAATTTGAGAGAGTGAGATTCTTAGGAGATTCACTACTCGATTTGTCGTGCATCCGTAGTGGCAATCAGATATACCATAATCTTCGTCGTGACTATCGAGCGTGATGAAGAGGATAATGCAGGGACTGGTCATTGTCTCACGTGCTCACAGGATAAGGCTGGAGCACCGTAAGACACAGGCTATCACCCATCGTGGAGGTGGCCGAGTGAAGTGGGAGCCACACGATGGATTTTGGCACCACTTACCATGGACACCACAAGGACACGATGCGAGGCGATAAAGGACCGACTCACAAAGTCGACATTTTCTAGTCAAAAGCGGATGACCTCACATTGGAGAGATTCGCTTGGTTGTATATTCGAGATAGTCCATGGGAGTACCAAGATCCATAAGTGCTCCGGAGGAGATTCCTGAGGTTTACGACGCACTTTTGTAAGAGTTGTCTAAAAGCGCAAAATACTAAATACCATGAGCAATAAATTTTCCACCCACGCATGAGATGGTCACCAAAGAGGACTATACAGTGTTAGAGGACATGCCGCGAGCATGCGCCCGGATCATAAGGGCATAGAAGCATTTTCCCTGTGGGAATTCCGCACACAACAACGCTATCATGAGAGGCGCTAAATGGCACCATATGAGGTATTGTATGGGAGGCCATGCATATCACCGTTATGTTGGACCGAGGTGGGAGAGAGCTCCACATCGGGTCCCGATCTCGATTGTGAGACACCTGAAGGTGAGCTGATAATAGCGTTCTCTCACCCGCCGAGCCGACAAGAGCTATGCCTGGAAAGAGAGGAGTACAGTTCGACAAGCTGCTGGAAGCTATCAAGCCGAGGTTTAGCTTGGCCCCCGAGATACTGAGGATAGGGCACAAAAGAGCGCATCGCTTGGTTTACCAAATAGCATGTCGTGTCCATGAGGTATTTCACGCCTCCATGTTTCAGGTACACCCCAAATCCAGCTCATGTAGTGGATTGGGAGAGATCGAGGTTGACACTATGGACCTTCGAGGAGGGAATCGGGGCAGCATTATGGATAGCCGGACGTTTTGCGACGCGAAGATTGTGAGGCTAGGGTGTTAATGGAGCATCGTGCCAGGGCAGAGAGTCAGCGTGGGAGCGCAAGGACCACGATCTGCGGGCCACCTGCTCCTTCTTGTTTAAGGATGAAAGTGCATGTTTTAGTCGTTTAATGTTAAACCGCTGAGGTTACATCTGTGTTAATACAGTTGCATAACCATGCAGTTCGTAGTGATTATCTGAATTTGGGGGCGAAATTCCTTTAGAGGAGAATGTAAAGCACAGAAGAACAAGGAATTTTCTAAAGAGGAACAACGGTAATTTTTGGTAAAAATAAAATTTTCTAGATCTCGGGGATGATGACGGAACCACCACATTGGAATCCTCTACTTGAAATCTAACACCAAATCTCGAATTTCGTCAAATTCGGTTTCAGTCGAAATTTCATGTTTTTAGAGCCACTTAGTTGTGAAGTCTGTGTCATGGCCTCGTGAGAACATGTGATATGAAAAAAAAGTCACCTCCTAAGCGCTCATGTGGCACATGTTGTAATTGGGGGATGGGTAGAAATGAGTGGCCAGAGTGTATGATCTTCTGATAAAACTTAGGAATAGGATGGGAATTATAGATACCCCGTGAATAAACAGAAGAATAATGATCTGCCAAGTAGCGAGTCGGGATGAATTAGTTGATTCAGTTTAGAGAGAGAGAGCTCTTCTCTCTGGAGTTTATGTTCCAGGACCGTCCAGTTAAGCCGGGCAAGAAGCAAGTCAGTCATACCAGTGACCATGATTTTGTGGGTTGACAACTCTAGAATGTAAGGGATCACTCTACTTGGTTTATTGGCCCAAACATTTAGCGATAAAGTTTGTTGAGCACAGAGGACGTGATGTCGATCTCAAAAGCTTTGAGCCAAGGTGAAGTATCTCTAATTGTGTGTTATGAAACGAGTGACGGGGTTTCCATGCTGCATAGATGGATCTACTGATTTTGGTGTAGATTTGTGTTAGTGGATTCAAAATGAATTGCTTTGTAATTGATAGTGGCCATGAGCTAATTTTGGTGTTATTGATGTGATTGTAACATGATTATTAAATTAATTATGTTAATATACCATGTTTATATCCTTATGATATTTTGGGATTGGCATAATGCATTCCATCTTTGGGGCACCACTAGAATATTAGGAGTAGTGCATGACTTGAGAAATGAAAGAAAAGGAAAATGTTTGAAAGGAATTTTCGACGGAAGATTTTTCGGAGGAGGTATGTTGGAGATTGTCAACAATTCATTGGGAGGGCCATGGATTGTTTGGAGGTTATCTGACAAATTAAACTTCGGAGAATGATCAATATATTTGCAGATCTCGTTAGTAAGTTTGAGAATAAAAAGCTTTTGTTTTGAAAGCGTGATTTCTTTGCGGTACCCAACCTTGGGCATGTGTGAAGTCGGTGAGGACTCGAGACATGGGTTTAGGCATGTAGACATTTAAGTAGGATCATGTATTTACTTGAGTGTGATTGTTTGCCATGATATGTGCACTTAGGTGGAGAGTAACCCACGTAGGAAATTTTCACTACTAGGCTTTGCTTACCCTGTTGAGGGATCACTATTTCAAGTATATGGAGTGTGATTATGCGGGAGGAATGACCTCACTAGAGGCCTTGTGTGATTTAGAATAGGTTGTGGCTTTGGAGTATTCGTTTTGTATAACATGTATTAAAACTCTAAGTTTGATATATAAACTTTGGTAGAAATAATTTATTAACTCTTGAACGTATATACTCGTTGATGTATTTTTGTGAGTATTATTGATGTAGGGGCCCAAGTGGCCATTGTGCTGCCCTACTTGTATTGTTGCTGTGTGACCGTTGTTAATTGTTGAACATCATTTTGTACACCTTGGGTAGAGCTCTCCCTACAAAGGGGACTCTGCCCGATTTTTGTGAGTGGTGTCCGGTGTCCGGTTACTCGACATCCACGAGTATTTCGAGGGTTGATGGGTTGTCAACGGGACCCCCGGTTTTGGGGCGTCACACTCTTTGTCCTGACAGAAATGCTTTTCAGCCTTGAGTTCTACTTGCTTCTTTGTTGCGACATATAGCTGTTGGTTGCGACATAGTTCTCTGATATGTTGGAAATTTTGTCGCGATAGACAAAAACTATGTCACGACAAAGACTGCTGCAATTTCCACTTTTTTTGCTTCTTTTCTGTTGGAATTATCTCTTTTTCAATTAACACCTACAAAACACAAAGTTTGTGAATATTCCCATGATGGACATAAAAATAGTCTCGAAACTATTAAAAACTGTACTTTCGAAAAATGGATTAAAAATATAGATGAGTTTCAAGACTGTCACATATCATTATTGTATGTGCTTGTGTGTGTGAATTTCGGCGAAATTCTTTTAACGGGAGAAGAATGTAAAACCCGGATAAAATTTGAATTTTTTCGAAAACTGGCAAACGGTAAATTGCTGCTATAATACAGGTTGCAAACTACAAGGGGGTTTTCTAGATAGGATGATGATGACGTGAAATGGGCCTCATCGTTGGATTACGTCTTGTGAAATCTAGTTACTAGGCCGAATTTCAGTGAATTCCATGAGTGTCCGGATTTACAATTTTAGAGTGCCGAGTGCTTGGTGGACCCAAAAGTGAATTTTGAGAAAACTCTCAACAGTGAAAAAAAAAATTAAGTAAAGTTCATTAAAATAATTGAACTTGAGCCAGGGATGAAATAAATTGTTTGAGTAGAAATGGACATGATTAGTAAGCGGACACGTGGCATGGCGTGTCGCCACTCACTTAGAAACTTAAGTGAGGAGAAGCGGGACAAAGGTCCCATTCTGATTTCCTATTGAAACCGTGAATGAGGAAAGGGGGGGGAGGGGAGAAAGAGGAACTCAGAAGCTCTCTCTTGATATAGGTGTCGATCGGATTTCGTCCGGCCAAGGCTTAAAGTTCATCGCCTCGACAAGGGCTACATGTGGGTACCAAAAAGAAGGGATTTCACCGAAGATACAAGGGAGGAGATTTCGAGAATAAAATTTTAAGGATTAGGATGTATTCTTAGAGATTTCTATTGATTCTACATACTTGAAAGAGGTAGGGATTCTTTCTACTTTTGTTTATTTCCACCGTAAGGGTCTGATTTTGGGGCGAATGTTGTGTAGAGGCCCTAAGGGCATGTTTGGCTGATTTAGGAACTGTTTAAAATTGTTTTAATGGCTTATTTGTGGGTTGGTTTGGTTGTGGTCTTTGGTAAGGATCAAAGATGTGAAAAAAAAAAAGGATATGTGAGTGGTTAAGGGGAAATTCTGCCAAAAATTTCCCTAGACCCTTGTCCTTGTTTTCGGCCATAACTTGGCATACGGACCTATAAATCGGATGATTCTAGTTGGAGATGAAACCTAAGAACAAGAGCTACAAAGTTTTAGATGATAACAAGGTTTAAATCCATCTTTAGAAACACTGAAAAGGAGTTTTATAGTAAGATCTTGATTCACATTACCTCTACTAGGAGTAGCTAATATTATTTGTACCATATATTGGTTATACACAGTCTAATTATGTGAATCAAAATCCTACTAAAACTAGACACATAGGAGAGTAACTTTCATAATGAAATTATGGTCATATTATGCCTCTATTGTTCATAGAAATTCGTCCAATTAAGAACACAATCACGCTAGAAGACTGAGACGGAGTCAGAAATGTTTTGGCCATATATCCTAATTTAAAGCTCTAAATGACCTGATCTATGAGCTTTTGGAAACTTAAGACATAAGTTAACATTTTCTTAGAAGATCACTTTGTCTAAAACCTTGTTTACAAGGTCAAAATTGTAGTTGGGGATGGACTTGAGATGTGCTGTATTAAAGGTTGGTTGGCGATCTTTGAGCCAGGTTTAATGGGGTACATTATGAACATGTTGTAGGGCACTCTATATGCCACATTTTGTCTTAAGAATTAAGTGTGTTGTTGCTTGATGTGTGATAGCACCTTGTTTGTTGTGGTTTGGTGAAATGTTAATATGTGTTCCGTATATTAACATTATTTGAATGTTTAATTTAAGAGTATATGCATGTAATATAATTGTCTATGATACAAAGTAAATTGTATGGTTTATATGGTTCATACGACATTCATTACTTGTGGGATATGACATTAACATGCAATAGTACATTCACCATTGCATCATTCCTTTAGAACATATCTTTCATGGGTGTGGGTGCATGGTTAGAATCAACACCATAATTAGTTGGTGAAAAACTAGGATTGGTTTACTATACTCCAACGGTGAAAGTCCAAACCAAGTGTAGACGGTGTGCAGAGCAGAAGCTGAGACTCTAGAAATCCGCTACCCATAAAAGACACAATGATTTTATAAATAAAATGATCATTCGAGAAATGACATCCAAAAAGTTTTGGTTTATAAAACACGACTTTTGTTTTAAAAGGATCGTTGGATATAATCCATCAATGATGGGACTTTTATCTTACATGGGTCATCTGCATTGTGGTGGGGTTAGTATTTGGTAAAACTCGGTATGGGAGTCGTAAGACTCGGGCATGAACTATATGGTAGAGTCTCATCTCATTTCATGGCATATTATGTAGAATTCCAACCTAGAACTGCATATTCCTGTTTGGAATTGTGATTGTTAAGGTGAACATTGCATGTGCACTCAGGTGGGGAGTAGCCTCTATAGCAATTACTCTACTAAGTGAGAACACTTGCCATTGGATAACATTTGGGTTGGAAATCTCTGTTGGTGAGAGTGGTTCTCTGCTCCAGGAGCCATAGAGTGAAAGCGACTTATGGCTTTGTAATCATTTTTGTAAAATGTTTGAAATAAATTCATTTTGACATGTACTATTACATTAATGAGTAAATTGAACTCATATCATAATTTTATCATAAAAGAGTTGTAAGTTTTACTCATAAATGGACTTGGTGCGATCATTGTGTTATATTAGGCCTTGGATAGGTCATGTGATTGTATAATGTATAGGTTGGGAATTAGATAGAGCTCCTCGTACAAAGGAGACTATGTCCGATTTTTGTTAAATTATGGATCCTAGTAAATGAGACACATGATGTGGGATCGGGTTACTCGACAATCCTCAGGTTTTCCACGGGTTGGTGGGTGATCAACGGACCTCCGGATTTTGGAGCTTCGCTAAAGGCAGTTTGGGTCCTTGGATTAAGCCACCTAATCTTTGATGCCATTTCCATCTCTCCTTGAGCACTGTTTGAACCCAGTAGGCTTTGATTTTCTTTCTTGAAACCAAATCACACACATTAAACCATTCTCACATCAACAACCTTCAGCAAAAAACCCAATTTACCCAAAATATGCTGGAAAATAAGAAATTAACATAAAAGGGATACTAGAACCACGTTTGGGAAATGGAATATCCCAAATGCAAGAAAATTTGGGAAGTAAACTAATTCAGAAAATTGTTGATCATAGATGGAAAGAATTAACAAAGCGTGAGAAAAACCAGAGTTAGATAAGATTAAGGCCTTGCAGCCTTCTACTTACAGAGTTATTAAGTCCTTGAGGGTGTTTCAACACATAGTACCCCCAAATCCCGATTGGCATGGGGTTGTTAACTAAGCTTGCTATAGGGGTGAGTAGAAAGCAATAAGTTTGGACATTTACTCTCATTTAGATGCACTGAAGAAAGTGTGAGAAACAAGATGTGGTTTAATGAAGAAGATGTCATATTTGTGCATATTGGATAATTGCAGAAAGGAGATAACAAAAAGATGCACCCAAACAGAGTTTGGGAAGACATGATGACGGCATGAGGAAAAAGATAAGAAGAAAGTTAGAAGTGAAATCATATAAGCGGATAAGAAAGAATGTGTACTAATGGGTAAGTTAAATCCTAAAAATTCTTACGCCAAGATTCACACTTACCCAGAAAAAAGCCTCACAATAGAAGCAAAGACGTATTTGATCTGTAAGGTTGTGTCCATATTTGCATTAGTGGAGGAAAATCACGACCAGCAAGTCTATATGGGACTTAGAATCATATAAACATCTATAACCATCCATGAATCATAAAAATACCTAAATTTGTTGATCATTAAAGAGGCATAACCAGCACACCTCGATCAATTCAGAACAATGAATTGAAGCTGTATGCAAATATGAGAGCTATTTGTATGTGCATAAACTGATACAAGAAATCTGATCCTTTAATTGAAGTGTGTGTTAGAAATTCTATTCATAATTGATTAATCATTGAAATTAAATGCCATCATTTATGCAAACTGCTGTTGGGAATAATAAGTCATAAAATTCATTGAATTCTGGATTGATTATGGACAATCAAAAATTTCTTTTATTTGCTTGAGGATAAGAAAAACTTTAAGTTTGGGGGAGTTTGCATGGCGTGGTTTTGCTGGACTGTTTTCATCGACTGCAAATATTGAATATTAAAATATTAATTTTAAATACGTGTTCATGAATATATGATTGCGATATTTCGAGAAGCTAAATCGAAACTCAAATCAAACTCAAGAAGGAAAACAGCAGATGGTCGACGAAGAAGATAGAATAAGTTAACCGGGATGACGATCGCGTGTATCGAAGCGGAAGATATCGTGACATCGTTGATTGTGACATCATCCGCGACGAATCTGTCTGTTGGGTCTGCAACATTAAGAATGAATCGGGATTGCGTTGATAGGTTCAGGTGAAAATGAAACAATAAAGTTCAGTTGGCGTGATTGAGATCTGTGACATCATCGCCGGATCAAACGTTGTGAAACGTTGGATATGGATCAGGATCTGCAACATCGTATTGATTGTGACATTAGAGCTCTCTTTAACATTAACGAATCGCAGATGTCAGCGCGCTGAATCGTAAACTGCGTGATGAATCAAACTGCCAACTGAAGTATGACACAGAAAGGAAGCGTGACATACAAACCAACAATATCATGACACCGTTGCCGCATTAATTTCTTCAGAGGCGGACCACTGGAGCTTTAGTGTACCGCCTCGTTCAGACGATCATTGATACACGTATAATCTCAACATGGGTAGAGTCAACAGATTGGATCGATCAGTGATTATCCTTATGATCAGTTGTGAGAGAGACAAAAACTCCTCCCGGAAAGGATGGTATTTTGGTGTTGTTTGTAGTATTGTGATATTTGACGAATGTAAACCTGGATCATTTGTTAGTGTTAACACTCTTGTAATGGTACAATTACGAATATCTGTATTCTTCCCAAAAAGAGTTATGTCGTCTTTATGATTTAGGTCCCTCACAGGTGACGAGATGAACTGCAGCGAGGAGTAAGAAGAAGGTAACGGGGATACATTGCTCTGATATCAATGAATAATCCTCAAGTGCATCTGAGTGAATCACAGTTCGATATCTAATGTTTAAAGTTATTATAGGAGCCTAAGTGGTTCAGAGACAAGTATTGTTGGGTTGTAGACTGTCTGTTTAGAGATAATCTAGATGATCACAGTAAATCTTATGAATAAGGGATGTGCCGCCAGAGGAATTGAATCGTTACTGCTAAACCACGTCGGAGTTTTTTTGAAAAGGGCAAAACGGTAATTTATCGCTATAGTATAAGTTGAAAACCTGAAAATTTCTAGATCTCGGATGAAAAACGGACCACACCGTTGGATTCGTCTCGTAAAATCTAGTTACCCAGACAAATTTCGTTGAATTCTAAGGTAGTTGGAATTTCACGTTTTTCGGGGTGACAGGTGTCCAGTGACTCCTAGGGACGAGATTTTTACGAAAATCTCAGAAGTTAGGAAATAACTTGAGTTAAGTTCATGGAATATGATTTGAAGTTGAACTGAGAAGAAATAAATCGGTTCGAGCCAAAACTCGGATCCGAGTAAGTTTGGACATGTGACACGACGTGGGCCACGACTTAAACCTAAACAAAAAGAGGAAACTAGGGCAAAAAATCACATTTTTTTTGCTGCTATGTACACGTGAGAGTGAGAGAAGAGAGAAAGAGGAGAGATAAGGGCTTATTTTTGCAATCTACAGAGTTTCGTCGGTTGAAGTTCGTCAGGCCAAGAATGAAAGTTCATCACTTCGGCTTGAGGAGCTACACATAGATGCAGCGGCGGAAGGAAGGATTCCACTAAAGCTGTGAGGATTCGGGAAATCAAAGGTTTGGTTAATAAGTGTCTATATATACTGAAACTGCAGGGTTTATTCTACGCTCCAAGAGGTATGGAATTCTTCCTACTTGGGTTTATTTTCCATTTTTGGGCAAAAAGATGGGAGATTATTCGAGTTCTAGTTCGATGCCCTTCGCCTAGGCGAGGACATGGGGTTCTTTAGGAAGAATGAGTCTTCACCTAGGCAAAGGGGTTTTGCCTAGGTGAACCGGAGGATAAGAATTGGGAAGTTTCTGGTCCTCCTAGGCAAGGGTGTTGCTCGCCTAGGCGAACCACTTCACCTAGGCGAAGGTAGGCTACGCTTAGGGAAACTGTGGTATGTATGAGGCATGTGTTTATATGGCTGTTTAGGGGGGGTTAGTTTAAGTGGCTCGTTTATGTGATTGTTTGTGAAACTTTCTTCGGGCCGTTGCATTTTAGGTATCATTGATTGGATAAGGAGTGACATCATTTGGATGTATATCATATGTGTGATCTAATGTGTGACCTTGAGATGAATTTTACACATGGCAAGTTATGTGTGTCATTGTGAACATGGAATGGCATGTTTGTACTGATGTTGATATATAAATGCGTAATATATTGACATGAATGAAATGTATTATGGAAGTCTTATGCGGTGATGTGAGTTTGTCCATGATGCGGTGGTGGTGTGGATTGTGTTGTCCATGTAGCATTGTTATACATGTGTGGCATGATATAAACATACAATGGCACATTGCATTGCATATGCATGAGGAACATCGCATTGAATGAGTGCTGGTCTGCATGGTTATAATCAACATTGTGTTTGGTGTTGTTTGATTAGGTGGGTTGCGGTGCCTTTGGGCGAAAATCCAGCAGTCTAGCATAGTTACATGAAATGTGGTAAAGAAAACTATGTGTCGGGTGTATGGCATGGATAGATACCCCCTCGTGTGAAAGACCTAGTATTTGTGGTTAAGTATAATTCTAACGTTGACCCATGATGTTTAGTCGCGACCTAAGTTTGCTCACAAACACCATTTGCCACATAGACACATGAGTTTGTATATAAATTATCATTGAGGTGTAACATCAAAGATTTTGGTTTGAAAGGCAATGAATTTGTTTTGAAATGATCATTGGATGTAATCCGGCGAGAAATGATGGATTTTATCACGCATGGGCTTTGGCATTGTATTACGGAATGATAAAGACACAAAGGTGTGATTGTAGTCAGTGTGGACTAGGGGCATGGTACACTTGGAAGATGGAATCTATCTGTTTGCGGCATGACATGCAAAGTTCCATAGTAGAAATTTGTATGTTTTGCCAGAGATATGAATGTAGTTGTGGAACATATGACATTGCACTTAGGTGAGGGTAGCCTTTGTAGGAAATATTCTCTATTGGGCGTGGCTCATATGGGAAAACATTTGGTCTGAGATTATTGCAGGTGGACAACACTCATTGAAGCCGTAATTGAAAAGGCTAACATGTGGCTGATAAATCTATTTTTGAAACTTTGGGACAATCTAGTTGGGTATGTAATAATGGTAAGAGTCGTGATGAACTCACAGGACAGTTACAAATGTAATTTGCGCATATTTTTACTTAAATAGATAAATGGATCCAGGTAAATGGGACACTGATGGAATTGAGTATCGGATTACTCTATATCCATACCAGATGCTGATACTAGTTTTGGTATCAAAGCTTAAGGTATGCAATTACCTAAGGGTAGAATTTCCTTTAGTTAATGATTGGTCGGCCAGAGACCCGAGTTTGATCGTCACAACTTTGAAGTAGGCTTGTGTTGTGCATCTATGGTACAGCATACTTTGGTGCGGTGTTGTGAAATCTTGGTTTGAAAAACAACCAATTCTTAAAAAGATGATCAAATCCTAAAAGCATCTATTTAGACCCATTGACCTAGTTTAGGAATATGGTGAGATAAATAGTGAAATCTTATAGTGTCGAAGGTGTTTGAACTATACTATTATATCTTAGACGATTCCAAAATTCAAGCCCGACTAAATTGTTTTAGAACCTGATGCAAATTGATAATTCACAACTTGCTGATCATTCCATTATTACATTTGCACCAGTGAACTCTCTAATCATTTAGTTTAATTATCTTTTTCATTAAGAACATTTGACAAAACTTTGCTGTTTCAATTATGCTAATTAGTTCAATACTCAATTTATAAGTTTAAAATGTGATGATCTTGTTAGTAGGGTTAGTTTAGTCTTTAAATTACCAAATCAATCCTATGAGATGATATCTGGACTTAAAATCCACTATTACTTGTATGACATACTTTTTAAGTGAGTTACAGGTGTGATTTGATTATATTATTATAGACAAAGAGCATAAAGTAGTCTCTACATATTCAAACATGTTTTTGGCAGTGTTACTAGAGATTCTAAACAAGTCTCCAATGGCAGTGTTCATACATCATTAGCAACAATTTGGTCTATGACATAAATTCAGTAAACAAGTTGACGCTCATTGGGACCCATCGCCTCTGTAGTTGTGTCATGAATCTTGGGGCTGGATTTGATTTTATTTCATATCACTACCACCATATTCCTTTTAAAACTGCAATTGTTGCTAATGTCACATAACCTTTTGTAAGGAAGAAAATCAACATTAGTTTATATTTATATTTGAAATATTAACATATAAAAATATACAAACATGTACCCAAATATATTTTCAAATAACCTAGTAAGTATACATAATCTAGACATACATTTTACCCAAAATAACCACATATCTAGTAGTTTTGTATGATCGTAAAAACTTATGTGTGATCTTGTCTTTTACAAACTATATCTATTGTAAATGTCACCTAACCTTTAGCTAAAAAGAAAAAAAAATAACATCACTTCATGTTTACTTTTTAAAGTTAAATTATTAAAAATTCAATATGAAGAAATCCATGTTCTAGATGCATTAAACATGTCACTCAACCCTTAGCAAGTATGAGAAAAACAACATTATTTTATGCTTGAAAGTTCATTGGAAATATTTAAATATATATCTAAATACATCCAAATATATTGGAATGTAATCTCTAGCAATTATGCATATATAATCTTGTATTCTAACAAATATTTGAAAAAATGTGAAGAGACACCTAAAAAATAGCAAAATAATAATAATAGAATTGCACATGATAATTAGAACTTATACATGATCTGCACTTAAAAATTGAAGTGTTAAACATGTAGCACAACTCTTTTAAAAGAACGAAAAAGAGAATGATTACTTTTTGTTCATGTTTCATTTAAAAATAAAATAATATATATATATGAGTATATATATATATATATATATATATATAGTATATGTGCAGTGTGTGTGTGTGTGTGTGTGTGTGTGTGTGTGTGTATGTGCAACAAATATGATCCAATACCTTTTCAAAAAAAATAAAAAGACAACATTAGTGTATGTTTAGGTTTCATAACATTAATAAAAAAGGATAGAAACTTGTATCTAACTATATCAAAAAAATTAAAGCCACTCGTGATTTTTAGGAAAGAAAAATACAAATATATAAAGTTATATACATGGAAATATCCAAAAGAACTAGTAGCAACTTGACATGGTGGTAAGAACCTGGAAATGATGTTATGTTATCAAAATTGCAACTACTTCAACTATCATCCAACCCCTTGCAAGTAGGTAAAAAACTCCATTACCTTTGATATGTTTACTAAGACAATACACTAATATGTAGCACATATGTAAAAAGAACCTAATAAACATATATAAAAAATTGACATGAATTTGTATTTCTATCAAATATATTTTAGAAAATATATCAGTACTGACTCAAAAGCATTCAAAAGTCCAATATTTGTACGTGACAACAAGATCCCATGCTTGATCTTGTAATCTCAAAATTGCAATAGCTACATAAGAAGTCACGTTTTATCTTGCAAGTATGACAAAAGCAACATTAATTTAACATTATCTTAAAAAACAAAGACACAATAAATTTACATACCTATTATATTTGGATCCAAGATGAGAGGAAGTTGCACAAGGGCCTCATTCAGATCTAACTTCACTTGTGAATAGGTTTTTTTTTCCATTTATAATAAAGTATATGACATAAAATATAACACACAACATTAAGTATAAGTCAAGTTCACACTGTGAAAAAAATAAATAGGTAAATAAACTTGAGATGTTAAGAGACTTCTATTTGTAATTATATTTCACATGTATCGTATAACAAAATATCCGCACATGACACCATCCAATTATTTAGGTCCCTGTGAGCAAAATTATATTAACAAATTTCATGGTCAAATATGACATCATGTGAATTTAATTACATTTTTCATCTTTCACCCTTTCATAGTAACAATAAATTGCATAATGTTAAGTGCAAATGTATTAGCTTATTATTATATTTCATATATTGATGTCATAGAAGAAAATTACAACTAGCAATTGCAATTAATATATATATTTTACAGATGAACTATTTGATTAAAGATGGATAAACAAGTTGACCATTAATGTAAGAGAAAGAAAAAAGAAAAAAATCGAAGTTGTACCTAAGAAGAGAAATTAACCCTAATATATGATGCACATAAGGTGTACTAAGTTGACGAGAATGACGTAGAAAATAAACACACCTATTTAACTTCATTAAATCTATTCAAATGATAGACTAACTTCCTTACCTATGAATATCTAACTAATTTTAAGGATTCTAAATACATATAAGGTATACTAAGATGAGAAGAAAGATGCAAAGAACAAATAACATCTAAGTAACTTGATCAAATCTATTCAAATGATTGACTTGCTCTCTTACCTACACACATCTAAATAGTTCTAAAGATTGTAAATGCTATAGATATATGAATCAAAATTCAATATTTATTTTTCTTGTAACTATCATTTCAAATTGATGACGTATGTATTCATTAAATCATTAGGTGCATGAATTTTCTAAAGTTCGATATTTCACATAAAAAAAAAATCATAATTGAAAAAATCTTGTACTCATGAATTTTGAACAAAATCTTGCATTTTTTTCTTATAGTTTCTATTACTATTTTTTGAGATATTAATTGTAGAAGCTGAAAATGGATAATGAATCTTTCAATCACATAACAAAATAAGTTTATTCCTTCTTAGTTATACCACGTTACTAGTTTAATATTTGACATATGAATATATAGTCTTTATAAGAATTTATATTATATTTCCATAAGTTGACCAAACAAATTTATTAATTATTATTCTCAACTCAACTAAGAATATGAAAAAATACTAAAAATTATGAGGCAAGAAAATCATATATGGGAACATATAGACTTCGTACATTTCAAAAATAAAGTAAACTTTCAAAAAAGCAACTCAAACATAGGTAAGGCTTCAAAAAGTTAAGAAATTGACAAAGTTTTGAATAAGATAAAAATATAACCTCAATTACTATCAACTTCAACTTTTTTTTTTTATATCTTTTCTCATTTTTTACTGATAAAACAATATAAATATGGTAAACTTATATGTTGACGATTTCTTTTGTATCTTTGTATGACTGTTGTAATAACAAGTCCAAATAGTAGACTATTTGTGATTTTGGGTCAATAACAGACAAAACCCAATGAAATATACAATATAGCAACATATAATTTTGATAAATAGCATACATTAGTGAGAAAACTTATATATGTATATATATATATATATATATATATATATATATATATATATATATTAACAACTTACTTTGGGTTATATGGAACAAAAATAAGATCTGCTGATTGATAGTGATCGATTAGGTGATGAGCAATGAGTCTTGCTCGTTTTTCAATCTGTGGAGCAATTGATCCAGCCTTGGACACCATTCTAGGATGAACAAATAATTTTCTCTTGTGAAGCATCATCTAGTTGTTCGCATAACCACTTGATTAAATATCACCCAATTTAGAATTACATTTTTAAAAAAAAACAACTTCTACTTATTTATATTATGAATGTAACAAAAGATTACAAGTAAGTTCCATATGCAGCAATGTTCCCTTGAGTTTGAAGAACCAATTTGCATTTACAAACCTATAAAACATATATTGTAATATTTAGTATTTTATTTTAGTAATTTTAATTATAGTTTATATATTTAACTTAGGAAAAGCCATACTTGAGCTAGTGTAAGCTTTTCTATTTCCTTGTGCTCATGAGTCCTTCACATGATCATTTCCTTGGATTACTTCATGTTGCAACATTTTTTTCCTTTTGTTTGTGCTGTTGACTTTGGAATGGGGTGTGGGGTTTTGTTTCTTTCAGCCAAAGCAACATGATCTTTCAATGATCCTACTTTCCTGACACTTTTTCACAATTCATTTTCTCTCTTAAGCTTTTGAGGGCCTGGTGTGCTAAAGAATTGTTTAGGTTTCTTTTTGCCTCCCTTTCCTTTGACCCGTCCAGGATACTCCAATGTATCCAATGCTAAAGTGAGGATATCCTTTTGACCAATATATTCAATCCTCCCTTCTTCAACATCCTTCATCAACTCATCCTACAAAACAATATAGATGCTTCAAAAGTTATACTAAACAAATAACAAAAAATAGAATTAATTGAAATAGAGTATAGGTTTTGACAACTTACAATATTTTAAACTACAGGTCTTATAACATCAAATTGTTCTCCTTTTTTTTATTCTTGCTAGTTTCCACAAGATCCATCTATCAATGGGTTTCCTTGAATCTGTCTTTTCATCTATGAAAGAAAAAAAAAAACAAAGTAGAATAATTAAACTTTTACAAACATAAACATCTTGAATAAAATAAATATACATAATTCAACTACCTGACCTTCTTGAAATCCAACATATCCTTTCCTACTCACTCGATGAATGTAAATATATTTTGTTCGTAATTCTTTTCCCTTTCTTAATTTAATTTCAAACTCTTTTAACAACCTATTAGCAACTTGTTTTCTCCAATCTTCAATCGAATTGACCATCACTAAGTTAATAAGCTTCAAGCTTACTTTTATAAAGATATGCTCTTTCACACATGTACTGAATGATCTAAGTCTAGCGCCCACCTGATATATTGATGTTGTTTTGGTTATTTCACTCATCTGGTTCAACCTGCAACACATTTTCAACCTGACTATCCATGGTATTGAAGAGAAACAAAACAAAAAATTTCAAAATATTATTATATGCACTTTTAACACAATCCATAATTTCTTCCTGACTTGAATAGGAACCACCCTCCAATCTGTATGATAGACATGCATCATTGTTCTTGCAAGCACACCTAAGTATTACACAAGTTGTACATATCCTTCACCCACTCCGTCACCATCATTACTATATTCAATAGGAATCTTTGCTCATTCACTTCTCTTTTTAGTAATTTCAAGTTTCAAAGTTGGGCCTCAAAACCTTTTTTCTAAAGTTATTTCATATTTTGCTTCTCCTGTCTCACCATGTCACCACTATCACATAACAGAACAAGAACTTTTGCTCCTTTACTTCTTTTTATTTCACCCCAAGTTTCAAAGTTGGCCAAACCTTTTTTTTCTCTGGAAATCCCATGTTTTTCTTCTCAATTCACTTTGTCATCATCATCATTATATTTAATAAGAACTTTTCCTACTACTTCTTTATAATCAGTTTCAAAGCGCCTTGAGCTTTTTCTAGCTGTGACTCATGCTTTTTCTTCTCTTCATGCTCTACACATGACAATAAGAAATATATAATTAGCCTCATAATGCATATACTTTATATTTCGTTAAAAGCACTGATATTTTAAGAGTTTACATGCCCTTTGTTTCTTCTTGCAAAGATCAGATAAACTCAATTATTCTTGCAAGTTTCCAAATGATTCAAAATTGCAAACAATAAAAATCACTTACAACATATCTCAATTAAATAAAAATAAATTAATCACAAAAAATGATTCCATAAGACCGCGAAGTTTAATAGGTAGGTTATCATGTTTACATTTCTAGTTCATTAAATGTTATTTATCAAATTTTCAATATGATTTTATGAGTTGTTGGATTCGTCCAGATTTCATAAACTTTTATTATAATACCTTGCACGTATCAAATTTGTATCAGACAATCAGTGAATGGGATGATTTTATATTCTCTAATCTAAATTGAACTTACAATACTACCATAGACACAATATTTATTTAACTATACATAAATTAATTTTAAATAAAAATTCAAACTATTTAATAGCATGAAATATAGTGCTAGTTGTATTTGGTCAAAATGGCTTAACATGTATATAAAAGGAAAAATATACTTAATATGAATAAAACAAAAACATAACATTGTTGAACATCATACATTTATATTAACAACACTTCAAAAGTCACACACTTACATATCACTTAGTAGTCATATAGCATTAAAAAAAAAAAAAAAACAAGCATGCCAATATATTTAATTTTCAACCTAAGTCTCTCTCACAGTCAGTATGCACGCAAATTGCATCACAATCTTCAACTTCATCAAAGGACTTTATATTAGGTATCCCATTTGCAAATGGGTGATGCTCCATGCAATTATCAACCATGTTGCCATCATTCTCTTTTTTGAACATCTCCATTTTTGGCTTGGATAATACAATCGACCATCTTGGATCAACTTGGTCTTTTACATAAAATACTTGTGTTGCCAAAACAAAGAATATGGATTGCGTCCCATCTTGCCCAAATCCTTCTTCAACTAGCATAACCCGTCACCAACTTACACCATTTCTCGCCATCAACCCAATCACACTTGAAATCACAAATACTAAACATGTTATAATCAAGGTCCTACACCAGTAATAACTCCATAAAAGCAGATGTCGCGGAGCACACATTTTACCCGCACTTGTGAGTTTCATGGTTGATGCCACAATACTGACACTACTATTTTGGCTATAATACCAACAATGACCTCGATGTGGTAAATTGACCCATTAATGATATAATCGGGATATGTCAAAGCATGTTGACTTGGTCCTTATGCCAACCACTTAAGTTCCTCTTCAATAAGTTGGTTCTTAGTTTTTTCATCTGAAACCTATATGGTTCACTTATGATATGTAAGTAAGTGGAATTCAAATTTTATAAGCATTAAATTCCAAGAGGAGTATGCATATCTTGTTTCATACATTTTCTTTAAGCAAGTAACTAAATGTACAAACATGTTCATCCTTTAGCCACTTCATAATTCTTTTGATCGACTATATATTTGCTTTCAAACATTTATGGTCTACTATCAAGTAAAAAACAAGTTAATCATGGTTTGTATAAACATTACTGGAGTGTGCTGCAAAAACTCATAGATAACACTACTGAAATATATAATGGACAGCAATAGAGAATGAGATGAGAAGATACTTAACGCCACCCACCAATTTAAAGTCATAGATATTTATTGCACAACCATGATGTAAAGGTTTTCCATATTTCCATTCATTTTTCATGCTAGCAGGAATCCTAATTGTGTTAATGTCTGATAAGTACTTTGAATAAAACTTTACTGCTTCCTCTACAATATAGCACTCAGCACTGCACCCTTTTGGACGAGTACGATTTCTAACATAGCCCTTTAGGACTCTCATGTACCTTTCAAATGGATACATCCATCTCATGTACACCAGTCCACATAATCTAACCTCCCTTATTAAATACACTGTTATAAGAAGCATAATGTCAAAGATAGAAGGTAAGAAATATTTCTCCAACAATCACAAAATGACCACTATTTCTTGTTGTAGATCATTCAATCTTGACACATCCACCATCTTTGAACAGAGTGAATTGAAGAAAAAACACAATCTTGCAATGACATATCTAACATGCTTAAGCAACACAGATTTAATTGCTATTGGCAATAGTTGTTGCATAAGTGCATGATAATTATGGGACTTAAGACCATTGAGCTTTAACTCTTCCACTGACACAAGGTTTATAAAGTTTGAACAATAACCTTCAAGAACCTTCAAATTAGCTAAAGTTTGCAATACTATTTTCTTCTCCTCTCAATTTAGAGTATAACATGCAGGGGGAAGATAATTTCTCTTCAACCCAAACCTTGGTGCTAACTCAGACCTTAATCCCATTTCAAGAAGGTCTAGTCAAGACTTTACTCCATCCTTTATTTTATCGGGAACATTAAGCAAAGTTCTAGTGATGCTTTCACAAACATTCTTCTTAATGTGTATGACATCCAAGTTGTGTCGAATATATAAAAACTTATAGTATTCAAGATCGAAGAATATAAACCTCTTCTTCCAACAACTTGAATGAGTTGCAAAGGATCCACATCATTTAACCTTCTTCTTTCCCCATGAGGTACAAATGGTATCAACCTTCTAACATTCGATCTCCAATAAGGTTCTTCTTTAGAGTAGCCTGGAAACTCTTGTTCACCACAAACTCTTTTATTTGCTTTCTAAATGGATGGTTGCATGGAAGAAATCACCTATGGACCGTATAATGATGCCCTATTCTACAAGCGGCCATTGTGAATTTGTTTCTTCACCACTTACTGACATGCATTATATCCCTTAGTGGCACAAATGTAAGTTTCCATATGCAGGGAACTACACTATCCAAGCAATAAAATAGCCTTTGTCAAAGAACTTTACACGTGCATTATAGGTTTCCATCACCACCTCCTACAATGTTTTCAAATCATCCACTAATGGTGCCAAGTATACATCAATACTACTAGGTTAGTTTGAGGTCCCGATATTAGCAATGATAAAAACTACAAATTTCCTTCATAAGAGCAGCTATGGAAGATTATAAGTTACAATGAGGACAGTCCAACAACTATGCTTATTGGTCATGTTGTTGTGAGGATTAATACTGTTTGTTAAAATGGCAAGTCTAAGGTTTCTACAATCTGAAGAAAATTCAGGCCACAATTGGTTCACTAGTTTCCATGTTGGGGTATCAATTGGGTGTTGAAGTTTACCATTATTTTCTCTTCCATGTGCATGTCATTTTAAGTCTTTTTCAGTTTTGGGAGATTGAAACATCCTCTTAAACCTAGGGATGGGCGGAAAATACCACAACACCTTTACAGGAATCGTCTTGGTATATCTCATCCTTGCCTTGTTTGCCTTCCACCTTGACATTCCACAAGTAGGACATGAAGATGTATCTTGAAACTCATTCCTATAAAGTATGCAATCATTAGGTCATGCATGTATATTTTCATATTCAATTCCTAATGCATTCAGTGTTTTCTTAGCCTCATACATTGATAATGGCATCTCATTGTTCGTTGGGAGCATATCCCCTAATATTTGGAGCAAATTTGAAAAGATTTTATCTGACCACACATATTGCGCCTTCACATTGTAGAATTTAACTAATGTAGAAAGCTTTGTGAATTTTTCACAACCAAGATACAGGTTTTCAAAGATCTTTCTGCCAATTTTTTTGAATGAAATCGGGTCCGCTATGAATCCGCTTCTTTCATAGTGGCATGAATCATTTCTATTGTATTGCCAACATCACTATAATTCATCATACCATGACATTGGGCCATTTCACTTGGTTGTGTACTAGTAGGAATGTCTTCTCCATGCTAATACCATGTACAAATAACTTTGGTCAATACCATTGAAAAACAAGTGTTCTCAAACCTTGGTAGGTGTATGATGAAACAAGTTTCTACATCGCTTACTAGGACAACGAATGGCACTCTGCTTTGGACAATGTTGTAATGAAAAATTAATGAAGTATTCAACACCTTCTTCATAGTCCTCTAACCTTCTATCTTTAGACATCCAACTTCTATCCATTATATGATATGGAGATACACAATCAATTAAAAAAATTGATGAATTTAATATTAGAATTTATATACATATTTTATCTTGCTAACATTAGAATTTAACAATCTATACTGCAATCTATACTGCATGTCTACAAAGTGCTTCTAATTTCTTCAACTTCAATTTGATGGTTGTTCATATCCCATATGTCCCTAAGTCAACTATCAGCGATATTTTTGAAACATGATTGAAAAATTTTGGCAACATTTCTCCATAGTTCTTTAAGTACACAAAATGAGGGAGGCATATTATCTAGCCTTCTCCAAATATATACCCGGAGAACAAAGAGAACCACTATCAAAATTTCTAAAAAAAGAACCAAGCATAGTAGAGTAATATGGAAGATATTATGTTTTCCATGTTTTGTCCAAATAAACAATCTGCCATCATTGTAGAAAAATTTCAATTTACGTTAGATTAAATTTAAAAGTTGTCAAGTTCAAAACTAGTTCATTGAAAGAACCATTTTGATTATTTGACAACTTAAATGTCTTTAGCATGTAATGAGGTGTTATTATTCACAAATTAAATTTAATCTTTGTGATCAATTTAAGACAAGTTCGTAATTGGAAAATTATTATTGGAAAATTCAAATTAGTATTTAAATTGTAAGAAACAAAAGTGGAAATATCCATTTTAGAAAAATCGAAAGACAAGTATAAATAAAATATTATGTCTACTCATTTCTTTATTGTTATGAATGGTTAATAGAGGGAAAATAAGAAATAAATTTTAATTGAATAATGATTTTATATACTAGTATAAATTTATTTGAACTATTGCAGGAGGCATCTAGTAACCTAAAATTATATAAATTTTCACTATTTTTAAATATATAGCAATTTCTTAAATTTTCCTTTATAAAAATAAGCTAAACATAAGAAAGAAAAACTTTATTTAACATTCTTTTTATTTTGTAATTGCTAATAAAAAATCAAATGTGAACCATCGGAGATCATATTAATAAATTTATAGTATATTGAATATTATGAATAAATTTTAAGTGTATATAGATATATTTTATCATTTTATTTTGTTTTTCCTGTAATTATACCTTTAGCTTATGTCATTAACTCAATCCTAATGGGTGTGACTATGGGCCTTGTTAGCTCAAATTTGCCATAATTGCACCAAAGAAAAAACAATATCATCCTTAAAATTGTGAAAGAAAAAAAATAACTTAACTAAGAAATAAGTATAATATTATCACATACAAACATGAGTATACTTCCAGGGCTACTCTTTCAAATTTTTAGCATATTGGAATTAATATGTATATATATAGAAGCTACTAATACAGTCCAACTACATTTAAACTAAAATAAACCCCATCTATTTATCACCAAACAACTCAACCACTATCCAAATGATTGATATTTTTCCTTAAGAAAAATAGAATGCTAATAAATTATAGCTCCGTTGTTGAATATAAAGAGAGGTACAAGATACGAAAATGGATAAAATAGATAAATACTTTAAAAAAGTTTTCTCTTTAAACTCATCTTCTGGTGACTACGAAATTAGAGAGATAAACTCAATGTTAGGAGGACTTGCATTTTCATTACTATCAGACAAATTTGTTTAACTATAAGCAAAAAATGAAATGGAATTTTAACTATAAATTGAAAAAAAAAAGAAGATAAAAACAATCGAGCAATAAAAGAATCCTTAACTCAATTAGAAAAATGAAAAGTGAGGTGGAAAAGAAAACTCTATGGATCTGCTATGAACATCATTTAAAATAAGGATTATGGAAAATGTTTTCCTTCTTTACCTGATTTTAAGTTTGATACTTGAAGGATGGGTGTTAGGTACAATAAAGCCCTTTGTTTTTTGTTCATATTTCAGTTTTTGATACACTAAATGACGTTGTTGAACCAAAGTATGGTTCTCTTTTTTTTCAGTTTTTACTAGTATACGGCAAAACTGGCCTTTTCCTTGCAAAAAATATCTTGATGGGGTTGAGTTTGAAAGAAATACTCAAACTAACCCCCTTCATCCACTTTTCTTTAAAAACAAAATATTTTATTCTTTTGCTTTTTCTTTCATTCCCTCCCTTTTCTCTACCTCAAGCTCACCTCCTCTCTCTCACCTCTTTCTCTCTATCTCTCCCTCACAAATCTCCCTCTCTCTCTCTCTCTCTCTCTCTCTCTCTCTCTCTCTCTCTCTCACTCACCTCCCTCTCTCTCTCACCGATCTCCCTCTCTTTGCCTTTAAACTAAAAACAAACTATATTTTAATTCAATGTTAACATAAAAATCAACTTATGGGGCCCATATATTTGCCTCATAGGAGAGAGAAAATTATCAAATCAAATCTCCATCTTCTCTCCTCCTCGGACAAATGTACCACTGTTATAACCGTGTAACATTAAGGATAAATGTGTTATATTAGTATTATAACAATGGTACATTAGTTTGGGGAAGAGAGGAGAGGGAGATTTGATGATTTTCTCTCTCCTATGTGGCAAATATATGGGGCCCACTAGTTAACTCTTTAATGGAAAATTGGTCTTTGTAGAGAGAGTGCAAGTTTTCATTAATTTGAAGTAAAAAGTGCAACTTAATAGCCATATTTTTAACTAATCTCAGCTTTAATTCCATTACATTTTATCATCCTATAAATTCAATCAAATTGTGAAGGAAATGAATGAGACATCATCATCATCCTCCTCCTCCTCTACTGTTACTGTTTAATTGCATTGTTGGAACAATATGAATGAAAAAGAAACTTAACTCACTCATATTATGTTAAGTTGCACTTTAGACATCAAATAAACATAAACATTTACTCCCCTCTATGAAGACCAATTTGACCTTAATGAGTTTACCAGTGGGCCCCATGTATTTGTCACGTAGGAGAGAGAAAATAATAAAATTAAATCAAATATTCCTCTTATTTTTTCCCTAAACTAATGTATTATTACTATAACTGTGTTACATTAGTGTTATAATAGTGGTACATTACTCCGGGGAAGGGAGAATAGGAAGATTTTTGGCCCCATATAGGAGAGAAAATCATCTAATAAAATCTCCCTCTTCTTTCTTCCCCAGACTAATGTACCACTACTATAATTGTGTTACATTAAGGATGAATGTGTTACATTAGTGTTATAATAGTGATACATTATTATGGGGAAGAGAGAATAGGAAGATTTCGGACCTATATATTTGCCACATAGGAGAGAAAATAATCAAATCAAATCTCCCTTTTCTCTCCTCCTCGGACTAATGTATCACTCTTATAATAGAGTTACATTAAGGGCACTAGTGTTATAACAATGGTACATTAGTATAGGGAAGAGAGAAGATGAAGATTTGATGATTTTTTTTTCACGTGTGGCAAATATGGGGTCTACTAGTAAACTCATTAATGAAAAATTGGTCTTCATAGGGAGAGTGTGTATGTTTTCATTAATTCGATGTAAAAAGTGTTAGAGAAGTGCTCTAAAGGCAATCACCCTTAGCAATTTTTATACACATTACATATTGTTTAATATAAAAGGCATCTTCACTAATTGGATATTTATACATCCAATTGGTTTAGATCTTTAATCGAATTAATGAAGTCCATGATACATAACATAGCATGAAGGAAATCATGATGAGAACATGATAATAAGATTCCTATCATGTGGAATTATGTTAGTATCTAAATTATCTCTAGTCATAAGATCAATGAGATTGGACATTATTGATTCGGACATACTAGCACATGTCATACTCCTTGATTGGATCAAGCAGTGGATCTTATAAATCGTGATCATAAGTTGATCAGAGTTGACATGTGGATGCTTACTATGAGTAGCTAAGTACATCAGAGACCTGCCATGAGATAATTATATGGATTATCTATTTAAATGTAGATGATTGTCTCATCATAGCAATAGTTCATGTATCCTTTGACTTGAGGTGATAAAAGATATCTTGGCTTCTAATTTTATACTTTGACCTCAATCCATGTTGCCTCTTGGAGGTCGCTCTTTAGGTGATAGTTGGGCATAGCGAGAGGTGTTCAAAGGTAATTGAGCAGCCAATAAAGGATTCACCACTCCCAATAGAGGGAAGGTATATCTATGGCCTCTTGCTCGACTATTACTTCAGAATCTCCGGTCGAGGGAATACTATGCAAGATGTTCCTCAGGTGCATAACTACTGAGTAATGAGTTCAAGGACAAGATCTAATATCACTTGGACTAGATGTGGCATAGCTAGTCTAGTGGGAGCTACACTTTGTCCATGCTCTAATAGACATGATAGATGTTGAAAGGACGAATCATATGTATTTGTCTATGGAAGGGTTTGCAATCTGATTAGCGATTCTCCGGTCAATTAGGGGTCATGATGTATTGCTACATCTTGAAGATAGGGATTCAGCTTAAGCATGAGGGAATTTGTAGAAATTCAGAGCTTCAGAGCAGAAGAAGGCAAAAGAAGAACCAGAAAAGAAGATACACTAGCAACCTTGCAAAAATTCACAAGGGTTGCGAAATTTTTGCAAGGGTTGTGAAATTATCTGCCACATTTGACTCTTTTTTTTTTTATTTCTTTTTGTTTTCTTCCCAATTTCTCCCCATGTAATAGTGTTTATTTTGTTCAATTTGGTAATTTGTATTGATTTGGTGGTATATAATGCCCCAAAGAAGACTTTGTAAAATTTTTTTTGATTATTGTAGGGGAAGCTTGCTGAAGAAGCTCCCGTTTTCTCTTAGTATCTCTCATATTCTTTCTCCCTTTCTCACTGGCCAAACACCCTCTAAGGATGATTTCTCAAAGGATGAGTGGCTAAAACTCCTACCTCCTTGAAGTAGAAGGCCACTGGGAAAACTAAGGGTTTCATGTTTTCCACTGTCATTAACGTTCTTTCCTTCAACTCTTGGTTTTGATCCCTTTGAGTCACCTTGAATGATTAATATTTGGTAAGCTTTCAGGGCTCATTGGATACTTAATGCTAGATCCATTGATGTCCGTTAGTTATCACTTATGAGCCATTGGAAGATGAATCGAGGAGACGTGTGTTTTCACTGACTGAGAGCATTAATGGGCGGTGAATGCCATTTTCAAAGATATTTGATGAGGGTTAGTTTTTATAGCTAAATGAAGATCCGGTTTGGGAGATAACTATATGTTATCCTCCCCAATGCGAGGTAAAGACCCGAAAAGCCCCTCATATGCCTAAAGAACCTAATCCTAGAGTCCTGATACTTTAAAAGACCTCTTTCCATATTTTAATCTATTTTATTTTAAGTTTTAACCATTAGAACCAACCCCTTTATCACAACCCCATTATCCAAAGAGAAACCACCAGCATAAGCCTCATTGTAAGTCATTTCCACGAAAAAAATCCATCTCTATGGATGATCCTAGAACCACTATTCTATAGTAGCTAGGCTACTCTAGTATGAGGTATTAGGTTATAAATTTTGTTGATTCATACCCTACGGGCGATGAATCAAATGGTGTCATTGTAAAACCCGAGAAAAAATTCAATTTTTCAAAGGGTGTAATTTCTAAGTGAAAACCTGGAAATTATCTAGATCTGACGATTTAAACTGATTACGCTAAATTGCCTCACGTGAACTAGTGACTCGTAAGTTTTGTTTAATCGACAATCTAATATTTTATGAATTTCTAGGTGATAAATTGCTAGTGACTTCAGGGGTGAGATTTTTACGAAAATCTCGGAAGTCAGGAAGTGACTTGATTTAAGTTCATTTACAATAAAGTGAACTGAAAAGAAATAAAATTTTTCAGGATAGAAATGGACCCGAATGTGACAATAGAAATCGTTTATCCAAATGATAATAATAATAATAATAATAATAATGATAATAATAATATAATAATATTTATAATAATAACAAAAAGAAAAAAATCATAAAAGGGGGCAGAGGAAATGGATGTGATTCGAGGGAAGCTGCTAGAGAGAATTGCTTTTTAATTTTTTTCTCTCTTTGTTTTTTTCTTAGATCTATAAAAATTGGACCGTAGGTTTCGCTGGGATCGGGCAAGGTGTTGATCTACGATGAGAGCTACGCCAGGACACTCAAAAAGTTGGAGTTTTGGCCAAACTCCGTAAGGTGGGGTTTTATCCTACTTGAAGTTAAGCACTTTGTTTAAGTGTTTTGTAATGTTTCTAAGTTGGTTTGAGGTCTAAAGTGTTACTGATCGGTCCCAAAACTTGGGACTGAATTGTTTGCTCATTTGGATAGTCCGTGGATCGTAGGCTGTTTGGGGTGTTTGTTTCATAATTCTATGAAATAAATTGTGTATCGGTGTGTATGAGGCCTAAATGCCATGGATTAGGTTCACAAATGAACCGTGAGAGAACGTGTTTAGGTGAGTGATTCAAATTGAATTGCTCATGTTCGTTAATTAGCCCACACGAGCTAATTTTTGTGTAATTGATTAAGAAATTAGAGAATGGCTTGAGTCAGGAATTGACAAAGTTAATGCATAAACTTACGTGCTACAGGATCATCACAAATATGAATATAATTGTATGTATAGGCCTTTGGAGATGATTAGATTTGCTCAATTATAAGGAAATATAATCAGGTAAAGCCATTGGAGATGATTGTGAATTGCCCAACGAGCTAATTGTGATGTTTCGATGAATAATAGCTCAAGTGAGCTAGTTCGAAAGGATGGTTGATCCATGTTAAATTACATGGTGTGAATGTAATTTGTGAATATATGCATAATTGATATATTGTATAAAAATGATTGAATGGCATAATGCAACGAGGCACTGGGTAACCTAGAATTTAGGTGTGAGTGCATGATATGAATTTTCTGAAAAACGAACATGGTTGCGAAATGAATTTCACATGATGATTTTCCGGAGAATTGGGTTAAGTACTTTACGAATGTTTAAGTCGATTGAGGCCGTTTGATCGGTCCCAAACCTTGGGACCGAATTGATACGAATTTTTGAAATCCCAATGGTGAAACGGGTGGACCCACCACAAATGGTTTCGTGTTAAATTGTGCTTTACACGATAAATCATGTATTGATTAATGAGGCCAAAATATCGTGAAATGGTTCAAAGTGAAATCGATGAATTGTGATTTTTTCGTGAATAGTAACCGCCGAGGGTTTCATTATTCCTAAACAAAGGTTCTCAAAATATATATTTTTGTGAAATAATGTGTTTGGTTGAGTAATTCAAATCGAATTGCTCGTGTTTGATCATTAGCCCATGTGAGCTAACTTTGATGTGATGAAATGGGAATTTACATGACATGATTGTGTGAATTGATTGTTTTGAAAATATATGCATGTTTATATATTTAGCGTGAATTAGACCAGATTGAATCGGGTATACATGCATTCCATATGTACCGAACAATTCTAGGACTATAGGAGTGGAGGCATGAGATGAGTCTAGAGAAATAGTTCGAAGGGTTGTCTAAATGTTAATACTGGAGGGTAGTCCAAACTAAAAAATAATATCAATCGTTGGAGACGGCCCAATTGGTAGGGTCCACAACACATCAATCACTGAGACGACCCAATCGATATATACACATCGGAGGGTTGTCCACAAACAAACAAAATAATAATTCTCTACACGAGGCTTAGGCGAGTGTGAGGAGCTCTGAGGACCCTGCACGAGATGATGACGACATTCAAGTAGGATCATGCATTTGCTTGAATGTGTGTTTATTTGGAACACAGATTGCACTTAGTAGAGAGTAGCCCACTTGTATGACATTCCATCATCGAGCATTAGCCCACCCCGTCGAGGGATATTATTCGTGCACAGGAGCGTAAGGACGTGCTCGCCCTAGAGACTGAGTTGTGAAGAAAGCCGGTCAGGCTTTGATGATTTTATACATGTATTAGAATTCCTCTAATTTTCGATATATATGTATTGTATAAGAGTAAAAATATTCGAATCCTCAGAATTCATTCGGATATAGTCGATTCATAGTTCAGATGTATGATCGCATTGCTTATGGCCCAAGTGGCTGCTTTACTCATGTGATGATATATTGACCTGTTTGTGACATGTTTATACAGGTATTGTATTCGTACCCCCGTACAAAGGAGACTCGCTTCGATTTTCGTGAAAATGCCCGTCACTCCGGTTATCTGGTATTCCGCAGCTACTGCAAAATAACCATCCCCAAGCCAGGGGCGCCACATGTTTGATGAGTATTGATGGCGGGGCCTATGGCTATTTTTACTGTGTACGCGCCTCGCGATACGAGACGATGTAATTTCCGCGTCGACGGTAGTCAACGGACCCCCGCTTTCAGCTATAGTCACGGTCGGATCGAGCCTTAGTGCAAATGACAAATGTACTACTACCGTGATCCTCATCAAAAGCTCTGGTGAATTTCTTTTCTCTTATCATTCTTTCTAGCAGTTTACTGCTAGGTTACTTAATTTCATTTCACTGTTTAAATATTTTATTTTTTATTTTTTATAGCTAACATTAATCCTTTTGGTAGAATTTTTTTTGTTTCTTTTTTGTGTTGTCCTGTTTTTCATGTAGGAGTTTATGTTCCAGTGGTTTAGGAATTCAGAAGGCAGATCAGTCAAAGTTAGTATTCTAATGGAATCATATTCTAAATTGGGCTCGAACTTAAACCCAATGGAACCTCCACCTGAAGAACAATAGAGTCAGTAGGGAGTGGAAAGGAATCCCAATGCATTTAGATCCATAAGGGACCACATACACCCTTCTCGGATGAGTGCACTCTCCTGCATAGTGCCTCAAACTGAGCAAATGGTTATTAGGCCTTACCTTGTGCCACTCCTTCCCACTTTTCATGGCATGGATAGTGAGAACCCTTATTCACACATAAGGGAGTTTGAAGAGGTCTGCAACACCTTCAAGGAGGAGACTACCACTGTGGATTTAATGAGGCTTAAGCTTTTTCCTTTCACATTGAAGGATAAAGCAAAAATTTGGCTCAACTCCCTAAGGCCAAGGAGCATTCGAAACTGGACTGAGATGCATGATGAAGTTTTGAAGAAATTCTTCTCCACTCACAGAACAAACAGTTTGAAGAGGCAGATTTCCACCTTCTCAGCTAATGAGAATGAAAAGTTCTATGCATGCTGGGAGAGATATATGGAAGCGCTCAATGCTTGTCCTCACCATGGTTTGACATGGTCTGGTCATTTATTTTTATGATGGAATTTCTCCACATGAAGCAACCACAGAGACTATGAGGACTTCGAGCAAAAATCCAGAGGAAGCTTTAGATTTCTTGAGTTATGTAGTTGAAGCATCAAAAGGTTGGAATGAGCCAAACCCAAGGGAGATGGAAAGAATGAGACCTCAACCTAGTATAAGGGGTGGCATGTACTCTCTTCCGGAGGACATGGACATGAAAGGTGCTCAACCTTACTAGAAGGTCGAAGAACTGAAATGAGAAAACCAAAGATGACGTGCAAGTGCTGGATCAGATTCCGTGTGCCAAATAAGCCATGTTTTATTTGTCAGTCCACTGAGCATTTGGGAGAACAATGCCCAACTATTCTAGCAACGAGGGAGATGTTAGTGGAATAAGCAAATGTTGTTGGTCAATTTAAACCATCAACTAATGCACCATATGGCAACACTTACAACCTTAGTTGGAGAAATCACCCAAATCTCTCCTGGAAGCCAAAACCTCCACAGTATGCACCCCCCGCTCCTTTACAATATGCTTCAACTTATTAGTCATCACAATCACAAATAATCCTCCTAATTGAACAAGCAATTTAAATTCTGAGTAAGGTGGTAGGTAACTTGTGGAAGAAAGAAAGCAAAGAATGTAGTTAAATTGGGAGGGTCACAATCGAGGAAAGCACTTTGAATTATGTATCAGATGGGTTCCGGTAATGAAATTGCTCAGAATTCCGGCAACTTTATAGATTCCATCTCCGTGCTGACCAATCAACATCAAGTGCAAGAAAAGGGAAGTTCTCAATTAACTCAACAAAACCCTGTGGGAGTTCATGAAACAGCCGACTGTATGAAATCAAGCCCTAAAAATGGATGAAGTAAAAGTAGTTATCACCTTAAGAAGTGGTAAAAAAGTTAAGTAACCAATACCTAAACCACTTGATGGAGCTAAAGAAGGGCAAGATGAGGAGTCGAAAAGGATAATGATCAAGGAAGACATGGTGAAGAAGAGCATACCTCCACCATTTCCTTAAGCACTTAAAGACAAAAAGAGTGTGAAAAACCCAATTGAGATTCTTGAAGTGTTGAGGCAGGTGAAAGTCAACATTCCCCTTTTAGACATGATTAAGCAAGTTCCAACCTATGCAAAGTTTTTAAAAGACTTGTGCAATGTAAAGAGAGGGTTGAATGTGAACAAAAAGGCTTAATGTAACAAGTGCGCCATCATCTAAAGGTAAGACCTCAAAGAAGGGCAAAGACCCAAGGTGTCCCACCATTTCAATGAACATTGGAGGAACTTGTGTGAAGAAGGCATTACTAGATTTGGGAGCCAATGTCAACTTGTTACCCTATTCAATCTATAAGCAGTTAGGGCTAGGAGAATTGAAACCCACCACCATCACCTTATCTTTAGCAGACAGGTCAATGAAAATTCCCAAGGGCACTATTGAAGATGTTTTGGTGCAGGTGGACAAATTCTACTACCTAGTGGACTATGTTGTTCTCAACGCTGAGCCGTAGCTGAAGGAGCCAATTATGTGCCCATCAGACTTGGGAGACCATTCTTGGCTACCTCAAATGCAATCATTAACTGTTGAAATGGGGTTATGCAGCTTACATTTGGTAATATGGCATTGGAACTCAACATTTTTCATCTTAGCAAAAAGCATGTTCACCCCGAGGAAGAAGACCTAGAGAAGGTGTGTTTGATTGACACCATTGTAGAACGATGTGGCGGCCATTTCTTATCGCGGAAATTGATTGAGGGATTGGTAGAGATTCTTAAGAAATTAAATGAACCCTTAGATTAATGTGCTGTTTTTTGTCCTTGGAGAAAGGAAGAAGAAATCCTTCCTTTGTTGATTGAGGAAGACAGTGAAGAGGAAGCAAAAGAAGAGCCCTTAAAGCTTGATCTCAAACCCCTCCCCATAGAATTTGAAATATGCATACTTGGAAGAGGGCGACCAATGCCCTGTGGTTATTTCTTCATCTTTAAATGCCTCACAGGAAGACAATTTGCTTGGAATCCT
Source organism: Tetrastigma voinierianum (assembly GCA_016808115.1). Classification (NCBI taxonomy): domain Eukaryota; kingdom Viridiplantae; phylum Streptophyta; class Magnoliopsida; order Vitales; family Vitaceae; genus Tetrastigma; species Tetrastigma voinierianum. The sequence goes on along the minus strand of JAEQBH010001468.1, from coordinate 775,904 downwards.
TAAGAAGTGCAAACAAGCCATTGGATGGAAAATCTCTTATTTAAAGGGAATTAGCCCTTTGGTTTGCACTCATCACATTTACATGGAGGAGGAAGCCAAACCAGTGCGACAACAACAGAGACGATTGAATCCCCACTTGCAAGAGGTAGTGCAGGCTGAAGTTCTAAAATTGTTGTAGGCTGGCATTATCTACCCCATTTTAGACAGTCCTTGGGTGAGTCCTACTCAGGTTGTACCTAAAAAGTTGAGGGTGACTATTGTACAGAACGAGAAGGGAGAAGATATTGCTACACACCTTACCATGGGTTGTAGGGTATGTATAGACTACAGAAGGCTAAATGCAGTGACAATGAAGGACCATTTTCCTTTGCCCTTCATTGATAAACTTCTAAAGAGAGTTTCCGGGCACCCATTTTATTGTTTTCTGGATGGTTATTCCGGATATTTTCAAATAGAAATCGTTGTAGGGACCAGGAGAAGACCACCTTCACTTGCCCTTTGGAACTTTATGCATAAAGAATGCCCTTTGGCGCCACAGCCTTGCCACATTCCAAAAGGTGCGTACTCGATATTTTGTTGATATGGTGGAACGCATTATGGAAGTATGCATGGATGATATCACCATATATGGGGTACTTTTAAGTGCTGAAGGCGACCTTGAGACTATTCTAAATAGATGCATTGAAAAAAACTTGGTACTTAAACGGGAGAAATGCCATTTTATAGTAAATCGAAAATTGCTCTTGGGCGTGTCATCTCGACAAGAGGGCATTGAGGTTGATAAAGCCAAGGTTGAGCTTATTTCTAAGCTACCACCTCCCATAAATTTCAAGGCAGTGAGGCAATTCCTTGGTCATGCAGGTTTCTATAGGAGGTTTATTAAAGATTTTTCAAAAATTGCAAAACCCCTTTGTGGTTCTTTGAGTCGAGAATACGAATTTTTTGGGATGGAAGAGTCTTAAGAGCTTTGAAGGCTCGAAATCACACATGACCTCTTGCACTATGGTAGAGTACCTAGTGGAAATTGCCCTTTGAAGTGATATGTGATGCAAGTGATTTTTCCATTAAGGCAGTTCTCGGGCAAAGAGAAGATGGAAAACCCTACGTGGTTTATTATGCGAGCAAGACTCTAAATGAAGCGTAGAGAAATTACGCAACCACAAAAAAGGAAATGATAGCAGTAGTCTATGCCTTAGACAAATTTAGAGCATATTTGGTGGGGTCATTCATTGTTATTTTTATAGACCACTCTGCTTTGAAGTACCTGTTGACTAAACAAGATGCTAAGGCAAGGATTATTAGGTGGGTTCTCCTGCTCTAGGAATATAATCTCCAAATCAAAGACAAGAAAGAGGTGGAGAATGTAGTGGCAGATCACCTCTCCAGATTGACCATAGTCATGACTCCCACAGTCCTCCCATTAATGATGAATTTCCTTGATCTGTACAGCAGAGAATTCCCCACAGTATGCTCATATTGCTAATTATTTAGCGATAGGGGAAGTCGATTGAATGGAAAGCATAGAATAGAAATACTTCTTAACGAAATTCATTCTATTATTTGGAGGAATACGTTTTTCATTCATTACTATACGAATCAAATCATTAGAAGGTGTGTGCGAAGAAGAACAATAGGGATTCTCATTTGCCATGAAAATGCAACGAGGTCATTTTCTTCCTGAAAAACATTATGAAGGTCCTGCTGTCGGGTTTTCTATTGGCCATCTCTCTTCAAAGATGCTCATGACATGTGTCGAACTTGCGATCGATGCAAAAGACTTGAACCTAATTTTGGTAGTAGACCTAATCGATGTTTGGGGCATTGACTTCATGGGGGCCATTCTCTATGTCTTTCGGTTATTCGTACATCCTGGTGGGGGTTGATTATGTGTCCAAGTGGGTTGAGGCAATTCTTTGTAAAACAAATGATCATAGGGTGGTGCTTAAATTTCTAAAGGAGAATGTCTTTTCTAGATTTGGAGTGCCCAAAGTCATAATCAATGATGGAGGTACCCATTTCTGTAACAAAACCTTTGAAACCCTCCTAGCTAAATAGGGGGTGAAACACAAAGTGGCCACTCCTTACCATCCTCAAACCAGTGGACAAGTTGAGCTAGCTAATAGAGAGATTAAGACCATCTTGATGAAGGCGGTGAATTGAAACATAAAGGATTGGTCCCTCAAGTTGCTAGACTCACTGTGGGCATACTCTTGACTTCAAAGACCATTCTTGGGATGTCCCCATATCGGCTAGTCTATGGAAAAGCATGCCACCTCCCTATGGAAATTGAATATAAGGCATGGTGGGCAATTAAAAAGCTCCACATGGATTTGGAAAGAGCAGGCCTAAAGAGGTTTCTTGACCTCAATGAGTTAGAAGAACTAAGGAATGATGCTTACCTAAACTCTAAGATTTCCAAGGGGAGGTCTAAGAAATGTCACGATCAGATGGTGACTTAGAAAAATTTCCAACAAGGAGATAAAGTCCTGCTCTATGATTCCAAGCTTCATATCTTTTCAGGGAAACTCAAGTCGAGATGGATTGGTCCTTTCACCATTCATCAAGTGTATCCCAATGGAGCAGTGGAACTCCTCAATTCAAATGAGAGCCAAACTTTCAAAGTGAATGGTCACCGTCTCAAGCTTTATGCGATTACATGGAATTTAGACAAGGAGCTAACCCTCCAGACCTCAAAAATCCTTGAAGAAAAACTAGGTTGGAATTTGGACTCGGTGTAGAGTGGGGTGTCACACTCGGTCCACTGAGACTATAGGTCCATTTCTTTTGATGTATTTTCATACTATTTTACATTGATTTTTTCCTTAAATTCTACATTAATCTTAATTTTAGCTCACCATTTCCTCTCTGTTATTTATGTGTTCATTTGCGGGAAGTTCTTTATATTTACGACGGGGAAAAGGCTGTCTTGGTCAAAACCACTATGATACATCATTTTGCACTGGCCAAGCATTTTTGCAAGGGTTGCAAAAATTTCGCAACCCTACCCAGCATTTTCATAAGGGTTGCAAAAATTTCGCAACCCTCTTGATTCGGTATACAGTAGGTATCTTGGAATCACTTGATATTTATATCCTAAAACTCCTCTTAGTAGCCTAACTCTTTGTGGTATAGTGACTCTAGGGTCGAACTCAGGGATGAGTTTTCTTCGTGCAAAATGATGTATAGCTAATTGAAAATGGTGATTTCACTTTGGATTTGGGGTTTCTTGTAAAAGCAGTGGGATTGATGGTTTGAAAAACTGGGAATGTAGTGAAATAAAGTGTAAGAGAACTCCTTGAAGTCTCGGGCCACTGGGCTTGGGGTTCTAAGGCAACTGAAATGTCCTTGGATCCTTTTCCTTGTGTTGGGGAGGATGACCTATAGTCATTTCCCGAACCGGATCTTAATTTGGCTATAAAAAAACTGAACCCTAAAAGTTTTTCTTATAATATACAACATTTATTAACCATTAATGTTTCAAAGCAATGAAAACTGGTCCTTAAATCTAACATGCAGAGGCAAATAAATGTCAACTAAGTAAGCATCAGTGGATCTAGCAATAAGTATCCTTGAGCCTTAAAAACGCAGTATTGGCGATCAGAGTACATCACGAGGATTTAGCCTAGTGAGATGCGAAACATAAATGATAATAAATGCTGCATTAGCGGCGAAGGGAGGATAGTGTTTTACCTCAGGGAACCTTAACGAGTGACCTCCTCTTGAGGATGAAAAGGTTTAGCGACATCCCTTGAGTTGTCATCCTCGAGGGTGTTTAGCGAGGTGAGAAAGATGCGAGAGAAAATGAGGAAAATCCACGAGGCGGAGGAAATTTGCAGCTTTGGCGCCCGATTTTATTGATTGATAGTGATTGTGATTTTCTGAGCTTGGCCCGAGGAAGCATATCTTTGCTCGAGTTAAAGGAAATTACAAAAAATATGAAACAACAAAATTACATTGAGGCGAGTTTGGGAGAAAAAATCCTGAAGTAGTGAGTTGGTGGCTTGACAAACGGGGCGAAATTTGTGAGATTTCGCGACCTCTGAAATTTGTGGGATTCTGGTGCGAGTTGTGAAAATTCACAACACTGCAAAACCTCTCATTACTCCCCTCTCCTTCTGTTTTTAGCTCCAATTACCTTCTGACTTGTACATGCAGCTTTGAGTTCGGCTCGGGTTCTTCATATTTGAGTTGACTCGATGATAATGGTGTAATTGGCTTGCAAAACTACAAAAATAACCACAAAATATGATCAGTAGTATAGCTGGGACCTTAGTGTGTCAATTGGGTTATTTAAGTTGATTAGTACAAAAATGCTCAGAAACACCGCAATAAACGGGGCTCGAAATAGAACTATTTGGCCTTAATCCTCCCAGCCCAGGCACATTGCTAGTCCCTTACTTGATGACAAAAGAAGAAGAAGCGAGGCGAAGTTATGCTCGTCACGAGAGCAGTATTCTCAAAAGTATATGGATAAGTAATGCTATCCTCGACAGTGTGAATCACGAGACCACGAGGCAACGACCATCTCGGGAGAAAGAATGCCATCTGAGGGCCAGAGTTTGAAGAGTATCCAGCGGGAATGAGCGTGAAACTGCAAATCTAAGTGTTTATGTGATCAGTTTTTAACAATAACACCTTGTACACTCTCCCCAACTGAAAATACTTGCGAGACCTAGAACATTGACTAACCTAAATAAATCTGGCCCCACTCTTATTTTATATTTCTTTTTGTATTGTAGGGTGCAATGCTGACGAATCGACCTCACCAAAGTCCATATAGCGGGGGTCCACCGATGACTCCTGACAGTAAGGCAGGGCATCAAGTCATAGGATCTTTCTACCACTAACTCTTCGGGTTTCACCACAGAGACTCCAAATGATTTGAAACTCCGGCTCATCTGACTCGTTAAACCTCACCCGTCCACAGTGTAGCGAGTATGTCGGTGGCTCCCGACACGATTGGTTTAGGGCACGAAGCTTTGAGCTTTGCGTATACCCCTCGGACCGTCTTGGGTTTGGCGAAGCGTCGACTTTCGATTAGTTTTCTTTTTCTTTTTCTCTTTTCTTTATGGAAGACTCATTGGCCTTCTTTTTATTAGGGGTCCTCGACCTAGCCACAATTAGTTAGCGAAGCTAGGGTAGGTTTTGCAAAGTAAAGGAGCTATACGGAGTTTCAGCTATTTGGAGAAAACTAATGTGCACTGTGTGTGGTTAGCTAAAGGTGGAAGAAGAAGGCTGAACACCATGAGACTTCAATTGATCATCTACTTAATCATGCATGGAACTAATCTAACATCAATGGCATTGAGCGGTGTGCGATTTTCGACTTCTTGTTTGTGAAAACCCCGAAATAGAGCGAAAATGGTTTGCAATTTGAATTAAGAAAATGAGGCATATGGTATGTATAGAAATGTATGTCACTATGTGTTCAACTTTTCAAAAACAAGCAAACAACCTTCCTGAGGAGCAAAATGCAAGCCCTTAAACATCTGAAATGGGCTTTGCTTAGCAGATAATGGACTTTCAAAGTGTAAAAATGATATCGAAAGTGTAAAGAAGTCGGCACCATGCTAACTCTCCCCTGACCAAATGTGACATTGTCCTGATGGGGTTCGGATTGGAAAGTTAGAAGGAAGTGCCTACCTCTAGTCGTAGCAGTGAAGAGTGGAGTCCTCGTCACAGATGGAGTGAAAGTGCTGCGGTGGAGTGGCTGCAAGCCCCATTGCATTTTCTAGAACATCAAAGGGGAGTCTGCGGGGGCTGGGCGTAGGTCGTCTTGGTCTGTCGGAGAAGGCCGGAGCGGCCGGGCGGGCGCAGGTGGGGAAATCCTGGTGAGCCCGTGTGACTCCCCGAATCACGCATGAGGATGGCTGTTTACGTGTGAGTATGGCGGGTTTGAGCCGTAGCGGCCTCGGTGCAAGTCATCCTCTCTGTGAGGCCGTATGGGCCAATTACAGAATGATTTTTGATGGAGGAGAATGCGGGTTTGCATCCGTTATGGTCCAGAAAGTCTACAGGTGGAAATAGTGATATCTTGCGGGAGCGGTGCGGAAGTCTTTGGGCCAGAGCCGACATCTATAGGGGTGGTATTGGGGCGGAGGGCTCACAGAGGTCACGGAGGGACGAGACGGTGGAGTGTCGGTAGGGCGGGGATCTGGGGACACAGTGCTCCTTGGTAATGCTTCTTGCTGGGTGGCTGCTCCTCAGCTGCTTTATATCAGGCTTAGAAGTATCCTGGTTGGCCGTCCCATGGAAATGAGATGGCGTAGTTAGTTGGGCTCTCGCTTGGAGGTCATCGTGTGATAAAAGTCGATGACAACTCGAGGGTAGTAAAATCGACGAGGGGTCATGAATGGCTCCAGGGAGTACCTCTGCACTAGGAGCATTGAATCTTGGAGCTCCGGGTCTTCAACAAAGGCCGGGAGATCATAATGAACCTCGTCGTGCAGATCCCTCCCATTTGCGATCGACATTCCACTGGGAATAGAGGGCTGCGGTGGAAGAGTGGGCACGTGAAGTGGAGGCATTTGGGGGACGGATCTAGAGGAGGGGCTCCCGGTAGGGCCCGATGGGGTGGTGGCTTGTGGCTCTACGAGGGCTGCAGGTTGAGGCTCTCCCTGGGCACGAGGTGGGAATCTCTTGGACCCGGTGGGGCCTGGAATGGCTAGGATGTGGCGGAAAGGGTGGAGTGGGGCCAACCCAGGTGTGGTATCTCCTTGGGGTGGGAGCCGCGACGGCAGGGGATGGGACGGTGAGGAGGAGGAGCCAGCAGTGGGCCTTTTTGGCTGAAGAGGGGTGGGCACGGCGCGACGGCGTGGTGGGCTGGAGCAGAGGCGGCGCGACGGGGCTTGGATTGGGGCTAGACGGGAGGGGAGGAGCGGCGCACCCTGGGAGCTGAAGAGTGTGCCCTCTGCGAGACTACCATGGTTGGGCGAGAAGGAGAGAGGAGGTGGAGAGGGGACTTGAATTTGGAAATGGAATTTTAAATTAAAGGATAACGGGGAGGTGGAGGTGGAGGTTTATATAGGCTAGGGGTGCGTAAGTGAAGGGTTTGACAGTGTGGCCCTTAAATGCCCATTAAATGGCTTGCTCAAAATTTTTTTGAAGATTAATGGTGGGTGTAGGAAACGAAAAATCGGGCGGAAGATGAAGCGAGAACAACGGAGATGAGCGGTGCGAGGTTCTTGAAATTTGACTGCGAAATCCTCGGGTTGTGAAAATTCGCCCGACTTGGAAATTTCAAGCAACAAAACAACTCCTGCCTCTTTGCGCACAACCAAAACCAAAAGATTATGAAGGCATACTTATAAGTGAAAATTTGCAAGAAAATATGCTAAGAACAAGGGGATTGAGAAAATCATAAATAGAACTATAAGAATAAAGCAATAAAATTCTAACAAAAATTTTAGTGACTTTTGAGATACTGCAAAAGTCACTCCCTGTTAGGCAGTTTCTTGAAATCATGGAGGGTCAAGGAGGAGAAGTCCCTCCATTATGCAAGTAATTATTTATAGCGAGAGTTGAGTTTCTGCCCCTACGTTTAAGCACTGCATATACGAAATGGGTCTTGGGAATCGATGGTGTTGGAGGAGTGGCGATCCGATTAATTCTTCATCAATTGCTTCTTGATCTTCATCAATTCACACTCCTGCTCTCTGCTGATTTGTGCTAACTTTGGAAGTGGGAAGATATTAAGCTCGAAGTCATATTGTTAAGGTAATTTTGCATGACTCCATTCACGCAGTGATTATGGCATTAGATGTGGCCAAAATGGCCTCCCGAGTATGATGGACACTTAGTTGAGTGCCCTACGCACGACTCCGTATCAAGAACTATGCAAGTCCACCGGATAATAAAATTTGTCCACCTTCACCAAAACATCCTCAACTATGCCCTTATGAATTTTTACCGATCGATAAGAAAAGGATAGAGTAATGTTGGTAGGCTTCATCTCCCCCAAACCTAACTGCTTGTATATCGAGTAAGGCAATAGGTTGACACTGGCTCATAAATCCAATAGTGCTTTATCTATACAAATTCCCCCGATGTTAACTGAAATGGTGGGGGATCTTGGATTCTTGTATTTCACCGGGGTCTTGCTCTGAATGATGGCACTGACCTATTCTGTTAGGAAGGCTTTCTTGTCAATGCCCAACCCTCTCTTGACTATGCATAGGTCCTTTAAAAATTTGGCATACATTGGAACCTGTTTAATCATGTCTAGCAGTGGGATATTGACCTTCACTTGCATAACGCGATTAGTGCCAAAGTGCAATTTGAACCACACATATTAGATAGGTTTGAGTACTTTGCGCGTGAATCATGTCATTCATACCAATTGAAGTGTTCAAGTCTTCTTAGTACCACTTATGCCATTTAGAGGGTATTTTTGGTTGTTTTGCAGGTGTTTGCGCACTCTTGGAGTTCAATTTCGAGTCAAATGATGAATCATGAAGATTGATTCCAATGTTCAATCATCAGCTTGACCCGAATCAATGAAAACGAGCGAAAGTGAAGAAAGTGGATACGATGAAAGCCCAGAGGAGTGAAGATCGACAAGCGGGGAATTTTAAGCTGGAGTTGCGAAATTTTTAAGCAGGATTCTTGAAAATTTCGCAACCTTAGTGAAATTGCAACCTATAGCGAAATCTCCAAATTTGGCTAGATCACCACCAGTTCATTGAGCCTTTGTTCTTAGCGAAAATTCTATTTAAGCTACTCACGAAAAAATTTAGCTAAGCTAGCGAAATTTAAGCTAGCTAATGAGAATTACGGCCTTGGCAATTTCCCATTTCGCTAGGCCTTGTCGATTCGCTACCTAGCGAGATTCTTCGACTAGCGAAATGCCTTTCACCTCGTCATGTTTTGTATTTAATGCTAGCAGGCTCAGGCTGGTGTATTACTCTCTTGTCCTTTAACTTAGCCAAGTTTAGGAGGTTTTTGGTATTTTCATGTATTGAGGTGGCTTTATATAAGCCCCTATTTTGTAATAGATAGAAAATTTTGGGGAGAACAATTGGAAGGAGAGAAGAGTTTGTAAGTTTTCATTTTTGTAAGTAAAGTCTCGTATTTTTAATTAGGTTTTGCTTTTCTCCACTTCTCTCCTCTCTCTTACTTTCTTGAGCTGAGTCACCATAACGAGGATGGCAGGCTCAAGAGATGTAGCTAAGCCTCACTTTTCTTTGAAGAGGAAGGAAGCTAGCTTGGTGGTGGGAATATGCATGTTGTCCCTCTTGTATTAAAAGCCATAGATCTTTACATGTTTATGACCCTGTCTTCTGAAATGGGGTTGAATGGCATTGAATGTTATTAATTTGGCCAGCTCTCCATGCTTTGGGATCACAGTGCATACTTAATGCTAGTGCCTTTGTGGTTCTTTAGATGGTCTTTACGAGGAGCCTACGAAATGATATTTAAATGCTAGGGTTCAAGCAGTTAAAGGGCCGTAGATGCATGTTACTTGTGTTATTTCGAATAGAAGTTGATTTGGTGAAGTTTGCTAGTTAACATAAGATCCGGTTACCGCACCTTGGACTATGGGTTGCATGTGTCATACTTGCGAGGATAAAACCGAGGACACTTGTTTGCCCTAACTTGCAAGTTAATGACCTAAATCTTCAAAGATTAACTTTTCACACTTTATTTTCAGTTTTTACAATTTCTCAGTTTTCAACCTACTTCCACTGTTTTTGAAGCAAATCCAAGAGTCGAATAAGCCTTGCAGCCGTGCACTTATGCAAATCATTTTTAGGATGAAAACCCATCCAGTGTTGAGCCACAAGACCAACTATCTTTGCGGTAGCTTGACTAAACGGTAGTAGGAAACAGGTGTATATAAATTTTGTTGATTTTAGCTCAAAATACTGTGGCACGAATCAAGCACCTCTAAGATTTCAGTCTGATTGGAGGCCTTTTTCTTACCTTTTAATGCTTGAGGAAATGGAGGAGGCATGCTCTTCTTCATTGAATCTTCTTTTATAACTATATGTTTTGGCTCCACTTTCTTTTCTTCCTTGGTCTCCTCAACAGGGTTGGGTACTGGCTGATTAACCTGCCTTCCACTTCTCAAAGTGATGATAGCCTTTAAGCCTACATCCATCAGCAGGGCGGTGCTGCGAGACCTATCTCATGGACTCCCTTAGGATTGGGTTGAGTTTGGGCAGGGAATGTTCCTTTCTCTTGTACCTCCAGCAGATTGGTAATCCTAGTGATGGAATACTGTAGATTATCTATTTTTTGATTGAGATCATTTTGGAGCCCATCTATCTTTTTGTTTAGGGTGCTTTCCATAGTATCAATTCTTTGAGCCAATTGTACATTGATTCCCTTTTGCTCTTCCACAAAATCACCTACCACCTTGCTCAAATTTAAAATAGCTTGTTCAACAGGGGATGAGGATGTGGTGGTGGGCGTGGTTGGGAATGAGGATGGTGTAGTGGCTGTGGTTGAGATGAGGAACGGGTGTTATGCAGCACCGGAGGGCATATAAGCGGGGGGATTTGGCTTCAGAGAGATTAGGGTGGTTCCTCCAGTTAGGATTATATGTATTTCCTATATGGGGCATTGGGTGGAGGTTTGCTTCCGATATGAGTGGCACGATGGGGAACATCTCTTCTTGTTGGAAGGGTAGGACACTGTAAAGAGTTGTAATTGAAATCATATGGATTGTTTTTAATATAGTCTTACATGTTTTTATATGAATGTGGATAAATGGGCCCGATGTGGTCAATTTTTACTCATAAATGGACCCGGTGCGATCATTGTGTTATATTGGGCCCCGGATGGGTCATGTGATTGTATTATTGTATAGGTTGGGTTTTGGATAGAGCTCCTCGTACAAAGAAGACTTTATCCGATTTTTGTTAAATTATGGATCCGGTAAATGGGACAGCGATTGTGGTACAAATTCTGATATCCATAGGCTGATGGATGATCAACGGACCCCTAGATTTCGAGGCATCACAAGACTCCAAAAGAGTTGTAACTTGTCATTGATGGCCCTAGGGCCGGATATTCTTGTAAAAGTAGAGGGAGGAGATCTAAAAAAACATATAGAGTTGATTTTCCACAACTTTCTTAGATTGTAATTTTTGTTTTTAATCTTCCGTAAAAGTTTCAGTTCTTTCTCATGCTTGCATGAGTTTTTCCTCTAAAATATCTAAACTCTAGAATGATTAAGTAAACTCACTTCTTGGGGATAATATTGGGATCGAGAGCCGCAATCGAATACTTACGGATATTAGAGTCCACTTTGTACTGCATGATCAGGTATACTTGCGGTGAATTTTAAGTGTCTCCACACCTTAACATTATTCACTTTTTTCTTGAAATATCTTTTTGGTTTTTGCTTTATTTATTTATACTCCATACCTTAAATTTATATTAAAATTATTAAAATTAATAATATTTAAAATAAATTATTTAATTTTTTTTATACATAAGAATATTTCATATATATATATATATATATATATATATATATATATATATATATATATATATATATATTATAATTTCAATTTCTTTTAAAACAATCGTTAACTTGTAAAAATAACCTTACTCCAAATATTTTCCTCAAAATAAAATAAAAATATGTTTTATTTTAAAGTTTAGCGATGTTAAAACAAAAAAATAAATAAAAATTTAAAAAGTTTTATTAATGAAAAATAATACCAAATATTTAAGATTATGAGATAGAAAAAAAAATACCCATTTATTTATTTCTTTGCATATTTGTTCTAAAAATTTATATTTTCCTTTTTTTTTCTTTAATTCTGCTGCGGATAGCCATCATCACTTTGTCTTTGACCTTAAAATTTTAATTTAGTTAAAGTTATATGAGTTTTTATGACTAATTAATAATGATAGGATGTTATCAATTTTTTTTTTACAACTAAACATTTTAGTTACAATGTAGTAATAAGATGTTATGGATTAATATTATAGGTAGAGATAAGTTATACTAAATAGAATAGTGATTAAGTAAATCATTTATGAAATAAATAAATTGAAATAACTTATTTATGGAAATAGGAGAGAAAAATAAAATGAAATATTTTTGTATAATAAATAATGTCGAGAAATAAATAAATGGTAAGAGAGTATTTATGGAATAAAATAGGGTTAAAGGCCATTTTGCCCCTGAACTATGACTCGGTTAATCGACTAATTTTATGTCATTTTGTCACTGCTATGACTTAGTACTTGACTTAGCCCGTCAACTATATATTTTTTTGTGCTTTTGTCCTGACTATGGCTTAAGTATCAGATTTAGCCCCTCGAAGCTAATTTATATTTTTTTTTTCATTTTTAGTGTCGTAATTGTAAAACTCGGGTAAATTTGAATTTTTACAAAAAATTGCAAAACGGTAAATTGCCACTACAGTATAAGTTACAAATATGAAATTTTTCTAGATATCGGATAATGAAACGGATCTCACCATTGGATTCGCCTCGCGAAATTTAGTTATCCAGACGAATTTCGTTGAATTCCAAGACAGTTGGATTCTCATGATTTTCGAGGCGTTGGGCGCCTAGTGGACCCAAAAAACGGGATTTTTGAGAAAAATCTTGAAAGTGGAAAATAAATTAAGTTCAGTTCATTTGAAATAAATTGAACTTGAATCGGGACAAAATAAATTGTTTCGGGGTAAAAACGGACCCGGATAAGTCGGGGACACGTGGCACGAAGAGTGGAGCGAGCCTTTAAGTTATTAGACTGAGGTTAAATAGCCCGATTTTGGGAGGAGAACTCCTCATTTTTAATTTGTTTGGTTTAGAATCAGAGTGAGAGAGAGAAAAGGGAGAGGAGAGAGAGCTTTCAAGTGCTTCTCTCTTCGATCCTCGGAGTCCTGTAGAGACAGGGTCGTCCTAGCGAGTAAAGTTCATCTTGCTCGGCAGGGTGCTGCACATGGGGTACCAAAAGGAAGGATTTCAGAAGAGATCGAGGGGAGGAGATTTTGGGAAATCAAAATTTTCGGGATTAGGAGGTGTTCTTGAGACCTCCTTCGGTTCTACTACGCTCCAAGAGGTAGAGATTCTTCCTATTTTGGTTTATTTTCCACTCTAAGGGATGTTTGGTTGTGTTTTATGCCCTAACGGGCTGTTTGGCCGTGTTTTGCCCTAAGGGGCTGTTTGGTAAAGTTTGGGAATGTGGGAATAGTACCCTGTTTTGAACCTATATGATGTCCAGTTTTTGGAGCTGATTTTCGGTTAGAAAAAGAAGGAATTTAGGCTAATGTTCTCCATGGAAATTGAAGCTGAAGTTGTGAACTTGATGTTAGAATTTTGAATCACTCAAATTGGACCTCTATAGTTCAAGTTATGGTCCATTTCATTTCCGGAATTGTCATAGCTTAGGATATTGAGTTTTTGTGTCCTGGTTTTATGACCTATTTTCGGTTGGGAAAAAAAGCGAATTTGTATTAGTGTCCTTCATGGAAATTGTAGCTGAAGTTGTGAACTTGATGTTAGTATTTTGAATCACTAAAATTGAACCTCTAGAGCTCATGTTATGGTCCATTTCATTTCCAAAATTGTATCCTGACTTAGGCTATTATTTGTTGTGTCAGGTTTGGGATGATTTAGGTGTAGAAAAGAATTTAGATAATTAATCGCTTCATAGAAATTATAGCCGACATTCTGAAATTGATGTTAGGATTTTGAATCACTCAAATTGGACCTCTATAGCTCAAGTTATTGTCCATTTCATTTCCAGAATTGTCACAACTTAGGCTATTGGCTGTTTGTGTCCAAGTTTTGGGACATATTTTCGGTTGGGAAAAAGAGTGAATTTGGACTAGTGTCCTCATGAAAATTGTAGCTGTAGTTGTGAACTTGATGTTAAGTTTTTGAATCACCCCAGGTGGACCTACATAGCGAGTTATGAGTGCATTTTCGGGAGCCCACGGGTAGCCTTGTTTTGACCCCATACATTGTCCAAATTTTGGGACTGATTTCCAGTTGGGAAAAAGAGGGAAGTTGGACTAGTGTTCTACATGGAAATTATAGCTGCATCTGTAAAATTGATGTAGGCTTTTGAATCACCCAAATTGGACCTATACAACTCAAGTTATGGTCCATTTCTTGGGACTGCTACAGCTTAGACTGTTTAATGGTTTGTGTCCATATTTTGGGACTGTTAGGGGACTAGAGTCTGAATTGAGGTCGAAACTATTCTGTGGTCTATTATGGCTTGTTGTGTGGAATTTTTTGTGGGCATCTCTATGCCACAACTGGTCTTGAAGATCAAGTTGTCATTGCTTGAGTTTGAGTGACATGCTTGGTGGTAATTGATTGGTGGTCAATATGTTTATCATAATGCATTGACATGTGATGAGTTTGTGTATGGATAAGACCATTGAATGGCTTGTTTGTAGGCTATTTGTGGACATGTCATGTCACAATTTGGCCTAGAGGATAAAGTATGTCATTGCTTAATTGGTGATGACTTATTAATGTTGATATATTTGCGTGCAAATATGTTGACATGAAATGTGTGATCGTTTGGAAATTTTACGCTGATTGATATAATTGTCCATGATGCATGGGTAAAATTCTCCATATATCATCATATATGGGACTTGGTATAGGCATGAAATGACACATCGCATTGCATATGCACGGGGACATCGCATGAAATGGGTGTGAGTGCATGGTTATAATCAACATTACGTTCGGTGTTTGATTGGGTGGGCTTAGTATTGTGGGACAACGTCCAACATGGTCGCATAGTTGTATACATGAAAATGAAAATATGTGTCGGGTAATAGCAAGTGGGGATAGATACCCCCCTCGGGCGAATGCCCCATTATTTTTGGTTATACATATGTGTCCAACGGTGAAAACTCATGAAAGTGTAAGAAGGTTTGTGAATCCTATAGTGAGACCTCGGAAATTCGCTACCTACAAAAAGACACATGGTTTTGAATATAAATGATGATTAAGGTGTAACATCCAAAATGCTTTTGGTTTGAAAAAGCTATGGCGCCCCTAGGCAGGGTCAGTTGTGACCGTCGGCCGCGGAATACTCATTAGTGTCGAATGACTTAGATACTATTCTAAAATTAGGCGGAGTCTCCTTTGTGCGGGAGGCTGCTTGAGAGTCTGAAACCTGTCCCCGATAGTCGACAATGACCACCTGAGTGCACATATGAATAAAATGAGTAAAAATGGCCACTTGTGCCCCTGCATTAATACTCATAACATAAATATTCCAACCAAATGTATATCTCACATGGTTCAAGAGTTAACACACTACTCTCAATACAAACATATATTAAAATTTCAATTCTAATACATGTCATACATAATAACTACTAAAGCCACAACTGACTTTCTTCATCGGCCTCATGATGAAGTCTCCTCGGCAGCTCCATGTACCTGAAAAATTATTCCCTCGACAGGGTGAGCTATCGCTCAGTAGTGGAATCACCCTAAATGGGTTACTCCCCACCTAAGTGCATATGCAATGCTCCATTGTAAACACACACTCAAGTAAATTCGTGATCCTACTTGAATGTCTAAATGCCCGTTCCCATGTCTCGAGGAGTCCTCAGGCACCCTCACACTTGCCTAAAGCCATGTATGAAGAATATCATTTCAAAACAAACTTGTTGTTCTTGAAAATACACTACTGAACCGGTAAAAATATGGACTACCCTCCGAGGCGAATGTGTTGGAGAACCTTCCAAAACAATACATGGGCTCCTTCGACGTGTAATTGTAGGACCATCTTCCAACACCATTCTCCGGAAAATCATCCTGTGAAATTCCTTTCACAACCATGTTCGTTTTTCAGAAATTTCATGTCATGCACACACACCTAATTTATAGGTTACCTCGGTGCATATGAAATGCATTATGCCATTTCAACACAATTTATATAACACATGCAAATACATCATCATGCATATATTGATATAAATTAAATCACAACAACATGTTATCTTAATTCTCAATCCATTACACCAAAAATTAGCTCACATGGGCTAATTAACAAACCACAACAATGCGATTTGAATTACTCGGCCAAACACGTTTTCTCACAAAATATTTTATGAACACTATTCACGTGAGCGATTGAAACCCTCGGATTCGCGATTAGTGCCAAAGTTCATTTTGAACTATTTATAATAGGTTTTGAGTGCTTTTGTGTGCTGATCATTAATAATTAACCCGATTACATTAAAGGTCCCTATTATTCTACGATCACACATGGCTAATTTTGTAGTTTTACAGGCTATTTATGCGAAATTATTGGTCGATCCAAGCACGAAGAATTCAAGTCAAACTCATCATTCACGGATCAAAGACCCGAAGGAAAGAAAGACGAGAAAAATGCAACAAAATGAAGCCTGACAAATTTTGGTCACAACCTCCCTACTTCGCCATCAAGCATAATTCAAGACTGTCACATGCATCACGCTGTTGTTTTTGTTATACTGCTTTCTTCCTATTTTCATTCCCTTGTATTAGCTTTTAGTTTTAGTTTTTTGGTAATTTCCTATACACCGAAAGCACCTATATAATTCTCGGAAGTCTGCATAAAACTAAAAATGATCACCTTTGGCAATAGAATTCAGGCTGCATTTTTCGCCGTCTTTCCTTTCATTTTCTTTCCGCTACCGCCAAACACTCCTTCGAGGGATGACAACTCGCAGGATGCTCGCTACTATCTTGAATGAAGAGGGCCGTAAGGCTCGGGAAGTAAGGTTTGCATTTTGTTCCCCTCAAGCCACGCAATAGGTTTCCCGACATTTTGTTCCCAAATTTACAACTCTAAGTTTAAAGCTCTTTCGATGTACTTTTTCGCCAATACTTGCAAGATTTTGTGTGGTTCAAAGGTATTCTAGCCAGATACACCGATACCCATTAGTCGCTATTTCACGAGCCACACCGGAGGCAGGTTAAGGGTTATATTTTCACCGTATGCATCCTCATCGATCAATACTGTATCTTTGTGTCTGACGCTATTATTAGATCCACTCGAGATTCATTAGTCGCCTTACGAATCATTGTGATGGGTCAAGGTGATAGATTTTCATCGGTAGGAACCATATAAATGCTAAATAAATAAGCTATCAAAAGGAAAATTATTAGGCTTAGTTTTAAAGTTAAATGAAGATCCTAATGAATCGACTATAGGTCATCCTCCCCAACACGAGGAAATGAACCCGAGGACACTATTCACGTGATAGAAATGAACCCGTGACTATAGGAACCATGTTTCGTGAACACTATTTACATGAACAAAATAAACCCTAAGCCATCAGTTCACTAGCCAATCACTCAACATCTGGGCTCCACTTTTGTGAACCCGAATTTCATGTACCCATGTGGACTTCAGGATTAGTACCCAAATGTGCTATTTTATCCTATTTTTAAGATAGGTTTCAGTGCTTTGTACTAATCATATTAATTAAGCCGAATTGACATGTACAGTCCGATTAGTACTATCGATTTTGTTTTGAGGTTGTTTTTGGTAGTTTTGTGTTTCGAACCTCACCCATCATATCGCTTCGCATTGCACTGCGGATGTTTCAGGCCGAAGCTCGTATGGATTCTACCGATTTCATCAAGCCGGATGAAATGCTGTCGAAACGAAGAAATGCGTGTCGGTCGACGCGTAGAAGCAATGCAGGAGGAACAGTGATTTTCACTATGGCATAGCAAAAATTTTGCAAGGATTGTGAAAATTTTGCAATGGTAGTGAAAATTTCGCAGTCCTAGCGAAATTTTCGCTATGCCATATTTTCGCTATGATAGCGAAATTTCGCTATCATATTAAATTAGCGTATCTAGCGAACATTATGCATAGCTTAAATTCAAAATTTTCGCTTATGCCCGCAATTTTCTATGATAGTGAAATTCACCGCATACAAATGTCACGCTCTCTTTGCGGATCCAAACGACTCGCTTTCAGGTAATTCCCATTTCGCTCTCATCAGAATCATATTATTTGGAAGGCTTTGGTATTTCACACATCTTGTAAGGCTATATAGCTACCTTATGGACAAATTGTAACCCTAACTTTCGCTAACTTTCATTTTTGCCTAGCCTTTTCTCATTCATTTTTCTCTCTCTCTTCTTTTCTTCATTTTACGCCAAAACACACCCTCGAGGATGACAACTCAAAGGATGTTTGGCTAAGCCCCAAAACCTCAAGAGAGAGGGTTGCTAGGTTGGTTAATGGTGGTTCACAGGTGTTCCTCTCTGCTTTATATGAAAGCAGTAATCGCATTTATGTGTTCCAAACTTTCCAACCTAGGGTTTAATGTTATTTAATGTATTTCCTTCTGCTAATACTGCATAGCTTTAAGGTTCAAGTGGTATTCTTAATGGTGTGATACACGACATTCACAGATGTCATTTACTTGTTTCACCGAAATTAGGTTAAATGGATGTATTTTCAAACTAATAACATTAAATGCTCAAGAAATGCTTGCCTAAATAGAGTGATTTTAAGGGTTGGTTTCTAGTTAAACAAAGATCCGCTACATGACTATATGTCATTTTGCCCTAATGCGAGGAAATAACCCGAGGACACCTTTATAACCTCATTTTATCAAGCTTAGTGACCCAAGACTTCAAGGTTCATCCCACACCTTATTTAAATTGCTTTCGCTTAGCCTAGTGACAACAACACCCATGCTTTTTAATGCAAATCTAAAATCCAAATGAAAGCCTCTACCATTTTCAACCATGATACAAATCATTTCGTAGCATGAAAACCCATCCCCCCGTGTCTCGACCCTAGATCGCTATACCGCAGAGAGTCGACTACTTCAGCAGGAGGAAAATAGGAAACAAATTTTGTTGATTCCGATCACCCTACCGTGGCACGCCGACACCCTCGTGGTCATATTGAACTGCTCTCAGATGTTTTGTACTGGGGTAGAGCTCCCCGTACAAAGGAGACTCGGCCTCGATTTTCGGGAGTGGTGTCTGCCACCCAAGATCCACGAAGCTTTCCGCGGCCGACAAATGGCCAACCCGGACCCCCGGATAGTCGCTGCACCCGACCTAGATCGCATAATCTTCGTTAGGAATGTGAATCAGGAATATGACCACGTATGTGCACTTAGCGGAGTAGCCTCAGAGGAAGTTTACTCATCGGGCGAGCTCACCCTTTACGACTCCCTATTTTCGTGCACAAGGAGTACACCGATGCACGACACTCACTTGAAGTCGCAGTTATGAAGAAAGTCGGGTTTGGCTTTGTATTCATTTATGTAAAGATGCTTGGAACAGACTAGTTCTAGCTTGTATTTTGTGTAACAAGAATTGTAATTAAATTCTTATGGGACTGTTTTAAATGAGTATGGATAAAAGGGCCCAGTTGGGCCACTTTTACTCATAAATGGACTCCGTAAGGCCATTGTGTAAGTTATATCAGCCTCTGGACAGTCATGTTATCAGATATCCTACAGATTGTATTTTGGGTAGAGCTCCCCATACAAAAGTGACTGTCCAATTTTTGTTAAATTATGGGTCCCGGTAAAGGGGACACAATAAGTAGTATTGCGTTACTCCGACATCCACAAAGTTACGGTCGGGATTTGCCAATAATGGACCCTGTGCTCGGGGGTGTCACACACACGAAACCAATATTCTTTCCTTTCTTTTCATATGAAGTTGATGTATGAAAATTTTAAAAAAAGATTTAAAACATATACAATGTGACGCCCCAAATCCCGGGGTCCGCCGACCACCCACAACCCGTAAAAGCTCAGAACGCCGGTGACCCGACATCCTTCATGGTGCAACCCGTAGTCTCCTTTGTACTCTAGGAGCTCACCCTTAGTACATAACCCGTCCCACATCCAACGACCCACATAGGTCCAAATGAGAGTAAATAATGGCCACTGAGCCCCCGTGATCAAGCCACCAACCAATATATCCCAACCAAATACATATCTCATGGTTCAAGAGGTCGAGCACCACTTTTATACAAACATATATCAAAAATTCTAGAATTCTAATACATGCATACATAAGAAAACCAGCTTTACAACTCCTGGGCTTTCTTCTAAAGTACCATGATGAGTCGCCTCGTGCGCCCCCACCGAAAATATCTCGACCGGTGAGCTAATGCTCGCAGTGGAATCACCCTAATCGGGGCTACTCTCCACCTATGCATATGCAATGCCCAATGAAACATACATTCAAGTAAATGCGTGATCCTACTTGAATGCGTTCACATGATCAACTCATATCCCGAGTCCTCACAGACTCCTTCACACTCGCCTAAGCCACTATGAGAAACCTTATTTTCAACAAAATGTTTGTTTCTATTTATGGAAACCCTCCAATATAAGTAGTGGATCGACTGATGTTATATTTAAGTGGACAACCCTCCGATGTATATCAATCACTCGACTCCGACGACATTGATATTTTATACGGACTACCGAATTATATTTTTAGTCAACCCGAAACCATTCTCTCAAGAATCACCTCATGCACTCAATTCTATTGTTCTAGGTGCCCCAAATTCCATATGGAATGCATGATGCCAATTCCAACACAATTATATAACACAAGTAAATATAAATCATGAATATATTCACATAATTTAAATCCACACAAACATGTTATAATTTCACATTCCATTATACCAAAAAATTAGCTCACGGGCTAATTTATGTCCACGAGCAATTCACTTTGAATTACTCAACAAAACATTACTATTTCACAAAAATATTTTGTGAACACAATTTATATGAACAGTTGTAACTCCTGAAACTGCTCCCAAGAAGTCAATAATCATCTGCTCACTTTGTGAACTGACCACCTACCATTTCTCGGCCCCACAAACCAACACATGATTTATTTGACAGCACAATCCAACAACCCAAACCGGGCCAGGTTCAAATAACACGCACAATTTGGGCTTCAAAAATTACATCACCCTGGGCCCCCAAGCCGGATCGATCAAACTACTGCTCAAGACCTCAATCCAACTGAAACATTATAAAATACTTAAATAAAGTGTAAAACCTAAGTAGGATAAATCCCCTACCTCACGGAGTTTGTCGAAAACTCCTAAAACCGGTGTCCACGTGCAGTCTCTCCGAGCGTGAGTAGCTTCCTTCGCCCGAAGACTCGACTATCTGACGGGCTCGATATTTTTGAGAGAAGTCTCACCTTCTCACACTAGAAACGACATTTCCAAATCCTCTGGTCCATCTCTTCCTCCCAGCACGTTTTTCCCTTTTGTCTTGCAATTTTGGAGAAGGTCACTATTCATTGTTTGTCTTTTTCCACTTAAAACAATTCAAAAATGACATCTATGTCCTTCTTTCCCCAATTTTGACACTCGGCACTATCTCAGCCGTCCATTTTCATCATTTCTCTACTCATGCCACTTATGGCACATGAGTACGTGTTATATGTGACTTTTGTCACATTGAATATCGTTTTACAAAGACTAAAATGCGATGCCTCAAAAACGTGTCAACTCCGATTGTCTCTAATTCACTAAATTCGACGCGGTTAGCTAGATTTCATGGCATTTCCATTCCAATCTGGTGAAATTCGCTTCGCCATCCGGAGATCTAGAAAATAAATTTCGGATTTTTGATCGAAATTACGATTTTCGCTCTTTCCGTGACCGAAATTCTGCCCACATTCTCCCTCTCTTAAAAGGAATTTCGTCCTGAAATTCTAGACAATCACAATCAATCACATGCATATGCAACATGCACTCTACCATGCATGTAAACTAGTCATTTCAATATTAAACGACTAAACTACGTACCTTCATCCCTAAACAAGAAGGGATAGTGGCCCGCATAGTGTCCCTCGCCTCCCACGTCGACTCCACTCCATAAGCATCGCCATAGCACCTCACTAGCCTCAAGGTCTTAAGGCCACAAAACTTGACGATCACTTCGCTATCCAAATGCACACTGTCCCTCCTCAAAGGTCCCATCGTCAACCTCAATCCGCCCTCAACCACCACATGAGCCTGGATCCGGAGTATACTCCCAGTGAGCACGGAGACATGAAATGACCTGCGACACCCGACATGTCGCGCAGAATGCCAACCCAGACGCACAACGTTTCTATCCTCGAGTATCTCGAAGGCCTAATAAACCCTACGATACAACTCTTCCGTGTCGATCCGACCACTCCTCTTGTAGCATCACCTCAAGAAAACGTGATCCCCAACTCGAACTCTAAGGGTCGATGTCGCACATCCGCATAGCCTTCCGCGGCCCCGAGCCGTGAGAAGACGCCGGCCGAATCAAGCTCACCTTCCTGAGGTTCTAATCGCATCGTGACCAGCCGACGCGAGCTCTCTCCCACCCTGGGCTCAACATAATCTGGACTCATGGTCTCCCCATACAATGCCTCATATGGTTAATCCGTATACTCAGCCCCTCGGCAACCGCTTGCTGCAGCGAATTCCACTCAAAGTGCTCTTCCTAACCACCCCGATGATCCAGACGCATGCTCAGCGATGTCCTCCAACACTCAGGAGAAGGTCCTCTAAGACTCCACTCCATCTCGCTTCGAGGGTGGAAAGCTATACTCATCGTCGCCCATTTTGCCCAAAGCCCTTGAAACTCTTCCAAAAAGGGAGCCGTAAACCCTGGTCCCTATCCGACACTATGGACAGGCCACCGGTACTCCATGTAGCCTGACCATCTCTCGAATATACAACTAGCCAGAATTCTCCAAGGCGAAGGTCATTCGCAAGAAAATGTGCCTAATTTCATGAGCCTGGGCCCACTATCACTCCATATCAGGTCATGCCTTGCGGCGCCCGTGGCAAGTGGGTCACAAAGTCCATCGTGACGTGCTCCCACTTCCACTCCGCCCACCTCACGTATCAAATAATTTCGCCGGGCTTCCTGGCTCAAATTTTTAACTTGGTCGGACATCGTGAGACATCGTCGCACGTGTCCTCTTTACGTGTCTCTTCATCCCGCTCCAATAAGATCGATCACTTAAGATCCCAGACATCTTCTCGTACACTGATGCACTCCGTGAAATCGAGAGCGTTGAACCCCTCGAGAATCTCTTCTCTCAACAGTCAACTCGGGGAACCACTACCCGCCCCTATATCGAAGACTACCATCCGAGTGGGACTGGCCCACTTCTCACAACTGCGACCTGATCGCACTATTCCTCGACGGACACTATCTCTACGCCCCACCGACTCAATCACTCGCTCAATGCAGATGGTGTAGCCACTAAACTCCCCAACGCACTGAATCGTCACCATCAGAGCCCAAACTCGTCCCACAACCTCGGCGCATCCGCAACTCCCGAAGCCATACGCCAGCTACCGCCGTGACTCGACCGAGTGCATCGCCACCACATTCGCCTTACCAAGATGGTAATGCAAAGAAAGTCATAATCCTCTGTAAACTCCATCCACTAAGGTCAGCCTCATGTCGAGGTCCCACTGCGTGAAAATATACTTCAAACTTTTATGGTCTGAGTACACCTCGAACTCCTCACCGTATAGTGGCGCCAAACTCACAACTAAGACTAAGGCCGCTAACTCCATGTCGTGCGCTGCACCCGCTCATGATTCTTCAACCGATGGGAACCATAAGCTATTACCTCCCGTGATCGCATCAAAAAACACATCCCAATCCCGCCTCGAGGAATCATAATACACTGGTACTGCCCCCGTCCGGACTATCAAGATGGGAGCCGGCAAGTCTCCTTCAACCCCGGAATGCCTCTCGCACGGCCATCCCAATCAAACTTCGACCTCCGGTCAACCATAAAAGCTACTAACCGAGAAATCCCTCTCAATGAATCCGTAATACCCGTAAAACCTGAAACTACGTATCTCTCGAAGATCGACTTCTCGGCCTCTCCTAACTCATCATGGCCTCGACCTTCTCTGGCCTACTAACACGCCTGATGCCGACACCACGTATCCAAAAATCACCTCAAGCCAAAACTCGTGACTTATTGAACTTATACAACCCACACATCCTCCAACAATCCAGAAACGAACCCTCAAGTGATACTCATGCTCCCACTGATCGAGTAGATCAAGATGTCATCCACGAAGACTATGACAACCTGATCTGGGGATAGTGGTCAAAACACTTATGCATGAGGTCTATGAATGCCGCCGCGCGATTCGCCAACCGGGCTGGGCATCACTATAAACTCAGCGCCTATAACGCACCCCAAACGCCGCCTTAGGATATCCGCCTCTAACCCTCTCGCTGATGGTAACCAAGGCGTAAGGTCTATCTCTGGAGTGCATCGCGCTCCTCTCACCGATCAAACAAATCATCAATCCCTGTAATGGGCACCGATTCTTGATCTAACCCGTTTTTAACCGCTTCAGAATCAACAATGTCAAGGGTCTTTCTGGCTTCTTCTTCTTCGTAAATAGAACCAGAGCGCCCATGGTGTGCTTCATTGACGAACCCTCATTCAAAGAGCCTCGTGAATCGGACTCCGAGCCCTGCTGGGAATCTAACTGTGCCATCCTACGGTCATACATATGTGGGTGAAGTACTGTGGTGTAACTCGACACCCGGTCTACTACCCTCCGTGGAGGTAGTCCAGTAGCGTGATCTAGAAACATCCACATACTCGCAAATCCACTCGAGGTAGATATAAGTCCGGTCTCTTCTCGTCCTCTGTGTAAGGCTTCAGCCTAACTCACCAACCGTCCTGACACCCGACTCAGATATCGTCTGGGGCAAAATATCATGTCAGTCTCCCCGAAATACCACACGAAAATCGCCCCGCATGTAGGCGAACCGTCTGCACGTGTCACAATCGATAACGACTCGTAGTCGTTTCAAACAATCCATCCCCTGTGGATGACATTGAACCTAACATGTCCATGATCCTCAGGCCCACTCTGAGTAGAGTCCCCGAGACCTGGGAACCCAATCGCTGCCATCATCCCTATTCTCGCCCAATCCCTGGGCGCGGGAGAACTCACATGGCCAAAGGCCCTCCAAGGTCTTAACCTCTAAGCCCAACTCTATCACAATTGATGTAGCAATGAATGAATGCGGACGCACTTAATCAAATAACACTACCTACAGGCGAGATAGCAAAAAACGCACTCAGAGAACAGTCAGTTAATCACTTCAATTTACCGTGTGATAGCGAGACACGCCCGGGACTCGATGTCCTGCCCTCAGGCCTCCCGCTCACCCATACTCCCAGCCTCGGCCCGCCTCGAGCCGTGAGGTGCTGTAGCTCCCTCAAAACAGACTGCCTTCCGGGCCTATACCGTGGCCGTGAGGAACGACATCCTTCCTATCTCGCACTGACCGGGACTATGCCGTCCCAAACCCTGGGATCCTCCCCGGGGGCAATCCTCCTATGTGTTCAGTTACAATGGTAAAGACAATTCCACCCGTCCGAAATTTCGACCGCAACTCTCATTTGTCCTCGACCGATGGTCGCGACTCGGGACCCTAGTGAACTAGAAGTTTCCCGCTTTTTCCTTAACCGAAGAAGACTGACCGTTCCTCCTCTTGCTACTAACACTGCATCCCGAGTGCTCCGAGCATCCTCTCTCTTCTCTCTCTACGGTCAAAATCCCAACTACGGAGTCCATCCCTCAGCGGTCCTCATCCCGGCCGTAATGGACAACTTCAAATTCCATTCTCACCCCAAAATGCCCAAATCTCTGGGACCATATAAAAAAGGGCACCTCTTGGTCCCTTCACGGTTAATCATCGAATTACTGTGATACCAAAACACACCATAAAACCCGAAGATATCAGTCCCGAGATCAAAACCAAACCTCAACATAGTCCGAGACTGCCCGAAAATAGTCCAAAAAATCCTGTCCTAATAGTCTGAAAATAGTCCCTAAAATTCAACCCGAACTGTCTGAAAATAGTCTCGGGTTTCAGCCCGACCGGCCCGAAACAAACCCAAAATTCCTGTACCTATACTACCCAAATGTGATGACCCAAAATCAGTGTCCTGTCGACCACCACAACCCGTGCATACTGGTTTCATACCAAGAGACCCATACAGAGTAAAATGGCCATATTAGCCTTAATACATCCATACTCACAAAAATCCAACCAACTATATTATAATAATTTAAGAGAGTTATTACATCACTTTACACAAACATATATTAAAATTTAAATTCTAATACAAGTTATACCAAAAAACATCAAAGCTGTAACCGTTCTTTCTAAAATTCGCCTTTAATAGCCGCCGTCTTCCCAACAATCTCTCGTACCTAAAATAATGATCCCTCAATGTAGAAGCACGCCCGTAGTGAAAATCTCCTACATGGGTTACTCTTCACCTAAGTGCACATGCAATGATTCAACACAAACACACACTCAAGCAGATAAATGACCCTACTTGAATGTCTACATGTCCAATCCCATATCTCGAGTCCTCACCGACTCTCTCACGCTTGCCTAAGCCAAATGCGAGAAAAACCTCGTTTTCATTGCTTTCATACCATACATTCACGCCTAATTTTCTAGGTTGCCCCGGTGCATATGAAATGCATTATGCCATTTCCAAACCACACATGTCAATATATCAATTATGCATATATTAACAAAATTTACATACATACTACATGTTATTTAATTCACATCAATAACATCAAAATTAGCTCACTTGAGCTAATCAACAATCAATTTTTATTCCAATGGCTCTTCCACAATTATATTTCATATAATTTAAACACTCATGTTAACACATTTAATTTTCATGCATTAACATATTATTCCTCACATAACTCAAAACAATTCATACTAATATATAAAACATGTATATATTAACATAATTAACTCACATAGATCATGTTATTCAATTTGCAACCAATAACACCAAAATTATCTCACATCTATTCAATCAATCAAGTAATTCATTTAATCACCCAAAACACACAAAATCACAATAACAATACGTGAACAAAGTGAAAGTCCTAGGCTTCCAAGACCGCCTTCACGCCACACTTAGGGGATCTTCTCACTCGGTTCAAGTATTTTGAGACCGCAAACATAGCTAATTCAAGTCTCAGAATATCCCTAACAATTCACATGGCTCTTAGCCAAAGAATAACACAAATAGGAGAAGACCCTTGCCTCTTGGAGTTGTTGGAACTGCACCAAATCAGCGTCCACGCGTAGCCCTCGCTGCGTAGAACGACTTTACTTCTTGGCTCAAAGCGAACCGACGGTCCGAACGGCGGGAAATCTAGAGAGAAGCCACTCTCTCTCTCTCTCTCTAAAAACTCAAACCAGCACCTACTACACGATTTGCTCTTTTTTTTTGGAGAAGATAGCTATTCATTTTTTGTCTTATACTCATTTAGCATTTCAATAATTCCCATCTTGTCCCTTTAGCTTGATTTTTGACACATGGCTTAATCTAAGCCATTCATTTCCATCATCTCACTAATCATGCAACATGTGTCACATGGGTACATGTAGTAAAGACTTTCACCACATCACACAATCTTCTACAGGCGCTTACTCAGACTGACACTCCTATGTCTCGAAAAACGTGAAATTCGACTGGCTCTAAATTCGACGAATTGACGGGTAGCTAGATTTCGCGAGATGATTCTAACTGAAGTCCGTCATTATCCGAGATCTAGAAAAATTTCTTGATTAAATTACCATTTTGCCTTTTTAGAAAAATTGATTTTCTCGGGTTTCACACCAAAATTTTGAACTAAAATTTACAACTCCTCATGCTCCTAAGAAAACCTCAAGCCATTTAAACACCTTTAGCTAGAAATAACACAAGTAGAAAATTTCTACCCGAAACATCGAACCCAAGATTTTGGTACCTACACGTAGCCCTCAAGCAGTGAATCAACTTGCCTTCTCGCCTCGATAGAAACTCTACGTCCGATTTCATAGACTTAGAGAGAAGTGAAGGGAAAAAATACAAACAATCTCTCTCTCTATTCTTTGCCTTCCCACGCCTTTTTTTGACTTTTTTTTTTTTTTTTTTTCGTTTTTATCCTTTTAAATTTTTTTTTTATTATTATTGCCTCATTTGGGTCCGTTTCTACCCCAAAACAATTTATTTCTTTCGCTCAATTTATTTAAATGAACTTAGCTCAGTTTCATTTTCTCACTTCCGGCATTTCATAAAAATCCCCGTCCCTAAGCCACCGGCTACTATCACCTAGGAAAATCGTGAAAATACTTTGTCCTTTAATTAGATGAAACTTTTCTGGGACACTAGATTTCGCGAGATGAATTTAACGGTGAAGTCCGTTTCGTCATCCGAGATCTAGAAAATTTCCAATTTTCAATCGAAATTACCATTTTACCATTTTTTGAAAATTCGAATTTTCTGGGGTTTCACATATTCACTGATATTGGGCTAATCCCCTATACTATAATGTTTTATAGAACATGGTGATATTGGAATAAAAAAAGAAGCTAACAATAGAAGAAATGACCAAAGTAGAGAATGCAAAGAAAAGTGTATAGTAGATTGGTCTTAGGTACGCAACGAGGCTTAATTTATGTTATTTGGTAGAAGGTCATAAGAGCTTTAAGGAGTCACGCTCAGAGCTTAACCCTCGAAGACCGATCAGGTGCCTGGGTACTCCGCGGTAGGAGCCCTTTCGCCACGTGGCAGACCAAGTCTCCATTCCAAAAAATGAGAGCTCTTAAAGTTCCGATTTTCTGGCTATCACGGGCCCGAAGCCTCGGCATAAAAAAGGAGCTGCCGAGGCAAAAAGGGGGGGATTGGAGATAGATTGAAGAGAAGGAGAGATGGATAGAGAGATATTGGTGAAGACGGATTTCGGGAGATCACGAAGACAACTTCTTTTGTATTTCTTTCTAATTGCAGGATGTTGGAAATCTTCAAATGTAAATGAAAAATCACTAAGAACTAACTTTTCTCTCTAGGGTTTTGTCAACCCTAACCGCACCATTATGGATTAATACTTTAATTATGTTTTATTTAATATCGATACATGTTTCTATGGTTGTTTTACTCCTGAATTTAATCACATGTCATTCTTTGGCCAATAGTGGCATGCTAATGCTAAGAGTCTGATACCGAGAGATGATGACTCGTAGGATATATAGCAACATTTGTCAACCAGGAATGTAGATATCCCATGTCTAAGTGTGGCACTAGGGTTTGCACATTCATGCACCTCAAGTCGAGGGTCAAGCAGAGATGCAATACACCTCACTAGAGAGATAGGCAACTATATCTCGAGAGAGAATATCTTGTAGGCACGTATCAACCCAATAAAATCATATATATATTAAATAAATCGCTATCTAGGTTAAAATCTATCAGGTGTGGTAGGTGAAGGCAAAACTCTAGGTTTCCTCATCATTACCTTAAACCGAAACTTTAATATTAGGCTTTCTTTAATTCAGTTAATTTATTCCTAATTCTCTACAAGACTGGATCCAAATATTGTCTAGGTCACTAAATCATTACTTAGCACGCTTCTGTTCGTGGGAATGAACACTTGACTAGCCATTACTCTGTGTGAACTCGAGGCGTATTCTATACGCATCTGCCCACATTTTTACCAACTTTTACACGTCACTTTCAACCCACAAGTTTTTTTGGCAATCTGTCGGGAGAAGTTTAGTGTTGATATTGACAACCGTGCCATAGATTGTAATTTGGATCTATTTTATTTTATTTAGTTCTTTTTACTTATTAATTTTAATTTTAATTTTTTATTATCCTTCATTTTAGGTATTATGCCTTATTTCATCTATGCTGTGACTTGGTCTCGACTTCGTACTTGTGATTTCAGGAAAGCACTTAGTGTGCATGCAAAGACAAGATCGCAGGGAATTACTTCCATTCAATCCTAAACCAGAACGGACTTTACATCGATTACGCAGAAAAGCACACACAACCCAATTTGAAATCATTCAGAATGAAAAGGATGAAGGACAATTCTAAGAAGGAATGAACCACAGGTGGATCAAAATGGATGGAATTATAGAGATCAGGCCACTCGATCATTTGTACAACTTGATAATCCACATATGCTACTTGAGGAGTTCGCCTTACCACCTATAGTTGTTTAGTTAGCTATACGACGACCACCCATTCAAGCAAACAACTTTGAACTGAAATGAGTAACTCTGCAAATGCTCCACAATATACAGTTTCATGAGTTGCCTAGTGAGAGTCCGAATGCGCATCTGACCAATTTTATCGAAGTCTATTACAGCGGCGTATAACAAAATGTAATAGCTCTGATCAAGGCCTTATTCCCACTATCAATTTTAGCATCGAAAGGTTATACTTGCTGACTAGCTGAACGTCAGATTCCATTACCTCATGGAATGACTTATGTAGAAATTTCTAACCAAAATTTTGCCAACCGTAAAGATCGCATACAAAAAAGAAATTAAATACATGCGCATAATTCGAGGGAGGACTCGCCGGTGCCTGTGGAGAGATTTCATGAGTTACTGAGGAGATGCCCACATCACAGGTTGACTACGTGGATGCATGTGCACACGCTTTATAATGGTTTAAGCAATTAAGCTAGGACAATCATTGATGCCTCAACAGGAGGTGCCCTGATGAAAAAAACTACAGATCAAGCTTATGAGATATTGGAGGATACATCCATAAATTCTAATCAATGGCCTGGATAGATCAAGACTTAAACTCTCAGCAGGAGTGCATCGATGAAATAAAACGCGATAAAATGTACGCCTATGTGCGCAAGTGCACGTGTCGCCTACAATATAGTGTACTCATGGTACTGATATCAACTACGTGGATGTGTAATGACTACAAAGGTTATGCTTTTTAGATAATATCCTAATAGACGATTTGCATGCTGTAAATGAGTATGTAAATCGACTAAGCTATTGATTCTAATGAATTGTCGGTATTGAGTACTAGTGGTTATATCTCCGGCCAATGCTCAATGGATTATTTCATGATGCTATTGCTCAAATATATTTATCATTCATCGACAAGAGGTGATCTTACTTTACGAGATATCCTCTCGAGGTATATCCGCCATCTCGTGGAATAGATTTGAGTATATCTCTATCTCAACTGATATTCCGAAATGCTTAAATGTTCTAAATCTCCCGTGATGCCACCTTCAGGATCTAATATTCTATTTAATGATTCAACTCGAAAAGCCATTTACCTGCATCCTCGATAACCTCATCTCGAATCTTTGATCTCCGTGGCAGGATTATGCCAATGTCAAGCGACATCACCATATATAATTAAATCATAGACGAGAGCAGATGAAACAATAGAGCAATACTTGAACAATATAAAGTACTAACTTTTAATCCATCACTACGACGTGGTTCAACAAACCCTAGATATATCCTAAACATACCGAATACCGAATATGAAAATGTTTAATCTAAAAACACTGTTTCCATATCCAAAATAAATGGAAACAATACAAATCCGCACTGGCCGAATCCAGGTCACCTCGCTCGAATTCAGGTTCTCGCTCGTACGCCCGACATACCCCCGATTTCTCGGAGCCATTCGCACTTTAAATGATGGGGTGCAGATCTCGAAATGACGCTTAGATGCAGAATCGCCGCGACGCTGAGACGCCGCTGACGCCGAGGCGCCAATACGCTTCAATGTTGACTGCGATTGTTGCACCCAACGCCGCGGATGTTGGGGACGCCGCGCGACGCGGGGACGCCGCGACGTGACAGCCACTTTCGCTTTTGCTCCTCATCGCTTCCAAAACTGCCTACCACCGCTCTTGCTCCAATGAATTTTATCCAAACCAAACACCAACCAGAGTCTAGCCACAAAAACTATGAAATTAATATAAAATAAACCCCGAAATGAAAACCGACATGAGTATAATATGAGTGTTTGCACTCATCACACCCTCAACTTAGTTTCTTGTCATTCCTGCCAAGAATGGACTCTAAACCTAACACGCACCCCTACGTGACTACGTGACCAACACAAACGTAGTAATGCACATGAAAAGTAAAGGATCAATCGACCGACCCACGCCGTTGCTTTACCAGTTCACAGATGCATACAAGTGTTCGACTTTCTGAAAACTCGCTTGAACTAGTGGAGTGACTAGCGCTCAAATTCCATGGTACTCAGCCAACCTTTCCCAATGACCTCAGCGCGTATAATGAATGACCTCAAAGGTATGCCTAGTTCGACACCCCCCAAACTTAAGCTCAAATTTACCTATTTGGAAGAAGCTAACTAGAAAGGATAGGAACGCACCTATTTTATTCTTGTCAAAATACCTAAAACTTTCTAAGTACCAAAAGAAATGGGAAAAAGACCAGTGCCAAGAAGTTTTAGGGGCTGAAAGGTTCCCGTGAGCTGGGATCCATCAGACTCCCACCACTTGCTGCCAAGTGGCACTGCATTAAGTCTCTTCCAAACTTCACCCCTAACATCAACCAAACTCAAAGGCCCTAGGTCAGGAAAATGCATCTTCTCGTCCCATGTAGCAAGTAAAGTGAAGTCACTGACCCCAAACATTGGCTTAGGCATTGTGCTTGAAAGGCCCCTGACTGTACCCTGATTCCGAATGCGATCCACTTATTCTAACTCACCTGACTCTTTTAGACTTTTTCTTCTTCTTTTTCATTTTATTTTATTTTATTTATTTATTTATTTTTTGTTGGGGCTCAATGGCAATTTGATTGTAACCGGAGTATCCATCCAAAAGCACAAGATTCATGACCTACGACCGATCTAGCATCCGACCAGAAACCAAGAATGGGAATGATCTTTTCGAGGGCTTACCAATTTTCTTCGATAGTCATCACAAATCCTCCACCCAGAATCGTTCGAGAAGGCGTAAGATGTTGTTTTCACCCCGAGACGCTTGTTCCTCCTCTTCTAGACTACTTGAACTGCTTACCGATGATCATTCGAAATGGGGTAAATCACCCATTCCAGCCATTTTAGAACTCCTTCCACTACCTCCTTCATCACACGATTTGAACCTCCGCTGCCCACCGGCTGGGTTTATGTCCATCTTATAGTAAACACGATGCATGCACATAGAAGGACTAATCCTTTAGATCGGCCAGAGATCATCCGAGTGGTTGCCTGTGGATCTCGAAGGACCTCAATAACTTCTTCTTCCTCTAGTGCGCCAAAGATGCTGAGATAATCACGCAGCGATCTCGACCCCATGCATGCAGCATATTTCTAAACACAGTAGTGAGGTTTTGTTCCACTGGTGGTTGCTCAACCGATGGACCGCGCTTTAGCTCCTTCCTGGGTAGATTCAAGTATTTTCTCTTCATGTGTCCAAAGAGTCCATCCATTTAACATATTCTTCCGCCTCTTCGCCAGTTCTCGCATTCCTACTCTCCACTAGGCTTAGTCTCCCAGGGTCGTGAGACCACTCGACTAGACACTATAGCTCCCATTATTTCAGCCATGCCATGAAGCAAGTATCACTCTCTACTGGGTGTCTCACTGCTTCAAACACATTGAACTTTACTCACTTTTTGCACTTCCCGCCCGCCTCCGAACATCAATCATTGCCCCCGCCAACATTAAAACCTGGGCCTACCCAAGATTATGGGTATTTCTTTATCTTCTTCCATATCTAACACAATGAAATCATGGAAGATAAACTTGTCACCTTTACTAAGACATTCTAGTTACTCCCTTGCGCTTCAGCACCCATCTCAGTCGGGAGGATCGAGTCAAGGGCCTCACCTAATCCCAAACGCTTGAAAATGGATAATGGCATAAGGTTAATACCGGCACCCAAATCACATAGGGCTCAAAAATAGCATTTTAATGGGTGCGATAAGAAACCGGCTGGGTCCTCGGAATGCTTCGGCGGCAAAATTTTCTCCGGCATGACACCGCATTCCCTAAGTTAATCGCTTCAAATCAATAATTTCTCTTCGGGACAGGATGTCCTTCATGAATTTAATGTGAATCGGGCATCCGCCTAAGGCATCGCAACGGATATCGATGTGTAACTTCAAGACGCCTGGCGAATTTAGTGAATTGCTTATCCATTTATGCTTCGAGACGCTGCGGGTATGGAACCGGCAGTCGGGCCTCGTCAGCAGAAGTTCTCCGCCGACCGCTTTCTCCCAGGTCGTTCTTCGTCAGATCGCTCTTCGCTCCGCCGAATGACCTTCTCAACCTCTATTCCCTCTATAACTCAGGATTTCCTCGTCTCAAAGTTCTACTAATTTCTCAAAGATAACCATGACATGTTCATTACCGCCTGCCTCTTGGCCAGCATTTCCTCGAAAGGTTTCTGTAAGGAACCCTACGCTTTCCGCAAGTTTGCCATTTGACCCATTTGTGCTCTCCAAACTTCTCACCGCGGCCGCTTGATTGTTCAACCCAAGCTGTTTCACGCATGTTTGCCTTCAAGGTCTCATTCATGAAAGGAGCGGGAGTTAACATCTCGCAGAGCTTGCTCTAAGCTCCAAATTTTTCAGAGGGTGGTTCACTAGTTCGGTTTGATGGGTAGTGTTCTAATCGTTCCTCCATCCATACCTCGATTATTCGATTGCTCGTCTGATTATCGCCCACCGTCTTGATTTTGATTCTGATAACTATTTCCCCCATAGGGTCCTTGCTGCTGTGATTGATTCTGATTGAATCTTGACACGCATCGTGGCCCTTCTACTATAGGGTTTCCCGATCGACATTCCGTGTCGCCAGGCTTCATTTCCACAAAATTCATAACTCCTACTGGTCAGCTCCAGATGGCATTTGCCGTTTCGTCGCCATTCAATCAAGTGCGAAATAACTGCCACATGATTTAACCAAATTGTCGAGGACCACTGGCCTGTGCTACCCACCGCTTCCCTAGCAGCCCTCTCTGGCCACCGGTTTGTATCACAAAAGATCTCTAAGATTTCATACGCCCCGGTCTCGTGGTTTTCTTCATCAATGCCCTCCACCAAGTAGTCAATCATCGTCGAAGGCATTTCGCACTGACAGGAAAGTATGGACTCAGATCCATCCGTCACGGCAGGGCACTCCGCAAAGAATTTCGTGAAATCCGTCCTCATGCCCCTCGCCGTGTTCTCCCTCAGTTGTCCAATAAGTATTGATCTCTCGCACAAGTCAGGCAATTTTCATGCGTAAAGAACTTAGTCGAAATTTTTTGCACTAAATCATTCCATGTGTTGATTGAATCTCGTGGTTGACCTGTTAACTAAAGGCTTGGCCTCTATCTCCAAGTGAAAGTGGGAACAAATCAAGAACCCGAGAGCTTTCCAAGAACTCCCATTGTACTGGAGTAGTATAGCAAACTTCAAGGCTAGTCAAATGCATGTTCTGCTCTCATGGGCAGTCCATGAAACAAGATATTCTAAAGCATCCGCATCAGACTGACTTCAATTCGAAATTGCTCGCTTGAATAGGTGGTTTCGCCTGATAGCCGCCCTAACAACAACAGGTAAAACGAACTCATCTAGTAGCATGAAAGGATCGTCCGTCAGAGAAACGGCCTGGTGCTCGATTCCTCCATTATTCCCATTTCACCCCTCTGTGGCTCATTCCGCTCAATGTCCGTGCTCGCTTCATCAAGCTTCCATGGTCACGGCTTTCTAACTGCTCGTCGCTCAAGTAACTGCGGCAGTTCTTATGGCTCAGATCAAACAGTGTTGGTTAGCTTGATCTCTGGCGTCGATGTACTTACTGAAACTACAATCGTAATAACACACGAACCAACAAAACCAAATTACCAGACTTGTAAAATTAACAGCAAAGATACAAATAAATTTCAGAGTAATATCTAATTGCTTAATTCTCTATATCAATCTAAACCTATCCCCGGCAATGGCGCCAAAAACTTAATAGGCCGAAAACGCGATGTGTAAAATGTGTACGCCTATGTGCGCAAGTGCACGTGTCGCCTCAAGTAATATAGTGTACTCATGGTACGAATATCGATCCACAGGGACATGTGTAATGACTACAAAGGTTCTCGCTTAGATAATATCTCGAATAGACATTTCAAGAAGAAGTAAATTGAGTATGTAAATTCGACTAAAGCTTACTGATTCTAATGAATCACGGGTATCGAGTACTAGGCTATATCTCCCCCACGCTCAATGGATTATTTTCTAAGGATGCTATTGCTCATCATATTTATCATTTGTCGATTGGCGAGGTGATCTACTTTTACGAGATATCCTCTCGAGGCATCTCACCTATCTCGTGAATAGATTTGAGTATATTCTATCTCACCTCGAGACCGGGGTAAATGCTTTAATGTTCTAACCCTGATGCCACCTTCAGATCAACACCTCATTTACCGATTCAACCAAAAGTTACTCACCCGCATCTCGATAACCTCATCTCTCGAACTTGGACTCAAAGGTGATTATGCCAATGTCAGCGACATCACCATATAATTAAATCAGACGTAGAAAGGCATGAAAACAAATGATAAATACTGAACAATATAAAGTACTAACTTTAATCCATCACATGACAGGTTCACCAAAACCCTGTATATAATTCTAGAACATACCGGGAACACGAATATGAAAATGTTGGAATCAAAAACATCGCTCTAATATCCAAAATAAATGGAACAATACAAATCCCGAACTTGGTCAAGTCCAGAAAATACCCCCTCGC
Source organism: Tetrastigma voinierianum (assembly GCA_016808115.1). Classification (NCBI taxonomy): domain Eukaryota; kingdom Viridiplantae; phylum Streptophyta; class Magnoliopsida; order Vitales; family Vitaceae; genus Tetrastigma; species Tetrastigma voinierianum. The sequence continues at coordinate 739,355 of JAEQBH010001468.1, read as the reverse complement.
TTCAATTCCGTGCCTCGCTCGTACTTCCCGATACCCCGATTTCTCCGGTTTCATTCGTGACTTAAATGATGTGGTGCAAGATCTCAGCCGACGTCAGATTTTTGAGACGCCAGCGACGCCAGGCGCCACGACGTCAATGTCGACCGCGATTGTCACCCAACGCCGTGACGCTGGGATGTCGCGACGCGGGAAGGCCGCGACGCGGACGCCGCTGACGCGGATACCGCTTTCTCGCTTTGCTCCCATTGCTTCCAAACTGCCTAATACCGCTCTTTTGCTCCAATGCACTCCGTGATCCAACGCAAACACCAAATCAGAGTCTAGCCACAAAAACTATGAAATTACTATAAAATAAACTCGAAATGAAAAACTCCACGCTGAGGCAATATGAGTGTTTTAGACACTCATCACAGACATAGAAGTTCTTAGTAATTTGCAAACCAAGTCTACGCTTAACTAACAAATTATAGCTACGTGGTTACTTAAGTACAAAGGGAATGCGATCTAATAATCATCGAGATCTAATGAAGTCTTCAGGGAGGCAACACAAGACTATGGATTTTCACAGATGTATGACAATAGAGCAAGCATAGTATGTGAATTAGCAGAATCAACAATAGCAAGAACAAGATGAGGTAATACATACCTAACAGTACCATAACCTAATCGAATTAGTAATAAGGTCGAGAGGTAAACTTAATAATCAGATAACTAACTATCACGGATGAACAACTAGAATAGTATGCCACAACTCGCTTATGCCACCTGAGAAGAAAGTGGATTCTTGGAAGCCAGCTTCTCGCTCATAGATGACTTCCCATAGCAATATTTATGAATGAGACGAAGGCCACATTCCAAAACTGTGCCCACCCGCCATAACCAATCCACCCAACCGTAAATCAAGGCCTCAACTCAAAACCTGAAGTAAATTGGTCCAATGGCTGTTATTGTTAACTTAAGAGACAAATATGGATCATGGCCTAGCAACTCGCAGGTGAACCCAGACGAAAGTCACGAAAGCGTGTTAAAGTTGTTTACTGAAGTGTGCGTAGAATTAGCAAGACGAGGGCCACCATCCCGAAAGCACACCCGAGCAGACAATATAAAAAGGAAGGTCAATAATCATTATTTTTCTCGCTTCTAAATGTCAGACGCGCTGTAGGAATGTCGGCTTAATGACATTAAACATAGCGCTCGAGGCAACCCATACGAGATCCCCTTCATCTCGACCTAAAGATTATTTTCTGATCTTTTCAATTACTTTCTAAGATAATTTTCTGCTTGGGACTTCCTTCTTTTGTTTGTTTTTAAGGTGTTTATGAGTTTTTTCAGGGATACCAAAGGGTGCGAGCATAGTCACTAAGGGATCTCCAAGTTCATTAGAGTGTGAGAGGGTCAAAATTTGTGGTTTAAAAACAAAAAAACCCTTGTCCATACTTTCTGGTACCCAAGAAGATATAGAACTCACGCCACTCGCGAGTAAATTTTTTTCCGATATATCTTTATGGTCCACAAAATGATGTAGCACTCAGACGGGCCGCTTACGCAGCTCTTCGCCACTTTCTTTCTGAATGCAAGAACAAGGTTCCTGACTGGCGCATGGCTTGCATGAATATTTTGGGCCCTATAAATACCCGCACGGCTGTTCATTTTCCCTCCACATGCCTTTTTGTTGCCCTTTCTGTTTTCTCACTCTTTTTCTTTGTTGTTTTTTACAGATCTGCCCCATAGATCGACCTCCATGGCTCCTAGGAAGTCCACCCCAAATTAAATCCAGAGCGATCCGGCCTTACCGCGGCCAAGACCACCCCCTCTAGAAGATCCACATCAGTTCGTTTCCTGAGAGGCCAAGCGGATCTATCACGAGTCGCTATTCAACCACTCGTTCATCCTGGAGCGCGATTTTCCCACCTCCAATGTGTTCTTTAACTTCACTATCCAGAACCGCGGATGGCGTGACACCATGCGCCCTCGTCTGTAGTGGCTCAGGTGAAAGAGAGTTCCACCCACCTTCCTTCGCTGCCTGCATCACCGCCTTCGGGTCTGTGGTAGGTGGGTCGAAATAGTGCCTAGGTCATCAACCGGATCTACTGCCTAATGGATGATGATAGTGTAGAGTATATGACACTATTTACTGATTACGGCACTACGAGCGCCGACGCAGAGCTCACTCACTCGCCAGAGCGCAGGAGACGCCTAACCATCGACCGTGACTTCACCCCACTTTCGTGATGCACTCACTCACGCACGTGGTCAAGGTTTAGTATAATTTTTTATGTGTTAAAATCAAGCCTACCCTGCATTTGAGTACAGTTACGAAGGATAAAGCAATCTCCCGACGCCCATGACCAAGATCGGGCTTGACATCGTCCGGCCATTGAGCAAGGGCTGGATTGAGCTCTAATCAAGGGAGAAGCAATCAAGCCCCACTACACCCTTCAATCATTACACAAATTGGTGGCCGACCGGGGCGAGGTCTCGATGTTGGACTCCATGAGCAAAGCAGCAACGCCTTACCCATATCGGCCGCTAGGAAAGTCTCTGGAGCCCGGGCGATTCAGACGAGGAGACGGATGAGGATGCTACAATAGCCACACTCCACGTAAATAATTCCTTGTGGACGACGGTCTTGGGTCTCTCCACTTCAACCCGGGCCCTACGACCGTATTTCATGCGCTTACCAGTTCGACGCTTATCGGACGAGTCTCAAGAGCACCGGGTTGCCCTGAGTCAGGATATGGACGCCATAAGAGCTGAGATGGCCACCATTCGCGCCAGCTAGGACCTTATCACACAACAGCTAGCTTAGCTCCTCTCTCTTCACACACTGCCACCGCCACCACCACCGCAGTGATCCTTTGGGACATATCTCTTGGACTTTATTTTCTTTTTCTTTTTTTCAGTGAGGACACTATCAGTTTTAAGTTTGGGGGTATATGTGTGGGTATATGGGTAGGCTCAAAGTTATTTTGCTTATTTTTAATTTTTTTTTTTTTTTATCTTTGCATGTTATAGGTTTTCAATTGCTTTTAGTTTCTGTTTTTTTGCTGTTTTAGTGTATTTTACATGTTAAAGACCAGCTCATTCCTATAAAAACAACATATTTTCATTTGGAAATATTATGATATGGTGACTTCTAGATTTGTTTTTAATTGTTCTCAACTCTAGTTGACCATGATTACAAAAAAGGGAGTCATAGTAATCGCAGAAAGCCTATGTTTCAATGAAATAGGGAACTCCAAGGTTGTTTGACAATTGGGACTGCGTTGTATAAAGTCGAGAATAACCATGTATATCCGCCCCTTTTAGATCTCAAGAAATCAATTCCCGAAGTAGGCTATCATGCACACACACACACACGTGATCTCCGGGGTATGCTTTGACTCCTGACTCACCATGCAAGAGTTCTACGAACCTTAGGAACTTAAACACCTAAGTGATGTGGACATATTGTGGAAAAAGAGGATCGCTTGAAAGCCCTAAATATATATATATATATATATATATATATATATATATATATATATATATATATATATATATATATATATATATATATATATATATAAATTAAGATATATAATAATAATAATAAGTGATCATCCATCAAATCCCGCATACCCGCGGCTTTTCAAGCCTTAATGCCCTAAGCCAACTACCGAGCCATCACTTCACGCCCGCTACATGACAGGAGGATGGATGATCTCCATGCGCTTAGACCTCGAGGTTCGCTGAGGTTCGGTGAAGTTCAGGGAACCGAAATGCCCTGCAGTCCCAACCAACCGGGTGGGAGTCACCAATGGATCCCCTTCAAGCAGAACCCTCACCTAAACCTCTCTTAAGACTAGTACCTTCCAAGTTCATTCCTAAAGTTAACTCTTAAGGGTTGTTAAAGTGAATAAATCGGGTGTGTTCTCATCCTTTGTTGCTTATATTCCAAATAGGTGAGTTAGATTCAAGTTTAGGGTACCGCAATGAATCCATAATGAGATCACACTTCAACCACACTTAGACCTTTGGGAAAAATTATCGAGCGCTAAAAGGATCGACCGCCAACAATCGAGACCGACCAAACAGAGATTCTTGAAAGCCTAATAACTCGAGAACTTTGGATCTTTGAACTAGTTCTATCGACCCTTTCTTGTCAGGTATCATGTACTAACCCATATCTTTAGTGTTAGTTGCGTTTATCCTTTTCAGGCCCCTTTAGGAGTCCGTTTCACTGGCGACGCGCAGCTTAAGCCTGGGGTGTTGATCAGAGTGAATCATGCATACATTCGAGTACAATTTCTATGTGTTTTTATAGCTCAACTTTCATGATTCACATTCATATTCACTGAAATTGTGCTAATCCCCTATACTATAATGTTTTATAGAACATGGCGATATTGGAATAAAAAAGGAAGTTAACAATAGAAGAATGGACCAAAGCAGAGAATGTAGCAAAGAAGTGCAACAGAGATTGTCTCATATGCAAAGAGCGTAGGCAACCCACACAGGGCGTGGCGCTTGCAAGAAATGGGCGAGCCCACGCTAGTGCCAAACCCAAGACTCGACCAGTGCCTCAGCACGTCAGCAAAGGAGTCACACCACTAGCGAGGTCTCCCATTCCAAAACGGGAGCTCTAAAAGTTATGATTTTCTGGGCCATTGATGGGCCTGAGTTCCAAAGTATAAAAAGGGAGCGATTTCGAAGCAAAAAAGGGGGGATTAGAGACAGACTGAAGAGAAGCAGAGGCGGATAGAGAGATATTGGTGAAGACGGATTCCGAGAGATCGCGAAGACGACTTCTTTTGTATTTCTTTCTCTAATTCTTGTAATGCTAGAAATCTTTAGTTTGTAATGAAAATCACTAAGAACTAACTTTTCTCTCTGTGGTTTTGTTAACCTTAACTGACTGCTGGAGTAATACTTTTATCGTTTTTTATTTAATATCGATATGAATTTCTATGGTTGTCAGATTCCCGAATTTAATCACATGTCATTCTCACAATCGTAGCATGCTAATGCTAGAGTCTGATACCGAGAGATGATGACTCGTAGACACGGGTAAAGCAACACTGGGTCAAATCAGTGGAATAGAGATATCCCGTGTTCCACTAAGAAGACTAGGGCTTGTACATTCATGCATCTCTAAGTCAAGGGGGTCGGCTAGTAGATGCATGGCACCCCACTAGCGTAGATAGGCGCTATATCTCGAGAGAGAATATCTCATGGTATACATCAACCCCACAACAAAAATCATATGATATATTAAATAAATGCGCTATTTAGGTTAAAATCTATCAGGTGTGGTAGGTGAAGGAAAAACCCTAGGTTTTCTCATCATTACCTTAAACCGAAACTTTAATATTAGGCTTTCTTTAATTCAGTTAATTTATTCATAATTCGCTACAAGACTGGATCCGAATATTGTCTAGGTCATCGAATCAAGACACGCTTCTCTTGTGGAACGAACGCTGACTAGTCAAATTACATCATATGGAACTCGACATCGCATACTTGCATTAATGAGTCTACATTTTTACCAACTTTATATGCTCATTTTCAGTCTATTTCACCCACTTCGTGAGACACAAAAATCCGCTTACCCACAAAAGGTGCATGGATTTTGAATATAAATGACTTATCAGGATGTATCATCCAAAAGATTTTGGTTTATAAACAAATGAAATTATTTTGAAATACCATTTGGATGTCATCCAAAGATGACTCGCTTCACACTCGTATAAGCATGTATTTAGGAGTCGGTGAGGACTCGGGACAAGGGCATGATGAGTCTCATCCTCATTCTCACTCTAAGATAGGATTCCATGTAGAATTTGCATATTCTTCAGTGGAATGTTGATGTATGTATTATTATGTGAACATGGCATTGCATGTGCACTTAGGTGGGGAGTAGCTCTTGTAGGAGTTATCCTTACTGGGCATTGCTCACTCTATCATGGGACCCCCTTTCAGGTGCAGGTTATGTACAAGTGGCTGACCCTCATCCGAGACTGCAGGTGTGAAGAAAGCCTAACTGTGGCTTTGAGAAACCTTGTTGTAAAAAACTAGATTTTACATGTAATATAAGAGAGTTGCAACTTCGAACTGTTATGAACTGTTTTGATAAATTTGTATATTTTTCTAAAATATATAGGTATGAATGGATCCCGATGAATGGGACGCGATATGGTGGTATCGCGATATGTGATACCTAGGTATTATGTGCGTTGATGGGTTATCAATGGGACCCTTGGGTTTTGGGGTGTCACAGCTTGGTATAAGAGCTTAGGTATACGAGTACCTGTATTGAGCTGGGTACGGGGCTTAGACATGAAGATAGACAAAGTTTAGGTTATGAATGCCTATGGCTTGATGTCTGAAATCAACGTCATAGCTTGGTATCAAAGTATTATTTGTGCATTCTTGTGAATCGTTGTGTGATGATTATGTTACATAATGTGTGTTACATATTGTATGGATTATATGCATGATAGGTTGTATATAGAAAATGAAGAACACTAGGGTTTGAGAACATAACTTTAGGGGTTTAGAAACTAAATGAGCATGATAGTCCAAGAACATATATTTATTAGTGTTTGACATTATGTATCACTAAGGAAATAAGATGATATTATGTATCACTAAGGAAATAAGGAAAAAAAAAATCTCATCTTTCTAATTGACATGTGTAGATGACAAGTCGAGCACGGGGACAAAGAGATCGTCCACGGGACAATAGCCAACCACCACCTGTTTTTTACCCACATGACTTTATGGAGGCTATGGGCGCTGCAATTGCCACCATTGCACAGTCCTTTATGGAGACCCAACTGATTGATGGTCCAACTAAATGATCTGGTCCTGTTTTTTAAAGATTGGTGGAGAGTTTAATTTTATATAATTCATTTTAATACCTTATAATGAATTAAGATTTATGATGATAAGACTTAGGTAAAAATAAGTTATATAGGAGTTAGGGAGGTGGCTTTTATTGGAGTCCCGGGATATCTATCCAGAAATCTATGATTTCATATACAATAGAAGCAAAAAATAAAAATAAAAATACATACTAACCGGAATGAAGATGATATGTGAATCTTTCAGGCAATAATCGATTTTCAAGTCTTGACCACAAAGTGTGGGCTCTAAGAACAATCTAACGCCTTTTGCTCTTCAGATTAGAGACACAGAGAAATTCTCTTCCCTCTAGGGCTCCAAGAACAATCCAATGCCTTTTGCTTTTCAGATATGGGACACAAAGAAATTCTTTTCCCTCAGGAATTGTTTTATTACCCTAAACCTAAATATAATGTGTTATTTATAATAGAGTTTAGTGGGTCATTGAATCCACTTACATACCTGGGCCTATAATTAGCTCATATAAGTTCAATAGTCGAACTTAGTTAAAACTCTAGTTTGTTTATCTTGGCTTAATTATAACATTCTCCCACTAGCCCTAAAGCAAACTTGAAGGCACATGGTCGACAACCCCAAAACCTGGGTCCGTTGACAACCTCACAATGCACTACTCGGTATCGTGATATCTCGATACCACTGTAGATCGTGTCCCATCTCAGACCGGATCCATTAATGGTATATATTTTATAAAAAATATACAAATTTATTAAAACAATATATGATTCGAGTTACAACCTCTCTCTCTTAGAGTATAATAAAATATTACATGTAAAATCTACTTTTTACAAAAGGCTTCTCAAAGCCACAATTGCTTTCACACCCGCACCCGGGATGAGGCCGCCCGCCCATACAACCCACACCTGTCCCACCACGTGCGAGCAAATGCCCAAGAAGGATAACACTACAAGGCTACTCCCAATCTAAGTACATACAATGCCATGTTCAATAATAATACACACATCAACATTCCATGAAGAATATGCCAATTTAAATGGAACTTACATGCCATGAAATGAGATGAGACTCATCATGCCCCATGTCCCGAGTCCTCACCCCACTCTCACACATGCCAAGCTAAGTGAAAACTCATTATTTGTATCATCCACTATCCTTTCCAACAAATCTTTGTTTTATAAAACAAAACCCATTAGATATACCTCCAATGTCCATTTGATTTAATCAAATCCCGTGTGTTTATGAATTTTTGGGCCATAGATTTCTATGTTCTCACAGCAAGACGCCGCACGCCTTTCTACATTTTTACGGACTTTCACCGACAGGGATCATGTATAACCACAAATACCAGGTCTTTCACCTCAAGGGGGATCTATCCCTACTTGTTGTACCCAACACACGTGTGTGTATATATATATATATATATATATATATATATATATATATTTTTTTTTTTTTTAATTTTTTTAATTTTTTTATATTTTTTTTTATGCCATGAAACCGTGAGATCTAAGTAGTTAGACGAGTCCAAGGTAAATGAGCCCACCACCCATCTACCAAGAATGATGAATGATTATAACCATGCACACACACTAACTCATCGCGATGCCTCCCTATGCATATACAATGCAAAATGTCACTACATGTTATCCATGTTACATGTTAAATGGCAATGAACACTACATGAATAATTATAAATCAGACTTTATGTCAAGTACCATGGATAATTATATCAAAATATATAATTTACATCCATTCATGCTAATATATATAACACAAATACATCAACATATTTTACAACACATTCAAAGATGTTATAAAATTTCTAGTAATAACACACAAAATAACCACAATGAGCCATTCCCGACCATAAATCCGACAATACTCGACTCAATAATCAACTCACCTTAAATTTCAGATTTTGTCTTATTTTTTATTTATTTTGTTTTTATTTTATTTTTACAACTTAAGATTCGCCATTAATCTGGGCTATAAATTCAAATTTTTGAAGCGGTCTCAAACAATTGTCCCGAAAAATGGGCCCCAACGTGCGTAAAACTTAGTCCCATGGTTAAGACGAACCACACGCTCATTTACGAATCTCTGGGATTAAGAGGAACCAATGTAGGAGAAACCCTAAATTTCGAGTAGACCAATTTTATTTCGATCTATCGATTTCCAACCGCTTCTGAATACGAAAATTTAATATAAAGAACTGCTTCTCTCTACTTCCCTCTCTCCATTTTTTCTTTCTTCCCCCTTTTTCTTCTCTTCCCAATGATTTTTCTTTCTCTTCTCTTTTGTTTTCCTCTCATTTCTTTTCTTTCTTGCTTTTTTTTTTTTATCTTCTCCTTTGCTCCTCTCCTCCACTGAATTGATTTTTCCTTGGTGTGATCCAAAAAGAGGAAACTTCCTCACTTTCCTATTCCTCTCACTTTAATGATCCATTTTCCATGTGCCATGTGTCACATGGACACATGCACTCGATGGTAAATGCCTCACCACATGGATTTCATACCATGTTGATGAGTGGCTAAAATACCTGTGTCATACCAATCGCCTTGTTTTTAGCTTTATTTATATTTAAATTATTTTGTAGTCTGATATCCGACGTGGTGCAATTGGTGCAATGCGCAGCGCGCTTTGGAAGCATTCCTGAAAGGCAGGGTGGTGCAGCCAAAGATGGTCGGAACATCGCGACGCTGCAAACGTCATGACATCCCCACGCCGCGGACGCCCCAACGCCGCGACGTCGGGTCAACATACGGGGTCAACAAGCGCAACGCTATGACGCGCTCAACGCCGCTGACGCCCAACGCCGCGGACGCTCAACGCTGACGCTGCAACGCCGCGACGTCACGGGTTCCGCCTCAATCACAAAAGCAAAAGGATACCGTGACCGGGGAGCTGATCGAGGAAGTACGAACTGTGGCACTAAAATCTCAACAAAGAGCCAATTTGATCTTGGATAAGAGCCCGTCATTTGTATTTTTCTTTCTTTTCGATAGAATACGATGTTTTATATATTAAATAATCGTGTTCTCATATTCAAGTATAGCTCTAGATTTATACCTAGGGTGTTGTTGAACCCCAGCCACAATCGCATGGATTAAAGATTAGTATTTTATATTATTCAGCTTGTTTATAATTTGTTAACACCCATGAGACCAAGGACCATTATATAGATAATCAAGCACATTAGCGTGACTATACCGAAGATCCGAGATTCAGAGAGCAGAGGATACTCAGATTTTAGTAGAGCAATTTTCGCTGATTTGTAATGTAGATATTCGATCCCGAGTGGGTGGCAATTATAGAACATTTAAGCATTTCTGAGATTTAGTTAGTAGATACACTCAACACTAATAGCAAGATAGGGGGATACAACTTGATAGGAGGCTTGCAAGCAAGATCACCTAGCCACTAATATTGTAAACAAACTCGAATAGTATCATCTTTAGGAAAATAATCCACTAAAAGTAGTATATACAACCTCTAGCCTCCATTATAGGTGTAATTCATTAAGATCGATTAATTTAGTTTAAGTTCAGACACTAATACTCTTTCACCCAATCCAAGTATATCCGTATAATATTTAAATCCAATCTCCAAGATTCAACATAATTTATCCCCGTGGAGGGACATTCTCTGCATCATAGGTACACTATATTACTGGGGCTTATCGCCGTGCACTTGCGCTAATACAAGCGCATATATACACATCAGTGCTTTCTTCACTATCAAGTTTCGAGCCGTCGTGAGCAGCTCTAAAGATAGAGAATAACAATGGGGAGTGCCATTACTCGAATTTTTGTTTTATTTGTTTTTGGCGCGTCGACGTATTCCTTTGTTTCGCGGAGTGATTGCGCTCAAGGTTTCAAAGGAGCAAGATGCTATCACTGGATCGTCGACCTACATCCGTCGATCCTCGGAGCCGTAAAGAACTTTACATGCACAAGCCAAGAACAGAACGTAACGTACTTTGCCAGAAATCTAGCAATCATGAGAACAATGAAGAGCAGATCTGAAGATTGAGCAAACGAGAGCCAATATTGGGTCAAAACGGGAATAACTAAGGTATCAAGGCCGCTTATACAACCGGGATGATCCCATTTATGTTACTAGAAGAGTTATCTCTACACCACAATTGTTCGCATTACCTAGTTTAAGACCAATTTATCTGTGCAAACAACTTCGAAATAAGTCACCACCTGCAGATGCTTCGTAACATCTTATTTCAATGGACTACCCAATGAGAATCCAACATGATCTCAATTAACTTCCTCAAGTCTCGCGACACGATCAAGTACAATAAGCACGTGGAAGAGGCACTAGGGTCGAGATTGACCCTAATTAACACTAAAGCGACAGAATGGCATCGTATACAACAAGCTTTCACCAATCGGATTCCAATACTTCTTCATGGAACGATGAAGTGCGTAAATTCCCTGTTCAGTTTTCCCACTCAAAATCGCGACACCTGTGCAAGAGATCAATGCTGGGACAACTAGAGGAGAGAACCCGCGTAGGCATGGGATAGATTTCACGAACTATCGAGGAAGCCTACATCATGATCACCGCATGGATGCAGTCCATACTTTCTTATAAATGGTCCGAGGAAATGCAACCAGGAACAGTTGATCGATGCCTAATCGGTGGGGCACCACGAAGAAAAACCACGACCGCTTATGAAATTTAAAGATGCCACCATTATACAATCATAATCTGTGTGTGAAAGACATACCATCAAAGTCGTGGGGCGGCACTGATAATGAGGTTCTCAACACCGGGTTACTCATGTCGCACAATCGACTGTCAGCTAACTAGATGTTAAGAAAATCGCACGCCATGGATTAACCCATGGAGTCAGGTGAATCTCGTGGTGGACAAAGACAATATTACAGAATGCCGCCAGAACCAACCTCCAGAATGTGCCTAAGATGTACGAGGTTCAATTAGAACCAAACACAAGCATCAAGGATGATGTAAAACAATCCATCGTAATCCAAAATTAAGGCCAAGGGCGGCGAATAATTAGAATCAACAATGCGAACAACTGGGCGGTATGGACGGGAGGAACAATCGTAACAACATGCCATCAACCCGAGCGAAGCGAATCCACCTCTCGAGAAAAGCGTGGACTTAGGAACAAGCCCTCGTGATAGATGCTCACCTCACGGGGATCATTTTATGGAATGAGACAAAGGTTAATATGCAAAGAATGTGCCACCCAATTAACAATCAAGCAGCACAGTTGAGAAACTTGGAGGTACAGATGGGTCAAATGGCCAATCTATTGACAGAAAGGCAACCGGGTTCCTTACCAAGCAACTCATAAGTGAACCCGAGAAGAGATGGGAATGAACATGTTAAAGCAGTCACGTTGAGAAGTGGTAAAGAATTGAGACATAGAGCAATCCCTATTATAGAGGAGGTGTAGATCGAGAAAGCCATCCAGCTCCATTAATGAGATGTGGATAAGGAACAACCTCAAGAGAAACAATCAGAGGGAAACACAACCTCGAAGGTTAAGGACAACCTACAACCAATAGCCCTAATTCCAGATCCACAACCGCCTAAAGAAGCATAAGTCGATGCAGCCTCACCAAGTTAATGGAAGTGTTAAAGAAGCTACATCAATATCCCGCTACATGCCTGAACAGATGCCCATTTATGTAAATTACACATCGGTCTGTACAGAAGATCATGGATTTCAACAGTTAACTTAATCAAGAATGTACATATCCTTCGCAGGAAGTCGCCATTACAAAGCTAAAAAAAGACCCAGCAAGCCACTATCCTACGCGATCTACTGGAAATGCTATCTTCGAGAGCATTGCGGTGACTGGGTGCCAAAGATTAATTCACGCTCATTCATTTTTAAACGCTTTGGGATTAGGTGACACTCAGTCCAACTACAAATACACTTCACTACGATGCATCCTTGAAGCATCCGAGGGGTAAGAGAAGATGTCTTAGTAAAGGTTGGGATGTTTATCTTCCCATATTTCATTGTATTAGATATGGAAGAGGATAAAGAAATAACTATAATCTGCAGACCGCTTGCAACCGGTAGGAGAAATTAATGATGCCCGGGAGTGGAGAACTAAATCTAAGATAAAGTAGAGGATGCAAGTCAAGTTCAACGTGCTCGTCGTGAGGCATTCTACAGAAGTGATACATGCTCACAAGGCAGATGTTAGAGGCTATAGGTGTTCACCAAAGGATTCATGGATCCTTCGGAGGTTAGCCTAGTACGTAATGATTCGGTATGAGCAATATGCAGGAATATGTAAAATGGATGGATTTCTTTCGGACCCAATAGAAGGAAATATCAATCTCTATACGAAAGTGCTAAACCGGGCCAGCATTCATCTACCGAACAACCACCCAAGATGGAACAAAAACCTTACCTAGCCATTTGAAGTATGCATGGTCTTAGATAGCATCCACCTTACCAAAGATCATCTCAAAGATCCTTGACCGAACTAGAGGAGGAGAAGGTTATTGAGGGTCCTTAGAGATCATAAAATGCGCCTGGATGCCCTTGTCGATTTAAAAGGATTCGCCTTCCATGTGCATGCATTTGTATTTGGTCGAAGATGGGCATAAACCTCAGTAAGTAATGAGGGAGCTTGAACTTAACCATGAAAGAGGTAGTCTGGAAGGAAGTATGAAATATCGATACTCGGGGTAATTTATCCTATTTTTATGCTTAAGGGTGAGTCCATCAAGTAGTGCCTAAGAAGTGAGGAACAACTGGCCATAAGAACCGAGAATAACATATTACCGCCTTCTCAGCTACCTAGTGGAGGATTGTATTGATTATCTAAACGAAACAAAGCCACTAAAAGATCATTTCCTATCACAAGCTCGATCTCGATGTTTGGATCGATTAAATTTGGCCATGAATATTACGCTTTTGATGGATATTTCTACGGCAATCAAATTGCCATCCTTTGAAGATCGAGAAAGATTTATATTCACATGTCCCTGCTGGGACATTCGCGATTCAGCGGATGCCCTTTTTGGTCGTAACGCGCCGGCACTTTCCAACGATGTATGACGCCATATTCTCCGATTACGGTCGAGAAGACAATCGAGATCTTCATGGATGATTTTTCGTATTTGGGTACTTCATTTGACAACCTGTCTGAAAATTTGAGATCAAAGATTGATAAGATGTGAGGAGACCAACTTAGTACTCAATTAGGAGAAGTTCCATTTATGGTACAAGAGGTATCAGGACTGACATCTGATTTCAGTAAGAGGAATAGAGGTAGACAGAAAGCAAAGATCAAGCAGAATGAAAAATTACTTCCACCCTCATCAAGAAAAGGGACAGAAGTTTTTAGGCCACACTGATTCTATAGGCGTATTCATCAAAGACTTCTTAGATCGCAAACCGTCAGTTTCCACCTCCTCGGTCCAAGGGACCCTGAGTTTAATACCCAAAGGTTTGCACGCATTTCTGTTAAAAGATATAAATTTTGGTATCAACCTATTGCAAAAGAGTTCTCCGGATTGGGTCCTTTCCATTCAGCTGATGCAAGACTTGAAGTGATTTTGCGATTGAGTGCAGGTTAAAGGTAAACGAGAGAAAATTTTCTTCTGTGTAATCTACTATACTTGTTAACCTCGAATGATGCTCGCTTGAATTACGCCATCACGTAAAAGAACTATTAGCTATTGTCTTTGCTTTTGAAAAATTCAGGCCTTATTTGATTGGTAACAAGGTCGTAGTTCACACTAATCATTCTACCATAAAATACTTGATGACTAAAAAAGACGCCAAACCCGACCACCCTGGTGGGTTCTTTCATTGTAAGAATCACGCTGAGATTAAAGCATAAGAAAGGCACCGAATCTAGTTGCGATCATCTTCACGATTGAAGGCAAGTGATGATGTTCAAGTGAATGAAGATTTTTCTCTGACGAAAGGCAACTTAGTTATTAAGACAAGATGGCAAGCTTCCATGGTTTGTATTACGTGAATTATTCTGCAGCCAAGGTAAATTCTCCGGAATTTAACTATCAATGTAAAAGAGGTTCGTGACACTCAAACACTACTATCGGGAGGAGCCAATTCTTACGCATATCAGGCCGAATTAAGTGATCCTGATGTGTGCCCAAGATGAAATGAATAGTATCTCGACCACCGCCACACTTTTACCATGTGGTGGATAATTGTATGGGCTACGAACAACAATAAGGTGTTTTTAATCAAGTTTCTACTAGCCTACCTTTATTTAAGGATGCTCTACTTCATTCGTGATTCAAACATGTGACAAATGTCAACGAATGGGGTGCATTTCTCTAGAAAGGATGAACCCCATGCATCCTATTCTCGAAGTAGAATTGTTTCGATTATGGGATGGATTACGTGACCATTTGCATCTTATAACAACTCGTACATCTTGTCAAGATTATGTCTCGGCGGGTTAGCACCACCCACACTAACGATGCCAAGGTAGTGGCTCAATTTCTTCAAGAACCATATTCTCTCAATTCGAACCCCCGAGTTAATCGATCACGCATAACTAAGACTCCTTCGCAATAAGAGATGATTGACAAGGTCTCAGTAGTAATAAGGCCATCAGACATCCCTTGCATATCACCCAGCAACCAAATGGGTAAAGGTAGGGTATCAAATCGAGAAATTAAGTCCATTCGGTAGGTAAACGACACGCCTGTGAAGAACTGGCCCAAAAGATCAAGATGCACTCAAGGCATCTAACATCATTTAAAACACCCTTGAGTATGTCGCCTTTTAGAATTGTTTATGTCAAAGCTTGCCATCCGCGCTGGAATTGAGCATCGAGCCCAATAAGGCAACTCTACTGGAATATGGATGTGACACTAGCTTCAGAGAAGGTTAAATCTATATGTTTCTCTAAGAACGATAATTAATTTAGGAACTGCTTATGAACATGCCCGCATTTACAAGGAAAAAGACAAAAGCTCTGGTACGATAAACATATTACTAGTAGGCTGAATTATAAGGGGCATGTCTCTTTTAATTCCGCTTCCAAAATCTTTCCGAACAGCCCATAGGTGGTCGACCTTCACGCGACCAAGGTCTTTCCACATGGAGGGGTTAGAGTTGAAGGCATCCCGAGAGCGAATATTCGCGAATACACAATCTGCTAGTCGATTAAAGGTCTGGCGCATGCTGCATTCCATTGACCGCATCGCACGCAAGTACAAAGTAGTTGGCTTTGGCGCAAGAGCTCTGGGTTCCCCGAGCACACTGAGATCTGTGGCCGCCGAAAGCAACGACATGCCATAGCGCTTCGAGAGGTAACCTAAGTTTTTCTTGAAATTTTCTTATATGGTTCAATTTTTTTACATCTATTTAAGTTTATGTTGTTTGTCATTTATGTCCAGAATCTAATCCCTTTTATGTTTACTTTCGTGACCCGCGATCAAAAGTATTGGAGGAGGATCCGCCAAAGTTCAAGAGTCAGCACCGCATCGAGGGAATTTTCTCTACCTTAGACCATCGCGGAATATTTACTCGGGTCTTCTATCACCGCCGCGACGCTACAACGCCGCGACGCCGCCAATTCTTCTTCGAACGCCGCGTATCGGATCTCAACGCTAATACCGATTAGACCTTCCGAACGCCGCGACGCCGCTTTCATCACGACGCTATTTCTGCATCTTCTCCGAACGTCGCGACGTTAGATCTCAACGCCGCGGACGCTGGTTTCCAACAACTCTCCGAACGCCGCAGACGTTGATCTCAACGCCGCTAATGCCGATGCTTTCTTCTTCGAACGCCGCGACGCTGCATCCGAACGCCGCGACGCTCGCTTAAGGCCAAAACCACCCTAATTTTGCTCATACCTCATTCCTCGCTTATACCTAAGGCAATCTTGTCAGTCCGCACCAACAACCCTTCGCAGTCTACTCCCACACCCGTCGGAGGCCGTTGTTTTGCCCTCCGACACCATCATCGACACTGCCACCACCATCCACCACCATTGTCTCCGTCCCTCGCCTGCGCTCTTCCTACCACCAAGCCTGTGTCCGTTTGAGCCAAGAGGTCCTGTTTACCTGTGCTCACACCTGTGTTTGGTCTAGTCCTTCATATTATCTCTCGTTTCGATCCAAGAGGGTCCGCTCGCGGTACTGTGGTTTGTGTCTACTTAAAGCCCACCGTCTTAGTTTCAGTTCAATTTTAGGTGCTCGACATTGTCTTGTTCATCCTGCACATCGCGTCTGTGAGCGCCTTGAATTTCTCAGGCACCATCGCTCTGCAAGAGGCGGTTGTTGCCAAACTGTGGGTCTGACCCGGAGGATCCCGACCTCGAATTTCGATGTCACGAGGTTCGCTAACGAGGGCGTGCCACAACGGTCACCATCTGCAGGAACCGATCTTTTATTAAAGAAAAGGGTTTCCATCAATCGACGAATTTCTTCCAAGTAAGACTATCGCGCTGGCTGGATGACATGCACTTTGCCAACCACCTTTATCCAACGCAACGCAGCGCGCCGCACTACAACCTCGCCCCTACGCCGTCAAGAAGGTCCGCAAAGGTAGACTTCACGCGAGTCTATCAAATCCACTTTATAATCTTGATCATGTCCCCCCGGAGCCTTTCGATCGACTTTACGAGCGACCCAATTACCCCGAGGTCATTCCCTCGACAAACTACAAGTGGGTGGAGCGGAAACTCATCAATGAGGGCCACGCTGCCCACTTCAAGGCCAAGCATTTGGCATATATCTCAAAGTCTAGAGATTACTTTTATCACGTCAAGGCCTCATTCCGACGACGAACGTGTGAAGTGACCGCTGCCGTGCCTCGCCAATTATGCCATCATTCAGATATCGCATTCATCGTCATAGGTTATAGAGATGCCATCCTCCATAACCGGACGCTTAAGATGAACTCAGCACCCTTTCCTCATTTATGGCTCCAGTAAAAGAGCCGGTGCCCTAGGATGACAACGAGGCGTATTACACCTAATCAAGGCCATATCGTTAAGCGACAAACCTGCAAAATTTACCACCTCGAGGATCTCACGACGTGCCATGAGCCCTCGCACGACCTAGTCACGACTATCAGGCCCGCTTTGGACTCCTGGGCGATCCCCAGGATGACATTGGGCAGTCCTCTAGTCACCCACCTCCACCACCACCACCACGTAAACAGACTCAGGCGCCCCATCCGGCCCCAATTCCCCGACTAGAGGACCCTGGCAGGCTCAGCCCCATCGAGCCGACGCGATTCCGGGATGAGACCTAGGAGCACCGAGTCCTCCCACACGTGGATATGGAGGCCCTTCGCTGACATGCGCATTTGCTCAAGCCAACTGTGCCACTATCAGCCAGTATAGCCTCTTGTGCCCACTGCCTCCAAACAGACAAAGACCAGCCACCGCCGCTGAAGGATCATTCTAACACTGGGTGGGGAGTTCCCTCTCACCCTCTCCTATTATTTTACTAAGCAAACAGGGACACCGGATACTTTGCCAGGTAAAGTATATGGATCGTTCTAGCGTGATTAGGTATAGTTTTAAGGATGGTTATTTTTATTTATTTTCAGATTTGTGCTATAGTTTCGTTTCGCTTCCGTGTGTTTCTTTTCATGTTTCGCTTAGTTCATTTTACGTTTGTTCATTTTGAGGTTGCTGGAGAGTTTTGTGTTCAGTCTGTTTGTGTATTAGGTAGATCATATCTATGTTTAGTGATGTCGTGTTTAGGTAGTTTGGTGTGTGTGTCGCCATGTTTGAGAGTTTCGTAGGATCACTGGGTCGAATCCACTATTGTCGCTAAGAACAGTGGTATTCCTCTAGAAAGGATTCATAGTGGTGTTTCATGTTTCGTGAATTAGGTTGAATAGTGGAGAGGCATAGCAGTCCACTTCCCGGTATTCAAGAAACTATTTCAATGAGCCTAGTACACTCAATAATGTGTGACTTCTAGTATGCCTGGGGATGCTTAACCCTGGCCACTAAGGTTCAACAAAAACCATGGGAATCTCTAAACACCAAAGATATGACACCTAAATAAAAGAGGATTGCCTCTCGAGCCCAAAAAAAAAAATAAAATAAAAAAATAAAAAAAAATAAAAAAAAAAAAAAAAATTAAAAATTTAGGCATAGAATAAGTGGGACTTTCCAATCTAATCCCTGCACAATCGAGGGCCTTCAGCCTAATGCCTGAGCGCCAACCGGTCGAGTCATTGACTTCACTGTCATACAGGATAAGATGAAGTTTCACAAATTAGGCCTTTAGGGGGTTTGGGCTTGCAGAGCGCTGGGGGTGACGTTTGAGGGGGAACTGAACGTCTTGTGCTCTTAACCAACTGGTGGGGAGTCACAAACTAATCCCCGCTACATGAACACTTAGCATAAACTTATGGGCACTAGTTTTTCTCTCTGTTATGAGTAGGTATGTTAAGAATTGCAACTAAGTATGCTCCTCATCCTTTCAGAGTTGACTTCCCACCAAAGGAGTCGAACCCAAGTCTGGGGGCGCCTCTAAACTTAAGTATACACTAGAGGTCATTTATCTAACACATGTGGTCCCTGGGAAAGGTTATCAATACTCTGAGTCGAGGCACTAGTCAATCCCACCGAAGTTCAACCTAGTTCTTTGAAATGAATCTCTTGCGAATCCTCGAGAACTTCAAACAAACGCACAAGGTATTTCATTTAATTGATCCTCTATCTATCAAGATGCATCACCATCTTCGTGTTAGACCATAGTATGTAGGTGTGTTCAATAGAGTCATTTCTGCTGGTGGATACAAGAAGCTAAGTTCGGGGTGTGATGAGTGGCTAAAATACTGTAGTCACACCCGCCCCGTCTTATGTTTTAGTTTATTTTATATTTAAACCCAGATTTTGTAGCCCGGTTCGAACAGGTAATCAGTGGAATGCAAATGGGTGGCGCTTTGGAAGCACCGGAGGCGCAGAGGCATGGCAAGGCACAAGAGGGAGCCGAACGTCGCTGACGCCGCAACGCCGCCACGCCCCCACTGGCCGACGTCCCAATGTCGCGACGTCATCAACATATTGTCAAAAGCAAGAAAGCTCCAGTCAACATATAGAGTCAACAGTTTTTAACGTCAGCGACGCCCCAACGCCGCGACGTTAACGCTGCGACGCCCCTCAACGCTGCAAGACTGGCCACGTGGCTCCATTTCTCAATCATTGGGAGCAAATGCGACTGTAACTGCATTTTGAGATCGAGGAAGTAATTAACTAGTGGCATGAAAATCATAACAAAGAGTTTAATTTCTGATCTTGAGAAGAGCCCACATTTGTATTTTTCTTCTTTTTGATAGAAATAATGATGTTTTATAGATTAAACACGGTGTTCTCATATTCAAGATAGTTCTAGATTTATAATTAGGGTAGTTGTTGAACCCCGTCACGATTGTACGGATTAAAGATTAATATTTTATATTATTCAGTTGTTTATAATTTGTTAACATTTGCTTTATATCTGTGAATCATTTACATGGTGATGTCTGGCCAACATTAGCGTGACTATACTGGAGATCCGAGATTTGAGAGATGAGGATACCCAGGGATTTGAGTAGAGCAACATTCTATGATCTTAGTCAGAGACATTCCATCCAGGTGGCAATTAAGGTTAGAATATTTGGCATTTCTGAGTATCAAGTCAGGTAGAGATACTCAACACTACTAGCGAGATATAGGTGGATACACCTCAGAGAGGGTATTTTTAAGCAAGATCACCTAGCCATCAATAAGTTGTGGGTAAACAAACTAATAGTATCACTTTAGGAAATAATCCATCGAAGTGGTGGGAGATACAAACTAGTTTCCATTATGCAAAAGACCATTAAGATCGATTAATTTAGCTTAAGTTCTACACTAATACTCTTTCACCCAAATCCAAGAGATCTGTATATTTAAAAGCCAATCTCTCGTATTCAACACACACTTATCCCCGGGTGGATCGATATCCGTACCATAGGCACACTATACACTGAAGGACGTCGTGACTTCAGACACATAGGCGCATATTATATACACCACGCTTTCAATTTTTATCACATGTGCACTCCTCATAAGGAGCCTTGTGACATCCACACGGTCATGCCATGTGGCAACACTCCATGTGTCATCCACCTCAGGCCTTGAAAATACATGAATTTCGACCGCCCCAAACTAAACGAAATTCCAATCAGGTGGTTAGATTTTACGAGACACCTACCTATGAAGTCCGTTTCGTCATCCGAGATTTAGAAAATTTCATGTTTTTAACTTGTACTTCAATGGAAAATTACCATTTTTCCATTTTTGAAAAAAATTGCATTTTTTCTGTGTTTTATATTCTCCCCCCCTTTAAAAAATTCCGTCCCAAAAATTGCACACATACCCTTACAATCTCATGCATATGCAACAATCATTTAAGTACCAAATGACTAAACAATGTACTTATAACCTTAAATAAGAAATAATAAGTGGCATGCTTTGTGTCCTCTGTTCCCATGTCGCTCTTCCACCCAATAATGCCGTCATAAACCTTACTAAATTTCAGCTTTTGCCTCAAGAAAAACCTAACCTGACCATCCATGATACGCACTAGTCCCTCCTCAAGGTCCTCTATCCGCATCAACAACAAGCTCATTCCTAATCCAAGATGCTACAGATCTCTGATCCGGAGTGTAATCTGGGAGATGGAGACATGGAATACCTGTGGACACCCACAATCTGAGGAGCATACAAGCCAACCGATATGTAACCATACCCACCCTCGAGAATCCTCGGCGGGCCCGACAGGCCTCTGCTGATATAGTTTCCCCGCTTGTCGAACTCGATCACTCCCCAGGTATCACCTTCAAGAAGACATGATCACCCGCCTTAAACTCTAGAGGTCATCAGAGTCTATCGGCGTAACTCTTCTATCGGCTTTGAGTCGTGAGAAGATGTTTCCATATCAAATTCACCTTCTCAGAGGTGTCTCTAATCAAATCCGGACCATAGACCCTCCCAGACTACTAAACACCCTGAGATCACATGGCCTCCCATATAAAGCCTCATAAGGTGCCATCTGTATGCTCACTTGATAATTGTTGTTATAGGCGAACTCTACCAAGGGAAAATGCTCTTCCTGCCACCCTTGAGATCTAGGACACATAATCAATACGTCCTCCAAACTCGTATGGTCATTCCACTAGCCATCCGTCCGTGGATGAAAAGGCTCATCATCAACTATGTTCCCACGGTCTTGAAACTTTCCAAAGTGAGTTTAAACTGGACTGACTGCCCGACACGATGTAGACCACACCTGCATGTAACCGGAAGATCTCTCATATGTATAACCTTCATAATTCCTCTAGTGTGAAGGTCATCCGCATAATTTAGAAATGTGCCGCCACTTGGTGAGCTGCTGTCCATTATCGCCCACACCGCATCATGCCTAATGATGTCTGTGGTGAGTCATAAAAATCCATCGATATGTTCCCACTTCCACTTAAATACAATTCTAAAGGTCGGAGTAACTGCTAGCCTCTAATGCTCACTTTACTCAAGCATACATGAGACATCGTCGAACAAAGTCCGCCACATGTTTTTTCATCCCACTCCAGCACATTGACGACTTAAGATCTCAGACATCTTTTTGTGCCAATGGATGCACTCCAAAACGAGAGCAAATGGAACTTCAAACTGGGTTAACTGGGAAACTACAACCTGCATTCTATACCAAGGCAATCATCGCAGGAATGGCCAACCTTCATCAACTATACCTAACTGTATTCTAGCCCCGGTGGACTATATCTCTACGTCTCTACCGGGACCCACCACTTTGTTCATCAGTGGAAGGCATAGCCACTAAACTCCTAAACTCCCGTGACTTTTCGACTGAGCGATATAGCCACTCACATTTTCCGCACTAGGACGATAATGCAAAGTAAAGTCATAATCCTCCAGATACTCTGTAAAACCTGGGAATTTATGAAAAATGGCGAAACGATAAATTGCTGCTATTGTGCAAGTTGTAAAACTGAAAATTTTTTAGATCTCGAATGATGAAACAGACCTCACCATTGGATTCGTCTCGCAAAATCTAGTTACATAGACGAATTTCGTTGAATTATGAGACAGTCGAATTTTCACGATTTCTGGGGCATCGGGTGCTTGGTGGACCCCAAAAACGGGATTTTTAAGAAATAAAATCTTCAAAGTGGAAAATATATTAAGTAAAGTTCATTTAAAATAAAATGAACTTGAATTGGGACGAAATAAATTATTTTGGGGTAGAAATGAACCCGGACGAAGCATGGACAGGTGGCGAGACGTGGGCCACACACTTAACTTGAGTTAGAACAAAAAGGGGTAAAGAGGAAAAGGATCCCACATTTTTCCTGGTTTTTTCCAAGAGAGAGAGAAAGAGAGAGGAAAAATGGAGAGAAAGTGAGAGCATCCAATATCTCTCTACAATCTACAGAGATCCGTTGGTCGGTTTTCGTCTGGTCAAGGACAAAATTCATCTACTCGATGAGGGCTACGCATGGGTACCGAAAACACAAGATTTCGCCGAGAATTCAAGAGAAGAGTTCGAGAAATCAAAGGTTTCTGGTTTAGGAAGTGTCCACGGGACTTCCTAGAGTTTCTACTATGCTCCAAGAGGTAGGGATTCTTCCTACTTTGGTTTATTTTCCATTCTAGGGGCTGTTTGGTTGAGTTTCAATGCCCTAAGGGGTTGTTTGTCCCTTTTTGCCCTAAGGGGTTGTTTTACAAAATAATGGGTTATGGGAATAGTGCCCTATTTTGACCATATATGATGTCTAGTTTTTGGGGTTGATTTTAGGTTAGAAAAATGGAGAATATGGACTGGTATCCTTCAAGTAAATTGTATCCCTATCTGATAACTAGATTTTAGGCTTTGAATCTAAATTAAATTCCTATAACCTGCTATAATCCGTTTTCGAGACTACTACAGTTGCCCTATTTGGCTTAACTCACTGGGCCTAGATTTTTGGGACTTCTGATTTTCTCGGTTAGGAAAAAGAATTTGGAATAGTGATCCTTCAAGGAAATTGCATTCTATTCGAGAACTTGATGTTAGGCTTTTGAATCACCTAAATCGAGTATCTATAAACTCAAGTTAGTGGTCCATTTTTCGATTGCGCAAACTTAGGTCGTTTAATGGTTTGTGTCCAAATTTTGGGACTTTTAGGGGGCTAGTTTTCTTAACGAAGTTTAGAACTATCCTGTGGTCTGTTATAGCTTGTTGTGTGGAATTTTTTTTGGGCATCTTTATGCCACAACTGGTCTTGAGGATGAGGTTGTCATTGCTTGAGTTTGAATGACATGCTTGGTAGTAATTGAATGGATGTCAATATGTGTGTCCTAATGTATTGACATGTGGAGAGTATGTATGTGTGTATGAGCATGTTGACATGATTTGTGTGATTTAATTAGAAATTGTATGTTGATTGATATAATTTTCCAAATGATGCATGGGTGTAATGCATGAATGAAATTGTCTATATAACATCCATATATTTGTGACATGACATAAGCATGAAATGACATAATGACATAATTGAATTTCATATGCAAGGGGACACGTGGACATAATGAAATGGGTGTGAGTGCATGATTGTTGTCATTCACCATTTCGTGAATGGGCAGGTGGACACAAGACTGACGACGCCTCAATGTAGTTCCATGGTTTTCATGGTTGTACCACGCTTGCGTTGATTGTGTGGGCTCGGAAAATGGGACAATGTCCAAATTGAGTCTCATGGTTTGAAAATGGAAAATGAAATTATGTGTCAGGTGAGAGCTCTGCTATATTTTTGGTTACACATATGGATCCATCGGTTAAAGGCCGTTGAATACTACCCAAATAGTGTTGATTCACACCCTTAACACTCTATGTTTTGAACACTTTTTGTGTAGTAATCAGCCTAATTGACCCAATTGACATGTTAGGAACCTAGCAAGGCTACTATTCAATTTTTGTGCAAGTTTTGTTGTTTTCAAAGGCTATATATCTCAAAGTGGAATCAGCTCAAAGCATAAAGAGCACATTTTTGTGCCTGTAGAGTTTTGGTTAGAAGAAGGCGGTATAAGCATAGAACAAAGAGGCTAACCTCGCTTAAATTTGTAAGTTCACAACCCTTGTGAAATTTCGTAGGGGCTACAGAATTTCGCAACCCCTACGAAATTTCTCAAGGGCTACGACATTTTGCAAACCCTTGCGAAAATGTCTACCACATTTGACTTTTTGAGCTTTTTGTGTTTTTTTCCCACTTTCTCCCTATGTAATAGTGTTTTATTTTGTATCTTTTGGTAAATTGTATTGACTTTGGTGGTATGTAATACCCTAGAGAAGACTTTGTAGACATTTAATTCATATTCAGTAAAATAGTTTTGGAAAAGCTTGCTTTGGAAGCTTCCTATTTTCTTTCATTTTCTCTCATCTTTCCCTTTAGCCAACAAATTTCCGAGGATGATTTCAGGATGAGTGGCTGAAACCCCTTCCTCAAGCAAAAGGCACCGTGCAAGGGAACTGTGGTAACGCAGGTCTATGTTTTTAGAAGCAAGCCACCGCTACACAATCTTTCCTTCAACTCTAGGTTTCGATCCCTTTGAGTCACCAATGGTCAGATATTTGCAAGCTTTCAAGGCTCATCGATACTTAATGCCAGATCCGTGCTGATATTCGTTTAGTTATCACTTATGAACTATCGGGAAGCTAAGCCTTAAGAGATATGTTTTTACCGGATGAGACCATTAATGAGAAGTGAATGCTATTTTCAAGAGGATATTTATTGAGGGTCAGTTTTTATAGCTAAATGAAGAACCTATTTGGGAGATAACTATATGTTATCCTCCCCAATGCGAGGAAAAGACCCGAAAAACCCCCCTATTTGTCCAAGGAACCTAAGCCTCGTGACCAGATACTTCAAGGGACTTCTTTCCATCTTTTAATCCATTTTATCTTTAGTTTTAACCATTAAAACCACTCTTTTATCAAAACCCCAATATCCAAAATGAAATCACCGCTTTAAGCTCTCACTGCTACTATTTCACGAAGAAAACCTATCTCTCGTGGACGATCTCAGAACTACTATACTATAGTAGTTATGCCATTGGGGTATGTGAAGATTAGTTATAAATTTTGTTGATTAATACCCCACGCTTACTCGAATCAATGGTGTCACGTTTCTAGTGATGGTACCAGGCAAATGATTAATGTAATCGAATTCACTGTGATCCTCATCACAAGCTCAGAATTTTTTTGAAAATACTGTTAGTTTCATGATCATTCTCACTGCTTTATATTTTTAGCTTAACATTAATCCTTGCAGAATTGTTTTTTTTCTCCCTGGTGTTGTCCTGTTTTCCGTAGGAGCTTATGTTCCAATGATTAGAAATCAAAAGGTAGGTTAGTCAAAGTTAGTATTCCACAGGAAACAGATTCTGAACCGAGCTTGAATTTAAACCCAATGGAACCTCCACCTGAAGAACAGAAAAGTCGGCAGGGAATAGAGAGGAACCCCAATGCATATAGATCCATGAGAGACCACATACACCCTCCTCAGATGAGTGCACCCTCCTTTATAAGGCTCCAACCGAAAGCAGATGGTCATTAAAGTTCACATTTCAGCCAATTCCCTTCCCAATTCCCTTTTCATGGCATGGAGAGTCCCTTATTCACACATAAGGGAGGTTGAAGAGGTCTGCAACATATTCAAGGAGGAGATGGATTTAATGAGGCTTAAGCTTTTTTCTTTCACATTAAAGGATAAAGAAAAAATTGGCACAATTCTCTGACGCCAAGGAGCATTCAAAACTGGACTGAGATGCAGGCTGAATTTTTGAAGAAATTCTTCCCTACTCACAAAACAAACAACTTGAAGAGGTAGATTTCCAAATTCTCAGCCAATGAAAATGAAAAATTCTGAGAGATATATGGAACCACTCAATGCTTGTCCTCACCATGGGTTTGACACATGGCTTTTGGTTAGCTACTTTTATGATGGTATTTCTTCTGCTATGAAGCAACTGCTAGAGACTATATGTGGAGGAGACTTCATGAGCAAAAACCCAGAAGAAGCTTTGGATTTCCTGAGTTATGTAGCTAAAGCATCAAAAGGTTGGGATGAGCCTAACCTAAGGGAGATGGAAAGAATGAGACCTTAGTCCAATACCAGGGGTGGCATGTACTCTCTTCCTAAAGACATGGACATGAGCCAAAGCTCTGCAACTTTGCCAGGAGATCGAAGAATCGGGAAATGAGAACGCACGAGGTGCGTGCAAGGACCGAGACCTCGCGCCAAGTAAACCATGTTTCATTTGTCAGTCCTCTGAACATCTGGGGGAGCAATGTCCAACTATTCCAACAATGAGGGAGATGTTTGAAGAGCAAGAAAATGTTGTTGGTCAATTCAAACCATCAACTAATGCACCATATGGTAACACTTACAACCTTAGTTGGAGAAATCACCTAAATCTCTCCTGGAACCAAACCCCCCACAGTATGCACCACCTTTCCCATAAGATAGTTTAACATCTCAGCCACCTCAACCATCAACCTCTCCATGGAACAAGCCATCCTCAACCTAGCAAAGTGGTAGGTACTCATAAGAAAGCAAAGGGGCCAATGCTCGCTGAACGAGAATTGATATTGTGGAAAGCACCCTGAACAAAAGAATATATGGGCTCCAAAATGACATTGCTTAGAAAATAGATAACCTGCAATACTCAGTCTCAAGGCTCACCAATCAGCACCAAGTGCAAGAATGAAATTGTCCATATAGCATCCATATATATATGTGTGTGACATGGCATAAGCATGTTAGCGACTTTAAGCCCGATCCATCCAAAGTAGTCCGAATCGAAACCTGTGGATGCCAGCACTCATTTACAAATATAAAGCAATTCCTGTAGGTCTACAACATTAACAAAATACATTTACAAAGAAAAGTACTCTATACTCTTTCAAGATGATACACAAAATCAAGTTTCGTGGTTTAACCCTTTGTTTACAAAACACCACTGTTCAAAGATGATATGCAAAAATTCCTGAGTATCCACTTATACGCCGTACTTCTCTATGACTCAGCATTACGATTCGGGCTTCTTCTCTTGTTTACTGACACCGCGCATAAGAAAACTACACGCTAAGCATTTTCATGCCAGGTTCTATACAGCTCTATTCCATATTCAATTTAACTCTAAGTAACCATTTATTATTAAACTATCTAATATATCAACATATACTCATGCTTAATGTACAATCATTTATCAGATTATATCATATCATGCATTTTCAATGCAAATAATTCATTTCATGATTCATACATATTCATAAAATATCCTTATTACACCGTTAACGCTGGCTATTTCCACCTGACTATTCGGATCACCGAGGACTCGCTGATGAATCCCGCCTCATTATCATTCTGAATGTGCTTATACATTTACAATTCTATCTCTCCCATCATGACGGATGCCGCTTGGTGCATCCCAGACGTGGTATCACTTTATTCGGCCTCCCATCACGCCGGATGCCGCTTATGCATCCCGACACGTGGTATCACCAAACGTCATATCGCCATCATGACTTTATCGCATCGCGCATCCCGGCCAAGTGGGACATTTCTTCAATGCCATACGCCATCATGATTCGATGCCGATGGCGCATCCCGCCAAGTGGGACATCGGGTAATTTCGGGAGTTTTTGTGACGGATGCCGACTGCGCATCCCGGCCGCCATCTTACTTGTTATATTATTCACTTCACAATCTGACGATTCCGCTTGCGAATCCCGCCTTTATCATCATTCGCTTCATTCTGCTATCGACATCACATTCAATCTCATATTCATCAGACATTCCTTCGTAAAGACATACTCAATCTACATAATCATATATCACATACTCATTCATGAACTCGATTCCATGTTCCTCATTCATAGTTAATCGTAAACTACCAAAATACTTGAATTGGGTTGATAGAGTCGAGAACAATAAATTATCAATTCCGCTTCTTTCGACATGTCAACTTAGGCCAAAGTTGTCGCCTTCACCCGCACCTAGTCAAATACAATTTATTCACTCTTAGTGATTACGCAGAATAATCGCACTTAAACGACATCGTTGAGGCAAGCAAAGTTTCGCCGAGGCGGTGTGAGGTACCTGACGCTTTCTGACTTAGACTCATTCTTATTCCCCATGAGTCTACTTTACTTAGGAATTGGAATCATTCCAATCGATTATGCCAATTCAGTTATGGCATTTTCATGCCAACTAATCAATTTACGATTACACCGGGACAAATTTGTATTATAAAATTTTTCCGGGGTCCTAATCATTTTTGACACTATCTCTTTGTACTCATTAAAGCTATAAAGCAGGTTCTGATTCCAATTGAATCACCTTAATTGAGTAATCGAAACTCAAGTTACGTCCTAAACAACTTACTACTCTATGTTCAAAGTCGGAACCGTAGTTCGCTTGCACACGGGCCCCACTTTGAGTGAATTTTTAGGCCTCTTAGGATCAGAATTTGGAGATTCCTATTCTTTAAGTTTTGTTCTCCTTGAAGTCTATTTTACGTAGCCACTTGAATCACTCAAATTGAATAAGAAATGAGCAAGTTATGGCCAAAATACCAAAACTGGTCGAAACTAAGAACAGTGAAGAAAATTCCATAACCCTAAAGTGTACCTGCACACTTTGGCCAAAATGACCAGAACGAAAATGGTACACTTTCAAAGTGTACCTGTCACCCGAAATGCCTTAAAATGTGTTTTCTCACATTTTATACTTTGATCCCTAATCAATTCTACACTTCCAAACACACATCAAAACCATTCCAATCTGCCTCGGGAATTTCTTTTTCTACTCAATTCCTTTCAATTACATATTTTTTCAAATTCTTTCATGAATTTCTTCAAAGATCATTCCAATATGGGTTATGACCAGATCCTCAAACCAACCATGATGATTTTCAGTTAGGGTTTATTCTAAACCCTAACTAAAGACTCTCAATTAACCATGGATCCATCCAAAAGAGAGGATTCTATGATTATCTCAGACCATATGGGTTTTACCCACAACACTTCAACAAGTTAAGGGTTTGTGTGATCTTCTTCCACAAAAACCCTAGGACAAAGGAGGACCATTCTCCAAAATAAAGCCTAGGAAATCAAAACACACTTGATCCTAAGATGAATACATACCTTGGTTTTGATCTTCCTTCCTTCTCCTTTCTTCTTCCTCTTTCTCCTTGTTCTCTCTCCCTTCTTCTCTCCTCTCACACTGCTTCTTTAAGTAGGGTAAAATTGAGACCAAATGAATTTTAGCTTTGTTTTCATTTTTTATATTTTCAATTTTCATAAATTCTTAATCAGCCTTATCTTTAATTTTTCAATTCAACTTGTTTTATTTCTACTATGGCCCATCTCTACTCCCCTTTTGATTTTTATACCTTATGGAAATCTAAATTTTATCTCGTTTAGTGCCAAAATTTCCTGTTCACTAAATTTATCATTTCATAACTTGTCAATTTATCAATTTTCCTTAAACCTAAGTTTGGCTCAATTCATACCTTAATATATAAAATTTTATTATAAAAATTCTAAGGTATTTTTTTATGTTATAATATGTAATGACATAATTGCATTTCATAGGCATGGGGACATCACATAAAATGGGTGTGGAGGATATTGTATATCTATTCAATTTTCTGGTGAATAAGTCAGATTTATGGCCCAAAGTTGAGGGTATTAATCAACAAAAATTATTACCTAATACTTCATACTAGCGTAGCGTAGCTACCATAGTATAGTTGTCTTAGGATCGTCCACAGAGATGGGTTTTCTTCATGGAAATTACTAACAATGAGGCTTAAACTGGTGATTTCATTTTGGATATTGGGGTTGTGATAAAAAGAGTTGGTTTTAATGGATAAACATGAAAAATAAATGGATTAAAATATGGAAAGAAGTCCTCAAGTGCATCTGTCACTGTGCTTAGGTTCCTTAGGCAAATGAGGGGTCCTGGCCTTTTCTCATCGGGAGGATAACATAGTTATCTCACGAATCTGCTTCTTCATTTAGCTATGTAAACCTGACCCTCAATAAATATCCTCTCAAAATAGTATCTACCATCATTAATGATCTCAGACAGTGAAAACATGTCTCCTTGACTCACTTTCTAATGGCTTATAGGTGACAACTAACGAATATCACTGGATCTAGCATTAAGTATCTAATGAGCCTTGAAAGCTTACCAAATATCAACCATTCAAGGTGACTCGAAGGGATAGAAACCTAGAGTTGAAGGAAATAACATTAATGACAGTTAATACCTTCTTTAAAACATATGGAACGCCTTTGACCGGCTACGTCACCTGCGCCTTTAATTAGTGAAAGGTTTTAGCCACTCATCATCTGAGAAATCATCCTCAGAGGCTGTTTAGCTAAAGGGAAAGAGGAGAGAAAATGAAAGAAACCCAGATTTCTAACAAAGCTTCCCCAAACAAACTCAATAAAATCCAAAACTATCTCTCTACAAAGTCTTCGAGTATTACATACCACCCAATATCAATACAAATTACCAAAAGATACAAAACAAAACACTATTACATAGAGAGAAAGTGGGAAAAACAAAAAAAGCTCAAAAGTCAAATGTTGCATTTTCTGTGGGTTTGCGAAATTTCAGAACTCGCTTATACTATTCTTTCCGGGTCAGCTTCTTTCACTCAAGCTCCGAACCCAACCCGTGCCTTCATGCTTTAAGCTCAATTCCCACCTTTGAGATATGTAGCCTTTGAAAACAATAAAACTTGCACAAAAAAAAATAGTAGCCTTGCTAGGTTCTTAACATGCCAACTGGGTTAATTAGGCTAATTACTACACAAAGAGTGCTCAAAACATGGAGTGTTAAGGGTATGAAACAACACTATTTGGGTAGTATTCACTCCCCTTAACCAACACATTGCTAGTCCCTTAGCAATAAAGGAAGAATAAAGCAATCAAAAGAAAGATGAACTAAGCAATCAAAAGCAAGATGAACTATATATATATATATATATATATATATATATCCACAAAAATGGTTTTCCCAAAAGCAAATGAGGTGATAAACTCTAATCCTTCAAACAAAAGTCATCAAAATCTTGCCCAATGACTATCTCAAGAGGGAGCAAGTATGAAAAAATTCAAGCACTGTAAAAAGACTTCTAACCCTAGAGAACCAACCCTAAAACCTCCGTAAAACCTATGTTAACTTGATTGCCAAAATATTATGCCAACCGTTCTCCCCCAACCTAGCTCTTTTCTACACCTAGCGTACCTAACCCAACCCCAATGCATCGAAGCCTCATTTATTTCACAACTTTTTCATTTTAGTGCAATGCCAGGGTAACGACCACAATTGTCCATGTAATGGGGGTCCAACCCCCATGACTCTAACCAATCAAGGTTTAGGGTCAATGTCATAATTCAACTAACTTTAGATTTCAATTCCAGACTTTAATAAGTTCGATACTCAAAGACCTACAAATGGCTTAACTCCATCTATTCACCCATGAAGAGAACAAAGTTTGACTTCAATCCAAATAATGAAAATTAAAGCCTTAAAGACTTTCGCTCATATACCCCCTGGACGTGTCAGTTTCATGTAAGTGTCACAAATTCTATTTATTTAATTTTTTTTTGAGACACATTGGTTCTTTTTTTTTTTTTTTTGAGACTCATTGGTCTTTTTAGGGATCCAAACCTATTAAAGGTAGTCAAAAGTACTAGGCCAGATTTTTGCAAGGCTTAGGAGGTGAGGCAGTTTTTCAGCTTATAATTGAAAACTAATGTGCAAAGTGTGTGGTTAGTTCAAAGTGGAAGAAGTAAGGTTGAAGACAAGAGGATGAGAAATTACAAAAATATATTAACCACCTACTATTACATTAAGGGCAATTTAGGAAAAAAAAAACAAAAAGTGGTAAAAAAAAGTCAAAAGTCGAATTTTGTTGTGTTAGAAGTTCTATGAACTCGCTAAATTTTTGTGTTGATTTTTAAATTTTCGCAAACTGCCTTTCACGCTTCCATTTCTTCCTTTGGTTTCGCTTTTTTTCTTCTTAGTTTTTGACCGTAGCTATGAATTCATTTCGATTTTTTGTACGCATCTAAATCCCCTGCCTCAACAATTTTGGCGAGGTTAGCTTCAGGAAGACTACAAATTCATGACAAAATGCGTATCATCAAGATAACAAGGACCTTACTGTACAATCTTAAGTAATTGTCGATTAGGCACGCAAAGTGCTCAAACCTACAATGAACAGGGTTCAAAATAGCACTATTTGGGTACTAATCAGCCACACATGCCAACTGGTTAATTAAATGACATTACACAAAAAGCGCCAAAAACATGGAGCGTTATGGGTATGAAACAACACTATTCGAGGTAATAAGGGTGTGGTGGATTACGTAGTGACTGGACGATCTTCAACAGAGTTCCACTCGCTTGCATGGCTGTAAATTAGCTCCCTCGCATTTGGTGTTGAAGCTCGAAAATGGACAACGCCCAAATTGAGTCGCATTTGTTTGAAAATGGAAAATTAAATTATGCGGCTCCGTGAAAGCTCCGCTTATCTTTTGGTTACACATAAGGATCCATCGCTGAAAGCCTCGTAAAAGTGTGGAAGGTTTATGGTCATGGTGGGACTCTTGAAAATTCATTTTATCCATAAAGACATGGATTTTGAAAACAAATGATCATTGAGGTGAACATCCAAAAAGATTTTGGTTTGAAAACAAATGAAATTTGTTTTGTAAAATGATCATTGGATGTAATCCAAGAATAATGGATTTTATCACACATGGGTTTCGGCATTATGTGATAAGAGTCGGTTGGGACTCGGGTTTGATGGAGTCGGTGAGGACTCGGTGCATGGGACATGGTGAGTCGCACCTCATTCATGGCATGTAGAATTCCATTCTAGGTTTGCATAATCTTGACTGGAATGTGTTTTTTTGGTGACATGACCATTGCATGTGCACTTAGGTGGGGAGTAGCCTCTATAGGAGTTTCCTCTACTGGGCATTGCTCACCTCGTCGTGGGACCCCCTTTCAGGTACAGGGAGTGTGTAGGGAGACGACGCTCACTCGAGGCCTCCATTGTGAAGAAAGCCGGGTTGTGGCTTTGGTTCTTACTTTCGTAAAATATATTAAAACAAACTGTTTTGATATATGTTTTTGTGTAAAGATTATTGTAATTAAACTCTTAAGGCCTATGGTATTATAGCCTTGTGCATTATGTTTGAGTATGGATAAATGGACCCTATGTTGTCATTTTTACTCGTAGATGGACCTGGAGAAGTCATGATATGATAATTGGCCCCGAATGGGCCATGCTATTATTTGTCAACAGATAAGCCGATTTTTGGGTAGAGCTCCTTGTACAAAGCGGAGACTTTGTCTGATTTTAAATTCATAACCTTAAAGGGGGACACAATAGTGTCGTATCGGGTTACCCGACATCCACAAGTTTTCTATGGGTTAACGGTTGCAAATTGCACTTCGAGTTTTTTGGGCTACATACTCCATCCATCTCGCTTCCGCTCATGTTAAGGTCCCGACTGTGGTAAAATATACTTTAGACTTTTTGTGGTATCGTATCACTGAATCGCTTCACCATATAGATAGTGGCTCCAAATATTCAAGGCAAAGACTATAGTTGCCATCTCCATGTCATGTGTAGGGTAATTCCACTGGTGGTTCTTTAGTTTCCTAGAACCATAAGCTACCACCCTCCCATACTATATCAAAACACATCCCAATCCGTTCTTAGAAGCATCGTAGTACACTATATATACTTGTCCCCTTTCCGGGACTATCAAGATAGGGGCTGATGTAAGCCTCCTTTTCAATTCCTGGATGCCTTCTCACACTGGTCATTCCACTAAAACTTGACCTCTTTTCGGTTCAATCTTGTCATAGGTGCAACTAGTCGGGAGAAATCCTCACTGCCCTCGGCGCACTCTTGCCAATCCCAAGAAACTGCCTATCTTGAAGATTGACTTCGGCCTCTCCCAACTCATAACTGCCTCTACTTTCTCAGGGTCCACTAATACACCCGCAGTTGACACTACATGTCCTAAGAATTTCACCACAGTATGCCAAAACTCGCACTTACTGAACTTGGCGTATAACTGATGTTCTCTAAGGGCCTGGAGAATAATCCTCAAATGATCCTCATGCTCCTCCTCTATCTTGGAGTAGATCAAGATGTCGTCAATGAAGACTACTACAAACTGATCTAAATAGGGTTGGAACACCCTATGCATGAGATCCATGAATGCCGCTTTGCGCATTCCACAATCCGAAAAGGCATCACGTGAACTCAAATGCTGCCCATACCGCATCCTCGAACACCGTCTTAGGATATCAAATTTCCTTAACTCTCAACCAATGATAACCGGTACAGAGATCTATCTTAGAGTATTACCTGCGCCCCTCTTAATTGATTAAATAAATCATCAATCCTTGACAAAGGATACTGATTCTTGATCGTAACCCTGTTCAACTGTCGGTAGTCAATGCACAGTCAAAGGTTTTGTTCTTTTTCTTAGCTAACAGAACCGAAGTGCCCCAAGGTGAAGTGCTCAGTTTAATGATACCCTTGTCCAACAATTCCTGTATTTAGACCTTGAGTTCCTACAACTCAATCGGTGCCATCCTATGTGGAGTCATAGAAATTGGCAACGTACCAAGGTGTAACTTGATGATAAAGTCTACATCCCTCTATGAGGGTAATCCTAGTAGCTCATCGGGAAAGACATCCCTAAATTCCCAAACTACCCGAGGTAGACTTAAACCCTATCTCACCTCGTCCTCTAAGGTAAGGCTTGCTAGCCAACCCATCAAATTTTATGCCAATTGAGTCGTGACACGGTCCGGGGGGTAAAGCATCGTGTTTATCTCCTCAAACACAATACAAACACCATCCCGTGGTATGCAAGAACTCCTGGCGATCACACCACGACTACTTCCTGTGCCGGGTCAACCACTCCATCCCGAGGATGACATCAAACTCCGACATATCCATGACCCTTAGGTCTACAGTGAGTAGGATCCTGGAGATTTCTAACTCACAATCCGGACATATCAGATCAACACTCACCCTATTTCCTAGGGGAGAGCTTACATGTAACGGATTTTCCAAGGTCTCAACCTCTAAGCCTAATTCTTTCACACATGATGCAGTAATGAATGAATGTGATGCATCAGAATCAAACAGTATCCTTTCCCAAAGGCGAGATAACATAAACATACTTTGTATAACCAATTGATTTACAGGCTCAGTCTGTGGTGTAACGCTGTAGACACGCCCATTGGTCCTTGAAGTCCCGGCCTATGAGCCCTGTCCCAGACCTCGACCCATACTTTGGCCTCTCTGGCTTATATGTGATGAAATAGGTTCTTGTGCAACACCCTGAGACTGGTACATGTTCCCCTGGACCCTATTGGGGTAAGGAGGAACATACTGTGTCTGTGCACATCCCACTGATGATTGGGACTTCGATCTTCCATAACTATAGGATCCCTACCTTTGAGGGTAATCCCGCTTCATGTGTCAAGGCTGATGGCTTAGTAACATGTCATCGGTCCTGTCTGGCTAGTAGCCCTAACCTGGCCTTGGCCTGGATAGTCGCGGCCTTGTCTTGGAGATCCTTATGGAACATAAGTCCTCTGCCTTTTTCCCGAGCTAGAAGAAAAATGGTTCTCCTTCCTTATTCCACTAACATCTGCATCCTGGATGCTCTTTGCGTCATCAATCTCTCTCTTGATGGCCATAGTTGTCTTGACCTTGAGTCCATATATTGTAGGAGAAGTCCCACAATCTTTCCCCGGATGGACAATTTCAGACCATCCTCAAATTTTCTAACTTTGGCCATATCTATGGCCACGTAATCTTCTGAGAAACGTGCTAACTCGCTGAATTTAATAACGTATTGCGCATTCATCATCGTCTATGTCTTAACTCTAGAAACCCTGCCTTGGCATGTCTACGCATGCTCAAAAAACTCGCCTATGAAGAGCCTCTACCTCCATATGTCACAGTCTAGATTCATGGAGGTCTTGATCCAATGCCACCATACTTGGGATTCACCTTCTAGCTGGAACGCAGCTAATCTTATCTTTATCGCATCAGAGGTGATCTCCATAGCCTCCAATACCTTCACGATCTATCGGAACCAATGGGAAGCCACCATCGAATCCCCTTCTCCCATGAATGTTGGGGGATAATGTGCTTTAAACCTTTGGAGGTTACTCGACCCTCCCTGATACCTAGCTGCACTAGCCTGTGCAATAGTGGCAACTACAACACCCATAGCCTCTATAAAGGCCTGTTGGTAAAAAAACAAGTGGTAGTTAACTATTGCCTCATGGACGACCTCTACGTCCATGTCCTCAACTTTCCCTTTACACATGTCAATTAGAAAGATGAGAGATTTTTTTTTTCTTATTTCATTAGTGGTGCATAATGCCAAACACTAGTAAATATCAGTTCTTGGACTATCATGCTCATTTATTTTCCGAACCCCTATGCTCATTTTTTTTCCGAACCCCTAAGGTTATGTTCTCTAATCCTAGGGTTCTTCGTTCTCTATATACAACCTATCATGCATATAATCCACACAATATGTAACACACATTATGTAACACAATCATCACACATCGATTCATAAGAATGTACAATGAATACTTTGGTACCAAGCTATGACGTTGATATCAGACATCGAGCCCTAGGCATTCATAACCTAAGCTCTATACTATAACCGCATGTCCTAAACCCAAGCACACCAAGCCCTAGGTATTCATATACCTAAGCTCTGATACCAAGCTATGACACCCCAAAACCCGGGGGTCCCGTTGACAACCCGTTAATGCACGGTATACTTGTCGGTATCGCATATCTTGATACCACCAGATCACGTCCCATTCATCGGGATCCATTCATGCATATATATTTTAGAAAAATATACAAATTTATCAAAACAGTTCATAAGAGTTCGAGTTACAACTCTCTTATATACAAAATATTGCATGTAAAATCTACTTTTTTACAAAAAGGTTTCTCAAAGCCACAATTCGACTTTCTTCACAATCTACGATCCCTACAGTGGTCACTCCCGATTATTAACTTGCACTCAAAGGGGGTCCCACGACAGGGTGAGTAATGCCCAGTAAGGATAACTCCTATAAAGGCTACTCCCCACCTAAGTGCACATACAATGCCATGTTCACACAATAATACACACATCAACATTCCGATGAAGAATATGCCAATTCTAAATGGAATCCTACATGCCATGAAATGAGATGAGACTCACTCTCCTTATCTGCCTCATGTCCCGAGTCCACCACTCTCACACATGCTTATGACAAGTGTGAAAACTCGTCATTGGTATTTCATCCAATGACCCTTTTTCCAAAACAAAATATTTTTGTTTTATAAAACAAAACCCATTGGATATACCTCCAATGTCCATTTGATTTAATCAAATCCCATGTGTTTATGCATTTGTGGGCCATGGATTTCTGGGTTCTCACAGCAGGACGCCACACGCCTTTCTACATTTTTACTTGCTTTCACCGACGGGGATCATGTATAACTGCAACTACCAGGTCTTTCACCTCAAGGGGGATCTTTCCCTACTTGCTGTGCCCAACACACGTATATATATATATATTTTATGCCATGAAACCATGAGACTCCGTTGGACGTAGTCTAAGGTACCGAGCTCAACACCCATTCACCAAGAATGATGAATAATTATAACCATGCACATACACCTAACTCATTGCGATGCCCCCGTGCATATACAATGCAAAATGCCACTGCATGTTGTCTCATGTTACATGTTACATGTATAATGAACACTACATGGAACAATTTATAAACCGTACTTTATGCCAAGTACCATGGATAATTATATCGAAAGCATATAATTTACATCCATTCATGCTAATATATATAACACCAATATATCAACACATTTACAACACATTCAACATGTTATAAAATTTCCAACAATAACACACAAAAGTAGTCCACACTAACTAGCCATTCCCGACCATAAATTTGGCCATACTCAGCCTTGGAAATAATCTAGACTCAGTCCAGAAATTTAAGTTTTTGTTTTATTTTTTTAATTATTTTATTTTATTTTATTTTTACAACTTTCAAGATTGTCATTAATGGCTATAAATTCAGCCATGAAGTAGTCCTTAAACAACCGTCCCAAAAAATAGTCCCAACGTCCGAAAACTTAACCACTTTTCTTTTTTGGCACCTACTCGTAGCTCTCGTCAAGTAGACCAACTTTAATTCTGGGCCTATCAACTTCTAACTGTCGGAACGCCAGAAAATTTAAGGAGGAAGAACCAGTTCTCCTCCTTCCAGTAGACCTAGTGTACCAGTAGGTAGAGGTCAGCCACCCAGAGGACCTCCAGGCCTACCTATGACCTAGGCCAGGGTATTTGCGGTTACCTAGCAGAATGCTGATACAGCTCCCGATGTTGTGACATGTATAATTTCAGTCTTTGACCGTGATGCTCATATTCTCATAGACCCTAGAGCTACACATTCATTTATTTCTATGGGGTTTATTTCAAAGGTTAATGTGGAGTCCTACTTATAGACCAAAGATAGCAAAGATTTTCCTTCCTACAGGGATCTCACGACAGCAAGAGGGTAAGCGACCTCAATACTGCCAGGTGATTATAGGAGGCCAGGAGTTTCTGGCAGACTTGATATAATTAGACATCCATGTCTTTGATGTTATATTAAGCATGGATTGGCTATCTAAACATCATGCTCCAGTGGATTGTTATAGAAAAGAGGTTAGGTTCTACAGACTAGGGGAGACAGAGGTTGTGTTCTATGGGTTACGGAATATACTACCTAACAGTATTATGATAGCTATGAAGGCTGGTAAGATGCCCGGTCAAATCAAAGTACCTAGCTCAGGCCATCGAGGTGAGTGGATAATGGTAGTCGACAGTATATTTCATAGTCGAGAATTTCCAGATGTATTTCCAAAGGATCTTCTAGGTATACCTCCAGATAGAGAGATCTGGGACATAACCAATCTCTAAGGCACCTTACAGGATGGCTCCTTTATACTGAAAAGAATCAGTGCTACGTATGGAGGAGCTTCAGAGTGCGGTTTTCACAGTCGAGTACTTCACCTTGGGGAGCTCCTATTCTGTTTGTGAAGAAAAATGATGGAAGTTTGAGATTGTGTATTGATTACAGAGAGTTGAATAAAGTGACAATATGCAATCAATACCCGCTTCCATGGATTGAGGATCTTTTTTATCAATTACAGGGAGTGAGGGTATTTTCGAAAATTGATCTAAGGTCAGGTTACCATCAATTAAAGATCCGGTCAAAGAATGTTACCAAGACAGCTTTCAGAACATGGTATGGGCATTATGAGTTCTTAGTTATGCCATTTGGACTAACTAATGCTCCAGCTGCTTTTATGGATCTTATGAATAGGATCTTTCAAAATTTTTATTGTGATCGGCTTTGTTATTGTATTCATCGATGACATTTTGATCTATTCAGTAGTGCAAGGAAGATCAAGAGGAGCATCCGAGAGTTGTTTTACCACCATGGAAAATCGCCAGGCGTCAAATTCAAGAATGCCGCCTCTAGTTAAACAACGTTGCTTTTCTAGGACATGTGATTTTAGCGGAGGGGGTTTCTATTAATCCTCAAAAGATTGAGGCAATTGTGAACTGGAAACCACCTACGAATGTACGTAGATAAGTAAGTTTTCTGGCCACATAGTACTATTGAAATTTTTATATGTTTCGGTTAGCGTGCTCCTTTGACTAAATTGACAAGGAAAGAGGAAAAGTTTGTATGGTCAGAGGCATGTCAGCAAAGCTTTGATGAACTAAAATGGAAATTGACCTTAGCCCCAGTTCTTACACTTCCGTCAAGGCAAGATGGATATATAGTGTATTGTGATGCTTCCAAAAGGTGGCTTAGGTGTGTTAATGCAACATGAAAATGTGATAGCATATGCTTCGAGACAATTGAAGAAGCATGAGCAGAATTATCCGACACACGACCTAGAGTTGGCTGTGGTGGTCTTTGCTCTACGAATATGGAGGCATTACTTATATGGGGTTATATGCAGAATTTTTATAGATCACAAGAGCCTATAGTATTTATTCACACATAATGAGTTAAATATGAGACAGAGGAGATGGGTTGAGCTCATTAAGGATTATGAGTGCACTATTGAGTACCATTTGGGAAAGGCTAATGTGGTAGCTGATGCTTTCTTGCAGAGGGAAATCTTCGGTTCCATATCTTCACTTAAAGGTTGTATACCCTAGACTGTGGAATTGGAGGCTTAGGTGCGAGACTAGAGCTGGATCGACACTGAGCTTTACTAGCTACATTTCATGTTCGTTCGATACTGATAGACAGGATAAGGGAGCTACAAACTCAAGATCCGACCGTGATTAAGTTGAAAAGGGAAGCCAAGTCTGGGTAGCTGAAGGGATTTTCAGTACGAGTAGATGGTACATTGATGATGGGTCACAGGTTGTGTGTACCAGATGTGGGAGAATTAAAGAAAGAAATTATGGAAGAGGCTCACTCTTCTGCATGTGCGATGCATTCGGGAAGCATAAAAATGTATCATACCCT
The DNA here is from genome assembly GCA_016808115.1 of Tetrastigma voinierianum. NCBI lineage: Eukaryota > Viridiplantae > Streptophyta > Magnoliopsida > Vitales > Vitaceae > Tetrastigma > Tetrastigma voinierianum. The sequence continues at coordinate 697,809 of JAEQBH010001468.1, read as the reverse complement.
GAGAGAACACTATTGGTGGAGGGGTATGAAGAAAGATGTTGCAAAGTTTGTCTCCAGATGTCTCATTTGTCAGCAAGTTAAGGCTGAGCATCAAAGACCTACGTGGCCTACGCCCTTTCCCGATCCCTCGCTGAAATGGAAGAGAATCACGATGGATTTTATGGTAGGACTTCCGCGTTGCCACAATAGTTATGACGCGATATGGGTGATTGTTGATAGATTGGCGAAATCAGCCCATTTCCTACCTATGAAAAACAGTGACTCAGTTGAGAAGTTGGTCGAGTTATATGTGAAAGAGATTGTACGACTTCACGGTACGCTGGTATCGATAGTATTAGACAGAGATCCACGATTTACTTCCCGATTCTGGCCCAGCTTACAGAGAGCTCTGGGTACTAGATTACATTTCAGTACCGCTTTCCATCATCATACGAATGGCCAATCTGAAAGAACCATACAGACATTGGAAGATATGCTTAGGGCTTTTGTGTTAGAGATTAAAGGAAGTTAGGATAGACATCTACCATTAATGGAGTTTGCCTATAACAATAGTTATCAATCAAGCATTGAAATGGCGCCTTACAAGGCCTTATATGGAAGGCAAGGTAGACTTCCATTACGCCGGATGGTAGGGCGAGAAAATTGTTAGGTCCAGAAATTGTTCAGGTCATGACAGATAATTTTAAGGTTATCAAGGATAGATTAAAGATAGCACAAGATCGACAGAAAAGTTATGATGATAACCGAAGGAGAGATCTAGAATTTCAGGTGGGGGATCAGGTATTTATGAGGATATCACCCTGGAAAGGGGTGTTACAATTCGGAAAGAAAGGGAAGTTAAGTCCCCGCTATATGGGACCTTATGATATTGTGGAAAGAATTGGGGAGGTAGCGTATCGGTTGAGGTTGCCACCTGAATTGGCCAGAGTACATGATGTCTTTCATGTTTCTTTGCTGGGAAAATATATGGCAGATCCTTCACATGTGTTAAGAGATCAACTGGTTGAATTGAAAGAAGACTTGACTTATGAAGAATGACCGGTTCAGATTGTTGATCGAAAGGATCAGGTTCTTCAGAACAAAATAATTCCTTTAGTGAAGGTGCTGTGGATGAATCACGGCAGAGAAGAAGCAACATGGGAACGTGAAGATCAGATGCACACTTAGTATCCACACCTGTTTTAGTTAGGTATGAAAATTAAATTTCAACAACAAAATTTTGATAAGGAGGGGTGAATTGTAAGACCCTGAATCTAATGTTTACATGAATAGTACATTTCGTTTTCGATAAGTAGGTATTTGACTAGAACGGTAAAATGAATAGTAATTTTTGAAAAATGAGCCCTGAAGAATTGAAAATGTTCAGAATAATGTATTGAGGATAAAGGAACTATAAAAAATTAAAATGAAATTATTTTAAGGGGTGAGAATGTAAAACCCTAGAAAAATGTAATTTTTCCTGAAAATGGCAAAACGGTAATTTGCCACTAGAAAAAAATTGTAATTTTTCTAGATCTCAGATGATGAAATGGACTTAACCGGTGAATTCGTCTATGAAATCTAATCACCTAGTCGAATTTCGTTGGATTCTGATACAGTCGGATTTTTCACGAATTTCGAGGCGACGGATGTCGAGTGGACTCCGAAAACGAAATTTTTAGAAAAATCCTGAAAAATGTCAAATATTTAAAGAATGACCATTTAAGATAGATGAAATTGAAACTGGGATGAAATAAATTGTTTCGGGGCAAAAACAAAACCGAAGAAGTGTGACACGTGGTGCAACGTGAGCCACGTGTCCACACTATAAATAGTCAAAATATCTCATTTTAGTCTAAGACCAAACCGTAAGAGAGAGAGAGAGAGAGGGAGAGAGAGAAAAGCGCGTTTCTCTCTTCTCGATTAACGTAGTTTTCACGGTCCGACCTCATTGGTCAAGAGTTAAAGCTGCTCACGCGACGAGCTGGGTGCGTGGCACTGAATCACAAGATTTCGCCAAGGTTCAAAGTTCGGGTTTTTTTCGAAAACCAAGAAAAGGCGGTGTCCCGGGAAATCATGCTATTTGAGGTAGGGTTTTTCTTCTACTCGAGTTAATTTCTATCTAAGGGCATGTGTGTGTCCAAGGAGATGTCTTCGGCCCAGCTTTTTTTTCCTTCGAATCTCCATGATTCTATTTCAGCTATAACTCTACTTCATAACTCATCCGACCGAGTGATTCAAATGCTGGATGAACTAGATTGATAGGAGACCATATTTCCGTGAAATAGGTATATCTAAATTCCGACACTATAGGACTCATAAATTCATTCAAATTGCACCAGCACACTAATTCCCGGGTGGGACACAATAGTCATGGCCTCCAATTTTGGAAAGCCATAACTTCTTCATCTGAACTCTATTTTAGGTGTTCTTGGACTCTATGGAAAGCCCATTGAGTCAAGATTCCAGAAATGTTCCTGTAAAGGATAGTGAATGATTAGAACGGGGCTGAAAATTTATGTTTTGCACCAAGTGTGCAAGTTGCTTTGTTATGTCGATGTTATGATGAGGCATATCTAGTGTATCAGTATCAGGTACTAGTGGATGTGATGCTAGGGAATTCCGTCTTTTCTGTCCATTCATTCATATCCCTAATTATGTGATTCATGATGTATTATTCTTCCATGAACTTAGCATTTGTACTCACAAATACCTTCATGTCAGATTTACTATAGAAATAGTAACCCCTTGTACCTTTTTGGATATCCAACAAACCAACACTATTATGATTTCTCATCTAACTTGTTAGATGACTGCTTTAATACATAAGCGGGATAACCCTATATGCGGATATGACTTAAAATAAGTTTTCGACCTGTCCACATTTCCATGGGTGTCTTTGGTACTAACTTGGATGACACCATATCTAAAATGTGTCGTCGCCTCTGTGGCATATCCCCAAAAGGATAAAGGTAATATGAAAGACTCATCGAATCTTACCATGTCTAATAGAGTTCAATTTCTTCTTTCTGCCACTCCATTTTGTTGTTGAGTACCTGAAGCACTAAACTGAGATAAAATCCCATATCCAAGGCCTAATTGTTTTTAATGTGTCTCCCTAATTGTTTTTCTGACTCAGCCTTAAATTCCTTGAATTTATCCAAGGCCTCAGATTTCTTCTTCATTAGGTACACATATCCATATCCAAGGCCTCAAATTTCTTCTTCATTAGGTACAATCCCTTGAATACTCATAGCCACCTCTTGCATGGACACTAAATGGCCCTCACACATCTAAGTGTATCAAATCTAAACATCCCTCAAATTTCTAAGTTCTTTAGTGATCTCGTCATTTTACCGTGAATACAATTTTGACATAGTGGTAGTTGCTCTAGGGTCAAAGTGACTATTGGCCCACAACTCACTAGTCTTTGTATTCTTTTCAAATTTATGTGACTAAGCCTTAAGTGCCATAATTGAGTTTGGTTGATACTAGACTCTTTTCTTTTCAATTATTTTTCCACGTTATCAACTTGAATAACAACAAAATCAATATGATATAGATTATTCATCAATGTGCCACATGTAACAACTTCATTTTCTTTCATAATAGAAACATAAGTTTTATTAAAAGACACTGAATAGTTGTCTTTACATAATTTAGAAACTAAAATTAAATTCTTTCTAGAGTTGGGCACAAATAAACAATCATGCAAAACTAAGACCGAACTATTCGAAAAACTAAGACTAAGATCCCCTATAGCTATGACTGAGATGGAAGTTGAGAAATACATCTTCAACTGCATCTCTCCTTCATTGAGACTTCTTGTCACCTTGAACCCCTATAAAGAGTTAAAAATATGGTCAATGGCTCTTGAATCTATCCACCAAGAATTGGTAGAATCAGCTACAAAACAAGACTCAATGACTACAATAGAAAAGTTACTTGATAGTCCCTTTAACTTAGGGCAGTCCTTCTTCCAGTGTCCCTTTTGTCCGCACTTGAAGCACTTTCCTTTTGGTTTCCTATTAGGATCAAAAGGTCTAGCTTTCTTAGCAATCTTGGGTTTAGCATGAACACTTGACTGATTTGCTTTATTCCTTTTCTTCAAATTGAGAGGCTTAGAGGATTGACCTGACACAAAATTAACATATGGCTGACCCTTTACAATTGTCTCAGCTATCTGCCATGCATCAGTTCGCCAAAAGACCGGGTTCGAATTTATTCAGAATAATCCAACTTGAAATGATTGAAGGAAGCAAAAATGTCTTAAGGACCATGTTATTTTTTGCGGTTTCCTACCACACGCACCTAGGTCACTCATTTCATTAAAGAGTCTGATCATTTTTATCATATGATCTCTCACCGAAGTACCTTTAGACATTCTGGTGTTCATTATCTGCTTCATTACCATTTTCTTACCTGATCTACTTTAAACTCTAAACATCTCTTGAAGACTTAAGAGCATTGCACTTGAGGTACTACGGATTGGATGCCGACTTGCAAGACTTCACGAGAGAAGCTAAGACATACATCCTTGCTTTCTCATCATCCTTCCTGCATGCCTCATAGTCAGCTCTCTCTTCAGGTATTGAGCCCTTTGTGGGTGCTACATAAAGTGGCTTTAAGGTCACCCAAATTATACCCTCACAAGTTAAGACAATGTTTAGATTTCTCTTCCAACTCACATAGTTGGTTCCATCTAACCTATTGTTCGAAAGGATTGATACAAATGGATTGAAGGTAGACATATTTATCCTAAGAATCAAATTGGTGTTAATCAATATGTGTTCATTACTAGCATAAGACATGTATAATTATAGATACAATTTGCACTAATAGCATATAATATAACACTCAAAATTATACACATCAGTACATGATAAATTAACTTTCATGAAAATTCTGTCATATCCTACTCTAGGCAGTCTAACTTCTCAAAGCACAGATATATAATCTAATCAATTCCAAAAGTCACTTATCCTAGACTAGGTGATTAACTTTACCCTTTAAACTTTGGCCTCTTGAGAAATAAATAGGACTATTTAGATAGTTTATTATTTTCTGCTATGTATACACCACTAATCTTAGTTTCAATATTTCTTAAGTAAAGAGCCCCAACTTGAGGCTGATTGCTCCCACTAAAACATTTATCATTTAACCATAAGGGAGTCTCTTAGCTAGGATCCTCACATTTGTCCAACTTTAGGCTGATCTAAACATGAATCCTAAGACCCTTTTAGTGGAAGGTCGTAGTGTGAGGACTCGGGTAAAGTGTCACGATAGATTACCATTACAGTATAGGCTGCAAGCTTGAGAATTTTTCTAGATTTCGGATAACGACATGAACCACACTATTGAGTTCGTCTTGTGAAATCTAGTTGCACGGTTGAATTACGTCGAATTCCGGGACAGTCGGAATTTTACGTGTTTTGAGGCAAAGTGGACGAATGACACGACAACACATGGCACGAAGAAACATGCCATGTGGAACCAAACGAGTGAACACTTGGCACATGGAAAGCTAAGTGTCATCATGCATGAAATGAGTGGGGGAAATAAGTGGCATGTGAAACACATAGCCTGGTGATTGCCATGTGTCAAGGTGGATTAAGAAAGGTGTCTTATGCCTAGACCAAAAGGAGTTCAGTGGGGGAAGAATGAGGAAATGAAGAGAAAATATAGAAAGAAGAGAAAGAAAAGAGAAAGGGAGAGGAAATGAGGTCCAACATCTACTGGTCTCCAGTGTCTGAGCTCAAGCAAGAGGTTCAATGCTGGTCGTATGAGCTAGTTTCATAGCTAAGATAGGGTTCTCCTACTTTGTTAGTCCTTGTTTAAGGGCCATTCGATGGCCATGAGGTGTAGCCTTAACGGTGGGACTAATTCAAGAACAAGGTGATCAAATTGTCGTGAATTATATACGCTTAGTCCTTTATGTTCTAGAACTACAAGCTCAAGGTGTCAGATTTCACTGAAAATACTGACCAGTAAGGTAGTTTCAGAGGTGTCATTGCTAGACATGGACTCGACATGCGACCATGTGTGCATCGCTGGGCCCGAACATGAAGATCTAGTTTTGTGTGTTCTTGCTTGATTGAATAACATGCAAGTGTGTGAAAAATCATGTGGATATATGCTGAACTGGTGTATTTATATGTGTTGTATTATGGATGCAAATTGAATGTTGTAGATATGATTATCCATGAATCATAAATGTTGCATGTAGCTCTCATCATTCATGTAACATGAAAGAACATGCAATGGCATTCTGCATTGCATATGCACGGGGTCATCGCATGAAACGTGAGTGCATGGCATGATAGAACACTCTGTTTGGTGTTTAAATGGTGGGCTCTGAAAAAAGGGACGACGTCCTAGAGTCACACGGTTTGAAATTATGTGTCAGGTAGTAATAAGAAGGGATAGACACCCCCTCAGGTGAAAGGCCTATAATTCTTAGTCAGACACATGCGTCCAACAGTGAAAGTCAGAAGGTGTACGATGCTTGGGGTGAAACCCCGGAAAGCTCGTTACCCACAAAGACACATGGCTTTTGAATAAAGCGATTTTTTAGAGAATGTCCAAGGAGTTGAAATATAAAACAAAAATCTTTTGTTTTGGAAATGAAGGTTTTTCATACATGATGTGTGCATAAAGTGAGAGTCACAGTGGTCGATACTGTAATGACATGAGAGAATTCATGTAGAAATGCATATGTTTCGATCAAGGTGTTGATAAATGTTAAATTATGGCGTTGCATGTGCACTTAGGTTGGGAGTAGGCCCTTGTAGGAGAATTTCTCTACTGGGTACTACTCACCCCGTCGTGGGAAAATCATTTTAGGTGTTGGAGGTCCACCAGGAGATGGAACTCATCTGAGACCTTAGTGGTGAAGAAGGCCAGTGATCCTGGATTATTTTTGTATTATGTAAAATTCTAGATAGTGATCCAGTTTCTGTTCTGTAAAAAGGAAGGAGTTGTAATCAAACTCATTAAAAAATTGTTCCGTACAATTTAACAGATTTTTTCCCATATTTTTATGTTGCCTTTATTATGCAAAGGTCATGTGTTAATTTGATAGTGTTTTGGGAAAGAACTGGAGGTAAAGAATGGGCTAGAAAGGCTATTATGTGCTTAGGTAGTTTTGTGTCTCGATGTAGAATTCCTAGTCGCGATGTAGTTTTCGTCTGTACGCGATTACAGCCTCAGGTCGCGACAGTGGTTTCTCTGTGGTCGCGATGTGGTTTCGTGTCTCAACATGGTTCTCGACAGTGTGTAGTTGCTAGGTCGCGACATAGCCTTTCCATGTCGCGATAGTGTTTTGTTTCTTTGTCGTGACAATGTTGCGACAGAGGTTTCCTTGTCACGACCGAGATGACCATGACAAGAGGTCAAGTGTCGCACCTTTCATGCTGCGACAGGATTTGGTCAAGAGGTGAAATTTCTTTGTTGCAACAGAGTATTTTATGTCGCGACAAAGTTTGGTTGGGGCCAAGGGTTTTTGTGTCACAATAGGGCAGTTTCCATGTCGCGACAGGGTTTGGCCTTGACAGGGGTTTTTCTTGTCACGACAAGGTTTGACCTTGATAGGGGTTTTTCTTGTCGAGATAGAAAATTCCTTGTCTCAATAGGGTTTGGCCTTGGTGAGAGAATTTTCATGTCGCGATGGAGAATTTGATGTCGCGACAGGGTTGGACAAGACTAATAGTTTTTCTATTATGAGAAGGTGGCGCCAAGGTAGGGTGACAGAAGCACAAAAGGCGGACGACAAGGTCGGGCGCGGGTGACGTGGGCTATCGCTGCACGCATGAGGTTCTTTGTCACGACAGAGATTTCTCTGTATCTACAAACTTCTTACAATGGTAAAAATAAGAAAAAAAAAAAGAAATAAAAGGACCCCCTGGGATTTGGGGCCTCACACATAGGCTTATTAAACCTTCTCCCACTTAATTATTTTTAAAAACTTGAGTGTTTTGAAGTTTATTTCATAGTCTGCTTATTTTTAAATTCAACCAAATTTGATATCTAAATTTCTCTAATTTAGCCAATTTCTATAGTCAAACTAATTCTACAATAAGCACTATAAACATACTGGATATAATTTTCTCGAAAATGTAAGTTGTTTACTTTAATTTAATAATTTAAATATCTTAAAACAACAACACGTCTTAATTAAATCCATTATTTTATCAATAAATTAAATATATATATATATATATGTTTAATATTTATCCATTAAAAGATAATTCTTGTTAAAATATAATTTGATTTATAATAATAAATTAAATTATTTATCTATTTAACATTATCTATTAAAAGATAATTCTTATTAAAATATAATTTAATTCATTATAATTGTGACACCCCAATCCCGGGGGTCCGTTGATAATCCGTCAACCCGCGGAAGATTCGTGGATGTCAGGTAACCCGACACCACATCATTGAGTCCCCATTATTTTTTCGGGACCCAAGATTTAACGAAAATTAGACAGAGTCTTCTTTATACTGGGAGCTTTGCCCAAAATACTACATATGCAATTACATGGCAACATTACCTAATATTATACAACGACCTCACTGGGTCCACATACGAGTAAAAATGGCCACGTAGGGCCCATTTATCCATACTCAAACATTTAAGCGCATGACTATAAAACCATAGTCCATAAGAGTTTAAATTACATTATTCCTATACAAAACATATATCAAAATTAAGCATTCTAATACATGTTTTACAAAATATAAATCAAAGCCAAAATTCGGCTTTCTTCTTAATATCGGCCTCTAGTAAGCGTCGTCTCCTTACACATTCCCTCAGACTTAAAGAGGGTCCTACTAATGTAAGAGTAATGCCCAAGAGAGTAACCACAAGGTCTACTCCCCACCTAAGTGCACATGCAATGGTCATGCAACAAATAAACACTCCTTCCAAAAGATGCCATCCTAGAATGGAAACCTACATGTCATGAATGAGATGTGACACAACATGTCCCATGTACCGAGCCCTTACCAACTCCCTCTTAAACTCGAGTCCCAGCCCGACTCCCTCACACATGCTTATGCCCAGAGTGAGAAACTCACCATTGGTATTTCAACCAATGGTCCTTTATCTAAAACAAAAGCTTTTTGTTTTATAATTAAAACATTGGTTTAAACCAGAAACAAAAGCATCGGATGACCGAACTAATTTTAAACCAAAGCATTGACAATCTCCGAACCGCTTTAAAACCAAAGCATTGACAATCTCTCAAACCGCCAATTTCTTGGTGATTACTGTCCCTGAGCGAGCCCGCACCATCAACACCATACACAATGCGTTGATTTACAACTAAGAAGACCGGAGCCTCTATCGACGTCAGTCCAATGTATCTAAGCCCACTAATTGCCGCCACCAAGAATGGTGAATGATAACAACCATGCACACCCACCCGTTTTACGCGATGTCCCTGTGCATATGAAATGCAATGCAAATGTGCCATTGCCTATTCATACCATGCTACAAATATAATGTGCACATATGCCTACTCATGCATATTAACCCATGCATCAATTGGACATTTATATCATCCAACACATAAATTCCAATTTAAATCATAAAATTCCTATGCCACATATTTCTAACACACATACACACATCTAAGGAGTCATCGCTAATCGGCAATGTGTGACTCTCAATCCGGTGTTTCACACAACCCGGTCAACCTCAGAATATTCGCGATGCCTGCAACCCAACACCACTCATGAAAAATCTGGTAGTCTCCTTTCAGGACATGAGCCTCTACCTGCAAGATACAACCTGTCCTAATCACATGACAACCTGTCCCAATATTTTACAAAGACCTCACCGGGTCCATATACAATTAAAATGAGTAAAAATGGCCATGTGGGCCCATACATCAATACTCACTAAAATACATCAACTATATTACTATAGTTCAAGAGTTAATAAATCACTCTTAATTCAACATATATTAAAATGTACAATTTCTAATACATGTTATACAAAGTTCGACTAAAGCCACAACCCTGGGCTTTCTTCTAAACGCAAATTCTAGCCGTAGCGCCGTCCCTCTCAGACAATCCCCGCATTCGAAATAGTGATCTCTCGACAGGGTGAGCAAACGCCAGTAGTGATAATTCCCTACGTGGGTTACTCCCCACCTAAGTGCACATGTCATGGCAAACAATCACACTCAAGTAAATACACGACCTACTCGAATTCTGCCTACACGCCTAATCCCATGTCTCAGCCCTCACCGACTTCACACATGCCTGGGGCTTCAAATGCGAGAAATCACGCTTCAAAACAAGCTTTTGTTCTCGAAACTACTACCGAGATTCTAGAATATATTGACTACCCTCCGATATGAATCTATTGGATAACCCTCAAATAACTACGGGTCTCCTCCGACTTGAATCAAGGACAACTTCAACACAATTCTCTGAAAAATCTTCCGTCGAAATTCATTTCACAAACATTTTTCCTTTTCTTTCATTTTCATGTCAAGCACTCACTCCTAATATTCAAGGGTGTCCTAGTGCATATGGAATGCATTATGCCAATCCCAAAATATTCATGCTAATATATAAAATATGTATATATTAACATAATTAATTCACACAATTCATGTTATTAAATTCACATCACAACACCAAAATTAGCTCACACGGGTTAATTAACAATTACAAGCACCATTTTGAATCACTCAACAACACAAAATCACACAATTGTTCACGTGAACACTGAAACCTCTGGCTGGCACTGCTCACCTACAGTGAACACAATTAGAGATTTCTCCACTCGGTTCAAAGCTTTTGAGATCGATATCACGACCCTTCAGCCTCAACAAATCCCTATCCATAAAATGGCTCTTAGCCAAAGAATAAACCAAGTAGGAAAAGATCCCTACCTCTTGGAGTTGTCGGAACTCCACCAAATCGGTGTCCACGCGTAGCCCTCGCCGTGTAGATCGACTTCAGTCGAGAACTGAACGGCCCGAACGGTCGAAAATTCCAGAGAGCAAAGAAGCTCTCTCTGCCTAAAACCACAACGCAGCATCTCCATCGCTGTTTCTGGCTCATTTGTGTCTCTCCAAATTATTACATAATCTTTCGCTAGCCTTGTTCATCTCATTTTTCTCTGATTTCCTTTGACACCGCACACCTTCGCCATATTCATCATTCTTCCAATCAGCGCAACATGTGCCGCTGATATTACGGGCAGATGACTCTTTTTCACGTCACAGCGCTTAATGTTGTTATACACTCTACACTCAAAACGTGAAATTCGGTCTTAATTCGACGGCCTCGATGTGGCAGTTAGATTTACGGTATCTATTCCAACGACGGTTCGCTTCATCATCCGAGATCTAGAAAATTTCAGATTTTGACGTAATCTCTACCATTTTTCCATTTTTTAAAATTGGAATTTTATCTGGTTTTACATTTCAAAAGAATTTTTAGCTCGACAAAATACCAAAATTTTCTAGATCTCGGATGATGAAACTGACTTCAATTTGAATCGCCTCAAATCTAGCTACCATCGACTCCTCACGACCCGAGACAATCGAATCTCACGCTTCAGGTGCTCGCCATAAAACTACCGTGGAAAAACATGTGATGTGAAAAAAGTCACCTATTACATGTACTCATGTGACACATTTGCATGATTAGAGAGATGATAGGAATGAATGGCTGAGATTGTGCCGAGTGTCAAAAAAATCAAGAAAAGGGACACTTTGGGAATTTTGGAAATGCGAATCGACAAAGACAAATAAAGAAAAGTTATCTTCATTTCGGGAGACACAAATGGGTAGAAACGACAAGAGGTGCTGGCTCAGAGTTTTAAAGAGAGCTTTCTCTCTGGGATTCGATCGTTCCTGACCGGCCTATGGCTCTCGATGCAGCAAGAAGCAAAGTCAGCGCCCAGACAACCACACAACTCACATGCATATGCAACGTGCACTATGCCATGCATGTAAACTACCATTCAAGATAAACGACTAAACCACGTACCTTCATCCCTAAACAAGAAGGGATAGGTGGTCCGCATCGTGTCCTCGCGCTCCCACGTTGATTCCTCCACTCCACGGTGCTACCATAGCACCCTCACTATCCTCACAGTCTTGCGTCGCAAAACCTGATCCCGGCTATCCATAATGCACACTGGTCCCTCCTCGAAGGTCCCATCCGTGTTAACCTCAATCTCTCCCCAATCCACTACAAGATTTGATCCGATACCTCCAGCATGGGAGACGGAATACTCCCAGACACTGGATATGGCCGCTATGAAACCAACCGCAAGAAGCTGATACACTACCTTCCAAGTGATCTAAGGCCTTAATAGACCTGATGATAGTCTGTTGAACTACCATCTTCTTGTAACCTTCACAAGACGTGATTCAATCTCAAACTCTGGTACTGACGTCGTATGATCAGTGGCATAGTTCTTCGCTGAACTGAGCTACGAGAAGACGTTATTTATCGCTTACCTTCTGAGAGTGTTCTAACTGATCGATCAATGATGAGCTCTCCCACTTCACCCAATGATAACGGCGAACCGCACGTCTCATAAATGCCCCAGATGGAACATTCATATATCAGCGGATAATCGCTGAGACAGATCAATCACCATAAAATGTTCTTCCATACCTATGATCCATGACGATATCGCAGATGTCCTCGAACGATCTGATGGTGCTTCGACCACCATCCGTCGTCGATGAAAGTTGTAATTACGGGTCACCGTAGTTTACAGCTCTTGAAATTCTTTCCAAGCGCGCCAAAACCGTCTTATCTGATTATCATGGATGCTGGTACCGCGCAACCGATCACCAATATATGAATCCGCAGAATCTTCCAACGTGGGGCGGTCATCACCGCGAAATGTTCAGATTTCATGGAGTCGGTCCATCATCGTCCTCGGCGCGGTCGATGGCGGCGCGGGCCGCGAAAATCACGTGACGCGCTTCCCATCACCAGCCAAATTCACGGGCGGCAGCTCCACCGGGCTTCTCGTGTGCTCACCTTAACTCGCCGACACGTGAGACATCGGCCGAACAAAGTCCCCACATGTCTCTTCATCCCGCCCCAGCACATCGGGGCGACCGAAGATCTCCGTACATCTTCATGCCACCTATATGCACGTAAAATCGAGAGCAAAGTGAAACCCCGAGAATCTCCCCTCTTCAAATCGGTCAACCGGGGAAACCACTACTCCGTCCTATAATCGAAGACTACTCATCCTCGAGACCCAAGAACCCTCATCACCTGCATTCGACCGTATCTCTGGCCCCCGGGATGGACACTATCTGTCCCGCCTCAGGACTCGATCACTCGTCAATAGAGATAGTAGCTACTAAACTCCCTAACATACTGAGCCCGCCGCTGTAATCAGAGCCCAAATCGTCCCACGCCTCGAGCATCCGCCACCCAGCACATACTAGCCTCACTGCCCTCGTGACTTCCGACTGAGTGCATCAGCCACCACATTTGCCTTACCAGGGTGGTAATGCAAAGTGAAGTCATAATCCTCTAGGAACTCCATCCATCTGCGTTGTCTCATATTGAGGTCCCGTTGTGTGAAAATATACTTCAAACTTTTGTGGTCTGAGTACACCTCGAACTATTCGCCATATAAATAGTGGCGCCAAATCTTCAAGGCGAAGACTACGACCGCCAACTCCATGTCGTGTGGGTAATTCTGCTTTCATGATTCTTCAACTGATGGGAACCATAAGCTACTACCCTCCCGGACTACATCAAAACACATCCTAGTATGACCCTCGAGGCATCACAATACACTGTGTACCCCTGTCCCTTGTCCAGGACTATCAAGATAGGAGCTGAAGTAAGTCTCCTCTTCAACTCTTGGAATGCCTCCGCATCAGTCATCCTAATCAAACTTGACCTCCTTCCGAGTCAATCTCACATAAAAAGCCGCTTAATCGGAGAAATCCTCAATGAATCGCCTATAGTACCCAATCCTAAGAAACTACGTATCTCGAAGACTGACTTCGGCCTCTCCCAACTCATCACGGCCTCGACCTTTTCAGGGTCTACTGACACGCTTGATGCTGACACTACGTGTCCTAAAAATCTCACCTCAATAAGCCAAAACTCGCACTTACTGAACTTGGCGTATAGCTGATGATCTCTCAGCAACTGTAAAACAATCCTCAAGTGATGCTCATGCTCCCACTCTAACTGGGAGTAGATCAAAATGTCATCCACGAAGACTACGAAAAATTGATCTAGATAGGGTTGGAATACCCTATGCATGAGGTCCATGAATGCTGTTGGCGCATTCGCCAATCAAAAGGGCATCATCGTAAACTCAAAGTGCCCATAACGTGTCCTGAACGCTATCTTAGGGATATCTGTCTCCCTAACCCTCAGTTGATGGTAACTAGTGCAAAGGTCTATTTTGGAGTAGACTCGCGCTCCTCTCAACTGATCAAACAAGTCATCAATCCTTGGCAATGGGTACCGATTTCTGATCGGTGGACCCCCATTCAACCGTCTCTGTAGTCAATGCACAACCGGCTGGTCTTGTCCTTCTTTTCGCAGAAATCAGACCGGGGAGGGCCCCATGGTGAAGTGCTCGGTCTAATGAACCCCTTGTCCAGTAACTCATGTAGCTGAACTCTGAGTTCCTGCAACTTAACTGGTGCCATCCTATGCAGAGTCATAGATAAAGTATAAGAAGGAACTCGATACCGGGTCTACAACCCTCTACGTGAGGCAACTTCAGATCTCATCCCGAAAAACATCCCTCGTACTCTCAGACTACTCGAGGTAGATCGGCACCGGTCTCACCCTCTTAGGTAAGGCTTGCTAGCCAACCCAACCGGCCACCGATACTTAGACTGCACAATCGTCTCGGGCAAAATGTCATGCTTGTCCCCTTGAAATACAATACGAGTACTGTCCTGTGTGTAAGCGGTAACCCTCATACGCTCACAATCGATAACGACTCTATAAGCTGTCAGCCAATTCATCCCAAGGATGACGTTGAACTCTAACATGTCCATGGCCCTCAGGTCCATTGTGAGTAGAATCCCCGAGATCTTTAACTCGCAACCACGATATATCATCCCTATCCTCACCCTAATCTCTAGGGATAACTCACTTACAAGGGCTCCTCCAAGGCCTCAACCTCTAAGCCCAACTCTATCACAACGATGCAGCATCTCTAAGGTGTAAACACAGCCTCGAGACACTATTTACATACTAAAAACATTTCATACACAATGTCCATGCATTCATAGGTAATGCAAGACAATAATTTCATATATTAAATCAAATTTAACAAAAAAAAAAAAGTTATTTTATTTTATTTCATTTTAAAATATTTTATTTTATTTTATTTTTATTTATTTTTATTTTTTTTGAAAACCTCGTGAACAGTGCTCATGAACAGTATCCCAAACAGTGACTCGGAACAATGCACTTAGTCAAAATCAGGTCGGTGCAATGCGTGCACACCTTAAAGAACCCCTCGGCTCTCGCGCGCATGTCGAGCACTAGGCCGGCCAGACGTACAAGACTAGGCGCCGGTGGTCGTGGCCGTGTCGCAGCGCACGCCCGGCTGTATCGTGGTCGTGTGGTCGGGCGGCATGGGCGCTACTGGCGCGCTATGTCGCAAAGATCTACTCCTTCGCCTCTGGCCACGATATAATTTTTATATCGTGAATCCTCGAGTCCCCCATCACAAGGCACCAAACGCCATGTCGTGGCGCCAAGACGTGTTGCGCGACGCACACTGTCAGACGCAGCCGCCGCCGGGCCAGACACGCACTCCAAAGGTCGTCCCAACCATGACACACCTTTAGACATGACACTCACCCTAGCGGCCCGCCTCGCGCGGCGCCTGCCGCCGCTCGCGGCGCTTAGCCGGGCCGTATCGCAGCCTCTTGGCCATGTCGCGGGTCGCGGCCGTATCGCCTCGCGGGCGCTACCGCTGGTCTTATCATGGTCTCGCCGCGCCGCTTGTGCTTTGTGTCACGATACACGCAATCGTATCGTGGCCAAATGCAAAAATGGGCAATAGCCTAGCCAGATATCCTGCACTTGCTTTTTTTGTTTTTCACTCTTTTTTTTTTCCATTTTTTCCACCTACTGGAAGACCATTAAAATATATATATATATATATATATATATATATATATATATATATATATATATATATATTCATTTTTTTAGTAGAACTAAATAAATTCATTAAAATTTATTTTATTATTTTTTTCCAGTTGTACACACTGTAAAACCTCAAAAAAAATTTCTTCAATACTGTTTTTTTTTTCCTATTGCTATTCACCAAGCACACAATCTCACACAATTCATAACACACAATCCATGTTATACACCAAATCACACATAAAACATAATGCATGCAAAGTGGTTCTAATCCGTTCCTGCAATCGCTGTAATCACATATCTAAACTCTAACATCGAAATAATAACTCAAGTTGTGGTGCTCTCACACCTTAATGACCATGGCCTAAGCCCAAGTCCCTCAAGCCCTAGTTAGTCGTATACTTATGCTCTGATACCAAGCTATGAAGCTGGTATCAAGACTAAACTTATGGATACCCACACCCGAGCTCCTTAGGTAATTGTTTACCTAAGATATGATACCAAGCTGTGACGCCCCAATCCCGGGGTGTCTCGTTGACAACTAGTCAACCTGCGGAATATTCATAGATGTCGGGTAACCCGACACCACTCATGAAAATCGGGCAGAGTCTCCTTTGTACGAGGAGCTCTACCCAAGATACAACCTGTCCCAATCACATGGCAACCTCGTCCGCATTTTACAAAGACTCCCATCGGTCCATACAATTAAAATGAGTAAAAATGGCCACATGGGCCCATACATCAATACTCACTAAAATACATCAACGATATTACCATAGTTCAAGAGTTAATAAATCACTCTTAATTCAACATATATTAAAATGTACAATTTCTAATACATATTATATAAAAGTCTACCAAAGACACAACTCTGCTTCAAAACGCGCCTGAGCGCCCGTCTTCGTGCCAACTCGTACCGAAATAGTGATCCCTCGACAGGGTGAGCAAAGCCCAGTAGTGATAATTTCCTATGTGGGTTACTCCTCACCTAAGTGCACATGTCATGGCAAACAATCACACTCAAGTAAATACATGATCCTACTTGAATGTCTACATGCCCAATCCCATGTCTCAAGTCCTAACCGACTCCCTCATACATGCCTATAAGCCAAATGCGTAGTAAAATCACAACTTTTCAAACAAAAAAAGCTTTTGTTCTCAAAACTTACTATCGAGATTCTGGGTGAACATATTGACTATTCTCCTTAGAGGCTAACTGGGTTGGATAACCCAAACAATCATACCGACGGAATTGTTGGACAATCTCCCAACACAATTCTCTGGAAGATCTTCCAATAAATTCCTTCTACAAACATTTTCTTTCATTTTCACATGCACTCACCCTAATATTCTAGGGGTGCCCCAAAGGCATATGGAATGCATTATGCCAATCCCAAAATATTCATGCTAATATATAAAATATGTATATATTAACATAATTAATTCACACAGTTCATGTTATTAAATTCACATCAATAACACCAAAATTAGCTCACATGGGCTAATTAACAATTACAAGAAATTCATTTTGAATCACTCAACAACACAAAAATCACACAACTATTCACGTGAATAGTGAAACCCTTGGGTTGGCACTGTTCACGGCCACACAATTAGAGATTTCTCTCCTCCAATCTTGCCTCAAAGCTTTTTGAGACTCATATCACAGCCCTTCTCAGCTGTGCTTCAACAAACCCTATCCATAAATGGCTCTTAAATAAAGAATGTCCAAGTAGGAAAAGATCCCTACCTCTTTGAGTTGTCGAAACTCCACCAAATCGTTCTGTACTCTCACACAGATCACTTTGCTTCTTGTCTGGCTGAGAACCGAAGGTCCGAACGATCGTAACCCAGAGAGAAGGAGCCTTCTCTAAAACTCACAAACCATCACCTACTTCCATTTCTACCCATTTGTGTCTCCAAAATGAAGAAGATAACTATTGCTATTTTGTCTTTATTCATTTAACATTTCCAAAATTCCCAATGTGTCCCTTTTCTTGATTTTTTTTACACTTGGCACAATCTCAGTCATTCATTCCCATCATCTCTATAATCATGCAACATGTGTCATATGAGTACATGTAATAGGTGACTTTTGTCACGTCACATGTTCTTCACGAGTCGTTTACTAAGACCCAAAGACCAAGGCTCTTAAAAACGTGAAATTCGACTATCTCTAATTCAACGAATTCAATATGGCAATCAGATTTCACAGATGATCTCCACTGTTGAAGTCCGCTTTCATATTCGAGATCTAGAAAATTTTAGGATTTTGACTGAATTTACGATTTTGCCCTTTTTCAGAAAATTGGAATTTTCTTGGGTTTTACATAATGACTTACTTTATCCTCTAGGTCTAATTGTGACACCATGTCCACAAATATCCTACAACCAAGCCATGCAATGGCCTCAATTATACACAAACTCATGAATTTCCCTAAGCCTCATGGGTAATTATATCAACATGCATATAATTACCAAACAACATACACCAATTTCGATGTATTAGACCACACATATTATCACAACCAAGCAATTTGCACACTTGGTGCTACAATAAAATTTTTGAAAAATATGTGGGCACCAAATTCCATTCACAGGTATATGGCCAGATTCTAGACTCAAGAAGCTTTTCATAGAGTATAAGAACACCAAATTTGGAGTCCTAACGAAGGAGTTATGCAAGTTGCAAGTTATAAAGAAAATCAACAACATTGTAGAAATTGTAGCAGTAGAGGCTACTATAATTCATCATTTTTGGACATATTATGAGCTCAAATTGCATTGAGCTATATATGGATGGATTCTAGACCCAAAGAGCTTTCCATAGAGTCTAGGAACGTGAGAATCGGAGTTCGGACGAGAAAGTTAGGGCTGTCCAAAGTTGGAGGCTTCACATGAATAGTGACCTATGCAACAGTGTGGAACCTACGCAATTGCGCGCCCGAGGCACCTTTGGAGCTCCCGTGCATGCAGTTTTTCAACCCAAACTCATCTCAGAACCAATCCATTCAACCAGCGACAACGAAAAACCATCCCCAATTAAACATGGTACAAAACCAGTCCCAAACTAAGCCCACAATCAACTTAAAAAACTGGACATCATAGTGAAAAACCAGAAAAAAATCAATTTTTATTTGTTTCCTTCCTTTTGGTGCTTGAGAGCACCATCCAAACAACCCCTAGGGCTCAACCATGACCAAAACAACTCATAGATGGAAATAAAACTCCAAGTAGAAGGTTCCTCACTTTCGGAAAGGAAGAAGAAGCTTTTCAAAGACCCGTGCTCGAAACCCACAGCCTTCCGAACTTTTCAAATTTCGAATCTCCTTACTCTAAAACTCCTTGTTCGTGTCCAAGCGCCTCGACGAGTACTCGACTTTGCCCGCCCGACGCAAGGCGACCACCCAAGCTCCGTAGATCTTAGAGAGAAGTCATAACTTCTCTCTCTACACCCTCTCTTCTCCTCTCACTTCCAGATCCAGCCTCCAAAAAAGTGGGCTTTTCCCCTTTTTCCCCACCTTTTATTCCAATTAACTTAAGTTTGTTAAGTGGCCACGTTGCGCCACGTGTCCTCTTCGGTCCCAGGTTCGTTTCTATCCCGAAATGATTCATTTGTTTTCAGTTCAATTTATTTTAAATGAACTTAGCTCAAGCTATTTCTTGACTTCCAAGATTTTCGTAAAAATCTCGTCCCTGGAGTCACTGACAATTCACCACCTAGAAAATCATGGTGCACTCCGACTATCTTTAATCAACTAAACTTTTCTCGAGTCACTACATTTTGTGAGACTTAATCCAACCCAAGACAAATCCGCTTCATCATCCGAGATCTAAGATTTTTCTAGGCTTTCTTGAGGCATTCTAGTAATTTTACTATTCTTGCCATTTTTTTAAAATTTCTAATTTTCCTAGGTTTTACAATAATAAATTAAATTATATATACTATTTAACAATTATCCATTAAAAGATAATTCTTGTTAAAATATAATTTGAAATCTAATAATAAATTAAATTATTTATCTATTTAACATTGTTTATTAAAGGATAATTTTATTAAAATATAATTTAATTTCTAATAATAAATTAAATTATATATACTATTTAACAATTATCCATTAAAAGGTAATTTTTGTTAAAATGTAATTTGAAATCTAATAATAAATTAAATTATTTATCTATTTAACATTATCTATTAAAGGGTAATTCTTATTAAAATATAATTTAATTTATAATAATAAATTAAATTATATATACTATTTAATAATTATCCATTAAAAGGTGATTCTTGTTAAAATATAATTTGAAATCTAATAATAAATTAAATTATCTATCTATTAAAGATAAACTTTTTTAAAAAGTAATTTAATAACAAATAAATTATATATACTATTTAACAATTATCCATTAAAAGGTAATTCTTGTTAAAATATAAATTGAAACACAATAATAAATTAAATTATTTATCTATTTAAAATTTATCTATTAAAAGATAAACTTTGTTAACAAATAATTTTATTCCTCATCTCAAAATTTGAAATTAATTTATCTACTATTTTTCTCACTGTACAAAAATAACCCAAAATTAATTAAATAAATAATTTCAAATCTGGTTGAAACGAACTGAGAGATGTGAGAATCACAGAATCCGATAGACGCATAATCTACAACTCGAATGAGCAGTAAACTAATTAGATGAGCAATACCCATGCCCACTCCCGATGTTAACTTTTATATGGTTACCCATTCAAACTAGATATTATATGTAAAAAATATCTTCACAAAACGGATTCTGCATGAATGATAACAAATACACTAAGCAATAATACATCATGTCATTGATCCTGTAACATTACACAATAATGTCATGCTGGAATCAAAAGAAAAACCTTAACAATTCCAAAATATCAAAATGTAATCATACAAAAATTATTATATGCTTTGAAAAAACAATAAATAATAACCGGAATATCAAATCAATAAAGATTGATTAGTTTTTTTTTTTTAACAATTCCAAGAAAAGATCTACTAGTAGATCAAATAAAAAAAATGATTTTTCATTTTATTAACCTATGAAATCTCAAGATCTCATATCTAGAATCTAGGAAACCGCTTTTGATACTTATTGGAGTCCTTTATCATCCATCTAGAAACGGCGATTTGCTATGCAACGTGAAGCAAAAAAATAAAATAAAATACATACTAACCACGAAATCCTACCTCGTAAATCTTTCCAGTAATAATCGATTTGTAGGTCATGACTACAGAGCAGGGGCCTAAGAACAATCCAATGCTTTTTCTTTAGATATGATTGCAGAGGTTCCTTCCCTTTGAAATGGTTTTGTTGCCCTAAACCTAAATATAATGTGTTATTTATAATAGGGTTAAGTGGGCCATTGAATCTACTTACATACTACCTATAATTAGCCCATATAAGTTAATGATACAACTTAATTACAACTCTAGTTTGTTTATCTGGGCTTAATTCTAACAACTTAGGCACAAGTGGATTTATTGCAGCAAACGCAACGTTTGCTTTTATTATGGGTTTCAATCCAGAGCCCTTTTTGGGACAAAACTAAGAGGGGCAATGAACCGTTCGGTTTGCAAGAAACTAATTGTGGTTGATCTGATTTATCGATCCAACCAATGGTTCAAGCAACTCGTGAGGAATCAATCGAAGGTAATTAGTCTACTAGTTCCACTTAATCAATAGTTTAGTTTCTAAAACATTAGTGGAGAGTTAAATTTATATATATAATTCATTTGAACACCCTAAAATGAATTAAGATATATGATGTGAAGACTTACGTAAAAATGCGCCGTATATGCAAACATTAATGCTAAACTTATGAGGAGGATTTGAGATCTAATACTAAAAATTAATGTTGGATCCTATTGAATTTCATTTGGGAGTGAAACATTATAAAGAGAGTATTAATTTTTTTTTATTGATTTTTATTAAAGAAAGACAAGATTAATTAATTCTATTCAAACAGTATAAGTCAACTAAATGACATTTTTGAAGCGATTGGGTTTAAGGATTTTCAGTTTATGGGGACATTATGGGATTCGTAAGAGGTCAGAAAATGACCCGTTCGATCGAATTTGTCACCAATTAGTTTCTACCTCTTATTCTAGTGTGTTCTTCCATATTAACAAAATAATTTATTAACTCTACATTAGGTAGAATTAGATGGTATGTATGATGTACAAGTTCTCAAATTATTTTTCACATTTTCATTTGTTTCACAAGGTGCTATATAAAAAATAGATGAAAAACATCTCAAATTAATTTATTCAAAAGATAATTATCTTTGTGATGATGCTTTTTCAACCTGACCGATGGAGCGTAGGGTCGCTGGGCTTCCGACCCGACTACTAGCTGGTCACGTTGGTGCTCTCGATCGTCTCGTCGGGCAGGATCGTTGCAATGCTGGTCTGGCTGTGTTCGACGTGCACTCCTCCAAAACAAGAAAGAAGGTCGGCGAGGCTTCTCGCCCCGTGTCGTCCGATGCCTAAGCCATTTTCTGAGAGAAAAGAGACTCCAGCGTAGAGGGCTAATGTGTTGCGTAGGTTTCCGTATGAGTATGCTTACCTTTCACCGATGGGGTGGCCTTGTATTTATAGTATATGTTTTCCCGCTGATGGTGAATAGGACTTTTCTTCCTGTATCGATGGGTATTACTTGCCTCTTTACCTGCATCGATCTCAAAGGATATAGAAAGAGCGCTTTATTCGGGATAATCGCCCTTCCTTATTGGGGGATCCCCGCTGATCCGCTCTCGATGAGCTGTCATATTGTGAATTATCTTATTTCCTTATTGGTGAGATTTGACTGGATTTGCAGGATAATGTATTATTGGGGATTATTCTATTTTATGTATCTATGGGAGACTTCCCATGATTGGCCTTCGGGTCGGTGCTGACGGGGTCTATTCGGGTTGGCGCCAAAAGGCTCAATGTTTACAGAAAAGGCCCGCAAGATGCTTCAACGGGCATGCCTCTTCTTCGGGTTTAAATGAGTGGGTTCAAGGTGGTTTCGCCGCGGCCGACCTCTTCGACTCGCGAAAGGGCTCGTGAGCCTTATTTTTCAAAACCCCTATCGTTAGCTCACTTGCAGTACTGCGGCACGCGGGCAAGTGGCTGTAACGCCGCGATCGAGCGTGACTCCACGCGGTCCGCCAGTCAAGTTAGTTAGTGGCTTCGTCGCCGCCATATGTCTTCAGGATAATGATGACTCCTGGCTATGCCATTCTCCCACTCCTTCAGCTTTCCTTCGTTCTTTCGGCAGACATCCCCATCTCAGGTGCCTTTGATCCTGAGACCTTTCTTTCGCTTTTAGCGAAGTCTGACTTCCTCTCTCTCGCCTTCTATCCTGAGCCTCGCGCAGTCTTCGCGTCTGGGATAGCCTTTTCAAGTATTCGGGTCCGTCGCGCCTTATCTCCCGTTTCTTTCAAGCGATACGACGAGGCGCCAGGCTGTTAGCCAAGTTTTGTTTCTATTATTTATTTTATCACGGGTCCGGGTCGTTTCTTTCTCTCGCAGATCGATGGTGACTTCTACTATTGCTGCCTGGACGACCGGCGGTGTTCCCGAATCGCTCTCACGTGGGTTGAACTTCAGATGCCCCGCAGGTGCCTCTTCCTCGACAAGGCAGGAAAAGTAAACCTGATTAAATACCCTGGGGGGTCAGAATACCTAAGATCTTCCGCTCAAGATGCTTTTTTAATCGTGGGACCTAGCAAGGTCGGGTCCTCATATGGGGCCACCCTTTCCGCACGTTATCGCCTCCCTTTACGCTCGAGTGTGGTCCCCCAACGTTTTCAATTCTCTATGTGGTTTTCGTGCCTAAGATGGTGTGTTCTTCAAGGTGCCTTCGACATAATGGTCTCTCGCTTCCTCTGCAGATCCTTCATATGTTGTTCAAGACTTCAATGTCTCTGGGCCCTTCTCAACCCGCGCCCCAATGGTCGGGGTATTTCGTTAGTCCTGGTTTTCTTTTAGGACAGGGGGCTGTGTTCAAATAGTAGCTTTCGCTTCTCCTTATCTTTTAGCCTTGAAGGAGACCCTGCGCTTCCCCATTTTCTGTGCTCCGCGCCCTTCGTGATATCCGGATCTTCCCTCTTCCCACAGGCCGCGTGGAAAGGATTTACTTCTTCAAGTTAGTGGCCATAATTGGGAATATGACCCTCTTGATGCTGACGACACCCCGGGAGTTCCGTGGCTCTGACCACCCCGAGAATCTTCGTGAGTGTGTTCGCTCGCTTTGGTTATAACTGTGTGTGGTCACTGGCATTCCCGATTCTACACTGCCTACATGCTTCTCAAAAAGCCTGACCGAATCTCATCAAGACAACATCGTAGCCGGCGCACGAAGGCCCTCCCCGCCCCACGTGGAGCTGATCAAGTCGGATGTTCCTGGCCCTTCGAGCTCGAGGTCTGCTTGCTCTGCAGCTTTGAGGCCTTCGCCTCCTTCCACCATGAAAGTTCCTCCCATTGGACCCTTCACTGCTGCTTTAAGGCATTCGTCTCCTTCCATCATGGAAGCCTTATCAGCCCTCCGCCGCTAAACCCACTAGGGGAACTACTGGCTCGCGGAGACGTTGTCCCGGCTTCCCTGAGCGCAAACGAAAAACCTCGACTCCTGAGAAAGATCGGGGCTCCGCTTTGGTCAATGTTCCGGTCAGCATCTTCATCTTCTCCGTCTACTCATGTCCATAACTGAACGTGCGCCGCCAGTTAAGGCTCCTACGCCTCAGCCCTCAGCGGTCCCATTCTCGGGTCCGCCACGGAGGCGTATGTCCGGTGGGCTGCTGAGCAACCGCTGGCGGTTACGCCATAACTGGCCTCCTGGAACCCGCCAACGAAGAGGGTTAGGTCACTGGCATGGAAGAGTCATGGCAAAGATCCGAATCCGAACATGAGATCGGGACTTTACTTCTCAATGCGAACTCGCAAAGGCAGCCTCATCCATTCTTAAGGATTCGATCTCAAGAGGTCAGTGCCGCTCAAGATGAGGCTTTGCCCTCGGGCCGCCCAAGCTCTCGCATCTCGTCATATCTGATTCTATTGGTCGAGCTTCGAACTCAGACGATGTCGACGGCGTCTGGTGCAGGCTACCATTTAGCGTTTTGGCCAAAAGGTTAAACTAAACGAAAGTCATGCCAAAGCGTCTTGCCATGCGAGGGTTTCACATCTGAAAGGGCCGGAAGGCGAGGTCAAAAGTAACGTATGACCGAGGAGGCAAGTGAAGTTTCAACTGATGAAGCATACCACGTCGGCCCGCGCTCGGGCCGAGGGTAGGAAGACGAGGTCCAAACAATAGAGCCATTGGCGAAGCCGGAGTGTTCGTAATGGATTTGAGGTCAGGCAAAACGACTACGGAGGCTAGGAAGGTCGCTAGCCCATCAGTGATGAACTTCGGGATGGTTAGGATGAGTTTCACATCCCAAGGCGAAGCCGGAGTTTAAGGAAGAACTGCGTATTTATCAAAGACGACCGCGTGATAAGACGACGCTTATCGATTCGTGGCTCGTCAGCGAGTTAACGAGCTTGCCGCCCTGGCCGAACACCCGACCAGAGTGCCGCGGCCGCGGGACTCTATCAGCAAATAACTTTAGTGGCTCAACTCGGATTACTATTAAAGACTAAGGGCGAGGCTTCTACTCAATGTGGTTTCAATGGCCTTCGTAAGAAGGTCGCACGCCTATTCCACTCGGGATTTCAACTTTGACCTTCCCAGCGACAAGGAGGATGAGGGGTCCTTCTCTGCTGATTATTCTAGAGAACCGGGCACCCCTGCTGAGGCCCACTCCCCTTCTTCACCGTCCGCTCCTCCTTCTGATGCCTGATCTCCTGTGCACGTGTTCTCCTACCCGATGTCGACTTTTATACTTATATATATATATATATATATATATATATATATATATATATATATATATATATATGTATTTTTGTTGGGCTTGGGACCCAAGACATACGTAGTCTTGTCCTTAATGAATACTCATTTTTGCACTTTACTTCTTTCGCCTACTATTTTGTATGAGGCAAGATGACTTGAATTGAGCGTCCGAGTTGAGTAATTGAGCTCTTCAGGCGGCGCGAGAGGAAGCTGTGTTGGTTATGCACGAGCTAAACTAACTCTGGGCGCATGGCTGAGATGAAGCGGCTCTAGGTTGCATAGCTGTTTGGGCCCATTTCTTGGAGCTCCCAGAGCTACTTAAGCTTCTTGGTTATGGCACCGAATTAATTTGTTTCTTTGGGCTCCGGTATTTGAGGCCTTGTGGTGAGATTAACTGAGTTGATCTGACTCTTAGGCTGCGTGGCCTGTGTAGAGTAGTCGAGCTCGTCATGCTGAGCTGTTGGGCTCCGGGCGCTAAGGCCTTGTGGGCTGAGTAGCCTGAGCTGAATTGACTCTTGAGTAACACGTCCTGAGTTGGGTGGCTGAGCTCTTCTAACTGAACTGGTGGGTTCGCGAGCTGAATGGCCTGAGCTGAACTGCCTCTTAGGCTGCATGGCCTGTGCAAAGTGGTTGAGTTCGTTGAACTGAGCTGCTGGGCTCCGTCGGCTAATTTGCCTGAGTCGAACTGATTCCTAGGCTGCATGGCCTGTGTAAAATGGTTGAGCTTGTCAATGTAGGCTACTAGCTCCAGTCTTTGAAGACCTTCGTGGCGATCCAACTGTTGTCCCAGCTCATGAAATTTTGCGACTGTCAGTAGATGAACTCGTCAAAGTGAGCTATTAGGCTCCGGGCGAGGCCTTGGTGGCGATCCGACTGGTGATCGACTCCTAGGTTGCGTGGCTGTGCATAGTAGGCGAACTTCGTCAAGTGAGCTGCGGGCTCGGGCGGCCCCGGGCCTTGGTGGCGATCCCGACTGGCGATCGACTCATTAGGCTGCGTGGCCTGTGTAGAATGGTTGAACTCGTCAATGTGAGTTGTTGGGCTCCGTCGGCTGATTTTCCTGAGTCGAACTGATTCCTAGGCTGCATGGCCTGTGTAGAATGGTTGAACTCGTCAATGTGAGCTGCTGGGCTCCTGGCGCTGAAGCCTTGGTGGCGATCGGCCAATTTGATTTGGAAGCTCTAAGTTTGCCCAGCTGTGCGAGTAGACGAACTTCGTCAAAGTGAGCTCTTGCCCAGAACACGGTATTTGAGGCCTTCGTGGAGATCCCCCAGTACGAGGCGATCGACTCCATTGAGGTAACGTGCTTTGTGTGAGATGGTTGAACTCGTCAATGTGTGAGTTGTTGGGCTCAGGTCGGTGATTTTCTGAGTCGAAGCGATTCCTAAGTGCATGGCACAGTGTAGAATGGTTGAAGCTCGTCGATATGGTATTGGGCTCGTCGGTTGATTTACTGAGTCGAGGCCCAGTTCACAAATTTGCATGGCACGTGTGGGAATGGTTGAGCTCGTCAATGGGCTCCGGGCGCTAAGTAACACCTCTTGAGTTGGGTTGCTGAGCTCTTCTAAATGAACTGGTGGGTTCGCGAGCTAAATGGCACAGGTTGAGGCGCCTCTTGGGAACGCGCGTGGCTGCCGCAGTGGTTGAGCTCGTTAAAGCGAGCTCTTGGGCTGCGGCGAGGCCAAGTGGGCTGGATGTACGGCTGAATTGACTCACGGGGCGTGGCACGATGGCGGAGTGACCAGACTCGTCAAGAGTATTTCTTTTGAGATACAGGCGCTAAGGCCTTGGTGGCGATCCCAGCTGGTGATCGACTCATTAGGTTGCGGGTGGCACATCTGAGTGGATGAACTCATCAAAGTGAGCCCTCTTGGGCTCCGGCGGCCCGAGGCCTTGGTGGCGATCTAGCTGGCGATCTTACTCATTAAATTTGTGTGGCTGTCTGGTAGATGAGACTCGTCGAGGAAGTGAGCTACTGGGCTCCGGGCGTTGAGGCCTTGGTGGCGATCCAGCCTGAGCTGATCTGACTCATTAGGCTGCGTGGCCTGTACTGAGTAGATGAACTCGTCAAAGTGAGCTACTGGGCTCCGGGCGCTGAGGCCTTGGTGGCGATCTAACTGGTGATCACGACTCATTGGGGCTGCGTGCTTTGTCGGAGTGGATGAACTTCGTCCAGTGAGCCTGCGGGCTCAGGCGAGGCCTTGGTGGTGATATAACTGAGGGTGATTTGACTCCTTAGGTTGCGTGACGTGCGGAGTGGAGCGAACTAGTCAAGAGTGTTTCTTCGGAGCTCTGGGCGGCGGGCCAGTGGCGATATATCTGTGATCGACTCCTTAGGTTGCGTGACACATGCAATTAGAAGAACTTTCGTCGAAGTGATGAGTTCTTGGGCTCCGAGGCGAAGTAGAGTGGCGATGCTGAGGTGATCTGACTCATCAGGTTGCGTGACACAGTAGCCAAATACAAACGAAATAATCAAAGTGAGCTACTAGGCTCCGGGCGTTGAGAATTTGAGTGGCGATATAGCTGGTGATCGACTCCCAGAACGCGTGGCTGTATTAGATGGGCGAACTTCGTCAGTGGTTCTTTGGAGCTCAGTATTGGTAAGTGGGTGATAGCTGGTGATCGGCTCCTTAGGTTGCGTGACATGTCTGGTGACGGAACTCGTCAAAGTGGTTCTGTTGGGCTCAGGGCGCGGGGCCGGAGTGGCGATATAACTGAGGTGATCGACTCCTTAGGTTGCAGTGACTGTGCGGTAGATGAGCTCGTCAAAGTGAAATTTGCGGGCTCCAGGGCGAGGCCGTGGTGGCGATCGACCTTAAGCAGATTTGACTCCAGTAGCGTGACACATGCGAGTAGATGAACTCGTCGAGAAGTGAGCTCTTGCGGGCTCGAGGCGGGGCCTTAATTGGCGATCGGCTGGTTGATCGGCTCTCCCGGGTTCGTGACACGTGCGAGTAGGCCGAACTCTTCAAGTCAAGCGAGTTGGACTGAATTTGCGGGAATGTGATGGCGATCGACTGGTGATCGACTCTCAGTTGCGTGGCACGGTAGAGTAGGCGAACTCTTCAAAGTGGTACACGTTGTGTCGACCATTCGACTTCGATTTTCTTGGGAAGTCTGGCGTCTTTAATGTTGATTTATGGAGGTGACGTTTGTGGTGCAGGTGCTGGCCTTCTTATAAATGCATGGCTTCATTGCTTATGGAGTTTATCTTTGGATACGCCTCTTCTAGTCGTAGCGCGAAATCTGCATGAGATGAAGCGTCGAAGTTTGATTGTCTTAGTAGGGATCCATGAGGTCTGGTTCAAGTTTGTTGGGCTTACGCGTGGGAGTTGTGTTTTTCCCTAGTCTCCCCTTTATAGGAGTCATGTTATTCCCTAGCTTCGTGCTAGGGAATGTGTCTGGGGAGGGCGGTACATTTTTTGTGCCACTTTCTCTGTTTTTTGTTCTTCTCTCTCTTCCTCTCCTTTCGTCTCTTTCTCCTTCTCCTTTGTTCTCTCTTCCTTCCTTTCTTCTTTTCTTTCCACATCTCATTCTCCCCTTTTTGTTTCTTAACTGCTTCCGCATATGTTTCTCCCTCTTCCGCCTGAGCTCTTTCCATCCCTTTTTATTCTTACTACTCCTATTTTCCACCTCGTTTCCTTTCCTCTTTCTTCACAGTTTTTTTTTGAGGAATTGCTTGTCTTGTGTGCTTCAGATGTAATCAATGACATCAACGATTGTAATTAGATATAATTGATTAAGATAAGAAATACTTTTCTTTTATGGCAAATGACTTTTTATTCTATTGCATGTAATTTTAAGGCATTATATGCAGATTGCTTGTGACGTCTAACAAAATAACTAGTAAAGGTCGGGTAATTGCTTGAAAGGGTGATAAATCTCTACTTAAGATTACAAAACTAGAGTCTCTTGATAAAAAAGGTTTAAGATGTTCCGTTACGAACATCTTGTAAAATTTTCCCCTCCTGTTTGGGTATTAATTGCACAGTGCGGCTGACTCGAAGTCTGATGTAGGGGCCTTCCCAGTTGGGGCCCAATTTCCCGTGTACTGGATTCTTCCTTCTTGCGAGAGCTTTTTAAGACCGAATCACCGGCATGTAGGCTGGCTGGGTTTGACTTTTTGGTTGTAGTACCTCGTCGTCTTCCTTTGGTAGTCTTCTGTACGCCTTAGAACCTGCTCACGTTTTTCATCTAAGAGATCCAAATTTAGACGGAGAGCCTCGTCATTGTGCTCCACTGTTGCTAACTCGATCCTTGGGGACTTTGTCGACCTCGGCCCGGGGCTACGCTTAATCTGCAAGAAGGCTAGGGCGAATGGGGTTTCTCGGGTTGCTGACTTCTGCCATGTCCTGTAGGCCCAT
Organism: Tetrastigma voinierianum; assembly: GCA_016808115.1. Taxonomy (NCBI): domain Eukaryota; kingdom Viridiplantae; phylum Streptophyta; class Magnoliopsida; order Vitales; family Vitaceae; genus Tetrastigma; species Tetrastigma voinierianum. The sequence continues at coordinate 667,419 of JAEQBH010001468.1, read as the reverse complement.
AGTACCTCGGGAAGGTATTCTACCCATTTTCCTTTAAGATCTTCCAATTTGGTCTTCAAAGCGGCCTTAAGGGTTACGATGGGTGACCGGCTGACCGTTAGGCTACTTGCGGGTGTCTTTGGAGACGAGTAATAATTCTTAATTCGAGCTCGGCCGCAATCGAATTTAGCGTTGTTAAATTGTTTTAGTTGTCAACACCGGGGATCTTGGTATATCAAACACCGCCATGATGTTTCGCCACACAAAATTACGTATCTTACGTTTACGTGATTATAGCGAGCTCGGCCTTAGCCCACTTCTTCGAGTAATCTCACTGCGGCGATGATGAATTTACATTGCTTCCCAAAATTTAGAGGTCCCGGTATGTATAAACCCCATTGTTGGAAGGGCGAGGGCTTTGTGATTGGCGTCGAGGCTCGATGGGAGGCGTGAGATTTTAAGCGTGCTCTTAGAATCTTGTTTTCTTGACTGAGTCGGTTGCATCTTTGAGTATTGCAAGCGGTGGTATCCATGTCTCAAGACCTTTCTTGCAATGCTCGAGGCTTGATATGATTTTGCATATACCGCCGTGCCTCTCTTATGCATTATTCGGTGTCTTTTCCCGCGATGCACTTAGGATAGGTGTGAAGAAACCGGCAGCTTATCTGAGCTTCCTTTATGATTAGTGAACCTGGCAGACCTCGTCCTTATTTTAGCTGCTTCTTTTGGGTCGTCAGGTAGACGTTCGTCTATTATATAATCCCAAATGAGGTCTATCCAACTCGGCTCGGACTCGACCAGGCAACCTCCACGTCGTAGAGATCGATAAAGGGCTCTGCCAGGTATTTGACAGGTGTTGACCTGTTGAGGTCTTCTTGTAAGGCTGTTGCTAAGTTTGCCAAGGCGTTGGCTCGGGAGTTCTCTGCTCTGGGGACATGTCTGACCTGAACCAGCATGAATTTTTTCAATAAATCTCGTACATTTTGGAGGTATAGGATCATCCTTCCACTTTTGGCCTCGTAGGTATCTTCTATTTGTCTTCTTTACCGGTGGGAATTGACTGCGGATACTAGTGGTCAACTTCCCGGTCGATGGCGAGGTTGGGGCACGCTATGGCTGGCTAATGTCCCGGCCTCGTTGTTGGAGCTTGAAATCCGAATCGAGTGCGTGCTCAATGTCTATTCCTTACGGAGGTCGGGATTAGACCTGCTCCGCTCCCTTGTGCATTTGAGGCTCCATCTACAAAGAGTTTCCAGATGGGGAGGTCATTCATTGTTTGAGCGTTCTCAGCAGGTTCCGCTGAAGTGAACTCCATGACAAAGTCGGCTAAGACCTACCCTTTTATCGCAGTTTTTGGCTTGTATCTGATATCGAACTCGCTTAGCTCTATGGCCACTTATTGACCTTCGGAGGTCTTGGTTTATGTAACACTTAGCCGTCGGGTATTATGTTGGAACTTCCCTATGGTATGAGCACGGAAGTAGGGGCGGAGTTCATTTGCGGTTACCAAGGCCAAAATTAGTTTTCTCCATCCTTGGGTACATCTCCTCCCACTCCTCTCAAAGCCAGAAGCTGCCGATAATGCTTGGGTGTTGCACTCTGGTTCTTTGTCTCACGACGAGGGCGACCTTTGGTCGAGAAGTCTGATACGGCTAAGTATAGAGTAAGGAGATCCCCTTCAATGGGACTTACTATAATGGGAGGAGATCTAAAATATGTTTTCAAAGCTGAGAATGCCTCTTCACAGTTCGTATCCCATTGAAAGGCCTTCTTTAGGACTTGGAAGAAAGGCTGGCATTTGTCACTTGCCACGGATCTGAAGCGGCCATGACAATCAGCGCTTCCGTCAGACGCTAAACTTCCTTTATACCTGATGGCGATGGCATGTCGAGCACGACCTTTATTTTGTCTGGATTTGCCTCAATTCCTCGATGGTTGACTATGAAACCTAGGAATTTTCCATTGTCTCCGAGGCACACTTGGGTACGGATTCGGTTTCATGTTGTAGTTTCTCAAGATGCAGGCGCTCGGATAGATGAGCTATGTAGACTCGATTGTGGTGGACCCTTACCCCGACATCATCTATGTACACCTCCATAGTTGTGCTATGCACTTTGGAACATTCGGTTCCACGACCTGCAATCGTAGCTCTTACGTTCTTGACCCCCAACGGCATCCTGCGATAACAATAGGTTCCTATATTTGTGTGACGAGGTTTTTCTTGGTCACACGGGTCCCATGCGTCAGTTTGTAGCGGAGGCATCCATCGGCGAGGAGTTCATGGCGGCCCGTTGGCATCGATGAGGTCGATTCTCGTGACGTCCTTTGGGCACACTTTGTTGATGTCGGTGAATTCGATCTTGGTCGCCACTGCCGTTGCTTTTGGCGATACGACGTTGGCTAGCCATTCAGGATATTCTACCTCCCTGATCGCTCCTGCCTGAAGGAGTTTGCTGACTTCCTCGTTGAAGGCTTTTTGTCTTTCTGGCGCGAAGCTCCTCCTCTTTTGTTTTATTGGCTTGAAGGATGGGCTAACGTTCAGCCTGTGAGTGATTACCGTAGGATCAATTCCTCCCATGTCACTTTGCTTCCCATCCCAGAGACTTAACATTACGTCTTAAAAAATGGATAAGGTGGTTTTGAGGTGCTTGGCTAGCTTGGAGTAGATATGGGTGAGATGTTCGAGTCGTCGTCCCGACAATATCGGTTCCGAGTTCTTCGAGGAGCTCAGGTCAAGTGAGCACCTCGTCTTGTATATCGAGCTCATCAATTTATATGTTGTCGACCGTTTTACATTTCATGGATCTTGAGTAGCATTCCTTGGCCTAGTTGATCTCTCCTCGAACCATTCTTACTCCGTTTACAATTAGGGAACGATCATCATATAGTGCAACGGAGGATGGCTTTTATTGCATTGAGAGAGGGTCTGCCTAGCAACATGTTATAAGCAGACGGGGCGTCTACGATGAGGAATCTTGCCGTAGTCGTCGCCTGGCATGGGGGATCTCCCAAGGTGAGTACCAGTTGTATTGAGCCTAGAGGTAATACCTTTTCCCTAGAGAACCCCCGTAGATGAGTGTTGACGGGTTCTAGTTTCTCCCTTTCGATGCCCATTTTATCGAAGGCTGACGTGAAGATGATATCAGCTGAACTCCCATTGTCAATTAGGACCCGATGAACTGTTTTGTTGGCCACAAGCCCATGCGAACTACCGATTAGATTAGATCATGAGGGTGTTAGCATCCTCGGATCAGTCGAGAGAATGTGATGGACGTGTTGAGCCACGGTAATTTAGACACTGCTTGTATTTTTGCTATCTCTGTTGACTGATCTCTTTGCGTGATGGAGCCTTCAAGTGAAAAATTTGGATTCCCTCCTCTGCGAATCCTCCACGAGATTACTGGATTTCCACCTAGGGGTTGTTGGTCTTCCGAGTGCGTCTCGTCCTGCTTAGGAGTGGTGGTTGTTGAGGCGGGGCTGGTTACGGCTTGATTCTAAGCGATTTTCGGGGATATGAGCGTCGGAGGTACCCGCATATTAAATTACTCTATTTCTCTCTTGAGTTGTATACGGTCGTCAGGTGCGGTGTCCGTGATCCACTATGGAACTCATAGTACTTAGGTTGTCTCTTGTTGCGGTCTGACTTAGCTTGGGTTAGCCACCTTAGGAATTTGTTCGTTTAGGTACTTCACGCGGGACTGTGATGCGGGGGTGTAAGGGGGTGAAATGCTGAGGCGAATAACGTCGTTGTCTTTCGGATTGCGGTGGACCCAGACGATCTCTGAGGTTCCCACGACTTTTTGGGGACCGTTCTCCATTTTTCTTTGGAGACCCTTCCTGGTCGCTTTGTCTTTTGGGGCTTCGTCCTCGTCGTTTGTCTGTCCCGCTTTTTTCTTTATGAGTGGAAGAGCTCTCTTTCTTGGATATGAGGGCTTTTTCACCGTTAATATACTTCTCCGCTTTTGCAAGCACCTCAACCATGCTTTGCTTGGGATTTTGGAGATGGAAACATCAAGTCTTTATTGCACCCTAAGCTAGGCAATGAATGCGTCGCGAACTTCGTCGGAGTATATCCACCTTTAGAGACTCGACGTTAGATCTTTGGACATAAGACCTCCAAGCTTTCTTGCGAGCTACCTTGATGGTCAGCGGATGATAACTTGGCTTTCTATGCGTGCAGCTGATGAAGTGAGAGGCAGATGCAATGGATAGCCTGCGAATGGGAGATTGAGGACGGTGGAATCTGTTAAACCGGCCAAAATTTGGGCCTTTTAGATAAAATCTGTATCATGATCTGAATATATGCAGTTCATTTCAGTTTTTGCAGATCCGAGTGATCGATTAGTCCCAAACATGATAGCTCACCACCCATGCATCTGTTCTTGTCAGCCTGTTATGAGTATTCAGTGTGCTAAGTCCTTCCATAAATGTGATGGCGTCCTCTCACCACTTTCTTTACTCGACTGAGCTCTTGCTAGAGGCTCTTAAACCTTTGCTCCCATGATTGCTCTCCCGTCCCTTGTTGAGGGTGGCGTAGTTCTTCATTCCCGACATGCCCCCCAGGTGTTGCTTCGTTGCCCTCCTCTCCAGGGGCTAGATGTGGTCCGTGCCCCTGGGCTCGGCTGTATTCTGTTTCTGTTTCGGCTCCTCGGGGGGTGTCGAGATTGTGTTGTCCTTCATGAGGGGGAATGTCATGGCCTTCTTGAGTCTGTCGCGCCTCCTGCGGTCGTCGCATTTGTCTGGTGAGTTGTTCTAACTCCTCTATTAGACGTTGATTGGTGAGGCGGAGTGCCTCCACCTTGTCCGTGTTGCCTTGCATTTCTTCGCGATGCCAGTGCAACATGCGTTGCACGGTTGGTCCCTCATCCTTGGAGGATTAGTTGCTCACCTTGTGTTAAGTCGATACCATCGATGGCGAATATATTTGTAAAGGCTGTCGTTCCTTCGCGAGCAGCGTATTGATGATGCTTTTCAACGGGCCCCGGGAATTTGGAGCGATGTAGGTGTTAGGTGGACCTGGGTGCTAACGATTTGGGTAAGCTCCTGAATCGATACGGGTTGAAGTAAGATGTTCTCAATCTTGGTCTCCGGGTTACGGATGTGGCACTCCTCTATAAAACAAGAAGAAGGGGGTCGGCGGGGCTTCGCGGGTGGTCGCTGATGCCTAAGTCGGTTTCTTTGCGGGGAGAAAGGGGGGCGCCCAGAGGGCGGGTGTGTTGCGTAGGTTTGCGTATGAGTATGCGTACCTTTCACCGATGGGGTGGCCTTGTATTTATAGTATATGTTTTTCCAATTGGATGGTGAATAGAATTCTTTCCCATTGGATGGGTATTACTTGCCTTTATCGGTATTGGATTCGGTAAAGGATATAGAAAGAGCAGTTTATTTGGGATAATCGTCCTTCCTTATTGGGGAGATCCGGCTTGATCTGCCTGATGAGCTGTCATATCGTGAATTATCTTATTTCCTTATTGGTGAGATTTGACTGGATTTGCAGGATAATGTATTATTGGGGATTATTCTATTTTCTGTATCTATGGGAGACTTCCCATGATCGGCCTTTGGGCCGAGCGGATTGGGCCCTTATTCTGGGCCGACGCCAAAAGCTTGAATGCTGGCGTAAAAAGGCTTGCATGCTTCAATGGGCATGCCTCTCCTTTAGGGTTTAGCGAGTGGGTCTCGTGTTTCGTTGGGCTGGCCTCTTTCTTGGGCCTGGCGAGTGGGCCTGTGAGCCTTATTTTTCAAACCCTATCACTTTGAAACAATTTTGAAAAGCTATTTCTCAATAAAATATTTCCAAAATTTGTTGTTTAAATGAGAAAATCAATTTTCTTTTTTAAACAATAAAAAATAATTTTCAAGAATATTCCTAAAATTGAATTTTAGTAGCTTATTCTTATCTTTTCAATTATTATAAATTTATAATGCAATAAGGGTCAATATAAGTTTTTTTTAGAAAAACCTTTTAAATCACACACACTCCCACCAAAAATCCTATGCTAATTATCCTTACAACACCAAAAACCCTAATCCCAATTCTCCTTATTATCCTCTTCTTTTCCTTTTTTTTTCCTTTTCCTTTATTCGTTTCCTTTCCTTTTATCCTTTTCCTTTTCTCAAAATTTTCAATTAAAAGAGGAAAAAATGGAGAGAGGTGATGCCACAATGACATACAATTGGTTCTCCATCATTTTAGTTCGTTTTTCTTAAGTTTCAAATTACTCTAAAATAAGATGAAGGTAAGGGAAGGGAAATGAGAATGAAAAAGGAAAGTCGTAGATGGAAATATAAAAATATACAAAGGGAAATATTTTATATTAAATAGGTTTTGTTATATTTGTCCTAATTATTTCAAACTTTTATGAGAATAGCAATTGCAATTAGTGGGTGGTGATTGTGATGTTCATAGCTCCAAAAATGAAGGGATATTAATGCTATAAGACAACTCAATCTTAGGTTTTTTTGCTTGAATTATAGGTTTTAAAAATTTCAAATAGAAATTAAATAATATTTAATTTATCATTGAGTAGTCTTGAAACCATGTTGGTCTTCTAATGGTAAAAAAAATAATTATATGAAATATATTCATTTCATTATACTTACTTTATAATAAGTTTCTTTAAGAGTAGTACAAATAATAAAATAAGATTAAAAAAATTCAAGAATAAAAGAATGAAGTTAAAATGTCATAAATGAGTTATGTAAAGTAAAAAAAATGTGTAAAAGAGATGGTAAAGATTACATCCTAGAAAAATGAAAAAAAGTGAAAGTGAATGAATTTGTGCTTTTACTAATTAAATAATGAATTAGAAAATTTCTATAGTTTTTTATTTTATTTCTAATATAAGTTTTTTTTTTGTTTTTGCATGTGATTTTCATGAGGAAAAACATATTCTAGGATAACCATATAAATAAAAATATGTCCCCATGGGTAAGAAGTTAAACGTCTCACCGAAATTGGGAATTATATAAAGAATCTATCCTCTTTATGTTTCATGAATTAGGATTTCAAATATTAGCTATAAGAAATGAGTTGTCACATGAATTAGTTTCTTAAGCTCCTTAACCTCCTCGATAAATAGATATATCCATGTAAAGAATGTGCACAATAAACTTGTCTTTCACTACACATTCTAGATATCATTAAGATTTATCATGGAAAAAGGTGGTGATATCCGTGGTTTTGATTTAAACATTCCGATAAATGAAGTAGAGGAAGTCGAGCAAGATACTAATCTATGGGATTCGGAAAAGATTATTTGCGAGTGACGCGAATCCTAATAGAAGTGAAATCATTTTGCCTAGTCAACATGTTAGAGATCATCTACTTCCAAATCTTCCTCAACTAAAGCGAGAAATCTTGCAATTAGGTAGACCAATACTTATTAATGTCACAAATGACGATATTATGCAAACATATAGAATCAAGTTTAACTTTAAGAAGACTACTTCCTCATTCATGCTACAAGAGACTAGGATGTTAGTGACAGAAGGAAATCTCAAAGCAGGGAAAGAGATTCAATTCAAGTGGACCAAAGGCAATGATCAAGAAGAAGGAGAGCTTCATTTTTCATTACTCCCATGAAGTAATTTAATTTATATTTGCATCTCTCAATTTATAACTTTCTTTTCTTAAAGATGTGATGTTGTTGATTTCATTATCTATGTTTGATTTCCTTACTGTTATAGTTGTGGCTTTCAATCTTTACAATATTTTTTTTAATGGAAAAAGCTAAACATTAAGGCTATGTTTTGTGTTTGAAAAATTCGAGTGAAAAAAAAAATAAAGATTCGTCTAAAGCCGATACATTTGTAGAGTACAACAAGAATAAGAAATTGAAGGAGAAAAAAACTAGAATTTTGAAAATAGCATGTTGATTTCATTAGTAGGTCTTCATTTTCTAAAAGGTCTAGAAAAGATTTACAACAATATTTGAATTAACCATCTACAACGGAAAGTTGATAAATTCTCACATCCTAATAGATTTTTTTTTTCATAAAAAATTCTTATTTTATAACACCAAAATGATTTTAAGAATATGTCCTATTAAAACCTTAGAATTAACAAAGCTTGGTGGAAACAACTCTAATTAAGAAAAAAAGGACAGTATTCTTCAAATGATTTAATCATTAAAACTTCATTTTTAAAACCCTTACAAGTAAAATCTAATGGGACAATATCTAGACAAAAAAAAAAACAAAAAAGATACTATGGTGTATATACACAAGAGTTCTTTCTCTTATATTGATAATGATTATGCTTTCTTCAATGCTTTAATTTGAGAGTTTGCCAAAAAAACCCTAACTCAAAAGATAGATAACATGCGACTTACAATGTTTAAACTCACAAATTTGCATATAGTGGAAGAGAAAGGGAAATTTTCTTTACAGCCCCAACAAAACCAAAGTGGAGTTTAAAAGGTCAAGGAATCATGAAGGCTCCACACAAGTAGGTGATGTAAAGGTATTCATCACCTTGAGAGGGAGAACGAAGATAATCAACCAATTGAATACCAGTTCCTTTGAGATGCTAAATTAATTTCATTAGTGATGGGACACCTTCAAAACAGGGCCAATGAGCCCTACCTAGGCAAAGAAAAAAAGAGAAAAAGAAAAAGAAACATAAAAAAAATAGTGAGTTATTCAATCGAAATCTTGAGCATAGTCCAAGGGGAATTTAATGCCTAGTACCGTAAACCAACTGGTTGAGAGTTACTAACTGCACTGCTTGTTACATGGGATAAAAGATGGATCATATTCACAATGTATGTACCTTGTTGTTTAGATGGTTAGCTTGGAGTGAAGTCCAAGGGGAACTTACACTACAAGAAATTAGCAGTTTACCTGTGACACCCCAAATCCCGGGGGTCCGTTGACAACCCGTCAACGGAAGATTCATGGATGTCGGGTAACCCGACACCACACCCACATGAGTCCTCTTTCCCGGGACTCGAGTTACTGAATCGGGCGGGAGTCTCCTTTGTACGGGGGCTCTCCCAATGCAACTGTACGAGATTTCACTTGGCAGCTTTGTCCCAATATTATATAAGCGACCACAGGGTCACATACGAGTAAAAATGGCCACGTGGGGCCCATTTATCCCATATAAATACAATCTATATCATAAGCCACCAAGAGTTATTACATCACTCTTAATACACAAAATAACATGTTCTAATACATAATATCTGAAACATGGATTAAGGCCACAATCCATTTCCTTCATGATGTTGGCCTCTAAGAAGACACGGAAATCGGCCCGCACATGTCACAGTACTGAGGGTCCCACGACGGGGTGAGCTAACGCCAGATAAAGTCCCTACAAGGGATATTCCCCACCTAAATGCATATGAATGGTCAAACAACCAAGCACACCAGCTTAGGACATGCGATCCCTGGCACGAGTCTTCTTTGCCATGAGATGAGGCAGAGCTCATCATGCCCCACGTATCAAGTCCTCACCGACTCCCTCAAACATGCATTTTTCTATGAATGAAAACCATTTCCAAACAAAGGTATTTGTGTTTACCTGTGGACAATCGTCCGATATAAATAATGGACACACTCCGATAATCTATTTTATGGACAACCCTCTGATGTATATCAATTAGGCATACTCCGACGATTGACATTATATGGACAACCCTCCGATATAAATAATGGACACACTCCGATAATCTATTTTGTGGACAACCCTCCGATGTATATCAATTGGGCATACTCCGACGATTGACATTATATGGACAACCCTCCGATATAAATAATGGACACACTCCGATAATCTATTTTGTTGGTCAACCCTCAAAAACAATTCTCTCAAGATACCACCTCATGCACTCACTCCTACTGTTCTAGGGTGCTCCAATGCATGTGAAATGCAATGAGTCATTTCCATTTCCTTAACCCATGCAACACCATGCAAACCGTGGATCTCCATTGGACCGCTTCCAAAGTACGAGTCCACAATCCATTCACTAAGGATGGTGAATGACAGGCCTTTGACCTCTTGCTTCGCATTATGGATGCATTGCGTTTGATGCAATTGTGCCATTGCACTCTAAGTCATGCTCAATGTATAAAGACCTCTACATGGACACCGTATATCGTTCACTCCACCGTGTACCATGGACACTCATGTCTAATGCACACAAAACTCCATACATTCATTAAACGTTAATATACATGCAGTCATACTAATATTTATCACATTCATGTCAACACATCAAACAAGCATGCATCAACATCATTCCGACTACTACTTAGACAAGTAATGTCATACTCACATCCCTAGGCTACATTATGGCGCATAATGCCCAATAAACCCCAGCCCTCTGACATGCCATGCAATAGCCATGTCCACTGCGAAAACACATCCGCAAACCCGATATGTTAGAGCACACATCTGACATCAGGCATGACGCCTCTTAACCAAGAAATGTCATTTCAATCAATCACACAAACACATGTTAACATTTCATCAAGTCACTACCTAGGCAGAAGTAATGACACACCTAATTTCTAGGATAATTCATGTATCATGCACCTAAGATAGCCTACAACCTGCCAAGTAATGGCCATTTATGCGACTCCACCGCATCCACACAACAAACAATTAACACACTTGTTGTAACCATCAATTTTTCAACAAGGATGTGAGCACCAATTGCCATTGAAAATCATATGGTCAGATTCTAGACTCCAGGATCTTTTCATAGAGTCCAATAACACACGAATTGGAGTTTGTACAAGAAAGTTATGGTCGTCCAAAGTTGGAGACCTCATATGAATAGTAACTTACATGCACCAGCAGGGGCCTACTTTTTTTCATCAGTTTTGGACATAATATGAGTCCAAATTGCATTAAGTTATATATGGATGGATTCTAGACTCAAAGGGATTTCCATAGAGTCCAAGAACACCCAAAACGAAGCTCGGACGTGAAAGTTATGGCCGTCCGAAGTTAAAGGCCTCGTATGAACAGTGACTGGGCAGCAGCGTAAAACCCACGAAATTGCTTTCCCGGGGCTCCTTTAAAGCTCCCGTACATGCTATTTTTCCCACCCAAACTCATCCCGAAAACAACCCTTTCACCCGGAAAAAACCCCATCCCAGTGAGTCCACAATTTAGCCATAAACATGCACAAAGCGATCCCGAGCTACGGCCAATCAACTTAGCAAAACAACTCCTAATCAGCAAAATACGATTTTTGTATTCGGGAACACAATCCAAACAGCCCTTAGGGCCCAACCAAGACCAAGACAACATTTAGATGAAATATAAACCCAAGTAGGAAGGTTCCCTACCTCTTGGAGCGAAGACGAAACTTTTTGGAGTCCCAAAGACCCGAGACCCACAGCCTTCCTAAACTTCCACTCGAATCTTCGACGAAAATTCTTGATTTCAATGTCCACTCGTTGCCCTTGACGAGTACTGCAACTTTAAGTCTTGGCCTTGCAGGGGCGACCACGAGAACTCCTTAGATCTTAGAGAGGAAGTGGAGCTTCTCTGCTTTGCTTTTCTTCTCCAAACCACGAAATCTTCGACTGAGTGCGTGTTGTGAGTACTGCGATGTAGCCCTCGTCAAGTAGATGAACGTTAAATCTTGACTTGACGGATTCCGACCACCCGATCTCCATAGATCGTAGAGAGAATGAGGAGTTTCTTTTCTTTCTCTCTCTAACTCAACCCACTACCGATTCCCCTCCAAAAATGAGCATTTCTCTTTTTTTTTTTTTGTCTCTTTAAGCATAAGTTGGACGTGGGGCCCACTTTGCGCCATGCGTCCACGACCCGTCCGAGTTTGTTTCTATCCTGAAACAATTTATTTCAAGTCATTTCCTAACTCTCGAGATTTTTAAGAAAGTCTCGTTCACAAATTCTTAGATAGCTAACTACAAAAATTCATAAGAATTCCACTGCCTAGAATTGTGAGAAACTTTACGAGCTACTCGTTTTTGTGAGACAGACTCAACGACCAATCCGTTTCGTCATCCGAGCTCTAGGGAATTTTCTAGGCTTCCCTAAGCCATTTCAGCAATTTATTATTTAATTTATTTTATTTTTTTTATTTTTTTATTTTTTTACTTTTGGAAAATTTTAAATTTTCGAGGTTTTACATTACCTATTGAACACAACTGTAGGTAATATATATGTATGTAAAAAAAATTACCGACAAAAAAGTGAAATAGTAGGTAATTACCTACAAAAATATTAGTCAATAAGTGGTAGGTAAAACCATATCATTTTTTGTCAGGAAATGATCACTTTACCTACAATTTTTTTTGTAGATAATTTTGTACGTAAATTTAGTGACCCCTATATTGTAGGCAAATTTTGTAGGTAATTTCCATTCTTTAGTTTCTATATTGTTTAGTAATCTACATTAGGTAAGTTAGTTTGCCTAACATAATTTAGTAGGTAAATTTATCGGTAATCTATAGGTAATGGTTAGATTTGTAGGTAATCTGTCGGTTATAATTTCATTCATTTATACTTTTAGTAGGTAATCCGTCGGTAATAATTTCATTCATTTATACTTTTAGTAGGTAATCTGCAGGTAATTTAAAATTATATGAATATATTTTTAAATATTTAATTTAATTGTAATCCTGATAAAAACATAATAAATTTACAATAAAAGTAGATTAATATATGATTCAAAATGCTAATAAAATAACAATACTAATGCAATTAAAATATTCAAATTACATAAAACATAACTAGAAAGTGCACTTAAAGTATAGTCTTACATAAAATAAAAAGTGGCAATAATAACAAGTCATAAAACATGTTAATAGCTACATAACATGATAGATTGAAACTTAAGGCAACAATAGATACTAATTTGGAATTGTATTGTTGTCATTGTCATCATCTGTATCATCATCATGAACAGGGTTGGAATCAAGATGAGTAGGGACTAGTGATGGTTGTTGAGCTCTTGACATTTCATCCATACGATGTAATAAATGTGTTGTTAGGCTTTCCAATTTATTAATTACCTCCTCTTGGTGAGTAAGCCTCTATCATAGCTCTTGCATTTCTTTTTCATTTTGTTGAGGAGAAGGGGACGTTGTTGAAGTTGATGCACCACTAGTCCCATAGTACTCACTAGCTTGAGACCCAAGACCATAAACACACATTCCTTGTTTCCACCCACAATATCAAAAAACATGCTATTTTCATCCTATTGTCTCATTGCATTATGTTCATTCTCTCTTCTAGCCTTAAGAGCATCCTGGTACAAATTTAAATTAATTAGAATATCATAATAAGGTAAGTTTAAGAAAGCCATACATTAATCAAATTAATTAGCTAAAATTTACAGTTTTTGACTTCTTATCAACAAATGTCTTACCATTACCTTTTTTGGTGTACGTAGCTCGTGTAATGGTCGAATTTTTGAGTTTATGAGCCTAAATATACATAAATATAGAAACTCATTAGAAACTAATAACATAAGCCAAAAAATAGAGAAGTTGATTTGATTAGAATTATCACTTGCATTAAAAAAAAAAAGAAGTTAATTCACCCTTACTCGTGCTTAGAAGATTATGGTCTTACAAGATTAAAAAACATTTACTAATCTATAAAAAATAAAAAAAGATTCAAAATGCTTCCAAATGAAGATCTTTGGTCCAAAACGAACAAATACACAACAACACACAACTTTACATGAGGATCAACCTTTCCAACAACACACAACAACAACCACCCAACATCACATTTAGATATTTCGACAAATATTATAAATAGAGAATTATAAAGAAAATCAAATTATACTATATTGTAATATAAAATTTTCATCAAACTTGTAATCTATTCATTTCAAATTTAATTTAGAGCCAATTTGAATTTCTTACTTGTGTAAATAACCTATGTTGGTTCTTAGCCAAAAGAATTAAGGCAAACGACTTAATGTACCCATAAGTCACTTCCATGGTCATAATGAGTAGCAGTGCCTCCAATGTGAGTTGAAGGTCCAGCTTCGTCTGTTGCCTTCGACATTCTGCTCTTGGAGTACATTTCATGAATCTTTTTCGCTTTCGATGTGTTCCAATAACACTATCATCTTTCACATAAATATGGATCAATGAAGTTTGGCTTCTTCCTTTTCCTTTTTATCTTTGATATCATGTCTCGATGTCGACTACACACTTTCTCCTCCCATGCTATTTTGACTAGTTCATCTATTGCATTGTCCATAAACATTTATTGATATATAATTCTATGTTATAATCAAAATAGACATGCAATTGAATCATAATTCTATGCAGTAGGGGTTGCTTCACCTTTTTTTTCAACTAACACATGAAAAAGTAGACTTAAAAATAGGTTAACCTATCATTTATTACCTGAAATTGAGTATAATAAAAAGCCTTAATTTCACTAGAAATTGTCTTCCATTTTAGTCCACTTGTCCCTTCAGGATCTATATTTTCCTCAAAAGCCTTCCTCATTATGCAAGAGATTTTTCCTGATGGCTCCAAACTATCAAATAATATTCTATTTAAATATTATTCACAATAAACAAAATTTAAGACTTTAAAATATCAACATTGAAAATATACATGTAAATACTCAAAATTAAATATGATTACTAATGAAAATCAATTGAGATTATCGTTGAACTCAAAAGTGTACTATTTTATAATTTACTACTTACACATTATTTCGTAAACGCACAAGTGTACGATTTTGAGCTGTCCCAGATTTTGTGACGCCTTAAAACCTAGAAGTCTTGTTGACCAATCGTCAACCCACGGAAATACTACCTTAGGAAATTGTATGCCTAAGCTTTGATACCAAACTGGTATCAAATACTTATGGATACTGAGTAACTCGATACCACATTGTTATATCCCATTTACTGGGACCCATTTATCCATATTTAAGTTAAAAATATGTGAAATTACATTTAAAATAGTTCGTAAGAGTTCGATCATGATTCTCTTACAATTATTATATACCGAAACTATATTGTTCCACGGTTTTACAAAAAGATTTATCAAAGCCACATGTTGGCATATGCTTCATAATTGCGACCTCGAATGGCCGTCCTTAGGTGTACACCTACCTGAAATGTTTTTCCCATATAGGGTGAGCCATGATAGAATACTTCTCTGAGCTTCTCCCGCTAAGTGCACATGCAATGGTCATGTTCCATAATGTCACATTCACATTCCAAGTAAAAACATTCAGTTTCTACTATGGAATCCTACGTCTCATGCCATGAAATGAGATGAGACTCAATCATGTACCATGCCTCGAGTCTTGGCTGACTCCTAACATTCTCGAGTCCTTACCGACTCCCACCACATAATGCGATGCCAATGTGTGATAAAATCCATCATTTGTGGATTACATCCAATGATCATTTTACAAAATAAATTCATTTGTTTTCAAACCAAAAGTTTTTTGGATGTTACATCTCAATGATCATTTATATAAAAAAACTCATGTGTCTTTTGTGGGCAGTGAATTTTTGGTGTCACACCGTAGGCTTTGCACGCCTAAACACTTTTACAGGCTTTCACCGTTGGAAATATGTATAACCACAGATACCGAGTCTTTCACTCAAGGGGGTATATATCCCTGGTTGCTATTACTCGACACAAGTTTTCTTTACCATATTATTCAACTGTGCGACTCTATTGGACTTTCTCTAACTTGATTGAGCCTACCCAATCAATCATTAAACGTAGTGTTGGTTTTCAAACATGCACTCACACCCATTCAATGTGATGTCCCCGTGCATATGCAATGTAATGTACCATTGCATGTTATATCATGCCACATATATAATGAATGCTACATGGACAACATAATCCACACCACTCACCAAGTGTCATGGACAAATCACATCACCTACATATGACTTCCATACTAAATTTCATTCATGTCAATATATTATGCATGCATATATCAACATCAACATACAACATGTCATTCCATGTTCAAGCAATGACACACACATAATCAAGCCATGTAATGGCCATTTTCACATAGAAATTCATCACATGTCAATACATTAGAACATACATATTGACATCCAAACATGTCAATAAGCCAAGGTAGGAAGGATCCCTACCTCTTGGAGCATAGAAGAAACCTTAGGAAGCTTTGTGGACTCTTCCTAAACCCGAAACCTTTGATTTCCCAAACTCCTCGTTTGGATCCTCAGCAAAATCCATGTTTTCGAAAGCACCACGCGTAATACAGGCGATCGATGAACTTCGTTCTTGGCTCTTAATTCGTGACGAACTCCATGGATCGTGGAAAGAAGATCTTAACTATTTTCTTTCTCTCCCTCTCTCTTTCATGCATACACAGCAATAGAAAAATGTCATTTTCTTCCATAGTTTCCCCTTTTTGTTTAAGTCTAAGCCGTGGCCCATGTCGCACCACATGTCGAACTTACTTGAGTGCGATTTTTGGCAGTGATTTTTAAATCTCGGCAAGTTCAAATCATATTTGCCAGACTTAACTCAAGTTATTTCCTAACTTCCGAGATTTTCATAAAAATCTCGCTTTTGGCCCAAAAAACATGAAATTCCGACTACCTCGGAATTCAACAAAATTCATCGAGGTAATTATATTTCGCGAGACAAATCCAACGGTGAGGTCTATTTTGTCATTCAAGATCTAGAAAATTTTCAGGTTTTCAACCTGTACTATAGCGACAAATTATTGTTTTGCCATTTTTCAGAAAAATTCGATTTTTCTCGGGTTTTACAAATTCATAAGTATGTGTTAAAGAATTTGTAGATCCAGGAATAGGTGAAGAAGCATGTGTAGGTGTTGGTGAAATCGTATGCAAAGGAGCAGCAAGTTGGGGTGAGTTGGTGACTCTATAGGTGGAACAATGGTAGGTTGGGATGCATATGATGACTCTATATGCGGTAGTTTAAGAAGTTGGTTAACAACTGTTGACTCTATATGCGGAGGAGAAGGTGTAGATGCGCTATTGGGGAGGTGAGTCTTTGGTGGCGTGTCATTGATGGAATTGGGCGATAAAATGGATTTGTGATTGTCTGACCTTAACTTCTCTTGGCCACAGTTTAAAACACAGGGAAAAATTTAATTTTTCTGAAAAATAGCAAAAATAATAAAATTGCCGAAATGGTTCAGGAAAGCTTGGAAAAATTTCTAGATATCGGATGACGAAACGGACTTCATTGTTGGATTCGTCTCGCGAAATCTAGTTACCTAGAAAATTTTCGTCGAATTCCGAGACAGTTGAATTTTTTTCACAATTTTTGGGGTAACAAGCGTTTAGTGACTCCCAGAGACGAGATTTTTATGAGAATCTTGGGAGTTAGGAAATAACTCAAGTTAAGTTCATTTAAAATAAATTGAACTTGGACTGAAACGAAAATAAATTGCTTCGAAGTAGAAATGGTCTTAGACCAGGCGTGGACATGTGGCGTGATGTGGGCCTTGTCTTTAAAACTTAAGAATAAGTTAGAAAATCAGATTTGATGGGGGAAAGGAGCATATTTTATGCTGGGGGAAAAAAAAAAGAACCCGTAGAGAGAGGAGAAAAGAGAGCATAGAGAGAAGCTCCAACTTCCCTTTATGATCTACGGAGCTCGGTAGCTTGGTTTTCGTTGGGCCAAGAACTAAAGTCCATCTACGCGACGAGAGCTACGTGTGGGTACCAGAATCAAGTTTCGTCAAGGTCGCGAAGAGTTTAGGATGTCGTGGGTTTCGAGCTGGGACTTTGGCTTCATCTTAAGCTCTAGAGGTAGGGATTCTTCCTACTTTGGTTTATTTTCCATTCTAAGAGCTGTTTGGTTGTGTTTTAATGCCCTAAGGGGCTATTTGGCCGTTTTTTCCCTAAGGGTATGTTTGGCAAAATAATGGGTTATGGTAATAGTGCCCTGTTTTGACCCTATATGATGTCCAGCTTTTGGGGCTGATTTTCGATTGAGAAAAAGAGGTAATTTTATGCGACCCAGGCAGGCAGAGCCGTTGGTGAGTCAGGCAAGAACTTGGGGGCCTTAGAGCCAACCATTAATCAAATCCCTTTAGTTATCATTTTATTTAAATTTTCATTTCAAAAGTGTCGCGACTGAGAATCACGGGCTGACCGATTGGCGGATCTGGCCAGGAGCCGATTTACTCCGACATTTTCAATTATCTCTTGAAACTTATTTTGTTTATGTTATTATTTTAGATATGCAATGAAGCGGAAGCATTTCATTTTGGGCAGGCCCATAAACATTTACAATTTCAGGCTGCAATATTTATGTTTAGAAAGAGACTTGAATGCATTTACAAGAATAAAAGTTTAAAGTTCAGGTGTTTTACCAAATATCAATGCTCGAAAGAATGGAATTGAATGCATATGTGGAACATACTGTGATTCTTTCTCTTATGTTTTGTTTCTCAGAATCTTGAGTCTTGCTTCCTTGCACTACTCGAAATTTTGCACATTGATAAAACAATACGCTAAGCATTTTCATGCTTAGTAAGTTCTATCTGATTCTCTATTCATTTCGATTCGGTATATATATCATGCATTTATCAACATAATGCCTTTATAATGTAATGTAATGTAAAGATGCTTACAAATACACTTTTTATATCATTTTTTCTTTTAGGTTGTGATTTTACATATAGCTATAGAATCGACATTCGTGGTCGGTTAGTGAATCTGTCTTGTTTGTCGTCGATAGCAATGTGGTTTCACATTCAATATTCATTTCACATATGGCTAGAAATAGAGCATTCCTGATGGAGTTGGTGAATCTTATCACATTTTCATTCGTACTTAATGCATGATTCCATCTAAATTGGTTACCTTCATGAGTCGATTGGTGAATCCGTCACGTTGGTCATTGATAATACATTTAGAATCAACTTACTTTTATGCGATAACTACTTATAGTTCAAATATTCGCACACATACATATATTTGTCCTTATTGAATAACAATAATTTAAATCAATATATATATATATATTTCACAAATAGTAATTATTGTCATATCCATTTCAAATCCATATACTTTGTAATAAAATTCAAATTTATTTAGTATACTACGAACACGTGAAATGGAGATAGAGATCGATGAACAAACTAGAATAAATAGCGGGTATAGAGCAGACGATTATGAATTTGGTTTCTTTCTGGATATCAATCACAGGTCGGAGTTGTTGTCACTCACACTTTTCCTAGTCAAATACAATTTATTCACTCTTAGTGGTTATGCAAATAATCATACTAATCGAATTCCAATCTTGTTTAAACCTCTCTTAATCATTTAATAGGTTCTATGCTAACGATTGTATGAATTTGAAACCAAATACTCAAAACTACTGTCTGGGCAATTTGGGCTTTGTACAGTACACCTTGGACTGTTAAAGTGCAGTTGTATTACGACCAACTGTCTGCGTCTGAGTTGGACTGTCTTGAAGTGCAGAACCAACCTCTGGTGAGTTTGTCTGGGATTTAACCACTTTGTACTTTTACGGTACACCACTAGGGATTCTTAGAATTGCTTCTTTTTGCCACTTTTTGTACCAATTCTCTTTATACAACTTCCCCATTCCAAAAACAACTCCATAATACTTTAATTGGTGATTTGGAACCTCATACCACAAAACCATAGGTGAAATCAGAACTTTGGGCTTAGCAAGAGTCCACCAATTCTTTAACAACTACATAATATGATGATTCCATGTTTATTTTACACCAATTGGGGTTTTACCCACATAACCTCAACAAATCTAGGGTTTGGGTGGTCTCTTCCACAAAACCCTAGACAAAAGACTGCTCCTTCTCCAAACGAAAACCTTGAGGAATTCAAAATACCCATGCTTTCAAGACAAAATATACCTTGGTTTTGGTCTTTCTCCTCCTTCTCCTTCTTAACTGCTCTTCTTCTCTTATTTTCTCCCTCCTTCTCCTCTCATACGATTTTGCCCTAGCCAAAAATGAGACAAATGAATTTTGTTTGTCTCAACACTCCTTTTATATTCCCATAATTCTCCATATTGCAATTAAGTCCTTCACCCTTTTAATTTTGCAAATCAACTTGTTTTATTTCTATTATGACCCATCTCTACTCCCTTTATGATTTTTATATCCCTTAGCAATTCTGATTTATCCTTGTTCTAGTGCCACAATTTAAGTTCCTAAATTTATCATTTCATTTATAACTTAGAAAAAATATACAATGTGACATGAGTATATATCGCCCTACATTTCCATATGCATGCTATCTCTCGGGACGGGCGTTCATTTAAACTACCATTTGACCCATGAGTCCTCATTTTCTGAAATTTTCCACATTTTCCTTTTTCACTTGGGTCTAGTTCCGGGTTCAATCAATTTCTCAATTTAGCATATAATAATCAATCATATGCTCACTTTAAATTACATTTTCACGATTTGTCGATTTCGATTTTCTGGAAAAAACCCAGTTTGGCAATTCATACCGGGATATATAATAAAATTATTATAAAAATTCTAGAATTATTTTGAGCGTCTAGGTGGAGCTAGTATCTTGCATGACAATTGTAGTAAGTTGTAGAAATTGAGGTTAGGCTTTGAATTACCCAAATCGGACCTTTATATTTCAAGTTATGGTCCGTTTAATTTAATTGTCAGCTTGGGTACGATGGCCCCATTTGTCCAGGTTTTGGGACTGATTGTCGGTTGAGAAAAAGAGGTAATTTGGACTAGTGTTCTGTATGAAAATTGTAGCTGAAGTTTTGAACTTGAGATTAGGCTTTTTAATTATCCAAATTGGACCTCTATAACCAAGTTATGGTCCATTTTCCGAGACTGCCACAGGCGGCCTTGTTTTGGTCGAACCTACTATCCAGATTTTTGGGACTAATTTTTGGTTGGGAAAAATGAGAATTTGGACTAGTATTCTTCAAGGAAATTGTAGCCCTATCTATGAACTTGATGTTAGGCTTTTGAATCACCTAAATTAGACCTATATAACTCAAGTTATGGTACGTTTTCCAGGACTACTATAACTTAGGGTGCAGTGGTTTGTGTCGATTTTGGTCTTGTTAAGAGGCTAGTTTTACGAACCGAGTTCGAGACTATCTTGTGGTTTGTTATGGCTTGTTGTGTGGAATGTTTTGTAGAGATTTTTGTGCCCATGATTGGTCTTGAAAGATAGGAGGTTGTTATTGCTTGAGTTGGATAGTATAGGTTGTAGTAATTGATTGGATGTCGATATGTGTGTGTCCTAATGTGATGACATGTGGAAAGTATGTATGTGTGTATGAATATATTTGACATGATTTGTGTGATTTATTTGCAAATTGTACATTGATTGATATAATTGTACAAATGATGCATGGGTGTAATGCATGAATAAAAATGTCCATATAGCATCCATATATATATGTGTGACATGACATAAGCATGAAATGGCATAATTGAATTTCATATGCACGGAGACATCGCATGAAATGGGTGTGAGTGCATAGTTATAATCAACACTGCTTTTGGTGTTTGACTAGGTGGGCTCGGTACGGTGGGACAATATCTAACAGGGTCGCACGGTTGTATAAATGAAAATGAAAATATGTGTCGGGTATTAGCAAGTAGGGATAGACACTCCCTCAGATGAAAGCCCTGTTATTTTTAGTTATACATATGTATCCAACGGTGAAAGCCCATGAAAGTGGAGGAAGGCACCGGCTTGTGGTAGAACTAGAAATTCATTACCAAAAAACGCCATGATTTTGAATATAAATAATCATTGAAGTGTAACATCCGAAAAGCTTTGGCTTGAAAAATGGTATAAATCATTGGATCATAATCCAAGAATGATGATTTATCACGCATGGGTTTCGACTTGTGTGATAGGGGTCGAGTTAGGACTTGGGTTGATTAGTCGGTGAGGACTGGGCACATGGGACATGGTGAAGTTCCATCTCGTTCGTGGCATGTAGAATTTCATTACGGTTTTATAATCTTGATTGGAACGTGTTTTTTGGTGACATGACCATTGCATGTGCACTTAGGTGGGGAGTAGCCTCTGTAGGAGTTTACTCTACTGGGCATTGCTCACCCCATCATGGGACCCCCTTTCAGGTACAGGGAGTGTGCAGGGAGACGGTGCTCACTCGAGACTGCCATTGTGAAAAAAGCTAGGTTGGGGTTTTGGTTCTTACTTTGGTAAAATGTATTAGAACAAACTGTTTTGATATATGTTTGTGTAAAGAGTATTGTAATTAAACTCTTAAGGACTATGGTATTATAACCTTGTGCGTTATGTTTGAGTATGGATAAATGGACTCTATGTGGTTATTTTTACTCGTAGATGGACCAAGAGAGGTCATGATATGATATTTGGCCTTGGATGGGCCATGCTATTCTCTGTTATACAAGTTGTATTTTTGGGTAGAGATCCCTGTACAAAGGAGACTCTGTATGATTTATGTTAAATTATGGGTCTCGGTAAAGGGGACACAATAGTGTGGTATCGGGTTACCCGACATTCATAAGTTTTCCGCGGGTTGACGGTTGTTCAATGGAACCCTTGGTTTTGGGGCGTCACAATTAGAGATTTAACCATATCTTCAACAAACTTGTAAATATGTAAACAAGAAAATGTGAGCAAGTTACAATATTAAACAAATATAGCATTCTACAAGAGAAATAAACAATCATTACTTATTTATTATAAGAATATCAATATCAACAATTAAAATTTCTACAAGCATCATAATCAAAATTCATAATGGTTTATTGTAGTAATATCAATATCAACCATTAAGATTTCTACAAACATCATAATATACTATATTAATACAAAACTATTGTGAATGCTCTTTTTAATAACGATCATCAACTACATATTCATCTTCACTTCGACTTAATTAAATCAAAGTAAAGGGGTCAAATGAGAAATTTTAGCTTCATCGTGACAGGCTGAGCAAGTTCCCATTTACATCATTGATGGACTGATTCATCAATCATGATGGATGCTTAGGTTAGTTAGTAACCCAAATGGCTCATCTTCTTGGAATCTTGAGTTACCATCTACTATCTTCTCATGATATGAGAATATCACCCATTAGCCTAGCTTTTAACATTACACCTGACTAACTTGATGGACTTATCTCTTTTAAGCTAGGATAAGAGACCTCAATAAACTTATTACGCTTACGCAGCCAAGAGAATAAAGGTTCATACTTATTGAGCCTTTGCTTGAGGTTGGATATTGTTTATGAACTTTCATCCCACTATTAATAGTAGGATCAAACCACTCACATTTAAAGAGTACTATGCGCTAAATTGAATCACGGATATTCAACCTCAAAACCTATAAACTGACCATAATGTATAGATCTAATTATTATTAGAATTTGTGCCTTTTATGCAAACTCTACTATTTGAGGTTGACCGTATTGATCCATGTGATTCAGTATGGAATTTGTAACCATTAACAAAATACATTGGATATGATATAACTATGTGTATAGGGCCTTTTGCAAGATCTTAGATGAACTCATTGTTGATGATATTATGGCTTGCCTATTAAACATACAAGTAGTCAATTTTTGAAATATAAGTAATGAACTTGGTATTAATAATGAGAATTTCATTACATACATATTCCTTAAACCATTTTTGAAAAATGCATCTCGACTTCTCATCGACTCGACTTCCATAATATGATTCATTGTTTTGTATTTCATCAATGTATATTTTAATCAAATTATAGAATATTTTTAGACATCCCACAACTAATAAGTTATGAATGACAAGTATTAAATTTGTAAGACACTTACTTGATATAAGGTTCAACATCTTCACAATTTAATATAATATAAGTTTGTGTAGCATCATACTCAATATCAGATATCCTCCTTGTTTTCAATCGTCCAAATGGTCGGCTGGGATATTTGAACATTGAAAGATTACCTACAACCTCTTCAACATCACCACCATCATCATTACGAGGTACTCTTCGAGCTTTTGTGTACACTTACGACCGAAAATAACATGGTGAAATTGGATGCTTCTTCCACTAAGTATGCATTATAAATTGATCCTTCTACCTTTGCTTTATCATTGACATTCTTTTCAAGTGTCCAAGAAATATATATCAACATATATGCATAGAAATACATAAGTATTCGTTTTTAATAGAATAAACTATTAATTTGAATTACTCATTTTACCTTTCAAAAGGATACATCCAGTATTATGTGGAGTGCAGAAATTCTTGTCTTGTAAAGGCGAGTGTATCGACGGCTATAGAATCAAGAAACGAGAAGAAATATACATTCCAATTTGCAAATGATAATTGGAATATCTCTTTTAAGTCTTTCCATGTCTGCTACTGTAATTGTTCGGGATGTTAAGTCTTTGAAAAAAAGGCTTAACTTTGTCAAAGCTTGCCATACATTTGTTGGAGGGAGCTCGTGAAATGCAATGGGAAGTAGCCTTTGCATAAAGACATGGCAATCATGGCTCTTCATCCAAAACAACTTTAACTTTCTCATGTATACACATCGCACAAAAATTTCAAGTTTTTCACCCATTCGCACAAAACTTGTTTTCTTGCCTTATCTTATGTGTAGCACGCTTTGGGAAATTTGACTATTGCTTCATCCCTTTCCAACTCATTCCTTCGGCATAACCTTTTCATGTATTCTCTTACTTTCTCATTGTCTTTAGTTTTTCGTTCAATGTCCAACACCATGTTAAACACATTTCAAACATATTCTTCTCGATGTGCCTTGACATGCAGATTATGTCTAATGAGATTTGAACTCGATCTATTGACTCACAAAGATGCCGTTTTATTCTAGCCACATGTCTTGCATATTACACTATTAACCTCAATGAAATCAATATCAATCACTCTTCTCACTCCCAAGTTATCTATTTCTTGCAAGATCTGGGCACCAGTCTTTATAGGTGGTGGTGCTGACATCTCAGTTCTATTTTTTATGTAAGCATTCTTATTGCGTCTGAAAGGATGTTCATGGGTGAGCTTTTAGTGATTGCCCGAGCCGAATGTTTTAAGGCCACTTGTCAGTAAATGCTTGTAGATCTCCATACGTAAAACAGTAGTTTTCCAAGCGTACTCGACGAGAAAGCATTGAGTACGCAGGAAAGTCACTAATAGTCACATGAGGCGACTCTCATTTAAAGGTTACTGTTTAATGAAACATCATATGTTTACACCTGACATCCCCAAGGATTGCTTTAATTACGCAATCAAGGTTACGGAAAACATCGATCTTATTTTAAGTTGTTAGACTCGAGAGCCACAATCACGGATAATAACATAAACTTCCTTTATACACATATGGTGCGAATTTTATAGAGTAACTATTACGCCGCGGTAGATGACATTGTCTAGATCTGAATGGTTGAACACCATCAGTCTGATCCTAATCTCGCATTGCGACATTTGAAGCAAATGAAGAATGTGTGTGATTGAAATGCTTCCATACCTCAGAATCAGACGGATGACACATTGTACCATCATCCTATTGGTGCTCGTCATGCCATTGCATATGTGCAACTGTTGCTTTCGAAGCATATAATCTTTGTAACCTAGGACTTAAAGGGAAGTAATACATCATCTTGTGTGGCACATATTTATTTGGTTTCCCCGAGTCTCATTTGTTCTTGAATCGAGGATGGTTACAAAATTTGTAACTTGTCAGAATCAGCGTCTTCACCCACCGATATATCCACCTGAATTTCGCAGCCAATCGATCTTTTCTCTTTGGAAGACGACTCCTACACTAACTTCTTTGTTTTGTAAAAATTATCGACCATTTTGTTATCCACTAGTAACACCTCTTGTAAAAATTGAGTGAAATCATCAAAGCATATTTATGAAAAATGGTGCTCCAACTTCATATGCAACAATCGTACAACCATTGACATTTGGGAATGTTTAGTACAACCATCCCATAATTTTTTATCAGTTGCATTAAGCATGTCATAAAACTTTTGTGCATTGAGATTAGGTACTTCCTCCATATCCTTTGCATTAAACCCAGGCCCAATTGCATTAAAATCAGGCCTAACTACATCAAGAATTAGTTATCGATATGGATTACTAAATTATGTATCCATCTCTTCATTAATATTACATTAAAAATTTGTAGAGGTAGCATGCACATATTGTTCTCCGTATGGGTCCCATGCGTAATATGTCGTAATAAATCATTTCTAAAAGATGTAACCACTTCTTCCAAAGTTTGGAACTTCGATTATGGCACTTCACGATATTATCTCTCTTACATTCGTCACTCCTAATTGATTACAAGAAAAACTAATGAAATTTTCAACCCCATCAACAAAATCTTTGTTAATGGTGCCATTATTGTTGATTCTTGTATACATCCAATAATGATTTCATCTCATATTTCCTGAGTCAATTCCATGTTTGATATTTATTTATATCCGTAATAATTTATTTGACACATATATTTCTAAGAATGATATAGTCATATGAAAAACTACTAAATGTTTCCTCACCACACACACACACACACACACACATATATATACATATATATATATATATATATATATATATATATATATATATATATATATATATATATATATATATATATATAACTACTATATATATATATTGATAGTCTAAAACTCATCTAATTTTATGTAATTTTATGAATATTTTAAGGCTTAATGTCTAATTTAAATGCCAAATTATGAGAATTCACCCAAATTTTTGTTTTGTAGGAATTTAGAAAAAAGAAGTTGAAAAGCAAGTAAAAGGCAGCAAATGAGGGTAAAAAAAGAACAACATCAAATTTGGCTAAGGCAGGAAGCGACTATTGTCATGACAAAACGAAAAATTGTCGCGACAAGAAATGAGAAAATGGCTAGAGGATTATTATAACAAAAAGGTTCTCTATCGCAACAAAGATCCAATAGAATTCTTTTGTAAATAAAAGAAGTTTGTCACGACATTCTATTGTTTGTCGTGATAGAGTACTAGGCACAAAACCAATGAGCCTTATCTTAGCGACATAAAATTTTATGTTGACAATCTTGAAAAAAATACACGGAATTCACTAAACTTTGTGTACGACATTGAAACTTTGTTCTTGATAATCATACAAGGCCATTAGCTGAGCACAACTGAAATTTTGTCGTGACAATGAAATTTTGTCATGTGATAAAAGCAATGGAATATGTTGCAACAATTGGAACAACTGGAAGAACAATAAAGAATGTGAGCATTTCAAAGTCCATCGTCCTGCAGTTAGAGTAGAAGAGTGAAAGTAATCACGACACTTGAGGTATGTCTCGACATAAAACAGTAGTGAGAACTATGTCGCGACATAGAAATTGTGTGTTGCCACATAAAACCAAGTTGAAGGCTAAGAACTATGTCTTGTATAAAAATTGTTTCGTGACATAAGATAAAGGTGAGTGAGAACAATGTATGACATAGAAATTGTTTGTCATGACATAATAAGTGTAGAAGGAAGGAAATTATATCACGACGAGAAAACTTTGTCAGCGGCGAGTTGTGATCAAGTTATGTTGAGTTTGTCACAACAAGGATTTTTATGTTGCAACAAACATTTCAAATGTCAATAATGCAGGCATGGAAACTATGTCGCAACATTAGAAAACTATGTCACGACGAAATATATATATATATATATATATATATATATATATATATATATATATATATATATATATATATATATATATATATATGCGAATAGTATGTATTGTGACTTCCTTCAAATCTGTAATTAAGAACGTAAAGGGCATGAGAAATATCTTTAAAAGCTATCATCGTGACATGAAAATTTATGTCCTGACAAAAGACTCTTAGGAATGCGAAATGCCATATTGCGACCTTTGCCACGACAAAGCATGCGACGAAAAGACAAAGGCTGGCATGTCGCGACATAGAATAAGTAATAATAAGTGACAAAAATAGTAAATGGGCTTGCACTTAAACCCACATTATTTTCCTTGATTTTTGACCTAGCATCATTTATTAGGGCTATAAATAACAAGCTCTAGAGGAAAAAAAAAAAAAAAAAGAAGTGAAAGAGGCGACAGGCGAGAAAACAAGGAGCCCTTAAATTTTTTGGGAGCGATATCGATTGGAGTAGAAATTTGATTTTTTGTATTTCACTTTCCTTTCCATAGAACTGGAATAAAGGATTTGAGTTGTAATTTTGTGCTGAGATAAATGAATATTTAGTTCCATTTATGTCTGAACTTCAAGGTTTTTTTGGAAAATTTCTGGAATTCTCTTTTTCTTCAGTTCAATTGCAGTTTCATTGAATTTTCTTGATCAACTAGTCATTTATAGTTGTAGTCCAGTTATAGAAGGCTAAGCTCTTGATGGGAAGGGTTTAGGTGTTTTGGTCATGATTTGTAACATTTAAATGATTATTTTGGGTTTTGAGAACTGGATTGATTTAATCGGTATTGTTCATGTAGTGAACTGTTCTCAATATTAGTAGCTTGTACCCAGAAAAAGGGTTGTATCTTGCTCTGATTTCCAGGAGGCCCTCTGAGTGACACAGAGATGGAGATTCTTGAGAGTATGGAGTAGTTACTTGAGGATATGTTAGACTAATATTATGGAACTAATGAACTATGAATGATTACTTTGATAGATAACTAATTTACTCATAGTGTGAGGATTAGTTGGATGATGTATCAGTTTAATATTTAGAGGTGTCGTCTCAGTTCGGCAGAACAATCTCTATCCCGTGTTAACTAAGATTCTAATCAAGGAGAGGGAGAATTCCGCTCAACTTGCAAATTGTGGTATCTATTACTTTGAAGGAGACTTGTGTTCTTAATACATGAATGCGGACTTTAGTTCAAAATGGATGTAGTATTGGAAAATAAAACAGTAAATCTTAAGAGAGTCGGCACACAAGTAGTATGGCTTGGTTGTCCTAAAAATATGGTGTGTTAGATAGTGAAATGTATAGTGTATGGAGGAATCCAAGTTATACTACCTTGCTCTTGAACAAGTTCAGAATTCAAACCCATAACAAAAATATGTTTTAAAGAACCTGTTGTAGATTTATGACCATAACATTGATCTCATTTCTAGTGTTTGGATTACATTTTAGTAATTATGTTATTTCAGTAGATTTTTATTGTTTTCATTTTGTTATTTCAGTTTTTGCATTTCAGCTTATAGTTTTAATTTCCATATTTAGTTATTGAAGTTCAAATAGGAAGGACCTTAAGTAGTAGGAGTAGTTGATCTATAGATTTTCTTATTGATATCTGTAGGTACGATAACTCGGACTTAATTGTCCACTTTATTACTTGTACGACCTGTGCACTTGTAGCGATTTATCTTTTTAGACCAATCTACTTTTTTATTCGTATTTTTAATAAAGAAAAACCATTATTTGAAATTCCAGTCCCCAAGCGGTGACAAATTACGGGCTGCTGGCTTTGTTGGATATTTTATTGAAAAGCGAAACAAAAAAAGCGAGAATTTTAGTCGAAATGTATACCATATATATATACCTTTAAGCTCATTCATTTCAAATATTAAAAATAATAGAGAAAGGTCATGGAAGTGCCTCTAGGCCTAAGTTCCTCCATCTAAACAAGCCAACAAATATAATAAAACTTTTTTTTTTATTGTGGGTGCGTGTATTTTATTTTTTATGTGGTGAGGGGCATGATATCCCCAAATTCATTCCTAACACACAAACACAAAAAGGAAACAAAGAAAAAGGAGCCCATTACACTAATAAACTAGAAAATGAGTTTATTTGGAAAAAAAAATGAAAAAAAAGAAGAGAACAAGATGCAAGTTCAAACATGGAGCTCTACTTAATCCTTTTTTAAAAACACAAAATCTAATGGAAGAATGCCTTTGCCGCTAGGAATCTCCACCCATTGATGACTTAATTAATTTTTCCTGTTAATATAAATATCTAAACATGCAATCATAAGAATATGGTTTTAGCCCACTTTTACATCAACCTTATGGCCATGTTTGGAATGCTGGTATAGAGAATAGGAATAGAAAATCAATTCCATTCATGTTCTTTCAGGTGTTAGGATTGTCTTTGAATCAAAATTCATTGTTGTGAAAATTATATCTTATTCTCATTAGGTTTTTGACTCCTATTTTCTACATGCTATTATGATTCCCACATTCCCATTCTATTTCCACGCACACCATAAAAATTGTCTTAGCGCATCATTTGCACATATTGAAATTAATGCCTGATGCCCTAAGTAAACTGGTTAGGAGCCATCGATGAATATCTGCTACATGGGCTGCCACTTAGACATCTTTGGTATTATACACCTACATAAAAAAAAAAGATTTATGAAATAAAAAGGTGTGTTCTCAACCTACTCTAATAGTTTATGTATCAAAAGGGTGAGTTGAATTTTGTTGCCGGGGGGTGGCTTTGGGAGCATATTCTATATTTAAGATCTTAAAACCCCACTTGCACTAAGTTCCTTTAGGAAAAGTTAATTGAGGGCTTGGGGACGGATGCTAGATGTGTATACCTTATGAGACCTTGTTTCTTTGAAATTGTGAATACTATATGGTCCCAACAAAACTTACTAATTTGATAGGCTCCTATCAATGCTTTTCTTATAATACTAGCACCATCCAACTCATAATCATCTTAATTTGCTTGTTTGCATGTCTATATATTTCTACACTTTAGTTTTTCATAATCGGTTTGATCAACCTATCTTTATTTTACGCTTATCCATTGCTAAGGGACTAGCAACAAGCTGGTTGGGGGGGTGTGATAACCACTCAAAAAGTTCATTTTCTAGCACTTAACTTTTATGAATTACAACCCTTTTGTGGTGGAAACTCATACTTAACCAACTTTGTGCGTTGTTTGCCTAGAATCACCGCTCTTGTGGTTTTTATTAGTATAGGTATGGATATAGACTCTTTTAGGAACTTTTACGGCTCTTTGGAATCATTGGTTAAGCATTAAGGACATCTACAGGATCTCGTGCAAGCTTTGAAGCTCTTGGAAGCAATTCAGACTAGTTGGGACCATGTTAGCATGATTGTAGGAGAAGATGGAGGTTTAAAGGCAAAACTGGAGATTTCGCATTTCACTCTAGAAATTTCGTGCCGCCCCCTAGAGGGTTCGAAATTTTTCACTATAGTGCATAGTCCTCTGGTCAATTTTGCACTGACTTAAGGAGGGTGCAAAATTTTGGTACCCTCCCCCAATCAGTGCGAAAATTACAGGAAACGTAAAATAGAAGGTTTTTGAGATCCGAATCGAGGAATAAGAGTTCTATAAGGAAAATAATCCTTTTGAATCACAAACCAAACCACTAAGTTGTATTTTTTTCTCTTATATATAAGGCTTAGGAGAATCAAATGAATATACGATTTTTAGGCTTCAATTTACTTTGTATTTTGAGATATCTCTATTTTGGAGAATTTTTTTTTTCATTAATAAAGCTTTCAGTACATTTCTTTTCTGTTTTTCATTTTCATTCGTTCATGGAGGAGTCTAAACTCCCCATGAGTGAGTAGTTTCTTTTCTTGGGGTGAGGTAGATTTGTTCCACCTTGCCATGATCAATAAAGGGAATTTCACACTTCGACCAGGTAATCAATTTAATATTGTTTTAGAGGTCTGAAGGTCATGTGTACATCAGTTGGGGACAACCTGTAGAGATGACAACAATCCTAGTTACCTTTGGTAACCATTCACCCGACATAAGATGAATAAAGCACACAGTCATGTTGTTTTCCTAGTGTAACACCAACCGTGGAAACCACCCCCCCGAAACTGGCATTGGCCTTCGATGTTTTCCAGGTTACAAAATGAGATTTATGGCTTACATGTACCTTGAGGTGAAGTGTTGATCTTTTTGTGCCGTCCATAGCTCGAATAGAGACAATCAAATCCTACGCAAGCATAAAAGAAACAAACCTTTTTTCAAAGATTAAAGAAAATAAATGCGAAAAATAAACTAAAAATAAATATGAAAATGAAAAATAAAACAACTAACTAAAGGAAAGTGGGCTAGCTAGCCTCAAAGAGAGATTAAGCCTTATAATGGAGAAACCTGGAGTAGACTCAAGGGAGGTCCAAGAGGATGGACCCAGCCCTCATCAAGGTGGGCATGCTCATCATCCATATCAACATAGTAGTTATCAGTGATGACTCTCAGGCTCTCCCACGTGCTCCTCTGTGAGTGTACAGTAAAGGAAACTCCTCGGGTTGTCTTCACAAGCAAGTATGCTCGATTTCTTACAAATATTGAGTACGTTAACCTTTATGGCCATATTTGATAGGCGAAAATGTGTGCTATAAAATGTATACGCCTATGTGAGCAAGTGCACGCGTTGCCTCAAGTAATAAAGTGAAAGTATAAATATCATTCCACGAGGATTGAGTTACTAATTACCGAAATTAGAATAGTCCTAACTTTATTTGGATTAACACAAAGGGGAAGTTAATGTGACGCCCGAACAAATTAAGTTGATCTACCATCAACGGTAAAAATATTCATGGATGTCGCATAACTTGAGCACCATACCATTGAGTCCGTATTAAGGACCCGTGATTTAACATAAAAGGTTATTATCGATAAACCATAAGAGTTTAATTACAAATTTATAGCAGCCGAAATATACTGATGTTTAGGACATTTAGAGTATATTATAAGCTAAATCTCTGGAAATTTTTAAAATAAAATGAGAGACCCGAAATGAATATTAGAGACAAGGGTAAAGTGGTCATTTACCACTTAAGGACATAAATGGCATAAATCAATAAGTTGATATGCAATTATGGAATTTGTGAAAAGATGAAATAGAAATTGGAATGAATGGAAGGACTAAATTACAAAAATGATAAAAATAACTTAAAATGCAAAGGCCAAACATGGCCTTAACAAAACAATTTGATAAGAGCAATTGGTCTCTCATTTTGAGACACCAAACCGTAGAGAGAGAAGGGAAGAGGAAAAGAGAGAAGAAGAGGAAGGAAGATAAGAAGAAGAGAAGAGAAGAAGAAAGAGAGATAAAAAAGGTATGGATTCTATGATTTTTGGTAAGGATCTTATGGTTTTGTATGGAATTCTAGGAAAGTTTATGAGTTCCAAACCTAGGGTTTAGTTAGGAATTGATCCTAACTCTAGGTTTAAATGAAATTGAGTAGAAAACTCTGAAAGCAGTGGAATAAGTATGGAATCCTTCCTTTGAGGTTGGATTCATGGTTTAATTGAAGCAATTGAGTTAGGGTTAGAGCAAGCCCTAACTGAATGCTTCATCATTTGGTTTGTGTATGGGTTATGACCCATATTAGATTTGTTTTGGGAGAAATTCATGGAAGATTTTTGAGGAAAGATGTGTAATGAAAGATGAATTGAGTAAAATAGAGATTTCATGATGAATTTGGAGTGGTTTTGATGTGTTTATGGAGTATTGAGTTGATTTGGGTATCAACATATGGAAAAATTGAAGAAAAACCCACATTCTGGGCAAAATTCGAGGGCCTGTACTGGTACAGGTTAGAGCTGTACCGGTATAGGTAGTGTTCTATTTTTCTATTTTGACCAGCGTTCGTATTTTGGCCATAACTTGCTCATTTATTATCCGATTTGAGTGAAACAAGTTTCTAGTTAAAATAGACTTCAAAGAGAACCAACCATCCAGAAATAGGTACCTTCAAATTCCGACTCTATGTGGCCCAAATATTCACTCAAAGTAGGGCTATGTTCAAGCCAATTTCTGGTTCTGTTTTTGAACATAGAGTAGTCCGTGTTGTTCTGGACGTATTTTGAGTTTCGGTGCTCCGATTTGAGTGATTCCAGTTGGAGGAGAACCCTTAGCACCTTAGATTTAAAGGAGTACAAAGAACCAGTGTCAATTATAGAGTCAAGGCACTGGAAAATGAGTATTGCAAACCGTCCCTCGGGAAAAATCGGTAAATTGACTAGTTTGGCATGAAAAGGCCATAACTTTAGTTTGGATGATCCAATTGGAATGATTCCAATTCTAAGTAAAATAGATTCATTGAGGGACAAGAATACATGAATGATGTGTGACTACAGCATCATACTGTACAAGTATATGGAATGCCATATATAATAGGCATGAAACAAGAAAAGTATAGGAAATGCAAAATGTATAGATGTGTTCATGAAACATGAATATGATATGAAACATGAAAACGAACTGAAATATGAACATGAACATGAACATGAAAAGCAAAATGTCATGAACATAGAATGTGATAAAGATAGGTTATAAGTTCTGAAAGACATATGATCGTATATTTACTGGGGTAGAAGAATGAATGAGTGGACATCCTGTTGGTGCTTCGGCACTCCTGCTGGTGCTACGACACTCCTGTTATGTGGGCAGGCACGTCCTGATTGGTGCTTAGGCACTCCTGCTGGTGTACAACACCTCAGTACTATATTGTACCTTAGGGTACTTATTGTACTGCATCCTACTCATTTCTTATAATTGGTCTAGGTAGTTAGACAGACATATGATAAGACACTGGATAAAGAATAAAAGTAAAGAAACGGACATGGTAAAGATCTGAATGTACCTAAGAGTACTTATGTATCTGATTAATTTCTGTAGTACCTACGGGTACTCTCGTATCTGTAAAATAAGTATAAGTCCTGTAATATAAGTATAAGTCCAATAATACCTACGGTGCTTAGTATAATGAATGCATGTAGTACTGCGGTACTTTTGTATGAATAAGCTCAGAGTATAAGATCCGAAAAATAAGAATAAGCTACATAATACAAGTATAAGTTTCGTAAGAACAAGTATAAAGTCTTTTATGTCTGGTATAAGATCTGAAATACAGGAATAAGTTCAATAATACTGAAGTATAAGTTAGTAAGACCGAGGATAATAGCCGTTGTACAAGTATAAGATACGAAGTACCAGTATAAGTTTTGTAGTACTTACGGGTATTCCCGTATAAGGATAAGTTCCTCAATACCAGTATACGTTCCGTAATATCTCTGTAGTATCTACGGGTACCTCTAAACAAGTGTAATCTCCGTAGTATATAGTATAAGTCCTATGGTATAAGTATAAGTTTTGTTGTACCTAAGGGTACCTCGGTATGAGCATAAGTTCTGTGAACTCCTACGGGAGATCTGAGATAGGTATAGAAATGCAGTATGTGGATAAGTACCTCCCTAGATCTAAGTATATGTATAAGTTCGGTATCGTATCACAGAGGGATATGAATAAGAATGTCCTTCGGAGATATGAGACAGTATGAACCTCACGGGTACCTTCGCATAAGTTACATGTTCGGGTTTGGATAATGGACTATGTGGATCATAATATTCAGTTTTGGACAATGAACAACAAGAGAGAAAGGAATTAAGCTCCACTCTGACTATATATAGGGGTATCTCTGTATAGGCTCTATAGTCCTATGGGATGTAAGAGTGCAATTAAAAGTCCTGAGTCTGGTAGACGAATTATGATGGCATGAATAGGAAAAGCGACCTGAAAACGAGAAAGTCATGATGCGTAGCAAAAGGCGAATCGGATGCCTTGCCATTGTATATGTCTAAGTTTGCTCACGAATATGATCGACTGTTATACATTTGGATTATATGAATTCATAAAGATTTTGATATACATTTTACGTTTTATGTTTATCGCCCAGTTCGGTCTAAATGCGTAATGTGCTCCCGGTATAAGTTATAGAGATATGTTTCTACTAAGGCGTAAAAGCATACGGGTTTTGTCAGTGTAGGTACGAAAGACGTTTGAAAACATCCATGTCTGGTGGAGCGACACAACGTAAGGGTTCACTACATGTAGGTTCCGTGCTCTGATTTGTAAATGTAAACTTACAATTTTTTGTATATGTAAATGGGACTCAGTAGAGGTGTATAGAATTTGATGGACACCACTCCGGTGGTAGTTCTTTTGTATATGTAAATGATATTTTGATTCTATTATAAGATGTGGGCCATACCCACAGGTACAAGTTCGACTTTGAAAAAAAGAAGGTAAGAGTCGGTCGATTACTCTTGCACCAGAGCTTGAGTTTGGATCAGCCCGATCCCGGGTTAGACGAGGAATCGGGTGTAATGACAACTCTATTACATCATTTACATGCTTGAACTGGTTGTTCTAACATTTAATATAAAAAAATCTTCCCTGAAGCCACATGCTCTGCTTCTTCATACTTGCGATCCGGATGAGGCGCCGTCGGCGCTTACCACTTTGAAATGTTTTTCCCATAAAGGGTGAGCCACACCCAGTAGAGTAAAATTCCTATAGAGGCTACCTCCCCCTTTAAATTACGTATCTGATAACACATAACAAAACACGACACCCAGTTATGTGGCCCGGGATCAAACATACAAGCCCCTAGGTAAGTAATATGCTCTAATACCAAGGTATGCTAGTATCGGATCATTCAATACAAAGTTATCATATACTTATGCTTTGATGCCAAGTTGTGCTATGGAATGAGGTGAGACTCATCCATGTACCATACACCGAGTCCTTACCGACTCTCACCACACAATGTAACGCCAATATTGACCTTTGGAAATTTACATTATCAACAACAATTCCAAGTAGAATGTGCAATTCTAGATTGGAATCCTACATGCCCTGCTATAGAATGAGGTGAGACTCATCCATGCACCATACCCCGAGTCTTTACGGACTCCCTTCCACCTGATGCAATGCCCGATGTGTGATCCTAAATCCATGCCATGAAATAAATTGAGGCTGCTCAACCTTGCCATGCTCAGAGTCTTCCAGCTCCCATCATGCAGAACCTTTGCAGGCTCTGCCACACCATGCAGTACCCGTATGTGTGCATCGTCATTGATGGATTACATCGATGATCATTTTAAAACAAAGTGCTTTTGTTTATAAGCCAAAACTCATTCGTATTACCCCAGACAACGTTTCATATACAAAACTCATGTCTTTTTTTGTGGGCGGCCAATTTAGGGGTCTCACCGCCAAACCGCGTGCGCTTCTAACACTTTTTGGACTTTCATTGTGGGAGTGTCTAAACAAGTTCGGGTCTTACACCCGAGGGAGTATCTAGCCTTCTTCTTGTGCAGGACGCAGTTTTTACCATTTTTATTCAAGTGCGACTCACATTTGGACTTTGTCCATGATGCCCAGAACTCACGAATCAATCACTAAATGTAGTGTTGATTTTCTAACCATGCATTCACACCCATGAAATGCGATGTTTCCCGTGCATATGCAATGTGATGCACCATTGCATGTTAATGCGATGCCTCATATGTGATGAATGCCATATGGACACTTAACTCATACATTAAACCATGTATTATGGACAACTATATTACATGCATATAATTTCTATCACAAAAACATTAAAATGTCAATACATAGCACACATAT
Source organism: Tetrastigma voinierianum (assembly GCA_016808115.1). Taxonomy (NCBI): domain Eukaryota; kingdom Viridiplantae; phylum Streptophyta; class Magnoliopsida; order Vitales; family Vitaceae; genus Tetrastigma; species Tetrastigma voinierianum. The sequence continues at coordinate 630,059 of JAEQBH010001468.1, read as the reverse complement.
CAACATTCAATCAAGCAACAAAAACTAAGAATTCTATTACAAAGGTAAGTAATAACATCCTTCACCTTCAAGACCCATTGTGGCATGTGTAATTCCCATAAAACAGTCCACTGTAGCGAAATCAAGCCATATATGTGGCATGCTATCTCGAGGTCCGTTGACAGCAGATTAACCCGCGAAACGTGAATATTGGGTGCTTCGATATCACACTCACATGTCTCATGTATCGAGACCAATTTCTGTATGTTTTTCTTACAAATAACCAATTTCGTATAATATTTTACAAGAGTTTGATGTACAACTCTTCTAGACTTTTACTTGTCAAAATATATTAAAACTAAATTATTTTAATATATTTTACAACATACTCGAGCCCCTGACGAGCCTTCTTTGTACTCACGGCCTTAAGGAGGCGTCTTCTCACGATACTGAAAGGGGTCCACGGCGGGGGTGAGCAAAGCCCGATGGTGATAATCTCCTCTGAGGGTTACTCCGCTTTAAGTGCACATGCAATGGTTGCACAGCAAACACACATCCAAGTAAAATGTCTACATGAATGTCATATGTCATGCATGAAATGTCATCATGCCCATATCCTGAATCACTCACTGACTCCCTCAAACCTGCCTATGCTAAGTGTGAACTATTGTCATTTTTCGATGACATCCAAAGATTATTCTTAATCTTTTCACATTTTTATTTACAACGATGCGCCTTTTGTGGGTAATGAATTTCTGGTGTTGCACCAACGGACTCCATAAACCCAGACCCTTTTACAGCCTTTCACCACTGGGGACTATGTCTAACCATAATTGATGGGTCTTTCACCCTGGGGGGAATCTATCCCAACTTGTTGATACCCAGCACATAATTATCCTTTACCATTTCCTTAACTAGTGCGACTCATTTGGACTTTGTCCCATTAATCGAGGAGCCTTAATCAACACAGTATCTGGTGTTGATCCTGGCCAGATGTACCAGACACTCCGCCGAACCCACTGGCACGATTATGCGTCAGCCATCCACTCACCCGTAATAATACGATGTTTTTCGTGCACGTGTTGATCTTGATTTATGTCATTGCCTACTTATACCATGCTACATATAAAATAGAGAACTATATGTGCATACATACTCATCACGTATTCATCCATGCATCATTTGGACAATTATATTAAAGTGCATACAAATTCCAAACCATCATATCCTTCATGCCACATATCAATTCAAGCATGTTATTCGTTTTCTGCAATAACATCCAACATGGCCCCAAATCACGGACCCATCCAACAGGGTACCTCACGGTCCCTTCACAGACATGAACCATCTTTGTTCCATTCATCAATACATGATTAAAAAAATGATGTCATACAGCTAACTCATGGTAATTCTTACCCATTCTGTGACCCTACGACATGCCATCTGATGAGTCGTAAAACCAAACTATTAACTTTACCCGCGACGAGAAACGCACCTCGATGCAAAACATAAAATTCAGCAAGGTTATGATCTCCCATTGCCCTCCACAGGAACGTGGATGGAATTTTGACTCAATGGTATTTCCATAGAGTCAGAACATAAAGCGGAGTTCGGACAAGATATTTGTGTTATTAAAATGGAGGTCTGAAGCTGAGTCAAATAAGTGACGGTTTGGCCGTGACCTAAGCGGGCAGATTGCCCGGCTATCCTCCACGGGAACATGGATAAATCCGACTCCATTGGTTTCATAAAGTCAAGAAACACCCAAGCGGAGTTCGGATGAAAGTTATTTCACTCAGAAGGTGGAGGTCTCCACATGACTTAGAGTCACAGAACACTGAAAGCAGGAGTTCGGACGAAGAAGTTATGAGTCGAGTTGAAGGTCACACGGCGGATAGCCAGCCTGAGCGGCAAGCCTATCATGCCATTTATAAAATAGAGGTTTCCAGCAAGAATTATGTTCTGATGCCCTCGAGGCATATGCAGAATCCCCAACTCGATAGGGCTTTCTATAGAGTCAGAACACGAAATGAGTTGGAAAGTTATGGCCATCCGAAGTTGGAGGCCTCACATGATCCTGGTGGTAACTCTTAGCGATCCAGTGACTCTTAGCGGCCCGGCCTGCCGTGGGTGACTCTTGTCGGCCCGACCACCTACGGTTGACTCTTGTAGACGGCTCGGCCTTCCATAAGCAGTTTAGAGTAAATTGACCATAACTTAAACTACAGAGGTCTGAATGGAGAAATTCAAAACTGGCTATCAAGTTCTTTGATGTGGCTGTAATTTGAAGGGCCTTTTACCAATTCCTTTATTTCCCCCCCAAAAACCAGTTCTAAAGTCCGGTTAATGCGTATGATCAAAATAGGGCAATTTCCCATGCTTCAAAATGCAACAAAACATTCCCCTTAGGGTAAGAAACCACCAATAATGTTATTCCTTTTAGCCATAACACATAAAAATGGCACACAAGGACAATTACTTAGTCCAAAATTATCCCTGACTCGCCCAAAACCAAATTCCGGATTTTAGCACACTGGTCCTGTGTCTGGGACTCGGCTCACATGGCCACTCACGACCTCACACAACTCATGCCATTTGAATGGCCCTTAGACAAGGATTAAACCAAGTAGGAGAAAAACCCCTACCTCTCGGAGTTTGTCGAAACTCCCCAACTCAGTCTCTATGCGAAGCCCTGGCCGCGGAGGATGAACTTGCCTGCCTCCGCCTAAAATCGATAGTTCGATCGTCGGAAAATCTAGAGAGAAGGTAGAGCCTCTCTCTCTACTTTCTTCTTCTCTCCCTTTTCCCTTTATTCTCTTCCCCTTCTTTATACCGAATTGTTTGGTCTAAAGTCAAGTGGCATGTCCTCTCTTGTCACATGTCACTCTCTTATTGGCTCCTTAGATTACCCTTATCATCTTATCCATCTACCTTGGATGTCCATCCAATCGTGTGTTGCCACATGTCTCCTATGGGTCCCACTTGAGCTCTTTTTGTTTGACTTATTCTGCATTTACACGGCACATCAGGCACACTAACACAATCAAAACCCTTACTACCTGGTGCTCAAAGAATGGGTGTAGTTTTGATCACTCGAATATCGGCCTGAATGTGATATTAGATCGTGATTTATCTCCACTATAGCGTACCATTTCATCATCCGAGATCTAGAAAAATTTGGATTTGACCAAATTTACCGCTCTACCCTTCCTCAAAATCAGATCTTCAAGCCTTCACATTCTCCGTCTTTTAAAAGAATTTCGTCCCAAAATTCCACACACATACGTAGCAAACCACATGCATATGTAACCCTACACAACTTAAAAACCTTTTTGTGTGTAAACAATGACCTCCTAAGGTCACAATCACTAACAACCCGATGGGTCGTCAACCCAATCCATGTAAAGAATGACATCTAGATCTGACATATCTGCTACTCGAAGGTCCACCATGAGTAGAATCCTTGAGATCTCTGACTCACAGTTTCAACAGACCTTATCAACTCTCACCCTAGGCCTTAAGGGAGACTTCCTAAACACTAGCTCTTCCAGAGGCCTCAACCTCCAAGCCCAAACCCATCACACAAGATGCAATAATGAACATGATGCATCAGACAACAATTGCAGGTATAAAAATGTACCCTGCATATTCGGCTGATCTGAACGCTCATCTTGTGGTACCATTGCGTAGACACGCCCTTAGGTCCCCGGGTCCCGTCTCAGAGCCTCACCCCCGACCCTCAACCTTACAATCCGGCCCCTTCTGGGCCCGTCTCGTGATAAGGTGCTTCAGGCCGCACCTACGTATTCAATGTCGGGTTCCTCTGGCCCATATTGGGGTGTAGAGGAATAAACTGTGTCCGCGCTTGCCCCACTGATGATTGGGACTGTGGTGTCCCATAACTCTGGGATCCCTGTCTCTAAGGGAAATCTTGTCTATAGTGTCCATGCTGGTGGCACTGGAAACATGCCCTCTGCCCTGGCTAGCTAGGAGTCCAAAAGTGCCTCCCCTCTTGGAATGGTTGGTCTTGTCTTTGGGACACTCTTGTGACATAAGTCCTCTGCCTCTTTCCCAAACTAGAAGAAGGCTGATCTTCCTTCCTCTTACCACTAGCATCTGCGAATTCGATATTCCTCAGACTATCTTCTCCTCTACGGTCAGAGCTTCGCCCGGACCACAGTCCATGTCATGTAGGGAGGAGTCCCACAATCTCGCCCCGAATGGACAACTTCGTTCTCATTTTCAAACCTCCTCGACCTCGAAGGCCATATCTCGTGGCCACATAATCATCCACAAACCCGCTAATCCCTGCGGAATCTAGCCACGTACTCCATCACCGCCATTGTTCCCGCTCAGCCTTTAGGAACTCCTGCCTTTGCCTGCCTAGTAATGGCTTGAAAATAAATACTTCGCCTACGAAGAGAGCCTTGCCATGGAACTCGCCTAAGTCATTGCTCTAAGTCCCCGCAGGTCTCGACCCATCCCACCACACCTCAACCATCCTCCAAACTTGAACATTAACTGACTTTACCGCATCGAGTGGTAATATCCATGGCCTCCAATACCTTCTCTATCTGTCGGAACCAATGGTTTGCCACCATCGGATCCCCTTCCTTTGTAAACGTCGGAGGATGATGTGACCTGAACCGAGGTTACTGACCTCCCCGACTACCACCGCACGCCTACCGTAAATTCGCTAGTATCGCAACCCCAATGCTCAGCGCGCCCTCCGTCGGGTCAAATACCTGCGGGTGGTGCTCGCTAGCACCTCGCGATTCCACCTCTACGCTCCTCGAAATCGACTCTTGCCATCTACACATGTCAAATGGCAATAAAATTTTAGAAAAATTATATCTCAGTCTCATTAGTAGTGCTCATGCCAACCACTAATAAACTTAGCAGTCATGAACTACACGTTCATCCTTTTCTTAGTGGTGCTACTTGCCAACCACTAATACAATTCAATTTAATTTTCGAATTTAAACCATATTCATTTCCCATATACTATGTACCAAGCATATGCTTTATACAATGCATAACACAACATTTTTGCATAGGTCACGTCCATTTTACCTTTCTGAACCCCTAAGGTTATGTTTTCTAACCTTAGCATTCCACTTTCCCTACATACACTTTACCATGTATATACTCTCCCTGTGCAATTCATAATACACAATCAGATAATAACAAACATGGAACACATATCAGAACACAACATGAAACACACAATGCATGCAGTGGTCTAAACTCGTCCCATAAACTCCTAGGTAGTCACCTACCTAAACCCTAATGCTGCCTAATCGCTTGTACTTCAAACATAAAGTTCCGTGCAGATAATTCGAACTCCAATACAAGGTCGTGATCGGTATCAATTTCACCACAATATCCACATGGCCTAAGCCCATGTCCCTCAAGCCCAGCACCATATACTTAAGGATCCGATATGATACCATGTCAGACCCTTTATCCTGGGTCCCACACAACTCACAACCCGTGAAAACCTGTGAATATCAAGTGCTCCGATATCACACTCATATGTCTCATGTATCAAGACCCATTTCTATATGTTTTTCTTACAAATAATCAATTTCATATATTATTTTACAAGATTTTGATGTACAACTCTTTGAAAATTTTACATGCCAAAATATATTAAAACTAGATCATTATAATATATTTTACAAAATGTTTCTCAAGGCCACAACCCGGCCTGCTTTGTACTCACGACCTCGAAGGAGCATTGTCTTCTCGCGTACCTGAAAGGGGGGGGTCCCACGACGGGGTGAGCAAAGCCCAATAGTGATAATCTCCTACAAGGGTTACTCCCCACCTAAGTGCACATGCAATGGTCGCACAGCAAACACACATCCAAGTAAAATGTCTACATGAATGTCATATGTCATGCATGAAATGTCATCATGCCCATATCCCGAGTCACTCACCAACTCTCTTACACCTGCCTATGCCAAGTGTGAACTATTGTCATTTTCTAATGACAATTAAAGATTGTTCTTAATCTTTCCACATTTTTATTTACAACCATGCGCCTTTTATAGGTAATGGATTTCTGGTGTCGCACCAATGGGCTCCATAAACCCAAACACTTTTATGGCCTTTCACCGCTGGGGACTATGTCTGACCATACTTGATGGGTCTTTCACCCTGAGGAGAATCTATCCCAACTTGCTAATACCCGGCACGTAATATCCTTTACCATTTCCTTAACCAGTGTGACTCATTTGGACTTTGTCCCATTAACCGAGCCCACTAATCAACACCATTCGCAATGTTGATCCACAACCGTGTACCCATGACACTCCATCGAACACCTAACACAATTTTGATCCCAACCATGCACTCACACCCATCTCATGCGATATTTTCGTGCACGTGCAATGCAATTCTGCCATTGCCTACTTATACCATACTACATATAAAATGAGAACTATATGTGCATACATACTCATGCATATTCATTCATGCATCATTTGGACATTTATATTAAAGTGCATAAAAATTCCAAACCATCATATCCTTCATTACACATATCAATTCAAGCATGTTATTCATTTTCTACAATAACATCCAACATGGCCCCAAATCACGGACCCATCCAACAGGGTACCTCACGGTCCCTTCACATACAAGAACCATCTTGGTTCCATTTATTAATACATGATTAAAAAAAATGATGTCATACAGCCTTCCTTAGGCTAACTCATGGTAATTCTTACCCATTACAATAGCCTACAACATGCCATGCAATGGTCATGTTAAAACCCGACTATTCACTTTGACACAACCAAGCAACCTGCACACTCGGTGAAAAACATAAATTTCAGAAATGTTATGATATCACAATGCCTTAAAAGGAACATGGATGGAATCTTGACTCAATGGGCTTTCCATAGAGTCCAAGAACACCTGAAACGGAGTTCGGACGAAGAAGTTATGACCTTCCGAAAATGGAGGTCTCACATGACTAGCCAATCCTAGCCGGCAAGCCCGAACTGGCCAACCCTAGACGAAATGATTTCCCACTGTCCTCCACAGGAACATGGATAAAATCTTGACTCAATGGTCTTTCCATAGGGTCTAAGAACACCCAAAATGTAGAGTTCGCACTTAGCTATTACGACCTCCAATGAGGTCCTCACATGACTATCTAGCCAATCCTAGCCGTTCAGCACTAACCGGCCAACCCTAGCCGCACCGATTGCCCACTGTCCTCCACAAGAACATGGATGAAATTTTGACTCAATGGGTTTTCCATAGAGTCCAAGAAAACCTGAAACAGAGTTCGGACAAAGAAGTTATGACCTTCCGAAGGTGGAGGTCTCACATGACTAGCTAATCCTAGTCGACCAGCCCTAACCAGCCAACCCTAGCCGGTCTGATTGCCCACTATCCTCTACAGAACATGGTTGAAATATTGACTCAATGGGATTTCCATAGAGTACAATAATGCCTAAGACAGAGTTCGAACGAAGAAGTTATGACCGTCTGAAATTGGAGGTCACACATGAATGGCCAACCCTAGCCGGCCAGCCCTACCCGGCCAGTAGCCCTGGAAAAACAGAGATTTTAGAAAAGTTATGTTCACCCAATGCCCTCCAAAGGAATATGGCTTGAATCTTGACTTAATGGGATTTCCCTAGAGTCCAAGAACACCTGAAACAGAGTTTGAACGAAGAAGTTATGGCCGTCCGAAGTTGGAGGCCTCACACGATCCTAACCGGCTGACTCTTAGTCGACCAGCCCCCTACCCTATTGACTCTTAGCCGGCCAGCCCCCTACTCGGCTGACTCTTAGCCGGCTAGCCTCCTACTCGGCTGACTCTTAGCTAGCCAGCTTAGCTAGCCTTTCCACCTAAACAGTTTGGGGTAAACAAACCATAACTTGAGCTAAAAAGGTCAAAATGGAGAAATTCAAAAGCCTAACATCAAGTTCACTGATGTGTCTACAATTTACCTGAAGGACTCACTGCCAAATTCCCTTTATTTCCCACCCAAAAACCAGTTATAAATTTCGGTTAATGCGTTTGATCAAAATAGGGCAGTTTCCCATGGTTCAAAATGCAACCAAACATTCCCCTTGGGTCAAGACACTACCAATAACATTATTCCTTTTAGCCATAAAACATAAAAATGGCACACAAGGACAATTACTTAGTCTAAAAATCAGTCCCCGGACTGTCCGAAAATAGTCCCGGGATTTCCAACACACTGTCCCAAAGTCTTGGGACGGTTCACACGGCCACTCACGGCCTCACACAACTCATGCCATTCACCTACCGGGACAGCGATTAAACCAAGCAGAGTAAAAACCCCTACCTCTCAGAGTTTGTCGAAACTCCCCAACTCCAGTCTTTGTAGGAAGCCCTTGTCTTGAGGATGAACTCTTGCTCTTGCTCCGCCTGAAACCAATGGTTTAATCGTCAGAAAATCTAGAGAGAAGGTAGAGCCTCTCTCTCTACTTTCTTCTTCTCTCCCTTTTCCCTTTATTCTCTTCCCCTTCTTTATACCGAATTGTTTGGTCTAAAGTCAAGTGGGATGTCCTCTCTTGCCACATGTCACTCTCCTATTGGCTCCTTTGATTATTACCCTTATCACCTTATCCATATGCCTTGGATTTCCATCCAATCATGTGTTGCCACAAGTCTCCTATGGGTCCCACTTGAGCCCTTTGTTCGATTCTATTCTCGCACGACACGGGCACACCGTGAGCCACCTTCAACAACGTGCCACACCGTGAGCTACCTCGCAACACGCGGCCAAGTGTCCCACACCCCTTCAAGGCCCAAAAAAACGTGAAATTCCGATTGTCTCGAAATTCGACGTGGCAGCTAGATTTCGCAAGACAATTCTAATGGTGAAGTCCATTTCATCATCTGAGATCTAGAAAAATTTTGGATTTTTACCAAAAATTACCGTTCTACCATTCCTTAGAAATTTTGATCTTCTAGGGTTTCACAATATACACTAAACAGTTCAAACCCGGCATGGCAGTCTTTTTAACCTTCCCCTAGGTGCTCCTTCGCTCTAGGCGAGGCGTAACACAAATTTGAAATCCGCCCCTACAGAAAGAACATCCAAGCTGGGAGCCGCCTAAATGCACCCTTAAAGACGCTCCACCATTGGAAGAACTCAAATAGGAAGAACTCCTTAGCACCCACAAACTTAGGTGAGACTAAAACCAGTAGCAGGGAAGAATCCTCACCTCAAGTTTGGGTTCACAGGTAGGAGGTCCCGAGAACCCCTCCTAAACCCGAGAACTTCGATTTCCCCCGAATCTCCTCTTTTGAATCTTCATCGAAGTCCGTCCTTTTGCATCGACACATACCTACAGTAAATGAACTTTTGTACTTTGCTCGACAAATTCCGATCGATAAATCTCGTAGATCGTAGTGAGAAGTCTTAGTTTCTTTCTCCCACTCTTTCTCTCTCTTGGACAAGAACAAGGAAAATGAGATCCTTTTCCCCCTTTGCCCCTCAAGCCCTCACTTAAGACTAAAGTGAGTGGCCCACGTCGCGCCATATGTCCACGACTAGTCCAGGTATGTTTCTGCCTTGAAATGATTTATTTCATCCCAGTTCAAGTTCAAATTATTTTAAATGAACTTTACTTCAATTATTTCCCAAAATCTCATTCGTTTTACTGACACCTGTCATTTCAAAATTTCAGAAAATTTGAATTGCCTCTAATTTAATGAAATTCGTCTAGGTAACTAGATTTCGCGAGACGAATCCAACAGTGAGGTCCGTTTCATCATCAGAGATCTATAAATTTTCAAGTCTACTACCGTATTAGATTTCCAAGTAAGAATTTACCGTTTTGCCCATTTTCGAAAAAATACAAATTTTAACGGGTTTTACAATTAAAATGAAAACAAACTAAACAAAATAAATCCTAAAGTAAAATGTCTAACATAGAAAGGAAAAAAGTAGTTACAAGAAAGCCTAGAGTTTTGATTTCACCTAACAAATTCCTATGGTGAGGTTTGAAATGGTCCCAAAGATGCCTAAATTATATATTAATGTCGGATTTCACCTAAGCACATGTTATTCTTTCTGAAGCAATAACAATCTACCCTTGGAAAAGGTTCTAATGTATCTCTACCTCAAACCATCATAGCCAAGGATGCATTAAGCAAAAGAAACCCAATAAACCAAGTATGGAACCCAATAAATATTCTATTCTATGGTGACACATGACATTCCATTCATGGTCTAACCTAATTATTGTTTCTCAACCTCAAATTAGGTCACAAATCATGTTAATGGTGATTAATCATCAACCAACATTAGGAATTGAATAGATCATTCAATATATATTAAAATCCAAACATCAAAGATTACAAATCAAAGTTAAACACCATAGTTCATTGTTTAGGCTACATCAAAACCCTAGAAAATGAGATTAGCCCATGGAGGGGGAAAATACAACCATAAAAAAAATGAGAAAAGTAAAGAAAATAGGAGAAGAGAGGAGATGAAACCCATTTCTGATTAGTGCCCAAAAAGTGCTATTTTGAATCCTATTCAAGATAGGTTTTGAGTGCTTTTTGCGCACTAATCATATGAATTGAGCCAATTGACATGTGCAGGTAACTTAGTACCAATTCCATCGAAATTTGTTTTGGTAATTTTGCAGGTTTTTGCATGCCTCACCAATAATTTCGAAGCCATATCAAGTTGGTGCGTAATGCTGAGGATTTCCACAAGGGATTTCATCAACCAAAATGAAGAAATGTGAAGTGGAGTTACTTAAAGGTTGATGCAAGGCAAAACAAGCAAAGCAGAGGAAACCAAACTTCGCTTATGCATTATAGGCTCTCGCCTCGGGATTGTACCCCGCAATCATAGCGAAAATTTCGCTTATGCAAAATTCAAGCAAGCCATAAATTCATAGCCTAGCTTAAAAATTACCGCTCATAGCAAAATTTTTTATTTTCGCTTATCTTTCTGAAAATTTCGCTTAGCTTATTAAATTCCTTTCACAATATTAGCGAAATTTCATATGCTAGTTTAAAATTTCCCACATAAATAAAATGGTCTTTCATGTGTTTTGATATTTTTGACTCCAAACGACCACGTTTGATTAATTACCATTTTGTCCCTATTGTAATTTCATATTTTAGGCATTTTTGCCATTTCACACATTCAGTTGGCTATAAAAAAGCCAATCTTTTATAACCTTGTAACCCTAACTTTTCATTTATGCAAGCTTCCCAGCCTTTAGTTTTTAGGTTTTATTTTGCTTCTCTTTCTCTCTCCTCTTCTCCTCTCATTTTCTAGGTCGCCAAACACACCCTCGAGGATGACAACTCAAGGGATGCTTCGCTGCTTCCTCAAAGCCTTGAAGAGTGGTGGGCTGTATAGTTTGGTTTCTTGGGCTACCAAGTAGGTTGTCCTCATGCTTTAATGATACAGGTACCGCATTTATGAAGTTCCAAATGCAAACTAGGTTTAATGCCATTTAATGTCTTTCCTTTGGTCAATACTTCTGTCATGCTTGTGTGGTTTAGTACATTCTAATGGTAGATGCACTAATATCCTTTAGATGTCATTTACTTAAGCCATTGAAATGAGGTTAAATGCTAGGGTTTCAAACTGATCTAGACATTGAATGCTTAAGATTTGATTTCATCAACAGAGTGGTTCTAGTGGTTAGGTTTTATAGTTAAACAAAGATCCTATTAAGCCACTATATGTCATTAGCCCTAATATGGTGGAAATAACCCTCGAGGACACTTTAATACCCCCCATGTTATCAAGCTAGTGACCCAAGCCTTCAAGGTTACCATTTCACACTTCCTCGCTTTAAGTTATTTGCAGCTTATCCTGAACTACCAACTCCCCCTCGTTTTTTAACCAAACTAAAAAATCCAAACAAAAGTCTCACCATTTTCAAACATTAATGCGAATCACTGCGGATGAAAACCCATCCTGAAAGTTCGAATCTCTAGACCGCTATACTGTAGTAGCTTGACTACGGCAGTAGGAGGAGTATAGGAAACAAATTTTGTTGATTCCGGATCACCCTACCGTGGCACGACCAAACAAGGCCACGCTGTGGATGGTGCCAAACTACGAGTGATGAGGTCGATATGTACTTCAGAATCCACATTACAAGTGTTGGTGACCTTTCAATCATTTTTGAATTTCATTTGTTTAAACTGCAAGTTTTCTTTACTTAGCGCCATCGCGACCGCTTTTATTTCTTTACAAATAAGCTTGGTTTACCTAACTCAATCTCTTTGGCAAAGTTTGTTAGTGCTCTTTGCTTTGTGTCATTTTGTGTAACAAGTGTTTATGCAGCACTGGGATAGAGAAATATCAGGTAGATTGCAAAGAGTGAGTGCACTGGGGCCGAAAGGTCATGAAATCAGCGGTAATAAAGTGACCAAATGGATCCCTACCGAGGAATAGCAAAGTCAACAAGCACCCCCCTATGAATCTCCAACAACATACAGTCGATGAGAATCACACGCACCTCCTAGAAAGGTGCCCTTCCTCGCATCATACCTCCGTCGAGGATGTAGTAGTGAGACCCCCACCTGAAGTCCCGCTTTTCCCATTATTTCATAGATGGAGAATGAAAACTGCTATTCACACATACGGATTGAGGAAGTATGCATAACTTTTAAGAGGTATAAGTAACTGATATGGAATTGTCAAGTCAAGGCATTCCCCGTTAACCTCAAGGACAGTTTCTAAAACAGCGCCTCAATTCATCGAGGCCAAGGACAATTAGAATTTGGGCCTAACTTCTAGTTGAGTTTTGAAGAAATTTCACCGCAACCAAGACCAACAATACTTAAAGAGACAGATCTACACTTACTCGCCTTCCATACAATGGAGAAAGAAATTCCTATCATGGCCGAGAGGTTCACGGAGACCATCAATGCATGTCCAATAATCTATGGTTTGATACATGGATGCTAGTGAATCATTTCTACAATGGTATGTCCCCTCTCACATGAGCAACCCGCTTAGAAACCATGTGAGGTGATTTTTGACAAAACCAGATGAAGCCATGGATTTCAATTATGTGGCTGAATTAAAGGCTTCGGATGAATCAACCAAGGGAACCTAAAGAATGAAGCCTTCGACCCACCAAAGGGGAGGCATTTAAGTGCACCCTCCTCCAAGATATGGAAATGAAAGTGCAGAATATCAAATCTCAGCTAGGAAGATGGAAGAACCTGAAGGAAAAAGGTCACGTAGGCAAAAGTGAAGGATCTGGGGTAATATCGCACAGCTAACCCATGTACTAATCGTCACCCACCCGCCCATCCACAGAGAACACCATCCTGAATGCCCTCGTTGAAGGATTTGATGTCGAGCATGCTAATGCCGGGCCAATACAAACCACAACCTAATGCCCCATACTAGTAATACGTATAATCTAATTGGAAGAATCACCCACCCTCCCGGAAACCCAATCCCTCGCCTACGTGCTCCCCGGTGCCAAACAACGCTTGGTTCCTCATCTCAACCACACCCATCATCATCCCTCTCCTATTGAACAAGCCATATTGAATTTCCGAGCAAGGTGGTAAGTGCAATTTTGTGGAAGAACAAAGGGATCAACTGACAATTGGCACAAAGAATCGATACCGTAGAAAGTACATTGAACAAAATAGACGGGCTCAGAGCACCTTAATCGAAAATTCAATAACCCCAGATTCAATTCAAAAGATCAACAATTTGTTGGAGATACAGGAGAGAGGAAGGTTCCTTTCTTCCCAAACATTGCCAAATCCAAAAGGAGTCCACAGGTGTGGTTCATCCAAAGCAATCCAGTGGACGGACGGCAGAGTCATCACTCCGAGAGGAAAAGCAGATAGAGCAAACCGAAGGCCCATAACCCGTCAAGAAACATGCAAGGAAAAGGAAGTCGAGCCCGAAAGTACAATCGCAAAGATCCAAAGAAGAAAGCATGCCCCTCCATTTCCCCAAAGCACCACGGTGGCAAGAAAAATCCTAAACCAAGTCAAATTCGGGAGGTGCTGTGCGCGGCAAGTGAATCATTCCACGGCTTCGATTACTTATTGCAGTCCCAACCTATGCAAAGTTCTTAGCGGACTCAGGCACAATAAGAAAGATTGAAGCATTTAAAAGAAAGCCTTCCTTACCGAGCAAGTCGGGCTGCCATAATCTGCAGCAAGACTCCCAATAAATACAAGGATCCCCAGATCCCCACAATATCAATTAACATTATAGACTTGCATAGACAAGGCATCGCGATTTGGGCGCTTGCAAACCTTTACGCCATACTCAGTGTATGCCACCGCTTCAGATCTCGCCTACCAAGATCACTTTATCATCGTCGATCGATCGCTGAAGATTCCTGCGGAATAGCTGAGAGTTCTTGTAAAGGTGGACAAATTCATCATCCAAAGACTTTCAGGAGTTTTTTATTACCGAGCCAATAGCAAAGTGGGCTCCAATCATGTGCCACCATCTCCGGTAGCTAATTCATTTTGCCACCGCCAACAATCATCAATTGTCGAAATGGAGTCATGCAGCTCTCACATTTGGCAACATGACATCGAGCTCAATATTTTTCACTCGAGCAGCAACAAGCACAAAGTTACGGAAAATGACAATCGTGGATCAAGAAGTTTGCCTCGCATCAAATGAAGAGAAGCCAAATGTCCATAAATTGCAAGAATTGGATAAGGAAAATGAAACAATTGGTGGAGGATTGAATGCACCAGTCATTCCTGCAGAGTCAATGATCAGCCCAAAATCACACAGTGAGAAGAAAATCGACAAGAATGGACCAAGCATGAAAGCTGCAGCATGCCACCGCCGGCGAGGAGCCCTCCCTCTTGACCTCCATGAGTAAATCACAAAATTGAGTCCGGTTTGCGTCCACTCCAAACAAAACTCAGCTCTCAAAATTTTTTGGTTTTTGTTTAAAACACAATTTTATATATGCTATTTTTAGTAATTTTTTTTAGTAATCTTATTTTAATTTTATTTTATTTTTATTCTTAGGTTCAATTTTTTAAATATTTATTTTTGATTTTTGTTTTTAATTTAGTTAAATTTACCTAAACGAACTTTGTGTTGATCAGTGGCCATGGAAATCGATGCAGTGAATTTCGCAAAGAATGGCGAAACTCGACTGGTCCTGGCCGCTCGACCCTTCAAATTACCCTCTAATGACACTATAAAAAGTGGGGAGGGCTACCTCATTTCGCCTCACATTCCCTCCGTATTCGGCTCTAGCCTTACCATCCAGCCGCCCGAAAGTCTAAGTCCCTTGCTGCCCCGCCTCCTCGCTCCAGCCACCGCTCCAGCCCATCGTCGACTCAGACGCTGAGCCGCCCGCCCCAAGTGCCGGCCCCGCCTCATCGCCCACCGGCCACCCGGGCGGGACCGGCTGCGGCCCCGGGCTGGGGCACCGTGACCGCCACTAGCCGAGCACAAAGCAGCCGAGTCGCCGCCGCCCCACCGCCGGCAAGCCGCCGCCTCCCCTATGTCGGCCGCTCCGGGAGCCTCTCGCGAGCCCCGGGTCCATTTTCGTTTTAAGGTAGCGACTTACCCTCCTAGTCAGCCCCGCCGCACTCTAGGCCCTGCTCTACTCCTCGTACACTCCTAGCTGGCGTACATGGTCCGCACTGTGGTGGGTCCCGCTGCGTGCACCTGTGGTCGATTCAAAGATTCCGAGATGGAAGCACCTGTAAACTCCTGGACTGCCCGTGCCCATTCCCTCCAGACCTGCTCTGTAGTCAGCAGCCCGTGCTGGGCCCCAACCCGCCGCTCCTGAGGAGCCTTAGGATTCCTGAGCAGTCGATCCAGGATAGTGGGACCCCAGCCCCTTCCCCGCCCCTCGTAGACGACGTAGAGGCCCCGCCTCCAAGCGAGCCCACATCGTGCCCGAGGGAGTCCTCGACATTTCGTCTTCAAGCCAATGTACCCGCCCCAACTCGGAGAGCTCATCGCCCCCATCTTTCTTCACCAAATTCTTCGAGGATCAGCGGCCATTGTTTACAGACCCAGATTCGGAACGTAGACTGCGTGCTGGACTTTCATGGGAGTCATTCTACGATGCCGCATTGACCGCCGACTCTCAGCCTCGACCCATGAGACTCCGATCACGCAGCACTTTCACGCTGGTCACACACCGCGGCAGCTCTATTATCCCCGGTGGTGCAGCCCCGCCCTACCACTCCATGACTTCCTGGAGTGCCGAAACCGCCTGAGCTCCGGTCTCACCATTGACGATCGACCTGGGAGCAATCCGAAACATGACACTTCAGCTCGCACTGGCCCGCGCCAGAGCTAGCCACCTGAGGATATCTGATCGCCTACCCATCACGCAGGAGATGGTCCGTCGTCCCGCTTCGATACTATGATCTCCGGACCCGCACTCTTCCTGGAGGCGCCGCCGATGCTCTAAAGTGGACCACCCGCTCCGACTAGCTTGCTCCCGCTACAACACCACGCTCAGCCCTGGGAGCCATACTTCCCGAGGCCCCCAGACTGCATCTCGAGGGACTGCTCGGGCCCCTCCCCGAGCCGGGTCATGACCGCCCGGCAAACTTCAGGATAAGGTCCACCCCGAAAGGCTCCGGCTCGAGCCGAGGGCCCACCCCTCGTCGATGCCGCGACATCGAGCCAGGTCCAGCATCCGGGAATTCCCCGAGGAGCCCTTCGCATAGAGAGGAGGATCGATGCTCCTCAGTCATGTCCACGGAGAGATCCCTGACCATGCCGATCTCTTTCTCTCCTCCAGCCAGGATCGAGGAGGCAACTTGATGAGATAACAGACCCTCGGTGGGAGATGATCCTATTCCTGAGGTGGAGGTAGAGGAAGAGGTAGAGAGGAGCCCAGTGCCATATTCATCTCCTCCATCTCCTCCTCCACCTCCTTCCTCAGCCCCCATCGAAGACCTGCCGCCTTCATATGGGCAACAGCCTCCTGAGAGATGTTCATGTCGGCCTCGAGGAGCTCATCACAAGTATGGGATGTCGCCTGCTCATCAAGTTACTACTACTGTGCATCGCTGACCAGAGGTCAGTCTCGAGCCGAGGCCACTATAGAGCACAGCCACATGCTTCACGACATGATCCAATTCCTGCCTCCCAGCCTACACATCGAGATCACCCACGTATGTACCGATTGACATGCTTAGAATCACCAAGTAAAGAAATAGATCCACCAGCACATCCACCATCACCACGAGAGTGAGGTGGTCACACTCCTTTCTCTGGCTTTCCTATCTCAAAGGAGGCATGTTTATACTTTGGTCGGGAGGAAAGCTAGAAGCTAGGAGTGTCTTCTATCATGTTTTGTACTGCTTTCACTTATCAACTCGCCTCTACTCATTTTGTATAGGGATTCATGTATTAGCCAATATTAGCAAAGGATACTTTTTGTTATATTTAGCTATATTAAGCATGTATTAGCTTATTTGCTTATATCAAAAGCTTTATAGCATTATTTACGCTTACTACACTTTGCAAATCACTTTTGTTCCTACATTTTCGTGGTTCCTACTTCGCTCAATTGAAAAATCAAGCCCCGGGTTGCTACCTTAATGATGTGACAATTCCATGCATGATTTAGTTTTTGTCAATTGAGTTCCAGCATATTCCAACCTTTGAACATTCCCCCTTTAGCTAATTCACACACTCGCACACCAGACAGTACTCAATAAACAGAAGCTATTTACCTCTTTTCACTTTGAAAAGCCTACTTGGGGATTCACATTTACCCATAATAGTTTTTATGTTATCTATGTATGAAGACCAATGTAGTCTTCCAAATGAAAAAGAAAAGAAAAAAGCAAAAAGAAAAGAAAAGAAGAAAAAGAAAATAAAAGTCGTGACGCTGCCTTAAAACCCAAACACGGCCCGAGGGGTATACGGCGAAGCCTTTCAAAGCCCGATGCCCTAACCCCTTAATCGGCCGGGAGTCATCGACTTTGTGTTCGCTACACGGGTGGATGGGTAGAGTTTAGCATGTTGTAGGTGCTTAGTTATCGAAGTCATTCGAAGTCCGGGGTGAAGCCTGCAGAGTTTGTGGTAAAGTGATCCTTTTCTCGCTTCGATGCCCCAAACCCACTGGTCGATTCATAGGTGGACTCCTCAAGCATAATCTGACTTCAGCGGCCGGAAGTTTCTGGGGCATCGCGACCCTACAATGTGGTCAAATAAAGAAATAAGAGTGTAGCTAGTCCTATTTAGGTTGGTCAACAGCTTTAAGGCCATGGCAGTAGCTAGGTTGGGGGGAGGGAATAGCTTTGCAATTTATCGCCTGCTGGTTACTGAACAATTAGATTTTCGTGGGAAGTTCAAAGCTGACTCTTGAACCCGATGTTGACCTAAAACTTGTTCTTACTTGGTCTTTGTTCTTTCATGTATGTATTCGTTCAGTGTGTAAATTATTCATTTTAAAGGTAAAGCCTATCTGTACATACACTTTTTGAACCATATACACTTTTTGTAAAAGCACAGCATGCATACCCTTATTGTTTTTAGCATTGGCACTAGCAACGTGTCGGTCAGTGATTAGTGCCCAAAAGTGCCATTTTTGAATCCTATTCAAGATAGGTTTTAAGTGCTTTTGCGCACTAATCATATGAATTGAGCCAATTGATGTGTGCAGGTCACTTAAGCATCACTAATTCCATTTCGAGTTTGTTTTTAATTTTGTAGGTTTTTGCAGCTGCCTCAGCCACACTCGAGTTTGATGCCATCAAGTTAGTGCGAATGCCGAGGATTTACAAAGGATTTCATCAACCAAAAATGAAGAAATGAAGTGGAGTTGATGAAAGGCTGATGCGTTGGAAACAAGCAAAGCAGAGGAAACCAAACTGCTATGCATCGCGAAAATTACTGGATTATAAAATTTCGCAATCATAGCAAAATAAATCCAGCTTAAATTTCGCTATGCCAAATTTCGCTGTTTCCAAATTTCGCCAGCCTCAGCGAAAATTACCGCTCTCATAGTGAAATTTTTTATTTTCGTATCTCTGAAAATTTTGCTACCTTTAGCGAAATTTCGCTTACATAGCTTAAATTTTCTGTTAGCTTGAATTTCCGTGACAATGTAAAATGGTCGCCTCGTGTTTTTGATATTACATACGATATTTTCGACCAAACGACCACGCTTTGATTAATTACCATTTCGTCCCTATCACTTACATATTTTAGGCATTTTTGCCATTTCACATTTGATCGCTATATGCTTCACCTTATAACCTTGTAACCCTAACTTTTCATTTATGCAAGCTTTCCCGCAGCTTTAGTTTTTAGGTTTTATTTTGCTCTCTTCTTGATTCGTGCCACAGTAGGGTGATCCGGAATCAACAAAATTTATATCCTAAGTTCCTCCTACCGAGTCGCTTTTCAATGCAAAGATAGCTGGCTCTAGTCGAACACGGGATGGGTTCATCCTATGAATGACTTGCATCGTTGTTGAAAATTTGGTGAGGCTTTTATTCGATTGATTTGTTTCAAAAACAAAGGTGAGTAGTTTGAAAACCGATTAATTGTGAAACCGAAATGGAGTGTGAAGAGGTAACTTTGAAGATTTGTGTCACTAACTTGATAACATACGGCAAACAAGTGTCCCCGGGTTTTATCCTCGCATTATGACAAGCAACCTATAGTCCAAAGTGCTCCATAACCTGACCTTTGTTTAACTAGCAAAACCTAACCTAGAAATCACCCTATCTTTGAGTCAACACAAGTAACATGCATCTACAACCCCTTTTAGTTTGAAACCCTAACATTCAACATCATTTCAGTGGCTCGTAAAGGCCATCTAAAGAACCACAGTACATCTAGCAATAAGTATGCACTGTATCCTAAAGCATGGTGGCATTGCCAAATTAATAACATTAAATGGTATTCAACCCTAGTCTGAGAAGACGGGGAGCCATAAATACAGTACCCGTAGCATTTAACACATGAGGACAACTCCGCAACCCGCCCCACAACCAAGCTAGCTACCTTCCTCTTCTTCAAAGCTAAGAGGTTTAGCCAAGCATCTCTTGAGTTGTCATCCTCAAGAGGGTTGTTCGTAGCCTAGAAACATGAGGAAAGAGGAGAGAGAAGAGAGAAAAAGCAAAACCCTAATCGAAATATGGAGATATTTACATAAAAATGAAAATCTTCCAAGTCGCTAGGTTACAAAACTACGGGTTTATATGCACCACTCAATGTGTGGAAACTACAATAAAGCCTAACATTTCGGCTAAAATAAGGACAAGGAAGCAATGGCACCAAACGAGGCCTAGCTTGCATTAATTACAAAAAAGATGACAAGGCAGTAATTTCGCGATGCGCACTAATTCTTCGCTATGTAGCCAAAATTTCGCTAGATACGAAAATTTCGCTAGGCAGCTTGGGAATCGTACGTAGATACGAAATCGTAAAATTTCGCTAGGCAATCGCAATTCGTTAGTTATTGAAATTCTTCGCTAGCTTAGCGAAATTTTTAAGAGATAGTAATTCGCTAAGGAGCAGTGCATGAAAATTTGACCTAGCGAAATTTCTCAATTTATTGGATTAAATTTTAACGCTATGATTCTGCGAGATTTTATGATCAGTGAGGGCCCACCCCGTAATCTTAAGCGAAATTCCACACAGGTTTGCATATTCTTCTTTCTTTACTTTTGCATCTGTCTTGCATCATTTCTTCTCACTTTGCCTTCATTCCTTAATTGAATTTTGAGATGTTTAAAGGCTGATAGATGAGTCCGATCTTCATGGTTCAGCACATTTCTCGATATTGAACTCTCAAAGTATGCAAGCACAACAAAAACAACCAAAAATAACCTCTAGCGGCATAAGTGATACTAAGAAGACACAGACACTTCAATTGGCATTATTGACATGATTAGTGCGCAAAAGCACTCAAAACCTATATAAATAAGACTTTCGAAAATAGCACTTTTTGAGTGCTAATCACACTGACCAAAGCGTTGCTAGTCCTTAGCAATGCAAAAATAATAGGGCATGCATGCGTGATTTTCAAAAAGTTTATGATTCAAAAGGTGTATAAACAAATAAACACTACCTTTAAAGGCGGAAAAGTGACACAGTTTGAAAACCGACATGAAGAACCAAAACCATACAAGAACAATTTTTAGGTCAATATTAGTTCCATGATTCTCAACTTGATTTCCGCAAGTCTAATGGTTCTTTATGTAACCAGATCGAGCCAATAAATTACCAAAATTGTCCCTCTGACCTAACCTTTGGCATGGCCTTAAGTTGTTGAGCAGCCTAGATAGGGATAGTTACACTCTCCTTTCTTTACTCATTTACATTGTAGGGTTCAATGCTTAAAATCAGGTTCACCAAAAGTCGGGTATAGCAGTAGGTCCACCGATGACTCCCGACCAATTAATGTTTAGGGCATCAAGCCAAAGGATCACGACCACAAACTCTGAGCTCACCGGGACTCGAATGACTTGAAAATCAAGCACCTGGTCGTTCAAACTCTACCTATCCACCCGTGCCAGCAACTACTAAATCGATGACTCCCGACCAATTAAGGCTTAGGGCATCGAGCTGAAACTTTCATCATCTACCTTTCGGACCGTGTTCGAGGTTTCAAGTCAAAGTTTCCGACTTTATTTTTCTTTTCTTCTTTTCTTTTTCTCTTTTTCTTTTTGCTTTCTTCTTTTCTTTTGGAAGACTACATTGAATGCTTGAATCTTCGTAACACAAACCCTATCTAGGTGCCAACATGCCCTAAGTAGGCTGTAAAGTGAAAGGGAGGCATACAAATTTACAACCTATTGAAACAATCTGTGAATTAGCTTAAGGAGAAATGTTGAGTTGAGCATCTTTGGAACAGTTGGCCAAAAAATTATTTCAAACATGGAATTTGTTCTAACATAAGGTAACTTACAATGATTGATTTTTTCGACAAAGCGTTGATTGTCGATTAAAGCGATTCAATTGTTCGATTGAAAGCGATCGATTGTTCCGGTGGAAGCAATTGATTGTCGATTGAAGGCAACGATTACTCATGGTGAAGGCCTGAAACATGATATCACGAAATCTGTATATATAAAGCTGAATAGCTTTTGATATAACGAAATGGCTAGTACATGAATATGGCTAAACATAAAAAAGTATGCTTTGCCTGCGCAAAACAATACATAAATCTAATCAAAATTGGTAAGTAGGTTGATAAAGGCGATAACTATCTGAAAACATAAAAAGAAACTGCCACCTCGGCTAGCGTGGTGGTGGCGGGTGCATGGCGCTGCCGCGGCGGCTGGTACATCGAGATCTTTACAACTGTGTGAGGTGGGCTCCTCTCGGGCACGGAACACGAGGAAGACCCGGGTGAGTCATGTCTATTCTTGACATGGGTGACTAGCGAGCCCGACCTCGATCCTGATCTTTGCTGGTAAGTGCTTAAAACGAATGGCATCCATCACACGGTATCTCTCGGCATGAGAGCGTGCTCCGTGAGAATGATGCTGATGTATATGATGGAAGGGCCGAGTGTCGAACTGCGGTGTGGACGTAGCATGTGGAGGAGGAGATGGAGAGGACATATGCGAGCTGGGCTCAGCTCACACCTCGGGCTCGGGGGCGTAGTATCATCTCTCTTTGGGAGTGCTGCGCCTCTGGGCTGGAACCTCCTCCCGGTCACCATTTCTTTGGAGGAGAAAAGATCTGAGCATGGTCATCACTCGCTCGATGACGAACCGGAGGGCATCGGATCCTCCTCTCTATCAGGGGCTCCTCGGAAAACCCTAAATGCTTTCGAGGACTGGCATAGTAGTCGTGGCATCGCGATTGTAGACTCTCAGGCCAGGCCATACGGTGGACCTTTTTCTTGAAATGATTAAAGGAGGTCATCACCGGCTCGGAGGACTAAACCGGTATCCCTCAGGATCCGAGTGAGAGCCTCACAGGATGGCCCCCTCCGGCTGTCTGTAATCTTTGTAGCGGAAATAGGATGGTCCTCGATAGGTGATCGATCAATGGCATCGAGGAGGGCTGTATAAAAACGCGGCGTTTATGATGTCTCCTAGGCCGGGTATCTGATTCATCTCGGGCGAGTGAGGTGACGAAGCTCGGTAACCCTCCCGAGATTGGCCGGCGGTATACAGCGGGCTAAAGGCTCTTTGAAATATATGTGTCTAGTACTCAGGCGATCATGCGCATAGTGACCAAAGCTCGAGTGGACCGACTGCTCCACACGAGGATGTCATCAGTGATAAAGCGTAGCACCCTGCCGGGGGTAATATCTTTTGCCTCGGGTCATGAAGGCCAGTAGGGAATAGTCCTCAATCTGACCTCGTAGAATCCACGAATGCAGGATCGGCCTCGAAGCGGGACGTCGTAGTAAGACTCACGATGGAGTCCTCGAGTGAAGTGCGACGTTCCGGAATGGGGTGCCCCGGCCAACGATGGCCTCCCAATCACGGAGGCCAGGGGCGACAGGCCCGAGGTGAAGATGTCGTCTCCGGCTATTGATGTATTTGCGATGGCCGGGCCTAGATGAGGATGGCTCACCCCGGGCACGATGCGGGCCGTGGGCTTGAGACCCTCCCAACTCTGTATTTGAGTCTGGTGGCCCCGGGCCGGGGTCCCGTAGGAGTCTGATATCGTGAATCCACTGAGGCTCCTCGGAGGCGCCTCGGGGACGGGGGCGAGAAATGCGGGGCACACTCCTCTCGCTCGAGGAGTGCTAAATCGACCAGGGTAGAAGCGGGACCAGCCTCCCCAGTCTTGCATCTTGTAATCGAATAGAACCTTTGGAATAGGGCTCTGGCAGCGAAAATAAAACGGTGTGCTGCCGAATTTGATCACGGGGCTCCCGCTGCGGCGACTTAGTCACTCACAAATAGGACAACGGTATTTCGGGGCTCGCGCTCACGGCTCACGGGCTCTGTAATAGCGAGCGAGGCACCATTAGTGGATGAGCTGGCCCGGGGCGAGCGAGCGGCGAGCGAGACGCGAAATTTGCGATGCGGTGGAGATGCGAGCAGTCTGTGGCGGCCGAGTGCGGTGGTATAGATGCGGGCGCGATGTGAGGCGCGATGCGGCTCGGCGGTGGCGGTGAGCGGACGGCGAAGCGGAGGTGGCGGCGACTTAGGAGCTCGGTCGTGGTGCGTCTGCGAAGTCGCGTGGCTCGATCCCGAGCGGGGCACTAGGCTGGTAGTAGCGGTACTCGGTAGCGAAATTTAATAACCTTGGTGTCGAAGAAGGCCCAGAGAGGGAGAATGCTGAAGTGAATGAATGGCGGAAGCCCCCTCCCTGCTTTTTATAAGCTGAGACCCATTTGAAAGTCATTGTTTGCACTTAATTTCGCTAGTATAGCGAATTTGGACTTAGCCTGCATCACCAGAATATCAAATTTTCAGTATTTGATTATATAATATTTAATAAAAAAAATTATTATAATGAAAATTAATATGTGTCTTATAATTAAAAATTAATATAAGATATTATATTATAATTACAAAGTTACTAAAATGGAAGATTTGCTAAATTAAGAAACTTTAAAATAACGAAAATTATTATTCATTCAAACAAGCAAAAAAGCAAAATTGTTGAGCGTGTAATTTGGTTTGTGAGAACCTTTTAGTGCTTCAATTTTGAAATTGTGCTCGAGGAGGGTGAGGAGGATGATGCCCGCCGAGCCGTTAGTGCAGGCCCGAGATCCTTGGTGTTGGATTTCGAATTTGTTGTTCGGTTTCTCACTGATGGATTCTGAATTGACGATTGCCCTACGGTGGCTTCCGATTTGCGACACTGTACTCACCTTGGTTGAGTGTATCTATGATTCTGGGCATTGAGCTTCCTGCGTCACGACACGCGAGCCGTATCATTAGTCACTTGATTTCGGTTTCCATTAATTTGTGCTTGTTGTTAGTGAAATATGTTCAACTCGAGGTCATGTTACCAAAGGTAAGTTGCATGACTCCATTGGCGATTAATGATTGCGTTAGCGTGGTAGGAAATGGTCCTAGGATAATTGGCACATGATTGGGTTCATTTTGCAATTGGCGGCTCAGTGTAGTCTGACAAAATCTACTGGGTAGTAGGAATTTGGCTACATTTTCACTAAGACATCTATTTATCCTTAGGGATTTTCAGCGTCATCGACGATGAAAGTGTGATGTTGGTGGGTTTAAGTTCACCGAACCCTAGCTTGCTTTTACACGGAATACGTTGATGGGTTCTGCAGCTCTCATCAGCGATGACTTGTCTATGCGATTCCACGATATTTACTGAAATTGTGGGAGATCCACGGATCCCTTGTATTTGGCCAGGGTTCTTGCTTTGGATTATAGCCTTTGACTTGTTCGATTAAAAATGCCTTTTTCTCGATACCCGATCCATAGCGATTGTACGGAGATCCTTTAAAAACTTTGCATGGCGGGGGACTTGTTTGATGATGTCGAAAAGGGTATATTGACCTTCGCTTTGTCTTAGGACTTCGATACACCTTCTTCCGGGATGCCTTCTTGCCTCCCCAAGTGCTGGGGAAATGGAGGTGGCATGCGGTGCCCATTGAGTCCTCTTCCCGGGACAATGTGTTAAGCTCCAATTTTCTTCGTTTCCTCAGCGAGGCTTGGGCGTGGGCTGATCAACCTCTTTTCCATCTAAGGGTGATTATAGCCTTGATATCCATTCTGAATTCTTTGGATGATCTACCTCATGCACTCCTTTCGGTTGGCAATGTTTGGGAAGGAAACCTTCCTCTTTCTGTCTCTCAGAAGCTGACTTGTTGATCTTGGTGATTAGTCTGCGGGTTGTCGATTTTAAGTTAAGATTTATCTCGAGCCCATCTATTCTCTTATTCGATTGTGCTCTGCCGGTATCAATCCTTTGTACGATTGCACATTGATCCACTTTTTGTTCTTCCTGAATTACCACCACCTTACTCGAATTTAAAATGGCTTGTTCCACGGAAGATGAGGATGGAAGTGGTTGTGGTTGAGTGGAACAGCGTAGTTTGGCACTGGGGGCACGTAGGCGGGGATTAGGTTGAGGAAGGAGTTAGGGTGATTCCTCGATTGGAATTGTAGGTATTTCCATATGGGAGGCGTGGGTTGTAGTGGCTTGTATTGACTACGGCATTTGCGATTCACGACATGAATCCGCTGCTTGGAAGGGGCCGTAGGATGTCCTTCGGGGTGGGCGTCGAAAACTGAAATTAGTGCGAGGATTGGCTTGTGCGGGATTACTGATCCTTTGCATGCACTTCATGGAACCTTTTCCTTGAAGCTCCTCCCCTTTCCTAGCTAAGGTTGAAATCCAGCTTTCATTTCCATTTCCTACGTCGGTCATGCATCCCACCCCCCAGGGTTGGCTAAAGGTCTCATTTTCCATATCTACAGGTTGACCGTCATTGCTGAAGTTTCAACCACATAATTTAAAATCCATGGCTTCATCGGGATGCTTGCTTTCGAGAAAATCTCCCCCACACATGGTTTCGATAATTGTTTCATGGCGGAGACATACCATAGCAAAGTGGTTTGGCATCCGTGTATCGAACCCGTAGTGTGGGCGTGTGATAGTCTCATGAATCTATCCCGGCCTTTGGTAAAACCTCTCACCGTGCTTGAAGTACGCAAAGGTGTAAATTTGTCTCTTGAATTGTTGGTCTTATAGTGCGAAGAATTTTTTAAAACTGCGCGCGGTTCATTGATTCTTTATGGTTAGGCCTCGGTGGAGTTAAGCGAATCTTGGCCTTATCCTTTAGGGTCGATGGGATGCTTCGGCAAAAAGTCATACTCGATCATACCTTCCTTAAAGGTAGTGCGAGCCTCCTCGAAATCCCTTATATGTGTGTATGGATTTTCATTCTCCGTACCATGATATGTGGGAGTAGGGGGTACCCAGTAGGGCACCATTCTTTACATCTTGACGGGAAGTCGATGCGGAAGAGCCTTAACTCTGGGGTGGTCGCGGTCCCTCATCGATCCCATAGGCTGTTAGTTCATTGATTACAGGTGACTCTGCTTGTTCCTCAGGTAGGGGATCCATGTTTTCACTATGTGTCTTGGCGGTGTGCGATCCTTTGTAATCTACCCATTATTCCTCTGTCCCGTTCTTTGCATATAAACATTTACCTGTTGAGACCTGACGAGAAGCGGCCTGAGCGACACCAAGGTTAGGGTTAACTAAAATAAGCGAGTATTATGAAAACAAAAGAAACGGTCACGATTCTGAGTGATAGACCGCCGCCGATTTACAACAATGGAATACACCAAAGTTAAAGGTCACCTTCGCCATGGCGAGGATTACAGTACATGACTTATCAAATGTAGTTTGGCACCATCCGGCGGCCAGCGCCATTTGTCGTGCCCGCAGTAGGGTGATCGGAATCAAATGAAATTTATATCAAAGTTCCTCCCTAACTGCCCGAAGTAGTCAAAGGCCGTGCCGATATAGCGGTCTAAGTCGAACACGGGGATGGAGTTTCATCCTCTTATGAATGACTTGCATCGGTGTTGAAAATGGTGAGGCTTTTTATTTGGATTTTAGTTTGTTTCAAAAGCTTGATGTGAGTAGTTTGAAAGCGATTAATTGTAAAAGCGAAAGTGGAGTGTGAAGAGGTAGCTTTGAAGATTTAGGTCACTAACTTGATAACATAGAATAAGCGAGTGTCTCGGGTTTTATCCTCGCGTGCCAATGGCGACTATAATCCGAGCCGTAGCAGTTCTGTGTTTAACTATGAGCTCTTATAGAAACCCTCCTATTTGGTCGACACAAATAACATGCATCTACAGCCCGCACAGTTTGAAACCTGGCATTGACATCATTTCGGTGGCTCGTAAAGGCCCGTCCCCAAGAACCACGGTACATCTAGCGATAAGTATACCTTTGTATCTAAAGCATGGTAAGTATTGGCCCAATTAATAACATTAAATGGTATTCAACCTAGTTTGAGAAGATGGGGCCATAAATACGATTACATGTGGCATTTAACACATGAGGAACTGACTGTTGCCCATGACGAAGCCTAGCTACCTTCTCTTGAAGCCCTAAAGAGCAGCGAGCATCTCTTGAGTTGTCATCCTCGAGAGGTTGTTTGGTAGCTAGAAAATGAGAGAAAGAAGGAGAGAGAAAGAGAGAAAAGTAAAACCACCCAAGCGAGGCTGCGGAGATATTTACATAAATGAAAATGTGCCAAAGATTGCTTCCAGAGATTCTTAGGGTTACAAAAACTATGAGGTTTATATAGACCATGATGTGTGAAGCTATGATAAACCTAACATTTTGAAGCTAAAATAAGGAACGAGTAATACACACCAAAATGAGGTCGGTTTGCATTAATTACAAAGATGACAAGGCGGTGAATTTCGTATGCAAACCCGATTTCGCTATGTGAAAGATTTAGGCCTAGGTAGCGAGTGCACGAGATAAGCGAATCGGAAAATTCATTAGGCAAGGCGATTTTCTTCAGTGAGTGAGAATTTATTTGGCAAGCGAGGTACGAGATAGCGAAGTGTGTAATTTAAGCTAGGAGCGATTGCATGGCGAGAATTTGAACTGTGAAATTTCTCGATTTATTTGGGATTGAAATTTCGTATCGATTCGCGAGAATTTCGCTGATCCAGTGAGGCCACCAGCGATCTTAATGCGGGTTGCATGCCGGTGCGCGCACTCGTCCTCTCTTTGCATCGTTTCTTCTCACTTTGCCTTCGTTTCCCTTAGGTGAATTTTTGAGATGTTTAAAGGCTGATAGATGAATCCGATCTTCATGGTTCAGCACATATCTCGATATTGAACTCTGAAGTATCACGAAAACGCAAGCTTGACCCGAAAATAACCTCTAGCGGCATAAGTGATACTAAGAAGACTGAACACTTCAATTGGCATTATTGACATGATTGGAGTGTCAAAAAGCGCACCAAAAAACCTATATAAAATAGAGATTTCGAAATAGCACTTTTGAGTCTTAATCACTTCTCTCTCCTCTTTCTCCCATTTTCTAGGCTGCGAACCACCGCCCGGGGATGGCATTTCGAGGGATGCTTAGCTAGCCTCGAAACCTTGAAAGAGAAGGGTTCTTGGATTTAGTTTTGAAATTCTTTACAGGTTGTCCTCATGCTTTTAATGTCCTGATGCATTTATTGTTCCAGGCTTTCCAAACTAAGGGTTTAATGCGTTTAATGTCTTTCCTTTGAGTGATACTTGTCGTGCTTTAGGGGTTCGAGTACATTAATGGTAGATGCATTGATATCCTTTTTAGATGTCATTCTGAGCCATTGAAATGAGGTTAAATGCTAGGGTTTCAAAGTGTGGGACATTGAATGCCAATTATTTCAGTTATTTCGAATAGAAATTGATTTATAGGGTTAGGTTTATAGGTTAAACAAAGATCCCAGGTTTGGCTTTATTTATATGTCGTTAGCTACGTAGGAAATAACTCGAGGACAACAATGCAAGTATTTATTATTTAGTGACCCAGGCCTTGAGGTTACCATTTCACACTTTCGATTTAAAATTTATTTTAGTTATCCAGTGAGCAATGACTCCCCTGTTTTTAACTTGAATCGAAATCTGAGCAAAAGTCACCATTTTCAAACATTAATGCGAATCATTCGTGGGATGAAGCCATCCCGTGTTCGACCACTAGACCATTATCTGCGGTAAGCATTTCTGGCCGGTAGGAGGAAATATAGGAAACAAATTTTGTTGATTCGGATCACCTCATTAGCTGAATCGTTTCTTCTCAAAATCTCCTTCTTCTTGTTCTTTGAGGCCAAGAACCAGTTTCCTCCAAGAGAGATCTGCCTTTCGATGTTTCTACCCAAAGGATCTTCTTTCTTGCCCCTAAGAGCAGCTCTCGTCACACTCCCCTACTGAACTCCCAAAATGGCCTAATTTCCCCTTTTTTATTGCCCAAAACAGAGAGCAAACGAGATGGGTTTCAGAAAAAATATCGGCCTCGGCATCACGCTCTAGCGTGATGGATTTGGCGCTACGATGTGACGGAAATCAGAAGCTACTGAAGGAGTGAAGACTAAACCACACTGAGGCATGAAAATACCCACACTAAAGTATGAGTGAACTCACACTAAAGTGTGGGAGCACGCTAAAGTGTGAGAGCACTCACGCTGTAGTGTTAGTTACTCACGCTTTTGCCTAGAATTTCTTGTTTTTGGCATCATCTGTCTTATTCTGCTTCTTTATCGGATTTTTCGAATCCACGCAATCTTGGTATCGACGAAAAGCCCTCGGAGTCTAGAACCTTTCCATTCCAATGAGGGGGCCATAGAATGACATTAAATAGGCAAACCGATCACATGTTTTTTGTGACTGCATGATGACTTTGACGATTTTTCTTCGATTTTGCTCGTTTCCGCTCAATAATTAGCCCGAACACACAAGTTTGAAAAATAAGCATTGAAACTTTTTATATCATCATTACTAAAAACTAAGCAAAACATGGGGATAAAATGAGTATTTAAATTACTCATCAATATTCCCAAAAGAATGTTGCATGAGACATTTCCTGTAATTTATTAATGCATTAGCTGTAGCAAGAAAGCGTCTCCCCAAAATTATGGGCACGTGGTTTGTTCCTCTAGCGAAGTGCTCTGTAATACAGCACCATGAGTCGACGGAGTAATAGGGGTGTTGACAGACTAATATGTCTTCCACTACACTTCTTGTGACCTTCATAAACGTATCAACTAAGGAGAGGGTTATGTTTGTCTTTTTAAGCTATCTGGCTCAAATTGGCAGAAGGTGAGGTGAGGGAGGTTAGCACGACACCCAAGTCTAGGAGTGCCTTTTCTATTTGGGTCTCTCCTATAGTTATCGAGATGGTGGGATGACACAGATCTAACATGTTCGCGTGAGGAAGGCGCTCTTTCCATGTTAAGTCCCCTTTTCACCGTAAACCAGTTCTATTCTGAATTTAACATCTGCGGGGACTTTCTTTATCATGTCGAGGTGGGGGTATTCTACTTTAGCCCAGTGAAGCACTTTGAAAATTTTCGAAGCATCTCCCTGCATCTTCTTTCCATACAAAGCATTGTGGAATGGGGGTGGAGTAAGATGTGCAAAGTCGCCTGCTCTGATCACATTCCTCTCCAATTTCCTTCTTTGGCCTTTGAGTTTGGTCTCTTGATGCAGTCGAGCCCCTTCCCTCTATCTTGGACCTGTTCCCTTTCTTTATATTAGGTGGTAGTGGTTCGGGTTTTGTCCCCAATTCTTACCTTTCGAGGCCGTCACCGCTTGTACTTCCCTTAAGTTGGCCGAGCTGCCATTGTCAGCCTCCAATTCATTTACATTCCTTGGGTTCTATTAAGATTGAGATAGGAATCTTTCCTTTTCTCTTATAGTTAATGCATCGGTAGGATTTAGACCGTCGTCTACGTATTTGTCCGTTTTGCCTATGTCTTCTTTCCATTTCTCGAAATCTCAACTATTATTGGTTTTCTATTATTTTCTTTTTACTAACCTATGAAATCTTGTCATTTTCTTTAAATTCGATATGGCTGATGGTGAGGCTTGAGTGATTTAGTTATCTTTCTTGGTTTTGTCTCGTAGTGAGTTAGGATGATTCCTCGACTGGGTTGTAGGTGTTCCGTATGCATTATTGTTTCTAGATGGAAGGGCTTCATGCTCATCTACTTGATGTACTTGATCTCCATTGCATTGAAATTCACTTGTTTAGACGGTTCCATGAATAGTATTACATGGAACGGAGAAGTTCTCGGAATATTGAATCGCTTTAAAAGTCCTCTTAACATGGTGAACCACCACCCTCGGCATTAGGTGGTAGTCTTGTTATTAACATCTCTCGTTGTGACTCTTTCTAATACTTTAGATATATGAACTGCTAAGTAAGTGATGAGTACTTCAATTCGTGTTTTTAAATATATAATTTCAGCCATTCGTGAGTACTTATCTTTCTGAAACCCACCCCAATTTAGCCATTTGTTAGTTAAGCATGCAGAATTGATGAAAATATAAAGTTGATGTGTTTTTGCAGGTAATTAGGTGTTATTAGCAAGGTTTTTAGCCTTTGAGGCAAACTATAAGTACTATGGGGTTAATACTTGCATGACATGGAATGATCGAGATGTAAATTGGAAGCTAGAGGAAAGCATAGAAGAAATTCGTAGCCACTATAGTGATTGTGAAAATTTCGCATAGTAGTCAGATCCTTCTTTATTGGAAATTTGTAGTTTTCGTAGTCATGACAAAAAATTTTAGTGTAGTCATTTACTCTCTGGAAGATTTCGTAGTTGTGGCCTTAGGCACGGGAGTCCGGGTTGATGCAGTCGACTGTGGAAAACTGTGTGTCTCATTTCATGAGACTCGTACATAGTAAAGATGACCCGATAAATTAATACGTCCATACTACGTCCTTGTAGTTACAAAACCATACATTTATATGATTGAAGTCATTACATCACTCTTAATACAAACATATATTAAAACTAGTTCGTTCTAATAAGTACCTGAAGCATGAATCAAGGCCCACGGTCGGGCGCTTCATAGTCCCGACATCTAGGAGCGGCTATGCTGTACATCTATATACGGAAGGGGATCGCGACGGGGTGAGCAAAGCCCGATAGTGAAAATCCTTCTAAGGTTGCTCATGCGATAGCACACACGAACATTAGTAAAACATACAAGTCCACACTGATATCTGTGTTATGGATGAGAATGTGATACACCCATCCGCGTCTAGAGCCTCCTTGGCTCCCTCACGCGTGCACGGCGAGTGTGACAACATTTTTAATGGTTTTGTTCTTGAAAACATAATATGATTACAAGATAAAGTACATGGATGACCTAGAAATTCTTGGATAACTCTTGAAAGCAGGTCATGGGTCGTCTCTAGACATTTGTTAGGTGTTTCTCGAGCTTGATTCTTGAGGAAAATATTCCATGGAAATTCGTTTAATGACCGTGTTTTTCATGTCGTACGTCATACCCCGGTTACAGGATTTGCCCAGAGTGCATATGAAATCTGATATGTCATTTCCACCCGATAATTCATATTTATATATATATATATATATATATATATATATATATATATATATATATATATATATATATATATATATATATATATATATATATATATATATTAACGAATTCACCTTGCATGTTATTAACATAAGCCGTAACCACATGTAACTGGCGCGGCCTTGCTTTGATTGCCCCGATTTCCTCAGAAATATGAGTACTTGATCTTGACTCAGCAGCGCTTCCATAGTCGAACACGGAAGCGGAGTTTGGATGAAGAAGTTAGGACCGTCCAAAGTTGGAGGTCACACATGAATAGGAAGCCCTACTCGAACAACCTACACATCCCTGCACAGGAACCCGTTTCGACGGCTCAAGTACCAGCTGCCTCGCGGCGTCTGGTGGAATCTCGGCAATGGGCTTTGTAGGCCAGAACACTTCGAAGCGGAGTTCGGACCCGAAGAGATTCCTGACCTTCCAAAGTTGGAGGTCACGTATGACTAACCAATCCTAACGGGACAACCCTAGCCGGCCCGATTACTCAATGTCTACCACAGGAACATGGCTGAAATCTTGACTCAATGGGCTTTCCATGGGGGATTCCAGAGAACACGATCGGAGTTCGGACCAGAAGAAGTTATGACTATACGAGAGTTGGAGGTTATGCATAACCCTAGCGGAAGGGCCATCAGCGGAACCATCGAGGCGGAGCCAATCCAGGGGTGGACCATCGGCGAGCCATCTGGGGTGGTGGGCTGACCCTCATTTAGACTATTGAGGTAGCGGACCATAACTTGGGCTGAGAGGGTCGATTTGAGAAATTCAAAGAAAGCAACATCAAGTTCCTTGATGTGGCTACAATTTACGAAGGACTCACTGCAAATTCCCTTTATTTCTTGCAAAAAACCAGTTCTAAAGTCCGGTTAATGTGTGCTACCGATATGACCCAGCTTCCGCTGGTTCAAAGACAACCAAACATTCCCCCTTAAGGCGAGACAATTAACACCATTATTCGTTTTAACTCCTAACGCACATAAAAGGGCACACAAAGGACAATTACTTAATCCAAAAATAGAAGTCCTCGGACTATCGAGCTTGATCCCGGAATCTCTAGCACCTCTAAGCACATCCCAAGTCATTAAATGACCTTTAGGATAGAAATAACACAAGTAGGAAAATTCCCTACCTCTTGAATTTTGACGAAACACTAAGATTTTGGTGCTCATGCGTAGCTCTCGATACGTGGACCGACTTTACTTTCTTCTACGACGAAAACCTATGGTCCAATTTTTGTAGATCTTAGAGAAAAGCGAAGAAAGAAAAAAAAAAAATTTTCTCTCTCCCGTCTCTTTTTTACTTTTCTTTTTTATTTTTGTTTTTATCTTCTTTTTTTTAGTTATTATTATTATTTGGATACATGGCTTATATTGCCTCAAACAATTTATTTATTTTCAGTTCACATTATTTTAAATGAACTTAGCTCAAAGTCATTTCGACCAGGATTTTCGTAAAATCTCGTGCTGAATCCTTGGCGACTTATTGCCCGAGGAAAATCGTAAAAATATTCATTGTCTCGAGTCGTGAAACATTTCGGGGTCACTAGATTTCGCGAGACGAATTTAACAATGAAGTCCATTTCATCATCCAAGATCTAGAAAAATTTCGGTTTTTCGACCGAAATTACCGTTTTACCCTTTTTCGAAAATTCGTATTTTCTATGGTTTCACAAAAACAACGTGGGTCAATGAGTTTAATGGGATATAATAATCGATACAAGAAATGCGATGAGACATGAGTCCCGATTGTTAAAAAGGGTTAGGTAGGGCGTAATGAAGAATTGGGTTAGTCTCCATAAAATTATATCTTAAGCGTTATAATGAAAAGTGAAGAAATATAAAATCCCAAAATAAGTGTGATAAATTAATTTATTGAACTAAAATAATAAAATAAATAGAAAAATATTTGTTTTTGTGAACTCATTTAAAATAAATATGAAAAAGAAAGAAATAAGGAATTAATGGATAAAATTAAAATATTTCTAACTTATATTAGAAAAAGAAATAATTTAAAATGAATTTTTAATTTTTTTTAAGAAACCATTTATCCCTTTTTTTTTTAATTATTTTTTATGAATCATTTCTTCAAGTAATGAAGCTCTTATTCTTTATTAAAAAGTCATTTTAATAATCATCTCTTAATAAGATTTTACCATTTTCTAATATTAAGAAATTATTTTTAATTTATGATTTTAAAATTTGTAGAATTATGTTTACATGGCAATAAAACACCCAAAATGAGGAAAATAGAATCACTTTCTATAACCAACCAAGCATGTTATAAGTCTTACCAAAATTATCGAACATAGGTTGGAGCAAATAACATTATATTGAAGCGAAAAATGGCATACATGTAGGATCCACATGCTCTTCTCTCACTCTACTGACCACACCCACCAAGCAATGAGTTCTTGAATAAGAATTTTTATAATAAAATTTATTATATATTCTGGGTATAATTGGGCCAAATTAGGTATATTTCTGGGAATTGTTAGATGAATATTGATTAAATGATTATTGAATCCGGAAATAAAACTAAGTAAAAAGGAGAAAGTATGGAAATTGTAAAATGGAGACCTAAGGGTCAATTATAAACAAGTTTAGATGTCTAAGTGAAATTAGGAGAAATAAATGTGTAAGGGGAAAATAATAGGAGACTTAAAAGAGGAATAATAGAGAAATGAAGGGACCTAAATATAAAAAGAAATAAAGAAAATGAAGAAAAAAAAATCAAGGAAAGGGCATGTGGCATGTAGGAAAGAGGGAGGAAGTTTCCTCCTTTTTAAAGTACGATTAAGGATGATTCGTAAGAAAAGGAAAACAGAGAAAAGATGAGATATTTTAGAGTTAGAGAGAGAGGCTCTACCTTCTCTGTAGATTTTCCGACATCAGTTGTGAAGCTCAGGATAAGCGAAGGAGAAGTCAGCTCTCGAGACAAGAGTGCAAGTAGAGACCGGAATCGGGGAATTTTAAATGAGCTCTAGGAGTGGAGTCTTCTCCTACTTTGGTTATTTTCTACCCTAAGGGTTGTGTGGTGGTTATCTTGCCTTGGGGGAATGTTTGGTTGTATTTTAAACCGTGAGAAGGCTGCGTTGTGGTAGTCTTGTAGTTAACGGAACTTAGAGCTGATTTTTGGAGTGCAAGTAGAGGTAATTTGGTAGTGAGTCATACAGAAAATTGCATCCTCATCAATGAACTTGATGTTAGGCTTTTAATTTCTCGAATTTGGTTACCTCATGGACAGATTACATGGGATCTTTCTTTGGTCAAATGCGGCGGCGGTGGCGAGACCTCATGCGAAGTCGGCGGACATCATGCGCGGGGTGGCCAGACCTCGTCCTGCGGGGGTCAACGGGGCCCACTCATCACGTAGAGGTCGGCCCGGACCTCATCCAGAGGTCAGCGGACCTCATCCTGCAGCGGTCGGCGGGCCTCGTCGGCCCGGGAGGTCGGCGGACCTGTCACAGCAGCGGTCGGTTCGGTCGGCTCGTGCAGGTTAACTCGTATGACTTTGACTTGAACATCCTGTAGCCGTCGAACTCCTTTTACGGGTGTTCTTGGACTCTATAAATCCCATTGAGTGAGAATCCATCTATATAGCTTATTTGAAATTGGAACTCATATTAAACTCAAAATAGATCATAGCAAAACTACTAAAATGCGCCTGAAATAATATTATTCTTTCATGGTTTGGAATGAAATTTGACGAGGAGGAAAAGCGGCGGATTGAGATTCAAAGTTGGAATCGAAGTGCAAATATTTTAAGTTTAATTTCTGCCGACTTCTATTCCTCGTTTCAAGTTTTGCTTGTTTGTTCTGACTACTCTTACTTTGTTTCCGAGTGTTTTGATAGTTTACCCAGATAACTGCGAAGTGATTATATGAAATAGACATATCTTGAAATGATATTAAGTGCATATGGAATTGGATGTGATATTTGAAATGTTTGAAAGAATCGAATGAATATGAATGATAAATCGAATTGTAAGCAGTCAGTCAATTCTTGACATCTAAATTGAATCGATAAACCAAGAATGAACGCGCTTACGGGATCTGTTAATCGTTAAATCTGAAGCACCCGAGCCCTCAATGTCCCACTTGGCGGGATGCACGTCGGCATCGTCATGATGGCGATATGGCATTTAAGTGATACCACATGTCGGGGTGCACAAACTGGCATCTGTCATGATGGGAGACCGAATTGTTAAATGTGTAAGCACATTATCGAATGATAATAAGGACGGTTAAAGTGACGAATCTTTGATGTGATTTGAATAGTCAAAGTGAAATAACTTGATATTGGCCAGTGTAAATGGGATTTCATGTATACGCTTAAATCCTATGCAGAATTAGTTGTTGCATTGAAATTGCATGTTGTGATATAATAAATGATTTTAAAACGAAAGCATGCGAAAATGAATAGCATGAGTATATGCTGATATAATAGGCATGGTTTAATGTTAAATGCATGTCAAGTTAAATTGAATATTGAATAGAACTGTATAGAACCACTAAGCATGAAAATGCTTAGCTTGTAGTTTTATCTATGTGCAGGTTCCGAGTAGATAGGAAGAAAGACAAGATCGCGAAGCGCAGAGTCATAGAGCAAGTTGCGGCGTATAAGTATACCACTCGAATGTCACGTATCATTTCCTTTTGAACATGGGATATTTTGTAATTAAAATAGTTGAACTATGAATTAATGTTTTGTTTTTGTATATCATTTTAAAAAAGGCATAGAAGGCCATCATTGTAATTGTATTTTGTATGAAATGTGAATGTTTATGGGCCTCCGGGTGCAGAAAATGCTTCATGAGTGAAAACCTCATGAAATGACCCAATATCGCGTTTGATAAGATAAATAAACGTCGAATCGCCAAGACTCCGGTTCGGACCGTAACCGGGTCGTGCGGGGATTAGTCAAACACTTTTGAAAAGAAAACTTAATAAAATGTAAAATACAAAGAAAGATTAAGCGGCGTCCCCAGGGTTTCGGTCGGATCGCTGGGTCGAGTCGAGCTCGAGGGTCGCCACATTTTAGTGGTATCAGAGCCTAGGTTTAGGCGTTTATGGAAAAAGGCCCTAAACGATTTTGAAAAGGATTTTGAAAATGGTATTTGACATACATTGCATTTGCATTTAAAGGATGATATGACTCTGACGCGGATCTTGTCGGTCTTAATAGGTAAACATGGATGGTTCAGGTACCCAAAGGGTTGAAGGTGACCCCGGGGAAATGGAATCACGATAGTCCTGCTAGTGTGATAGGTGGACAAGCATCTCATGCCCCACTAATGAATGAACCGGAACAAGTGGTAGGAGGTACTATGGGTATCCTCCAACAGTTAGCTCAGGCTTTGCGAAAGGCGAGACAGCAGCTCTGAAATGTTCGCGACGATCGTACGTTGAGAGAATGGCGAGAATGCCCAGAAGTAGTGGGCTTTCTTGGAAAGAAAGAAGATGAGCCTTCAATGGCAGAGAAATTGGCTCAGAACTGAACAAATGCTTGTACCGACCATTGCACAACTGAAGAGAAGCTGGAATGTGCAACCTCATTACTCTGAGGATGGGGCTTATCGGTGGTGAGTTTATTGACCCGGGGCCGCGCCCAGAAGAGATACATGGAGGTTCTTTTTGGATGAGTTGAAGCATTATGTGGGTGCGTCTATTTAAGCGATATCGCGACAAGAGTTTCATAATTTGAAACAAAGGCAATTAAGTGTAACCGAATATGTGAGAGAATTCACACGGTTGAGCAAGTATGCTCCCGAGATGCTAGTAAGCGAAAAAGAGAAGTGCCGTAAATTTGAAGACGGCCTAAGCGACCACATTTGTGCCCATGTCACAGGATTTTTTCCTGATGATTTCTCGAAATCCCACGACATGTGCTCTAAATGTGGGCAGTAAGAAAGAGGAAAATGAAAGAGATAGAAGACGGGAAAGAAATCCCGGTCGTTCCCGAGTGCTTCATCAACATCGGAGTAAGGGTCGGGGGGACCACGGGGGTTCGGCGGCCTCGGCTCGAGGCCTCGGTAGAGAGACTATTCTATCGGCGCCGTCAATTGCAAGTGCACCAGGAGGTGCTTCTAGAGGACAAGACGTTCATCGTTGATCCCATTATGGAAGAAAACATAAGGGAGATTGTTGGAGATTGACCGGTGCTTGCTTGGGTTGTGGATCCATGGAGCCTGAAATATGAGGAATTATTACTCGGGCCAAGTCCCTTCACTTAGCACTGGCGGGGGCCATGTATCATCAGTCCGGAAGGCGACAAAGTTGTTGTATCACGAGTGTTCGAGATAAGGGACCTGAGCTTTGGGTAAGCCCAGATGGTCGTGCTCGAATTTAGAGCATATCTGATGAAAGCTGATGCAGAAGTCTGGAGTGCCCCAGGATGTGATAGTTGGTAATTTTACTATCTTTGATACTATTATGCATGAATTGATGGATCCAGGATATACTCATTCATATATATGTACTGAAACCGAGTATGACATCTTGGTGACGAACCCGCTCGGGCATAGAGTTATTGTGAATAGAGTGTATAGAGATTTCCCTATCCGAATACGAGGGTATGAGTTTCCTGGGGGTTTGATCGAATTATCCTTCAGAGAATTGGATGTGATATTGGAGATGGTAGAGAAACCAAGTTTGAGGCAAAGGAAGATGGATCCTTGTTTTGTAAGGATAGGGTTTGTGTACCCAATGATTATGAATTAAAGAAAGCCATTTTGGAAGATATGTTAAAAGGTTGTGTGATTGACTATGAGGGTAGTTGGGATAGACACATCCTTTAGTTAAAATTATTTTACATGATAGTTTCCAATCAAAATTGGAATGGCACCTTACGAGGCTTTATGGGAGAAAATGTAGAACACCATTGTGTTGGATGAAATTTAGTGAAAGAAAGTAGGTGGCCCTAGATTTGAGTGAGGCGAAGAAAAGTAGAAAATGATTAGATAAAGATTGAAAGTGACCACCGATAGATAGAAATCATATACCGACATGAAAAGAAAAGAAATCCGATATAAGATCGATGAGAAAGTGTTATTGAAAGTATCGCCTTGGAAAAAGGTGATGAGATTTGGGAAAAAGGCCCGAGTTGGGCCTAGATTTGTGGGCCTTATGAAGTAATCAAAAAAAAAAAAAAAAAAAAAAAAGAAGTGGGTCCGGTGGCATAATTCAAGCGTTACCTCGGACTTGGAAAGAGATCGTAATGTTTCATGTTTCGATGTTAGGAAGTGCCGATTAGACCGTCACATGTAGTCTTTTCGAGAGCTGATTGAGCTTATACGGTTGACCTATGAAGAGGAGCCGTGAGATTTTGGCTCGAAGTGAAAGAATGCAATGAGAAGATTCATTAGTCTTTGTGGAGAGACCCTGAGACCGAATAAGCCACTTGGGAGAGAGTGAAGAAAGCGATGCGGCGGTAGTATCCTCAATTTGTTTGATTAAGGTCTTTCGAGGACCAGATTTTTTTTTTTTTTTTTTTTTTTAGTGGGAGATTTGTAACGCCCCAATCTGCTAGAATTTTTTATAATAAAATTTATTATATGTCTGGGTATAATTGGATTACAGTGGAGTATTTTTAAGAATTGTTAGATGAATATTGATTAAATGATTATTGAATCCGGAAATAAAACCAAGTGAAAAGGAGAAAGTATGAAAATTATAAAATGGAGACCTAAGGGTCAATTATGAACAAGTTTAGATGTCTAATTAAGAGAAATAAATGAGTAAGGGGAAAATAATAGGAGACTTAAATGAGGAATAATAGAGAAATGGAGGAACCTAAATATAAAAGAAATAAAGAAAAGAAAAATCAGGAAAGGCCGTATGACATGTGGAAAGGGAGGAAGTTTCCTCACTTTTTAAAAATGCGATTAAGGGTGATGTAAAAAAGGAAAACAAAGAAAGAGGGAGATATTTTAGAGTTTACGAGGAGAGAGGCTCTACCTTCTCTATAGATTTTCCGACGATCGGATATAGGCTCGTGACGGAGAAGAGATCCTTCCTCGTAATGAGAGCTGCAAGTAGGGCATGAATCGGGAGTTCGTGAGCTAGGAGTGGGTCTTCCTCTACTTTGGTTATTTTCTACTAAGGGTTTTGTGGTGGTTATCTTGCCTTAGGGAATGTTTGGTTGTATTTTAAACCATGAGAAATTTGCCACGTGGTAGTCTTGTATTAGCAAGACAGAGCTGATTTTTGGAGTGCGAGTGAAGGGAATTTGGTGATGAGTCCTTGAGAAAATTGCTTAGCCTCGTATTAGACGATGTTAGGCATTTTGAATTTCTCGGTCGGACTATGTAGACAGTTATAGTCCGCTTTTTTGAGGTCATGCAGCAAGGTCAACGGACCCTGTACGACGAGGTCAGCGGTTACTCATCTGCGGGGTGTAAACCTCATCTGTAGAGGTCGGCGGACCTCATCCTGCGAGTGGTCGATTCGGTTATTTCCGTGCAGGTTAACTTCGTATGACCTCCGACCGGAAGGTCATAAGCTTCGCCGTCATTCCGTTTTGGTGTTCTTGGACTGTATGGAAAGCCATTGAGTAAGAATCCATTCATATGCCTGAGGAGGATAGAAAATGTTAGACTGAGGCGTCAGACCGAGTTTGCAGTCGGAGTCAGCTCGGTCGGTCGGCTGGTAGGTTTGACTACGATATGACCTCGACGGAAGGTCATAACTCCTTAAATCGAACTCCGTTTGGGTGTTCTTGGACTCATCAAATCCGTTGAGTCGAGAATCCATA
The DNA here is from genome assembly GCA_016808115.1 of Tetrastigma voinierianum. Taxonomy (NCBI): domain Eukaryota; kingdom Viridiplantae; phylum Streptophyta; class Magnoliopsida; order Vitales; family Vitaceae; genus Tetrastigma; species Tetrastigma voinierianum. The sequence goes on along the minus strand of JAEQBH010001468.1, from coordinate 588,324 downwards.
TATATATAGCTTGTTGAAATTGGAACTCCTTAACTCTGAAAATCAATCCTAACCAAAACTCTTTGAAATGCATACGAATAATATTCTTTAATGGTTTTGGAATAGGTAAGCAGGGAGAAGAAATAGCGAGATTGAGATTCAAAGTTGGAATCAAAGTGCAAGATTTTGGGTTTGTTCTACCGACTCCTATTCCTCGTTCAATTTTGCATGTTTGTTCTCGACTCTCTTCTTGTTTCCAGTGTTTTGGTAGTTTACCAAATAACTCTGAAATGATTATATGATATGAACATATCTTTGAAATGATATTAAGAAAGTGCATATGGAATTGGATGTGATATTTGAAATGTTTGAAAACCGAATGAATATGAATGATAAATTGAATTGTAAACGAATCGGTCAATTCTTGACATCTTAAATTGAATCGATAAACCAAATAGCCGCGGCGGGATACCTTAATCGGCATCCGTCAGAAGAAGCATCCGAAATTTTCAATGTCCCACTTGGCGGGATTGCGCGATCGACATCGTCGTGATGGCGTATGGCATTTTAAGTGATACCACGTGTCGGGGTGCACCCAGATGGCATCGGAATCATGATGGGAAGACAGGTATTGTTAAATGTGTAAGCATTGCAAATGATATGGGGCCGGGATTCATGAAGCGGAATCCGTCGAGGAAATGTGATTGAATATTCGAAATTGAAATAACTTGACATTGTGAGTGTAAATGGGATTTCATGTATAAGCTTAAATCTCGTAAATTGGTGTGAATTGAATTGGCATGAAATTGCATGTTGTGATATAATAAATGATTAGTAAAGCGGCGTGAAAATGAATAGCATGAGTATATCTTACGATATAATAAACTTAGTTTAATGTTAAATGCATGTCAAGTTAAATTGAATATTGAAATAGAATTGTATAGAACCACTAAGCATGAAAATGCTTAGCGTGTAGTTTTATCTATGCGCAGGTTTCGAGTAGACAGGAAGAAAGACAAGATCGTGAAGCGCAGAGTCATAGAGCAAGTTGCGGCGTATAAGTATATACCCCTCCATATGCATATCATTTCCTTTTGATCATGGGATATTTTGTGAACAAAATAGTTGAACTTTGAATTAATGTTTGGTTTTGTATATCATTTAAAGGCATAAAGAAAGGCCATCCATTTGTAATTATATTTGTAGAAATGTGAATGTTTATGGGCCTCCCATTTGAAAATGCTTCATGAGAGTAGAAAACCCAGCGAGCGACATAAATACGCGTTTGATAAGATACGCCAAAAATGTCGGAATGCTTGGAGTGCTCCGGTTTGGGCCCGCCCATCGGATCGAGTAAAGGTGGTGCGACACTTTGAAAGAAAACTTAATAAAATGTAAAATAAAAGAAATTAAGCAGGCGTCGCATGTTCTGTCCTGATTCGCCTACCGGGTCGAGTTGGGCTCGGGGGTCGCCACCACAACCCCAACCCTCCCCTAGCCCGCACCCCCACCCCAAAATCGCCACACCCAATCCTCCCTTAGCCACACTCCACCCCACCCTCAACCACCACCTTAAATTTTTTTATATTATATTTTAATTTTAATTTCTTATGCATAAAAATTACAATGAATTTTTTACAACAAGATTATTGAGGTTAAGGTACCTTCTATTATAAATAATTTTTTTAAGACAATAATAAATATGAATAGCATGCTAATAACCTAAAATTCTTAATTAATAAACCTTCCTTATCACCAAATTTTAAATTAAAATTTTTAAATTTTAATTAATAATCTATTCTACTCAATATTAAACATAAAATTGTAATTAAAATAAATTTTAATTATGTATAATTAATCTAATTTTAAATTTAATAATCTGAAAATAATAAATAAGTTTTTGATTGTCCATCATTATGGGATATGTTTTCCTAATGACAAATTATCTCTAAAAACCCACTTGATAAGAAAATATCAATAATTTGCTGAGAAAAAACATAAATTAGCATGTTCTTAATAGTGTTACCTTGTTTCAAAGACATTGTTCAAGTTTTTAGTATTTTTTATTATCATTTTTCTTTAAAGTATCTTCTTAAGGATGGTTCTAGAATTCATACAATTATCAATATTTGTTGTGAGGACTCGGGTAAAGTGTAACGATAGATTACCATTATAGTACAGGCTGTAAGCTTGAGAATTTTACTAGATCTCGGATAAAGACACAGACCACACCGTTGAATTAATCTCGTGAAATCTAACTACATAGTCAAATTACATTAAATTCCGGGACAGTTGGAATTTCACGTATTTCGAGGTGAATGGACAAATGATATGGCGACACTTGGCATGAAGACACGTGCCATGTGGCACCAGACAAGTGGACACTTGACACATGGAGTCCATGTCATGTTCCTATCTTGCATGATTATAGTGGGCGGGTGGAATCAAAGAAAGAAACAGATAGAACAATTTGTCAAAGTGATCGAGAAAGGTGTTCTACACCTGCATCAAACCACAAATGGGGAAGAAAGAAAAAGAAGAAGATAGAAAGAAGAGAAAGAAAAGAGAGAGAAAAGGGAGAGGAAAAAATTATGTGTGGTAGCAGATGTGAATTTTTATGACCTAAATCGTTAATCTGGGGAAGAATAAACCCAAGAAAAATGCAATTTTCCGAAAATGGGTAAAATGGTAATTTCGTTGGAAAACGAAATTTTCTGTAGATCTCGACGACAAAAACAAACTTCACCGTTGAAATCGCTCTCAAGGAATCTAGTTTACATAGCAATTTAGGGAAAAGCCGGACACATGGCATGATAGCTGTATGTGTCGAGCAAATTGGGATAAATGGCTCACATCGAGCCACATGTGTCACATGAGGAAAATAAAGGGAAATGGAAAATTAAGAAAATGGGAGAATGACAAGGCAAAGGAGGCGGGGAGGAAGTTTCCACTTTGAATCATTCAGTTGATGCAATCCAAAGGTGAAAAAGAAAAGAGAAAATGAAGAAAAAGAAAGAGATGAGAAAATGAGAGAAAAGAGAAAATGAAATGGAGAGCAAACAAAGGGAGGAGTGCAATGGATAAGGGAGAAAATGAGAGAAGCCAACTAAAAAGAAAAGGGGGGAAGCCAATAAGAGAGAAAGGAAAAAAAAAATCGGATAGAGAAAGAGAGAGAAAAAAAAAAATTTTCTCGGCCTTCCGATGGTCGAAGCTCGACGGTTCGAGAAGAAAAGTCGATCCACGCATCGCGAGCTACACGTGAGTACCAAAATCTTGGAGTTTCTTCAAGCTCCATGAGGTAGAGAATTTTCCTACTTGGAATATTTTTAGCTTAAAAGCCATGTAATGGCATAGGTTGTTTGTGCCTTTGCGGATTTAGCCGTCCCAAGATTTTGGGACTGAAATATTGGAAAATTTTGGGATCGGTTTCTGATTACTGACTGTGTGGGATTGCCAGGATCCTCGATCGAGGTCTCGATTTTTTCAGATAAGTTTTGATGTCATAGTGATTCAAGGCCGAATTGAAAAAAAATGGTTTATGGTCGTGAAGTGTAATGCAGAGGTGCCCCGTTTTATATGGGTTCTAGATTCGGGGCCATTTGTGTGTTATCACGGAAAATATATAACATTATGTTTAGGTAAAAATCATGCTAATATGTACTTGCTTTTACGTATTAACATGGAAATTGTGGGATGAATGGGAATTATATGCAGGGAAAGAGTAATTATCCGAAATTTATAAATGTTGCATGTAGTTTTATTGTGCATGTAGTATGACATAGCATGAATGGCATTATCGTATTTCATATGCAAGGTCACATCGCGCCGAGCTCCAAAGGGTGCATGGTATTGCTGGTCTCACCATTCTTGTGAATGTGTGAGTCGAAATGGGACAACGTCCAAACAGACTACTGCTGTGTATAAAACAATAATATATATAAATCACGCAGGTTTAGGGCGTAGCAAGATGGGGTGGATCCCCCTGTGGTGGAAAGACCACCTGGCATGCATAGACATGTGATCACCCCGCAGAAAGCTCATAAAATGTCTGGCGTTAACGCGACGACAGCGGTGTGGACCTCGAAAAACGCACCTACAATAAATAACACCCGGGATTTGATAAAAAAAAGTTTAAGTGAATATTGGAGGGTTGTCCAATAGTTGCTGGTCATGAAACTCCAACGATCGGGTTTTCACACTTGGCGTTGTAAGTGCGAGGGAGTCGGCTCAGACTCCTGTCATGGGCACGAGGCGTCTCATCTCATGATGATAGCTGTGCATTCCATATAGATTAATTATATATGGAATATGATCGGATGTTTTATGTACATTGCATGCATTTTAGTGGGAGAAACAGAAGAGAGAATTTCTACTCGACATTGCTCACCCGCCATAGGGAAATATTTTTGTATCAGAGGCACACTAGAGAAGATACCGACCCAAGATCACTATGAAATCTCAGTGGGGCCTATTTATGTGGTTTGTAATATTCTGGATTGAATATCCAGTTCTAGTTATGTAAATAATAAGTTTTGAAAACTTAGTTTAGGACTGGTATAGTGTAGTGCTAATAATTTCTAGGAATTTCTAATACCAGTATGGGTTGTATAGAGGCAGTGACATTAGAGGAAATGCATGGAAGAAAATTGGTTGTGCAAAGAAAAAAAATAAAATTTTTTCTAAATTTTTAATTCAAGAATCAAAAAGAATATATCAAAGCTCTGTGCAAACGATTACCTAGAACTGGGTGGGTATCCACTAAAGGCTTCTGATATCAGGGTCATTATAACTGAAAGACGAGCAGGTACAAATACCTAGGATTAGTAAGGCGGTGAACACCACATTTGTAAAAATGAATGCTTTCGTGTTCTTAATATGTTCCACGATGTATTGTGTGGCTTTCCAATGATATGCATGATAGAATGTGTATAGAAATTAAAGAACATTAGGGTTAGCAAACGTAACCTTAAGGGTTCGAAAAACGAATAAGCATGATTACTTAGGAATTGAAGGCTTATTAGCGTTGGTATTATGCACCACTACGTATAAATGAAAAGAGATGGCAAGCTCAGGGTGTGGATTATAGAGGTCATGCCCATGGCAAGAAGCCACCACCGCCTGATTTCTTTAACCAATAGGCTCAGGAGGCCAGAGTGCTACAACTCCGTCGCATTACAATGTGCACTAGTGCAAACGAAATGTGAGCACTGGCAACTTGAATGCATACCACATCATCCTCCGACATTTACTGAGGGAGGGGATCCAGTGGTAGTTGATCATTTGTTCCGACAGGTTGAGAGGATTTTGGAGGCTATGGAGATTACCTCTGATGCTACGAGGATTAAGATAGCTACATTTTTGCTAGAGGGTGAATCCCAGATATGGTAGGATTGGGTCAAAGTCTCACGGGACCCGGAGATGATGACATAGCTCAGAAGTTGATTAGTGCCCAAAAAGTGCTATTTTGAATCCTATTTAAGATAGGTCGGCGCTTCGCACTAATCATATGTGAATTTTAATAATTGACATGTAGCCCACTTAACAATTACTTCCGATTTCCAAATATATTGGTACTTTATGTGTTTCATGAGCCTCAACCAATAATTTCGAGTTTGATGTCTGAGTCAAAAGCAATGCTGAGAATTCACGGTGATTTCATCAACCAAAAATGAAGAAATGTCAAGTGGAGCGATGAAAAGGAGACGCAGAGGCAAAGCAGAGACAAGAGGAGGCAAAACCAAGATTTTTATGATAATACAGTACCCCCTCGCAAGGATTGCGTAAATTTCGCAACCATAGCGAAATCATATCCTAGCTTAAATTTTCTCTATGCACAAATTCGCTGTTAGCGAAATTTCGCTATCATAGGTTAAGATAATGCGGCAATAAAATTTGACTTCATGCTATAAATTTCGCCATGGATAGCTTAAATTCACTACATAGAGAAAATCATGCCCCGTGTTTTGATAAGTTTTTGATTCCAAACAACCTCGCTTTTGATTAATTACCATTTTGTCCCTTATTGTAATTGGAGCATATTTTGTGGTATTTTCGATATTTCACATTACCTGGTTGGCTATATAAGCTACCTTATAACTTTTGTAACCTCTAACTTTCATTTTTATTCAATCTTTTCCCGCAGCTTTAGTTTTAGGTTGGCATTTTGCCTTCTTCTCTCTTCTTTTCTCTCATTTTCTTAGCTGCCAAACACCCTCTGAGGATGACAACTCAAGGGATGCTGGCTAAGCCCTTTCAAAGCCTTGAAGAGGAGGGTTACTAGCTTGGTCAGGTGGTGGCTCAGTGTCCCCATGTCTTTAATGATACAGTACCCATCACAGTGTCTCAAACCTCCAAACTAGTCAATGCTACTGAAATGTCTTCCTGGCCAATACTGTCATGCCTTAGTGGTTCGCAGCATTCTTAATGGTGAAGATGCACTGACATTTCCTTTGATGGCTTCACTTTACTTTTGAGTCACGAAAAATTATATGTTAAATGCTAGGTTTTCAAACTAATCGAATATTTAATGCTCGCATTTGATCGACTCCAAATAGAGTGTTTTTTAGGGTTAGGTTTACAGCTAAACAGTATCCGGTTTTGGCCTTGACTATATGTCATCTCATTCCTAATGCGAGGAAATAACCCGAGGACACCTGATTAACCCCATTTTATCAAGCTATGACCCAAGCCTTCAAGGTTACCATTTCACACTTCATTTAAATATCGCTACTCCAAAGGAACAAACCAAACTCCCCTATTTTTAACCAAATCCAAAAATCTAAATAAAAGTCTCACCATTTTCAAACGTGATGCGAATCATTCGTGGGATGAAAACCCATCCCCGTGTTCGACCCTAGACCGCTTATATCAGAGTAGCTGACTACCATGTGAGGAGGAATATAGGAAACAAATTTCATTGATTCGATCACCTTATCGTGGCACGACTAAATGGCGCCTCGCTTGGCCGGGATGGTGCCAAAACACGGATGATGAGTTGATATGTACTTGTAATCCACATTACAAGTATTGCGACCTTTTAATCCTTTGAATTTCATTTGTCTTCGAGTTAAAAAGTTTTCTTTACTTTTGCGCCATCGCACCGTTGTCTCTACAAATGGGCTTAAGTAGCTGTAATATCAATTTTTTTGCAAGCTTTGTTTGTGTTTTTTTGTTTTGTCTCATTTGTGCTAGTGTTTATCGTGCTTGGGATAGAGGATATCAATTAGATTGCAAAGAGTGAGTGCACCGGGTTGAGCAAGGCTGTAGAATCAGTGTTCTATTGACCAAATGGATCCCACACGAGGAACAACGAGTCGACAAACAGCCCCTATGAATCAATATAGTGATAGGGACCACATCCCACCCCTCACAGAGTTAGTGCTCCCTCATGCATCATACCTCCTGCTGAGGATGTAACAGTGAGACCCTACCTAGTGCCCTTGCTTCCCACATTTCATGGTATGTAGAATGAAAACCCATATTCACACATACGGGATTTTGAGGAAGTATGCATAACTTTTAAGGAGGGTATAACCGATATGGAATTGTTGAAGTTGAAGGCATTCAGTTAACCTCGAGGGCAAGAAAGCGAAATATGGCTCAGATTCAGTAGAGACGATTAGAAATTGGTGAATCTTAAACTAGACTTTTTGAAGAAATTCTTAGTACAACCAAGACCAACGGTTTGAAGAGACGAGATCTACACTTACTTTCGGCCTATGTGATGAAATTCTATCGGTGTTGGGAGAGGTTCATGGAGACCATCAATGCATGTCCACACCATGGTTTTGATACATGGATGCTAGTGAATCATTTTTATGATGGTATGTCCCCTACCATGAAGCAACTGCTATAAACCATGTGTGGGGGTGATTTTTTGAGCAAAAATCCAGATGAAGCCATGGATTTCTTAAATTAATAATGTTTGAAACTTCGAGCTTGGGATGAGCGAGTCAGGAAAATTTGAAGAATAAAGCGAGTCGACCGAGGAGGCATTTATGCACTTTAGAAGATATGGAGTTGAAAGCAAGATATCAGCCTTAACTAGGAAGGTGGAAGAGCTAGAAGGAAAAGGCTCCGTGAAGTGCAAGCGGTGGCCGAAAATCACGCACGAGCGACCCGTGCATCCCGATTACCCGATCACTTGCCACGGAAGAGTTTGTCAATTGCTCCTCGGTGAGAGATTTGATGTTAGAGCATGCCAATGTCGGTGGGCGGTACAAGCCACAACCCGATGCCCCCTATGGCAATACATATAATCGGTGGAGGAACCGCCTAATCTCTCTTGGAAACCTAACCGCGCATATGTGCCTCCTGGTGCCAAACAACAGTTTGGTTCCTCACCTCAACCATAGCCATCTTATTTTGTTGAACAAGCTATTTTAAATTTGAGCAAGGTGGTAGGCAATTTTGTGGAAGAGCAAAAGGGGATCAATGTACAATTGGCTCAGAATTGATCTTGTAAAGCACCCATATGAGAGAATAGATGGGCTTGAAAGCAACCTTAATCGAAGATTGATAACTGAGTACTCCGTACGGGATTAACAATTTATTAGAGAGTGAGAAAGGAAGATTCCTTCCAAACCTTTGTAAATCAAGAGTTCATGAGATGAGTTATTAAATGACCGAGGGATGGATGAAGTGAAATATCATCACTTTGAGGAGTGGAAAAGAAATTGAGCAACCCAGTGCCCATGGCCTCAAGCGAAGAAAAGGAGAGGGTGAGCAGAGGTATGAAGCCAGTGAAGACTCAGTGAAAAGAAACATGCCCCCTCCATTTCCTCAAGCGCTAAGAAGCAAGAAAAAATTACCAAACCAAACTGAAATTTGGGAGGTGCTAAGGCAAGTGAAGGTGAATATTCCATTGCTTGACATGATTAAAGCGAGGTCCGAAACATGCTAAGTTCTTAAGGACTGTACGGTCGAAAAAGGGTTAGGCATTGAAAGAAGCATTCCTAGCAGACGAGTCGGTGCCGTCGTCAGTGGACCACAGTGAAAATCTGAGTTAGGGATCCCCCACAATTATAGTCAACATTGGAGGGACTTGCATTGACAAAGCACTGTTGGACTTGGGGGCTAGTGTAAACCTAATGCCATATTCAGTGTATAAGCAGTTGGGTTTAGGAGAGCTTAAGCCCACTAACATCACTCTGTCATTGGCTGATCGATCGGTGAAAATTCCTAAGGGAATAGTTGAGGATGTGTTGGTAAAGGTAGACATATTCTACTGATGGACTTTGTGAGTGCATGATCTGGGAACGATAGCAAGTGGGCCCGATCATGTGCGATTATCACAGGAAGGCCATTTTTGGCCAGCGCCCGATCTCACGATAATCAATTCTTTGAAATGGAGTCATGCAGCTCGCATTTGGCAACATGACATTGGGCTGATATTTTTCACTTTAGTAACGAAGCCTGAGCTAGTGGAGAGAGATGTGACGAGCTGATGAAGTCTGCTTGGTGGTCCAAATGCGAAGCAAAGCCCCGGAGTGCGAGCGAATTGACGAAACCAAGATGAAGCAATTGATGGGAGTTATCTGCATCGGAGGCACCCCTGAGCGATGGTCGGCTGAAATCACCCCCGGTGAGAAGAAGTTCAGTGAAGGAACGACATGAAATTTGTAGCCTGGGGCCATGGGAGTCAGGCTCCTCCTCCTTGACCCACCAGCGAAGTGAATCGGTGAAATTAAGGTACATTTTGGTCTCCTTTGAGTAAGCGCGACTCAGAGCCACGATTTTGCTTAAAATTGGTCGATTTTCATATTATGCTATTTTAGTAACTTCCCGTTTTAGTAACTTTCCTTTTTAGTAATGTTATTTTCATTTAATTTTATGTTTATTCTTAGGTTTTTTTTTTTGAAATATTTATTTTTGATTTAGGTAAATTAAAATTGATTTTGTTTTGTTGATTGTGCAGATGGTGAAGGTGCGGCCAGAATTTATAGCAATGACGAAGTGGAGCTTTTCGGCGCCTGACCCTTCGGCTACCTCACGGCCTTATAAAAGAGGAGGGGGGGAGGCCATACACTTCGAGTTGATTTCATTGCTGCGGTGAGCCTCTGAAGCCTCCTCACGCCTAGAAGTGACCTTGCCCTACACTGCGCTGTTCGTGACATGGAGCTAGAGGAGTCTGCCCGCGGCCGTCGGGCCGTGGCTGCGCCGGCCAGGCCTGGGTCACCGTGCGTGCGCGGTCCCTTCTTGCTGTGGGTGCGCTTTGTTGCGCCACACGGTACTCCTGAGGCCAGCGGACATGGTCAGGTACTCGGGTGGTTCTGGCCGGGCCCGGGGTTAGATTCGATGCGCGGTTGGAGGATCGAGTACTTGAAATTTCACTTAGGTGCTCATTCGCCGGACCCACTGCTGATTCCTGACACAGTGGCCTCAGCAGTCCTTGAGGAGCCTCGGGGATTCAGGAGATATCGGACCGGGGATGGGACCCTGGGCCCTTCCGGTGCCTCGAGCGGCGCGCGGGGCAGGCCCTCGAAGCTGGCCGGACATCGGCCGGGGAGTCCTAGATCTCGGCCCGGCGGTCACCTCATGGCGATGAGGGTTCATGTGACTCGCCAGCCGAGTTGAGCCCGTGTTCAGAGTGACGGGTCGGGAATGTAGATTCGTCGGGACTTCGGGGAGCCCTTCTCACGATGTACCGATGCGACCACCCAGGCCGGTTTAGAGACTTCATGAGGCTGATCACACGGTATTCCTAGCACCGTTCATGTGCGAGTTACATTATCCCGAGGATGGTGCTTGGTTTACCACTCATGACTTCCACAGGAGTGCGGGAGTCCATTTAGACTCGGTTCGGCATTGATGGTCGCGGGGAGTACTCATTTCTTGACATTTCGTTTGCTTTGGGATGCCCGTGGCAGCCAATTACAGGGGATACGGAGATTAGCCCCGACCATCGCGAGAGAGGGAGATGGTCATTTGTCTCACTAGAATCTTCTGGGCGGGACCGTACTCCTTCATGACGGCTCCAGCCTCGGATGCTTTCTTGTGGACCACCTACTCTGGACCCGACATTCCGTTCATTATGTTCGGCGTAGGGAGCCATACTCGAGGCTACTGTCTGGGATCTCGAGAGGGATTAAGGTTTTAGTCCCTCCCGAGCTTGTCGTGACCTTTGCTGCACTTTGAGGAAGGTCCTGCGAGGCGGCTGAGGCGAGAGTTCAGATTGATCTGGGGCTGTGAGGCAGATCTTGGAGCATCTGGGGTTCTACGAGGGTGGCGTGTCGGAGGATTAGTTGCACTCGGGGTCACAATCCCGATAAACAATCTCTTTGTCTTGGAGTCTCCGGTATTCTCCGGCGGGATCGGGAGGAGACGGATGATGCCAAAAGGACCCGCAGAGGGGCGGGATCCTGTTCTGAGGTAGAGTAAGAGGTGGAGAGGAGCTCGGTTCAGTTTGCTCTCCTCCACCTCCCTCCCATACCTTGTCCCCAAGCCCGACCTGCCGGCCCTTGCCCTGCAATACGTGATCCGGGGAGCATATTCATATCAGTTATAGGGAGCTTGCTTCTGTTTTGGATGTAGTTTGCTCGCTTGCACTACGAGCGTCGTTGGACGTGGATGGCGGCGAACCTTATGAAACCTGATCACGCCATGCTTCTTCGGATCATGAGCCGCCTCGGTCTCACTTTGAGCTACGAGACTACTGAGGACAGTCCCTGATGCTAGCGTGGCCGCGGCGGAGTTCGAGATCCTGACACATCCACCACCACGAGTGGTGGTCACACTCCCTTCTCTAACTTTCTATCCTGCCCAGATGGAACATGTTTATCGTGGTTGGGAGGAAAAGTTAGAGTTAGGAGTGTCTTCTATCTTGTTTTGTACTGTTTTTAGCTTTATCAATTGCCTACTCATTTTGTATAGGATTGTATAGGATACATGTATTAGCCGATAGTAGGCAGTGATATTTTTGTTATGTTAGCTATTTTAAGCATGTATTAGCCATTTTGGCTATATCAAAAGATTTATAGCATTACCTGTATTTTTGTACACTTTCGCAAATCATTTTTGTGCATACATTTTTGTGTTTCCACTCACATGAGTTGAAAATTGAAGCCACATGTGTTACCATGATCTTCAGAAACGGTTCCATGCATGATTAAGTTTTGGTCGTCCCGAGTTTGATGTATTCAACACAGTACATCCCCTTTAAGCTAATTCACCTGCTTTGCACATCAGTTTTGTACCATTAGATTGAGAAGCTATATACCTCTTTCCACTTTGCAAGTAGGCCTTAGATTTGTTGTGACTATGTAGGTTTGTGTTACTGCGAGATATGAAGACCAATGTAGTCTTCCAAATGAAAAAGAGGAAAAGCAAAAGAAAAGAAAGAAGAAAGAGACCAAGCGTAGCTTTGCCTTGAAACCAGAACATGGTCAGAAATTTATATGGCCAGCCTTTAAAACCCAGATACTAAACCTTAATTGGTTGGAGTCATCGACTTAGTGTTCGCTACACGGGTGGATGGGTGGAGTTTAGCGAGTTGTAGGTGCTTAATTCTCGAAGTCATTCGAGTGAGTGAAGCACAGTAAGGTTAGTAGTCGGGTTGATCCTTTTGGCTTGATGCCCTAAACCTTAATTGGCTCGGAGTCATCGGTGGACCCCCGTTACACGGACTTTGGTGAAGTCGAGTTTTTAGCATTGCACCCTACAATACACCCTACAATACAATCAAAGAAATAAATAAAAGTGTAGCTGGTCCTATTTAGGTTGGTCAATAGTTTAAGGCCTTGGCAGTAGCTTGGTTGGGGGGAGGGAATAGCTTTGCAGCTTATTGGTTCAAACTAGTTACCTTAAGAACACTTACATTATGGTGGATGTTTGATTCATGCCACGGTAAGGTGATCCGGAATCAACAAAATTTGTTTCCTATATTCCTCCTCTTTGCCGTGAATCAGTCCCCGTAGTATAGCGATGCAGGTGGAACACGAGGGATGGGTTCATCACGAATGGTCGCATCATGTTTGAAAATGGTGAGACTTTTATTTGGATTTTGGATTTGGTTAAAAGCGGGAGTTTGTGGTTGTTCATTAGGTAGCGAAAGTGGCCTAAATGGGTGTGAAATGGTAACCTTGAAGGCTTGGGTCACTAAGCGATAAATGGGGTTATTAAGGTGTCCTCGGGTTATTTCCTCGCATTAGGGCAGATGACATATAGTCAAGGCCAAAGCCGGATCTTTGTTTAGCTATTAAACCTAACCCTAAAAACACTCCTATTTGAGTCCAATCAAATACTGAGCATTCAATGTTCCAATTAGTTTGAAAGCCTAGCATTTAACCTCATTTCAATGAAACAATATTGAAATCTAAAGAATGTGGTGCATACCATTAGAATGCAACTGAACCTAAACATGACAAGTGATGACCAAAGGAAAGACATTAAATAGCATTAAGCCCTAGTTTGGAGAGTTTGGAACCATAAATGCGTACTGTATCATTAAGACATGAGGACAACGCGAGCCACCACCCAGACGAGCTAGTAACCCTCCTGGCACAAGGCTTTGAGGCTTGAAGCATCCTTGAGTTGTCATCCTCAAGGGGTGTGTTTGGCAGCCAAGTAAATGAGATAAAGAAGAGAGAGAAGAGAGCAAAGTGTAACCTAAAACCAAAGTTGCGGGAAAGCTTGAATCAAAATGAAAGTTAGGGTTACAAAAGTTATAAGGTGGCTTATATAGCCAACTTGATGAATGTGAAATACAAAAATGCCTAAAATATGTAATTACAATAGGGACAAAATGGTAATTAATCAAAACGAGGTCGTTTGGAATCAAAAACATCAAAACACAGGGGCATGATTTTCGCTATGCAGTGAAATTCGCTATCATAGCGAAAATTGCAAGGCATAACGAATTAATTTATTTATGCCGCGATTATCTTTCGATATGATAAGCGAAATTTTTATTAGGATATGAAATTTTTTAAGCTATGGTTCTTGAAATTTTGGTTGACATTTCTTCATTTTTTGGTTGATGAAATCATAGTGAATTCTCGACATTTAGCACCCCGACTCGACATCAAACTTGAAATTGTTGGTTGAGGCTCGCAAAAACCTGTGAAAATTACAAAACAAGCTGAGCTTGAATCGGTGGTACTAAATTGGACTGCATGTCAATTGGCTTAATTCATATGATTAGTGCGCAAAAGCACTCAAAACCTATCTTAAATAGGATTCAAAATAGCACTTTTTGGGTACTAATCACACCCCCCAACCGACACGTTGCTAGTCCCTTAGCAATGCTAAAACAATAAAGGTATGCATGCTATGCTTTTACAAAAAGTGTGTATTGTTCAAAAAGTGTGTGTACTACTAAGCCTTACCTTTAGTATGAACAATTTATACCCCGGACGAAAACCGTCATAAGAGAACACATGCCATATAAGAACAAGTTTTAGGGCAACATCGGTTCCAAGGAAGTCAACCTAAACATTGACTAGTGCCCAAAAAGTGTTATTTTGAACCCTATTTATTATAGGTTTTGAGTGCTTTTTGTATACTAATCATTCTAATTAACCCGATTTACACATCAAGGTCCACTATATTCAGTCGCATTTTGTAGCAAATTTTGCGATTTTGTGAGCTTTTCATGCCAACATTATTGAGTCGATCAAACATGAAGAATTCGAGTCGGCTCGACATCATAGATCGAGACTAAGAAGAAGAAGCGAGAAAATGGAAGAAATAGCGGGATGCGAGTGCGGGTGCAGACGGGGACAGTAGGCTGGGAAGCATGAACCAATGACGATGTTGATGAAACCGGGAAGCGAATTTGCTCTGTTGGAATTTTCGCTATCATAGCGAAAATTGCTTTGCATAGCAAAATTTCAATTTAAGCTATGCACGGTGTTTAATATGATAGCGAAATTCACTATATATCGAATTTTAAGCTATGATAGCGAAAATTGCGTATAAGCGAATTTGAATTTCACTTTATACTGTATTTTACCGCTATGATAAGCGATTTTTACGTATCATAGTGTTTCGCAGTATAGCGAGAAATTCCACTATGCATAGCGAAATTCACCCCTTTGATTTGATCCAATGACCGTTTTTCTGTTCAATTTTATCCCTATTGTAATCTTATATTTTTAGTATTTTTGGTATTTACACCTCTTTGTATGGCTATATAAACTGACTTACTAGCTTTTGTAACCCTAACTTTTTAATCTTTCGGGACCACGTACGACTTTTCATTTTAGAGTTCTGAGTTTATCTCTTCTCTCTCCTCTTTCTCTCATTTTCGCCTACCAAACACTCCTTTGGGGATGTGACTGGAGGATGTTTGGCTGAACCCTCTTCCTCCTTGAAGAGGAGGGCCCTTTGAGTGAATGTTTGGAAGGTAAAACATGTTATGTGTTTTCATATTGTTTGTTCTCTTTTCTTGTTTACGTATCTCAACTTTTGGGTTTGAATCAACTGTGATGTACCCCCAATTGACGATTGCTTGGCAAGCTTTCAAGGTTCATTGGATGCTTGCTGTTAGATCCACTTATGCCGTAGTTGTCATTTGTGAGCTCCTGCTTGGTGAATCATTGATGGTTTAAGCATTTGTTTATTAAGGGGTAATAAATCTTTATACATTAGAAAGAAATAATTTTAAGTTTAGGTTTTAATGCAAATGAAGAATGGAGTTCGAAACGACTATATATTTCTCATCCTCCTGCGAGAAAGACAGGAACATGTGATACCTTAGAACCACTAAACCAGTGGCTGCGACACAAAGATTCTATTTTACATTTCTTTTTATTTATTTATTTTCGGTTTGCAAACCACCGCCCCCCTTGTTTTTATCTTTTGTAAAATCAAACAAATTCACCATTTTGACTTATAAATCATTGTGCAGAAAACCCATCCTTGTGTTGACCACACAGACCCACTTTATCTTTGCGGTAGCTTGACTCTGACGTAGGAGGAACAGGATATAAATTTTGTTGATTCGGATCACCTACGTAGTGAATCAGAGTTCATGATTGAAACAGGAAGTATGTTTTAGGCCTTCAGTTCATTGAATTGCTTGCGTTTAGGGATGATTATGTGAGCTGGATATGACCGAGGTGAGGGAGTATGAGATGTCTTTCGGACGAATCTGGGGATTACCTCCGCATAGGGATGTTGACTTTATCATTGAGTTACACCCTGGTATGTCACCCATTTCTATGACTCCTCATAGGATGACAGGTCAGGTTGCGGGAACTCAAGGTCAGTATGGGGATTATTGGACAGGGCTAAATTAGGCCGAGCACTTTACCTTGGCCGCTCCCGATTCACATTTGCGAAGAAGAAGGGCGAGACCCTTCGTGCATGAATTATCGACAATTGAACGGGAGTTACGATCGAGAATCGGTATCCGCCTACGGGGATTGATGATTTGTTTGATCGATTGGGAGGCAGTCCGCCAGTGGGCCTTGTGGGTTACCATCAGGTTGAGAGAGGTTAGGAGGTTGATATCACCAGAATCTGCTTTTGGGACCAGCGGTATAGGCATTTCGAGTTCCATGATGGTGCTGCCGGGGTTGATTATTGCACCAGTATATTATGGATCTCATGTTGGTATTTTATTTGTTTGGATCATTTGACGGTCTTTGTTGGCGACATCTTGATCCTCCTAGTCTAAGGAGGAGCGTGAGGATCGTTTGCGGATTGTTCTCCGGGCACTCGGGAACCACTTAGTGTGCGAGTTCGGTAAGTGCAAGTTTTGAAAGCAGTATTAAGGTGAGATTCTTGGACTGCGTTGTGCCGGCTTCAAGTGTCGATGATACGAGGAGAGGTAGAGGCTATTATGAGTTTGGAGAGAACAGTGGTCTGCACTTCAGCGATGAGGTTAGTCGGCTAGAAATTGAATCTTTGGGTAATGAATTTTGAAAGTAATATCAACTAGGAGTTCCTCGATCTTCTTATTCAAGTGCTTATGATGTTGATTCTTTGGTTGCTGGACATTCAGCGCTGCTCTTCCAGCATTGATCTCTGCATTGGCGCCTTTTACTCCTCTACAAAATTACCCACTACTTTACTCAAGTTCATTATAACTTGCTCAACTGGAGATGATGATGGTGATGGTTGTGTTTGGGATGAGGAACCATGCGTGGCGTGCGAGTAGGGGTATATGGTGGAGGGCTTTGGTTTCCCGAGAAAGGTTGGATGGTTCCCTCAGTGGATTGTATGTGTTCTTTGTATAAAGGTATTGGCTAGTGTGGTTTGTATTGACCCACGGCATTGGCTTGTTCGGCTATCATATCCTCGTTGAAGGATAGTTGGTCGTCTTTCTCCTTGGTGTTCGATGGGCGACAAATGAAGCAAGGTTGGTTAGACTACGGTGTCTCAACTCTTGCACCTCATGTTTCTCATTCTGGCTCATCATCGCCTTTGTTAAGGTGGATAGCTTTGCCTTCATTTCCATGTCTCGTGAGGAAAGTACGTGCCTCCCTCGGTGGTTGCGAGGTCTTATCCTCTACTTCTCTTGGGTTTGGTTAATTAGGCTTTAGATGTCTCACCATATAGTTCGAAGTCCGTGGCTTCTTAGGATTCTTGCTCAAAGAAGTCCCCTCCACACATAGTCTCAATAATTGTTTCATAGCGGGAGATTCCATTATAAAAATGATTATTTAGCATGCTGTGTCAAAGCCATGGTGAGGACGAATTGATGGTTCCCCAAATATCTTTCGGCATTAGTAGAACTTTTTCATTTTTAGTGGTAACGAGAATTGTAGATTTGCCCTCTTCGGTATTGGTTCTATGTGTGGAGAAAATTTTCTTTAAGAACTCAGCCTGCATTTTAGTCCAATTCCGAATGGTCCTCGGTCTCAGAGAGTTGAGCCAAATCTTGGACTTATCCTTCAGAGTCAGAGGAAAAAATTTCAGCCTCATCAGGTCCATATTGGAAGCATCCTCTTTGAAGGTATTGCAGACTTCCTCAAATTCCCTAATGTGTGAATAGGGTTTCTCACTCTCCATACCATGGAAAGTGGGGAGTAGAGGCACAATGTAGGGTCTGACAATCATGTCCTCTGCGGGAGGCACAATGAATGAGGTTGCACTCAATCTTGGGGGATGTATGTGGTCCCTCATGGATCTATATGCATTGGGATTCCTCTGTACTCCATGTTGGCTTTAATGTTCCCCGGCAGTGGCGCCATTTGATTCGTGGCACGGAGGGTATCTTGAATCAACAATATTTGTACCTAATTCCTCCTATTGTTGTAGCATGGCTATAGCAGTATAGTGGCTTTAGGGTCAAACACAAGGATGGGTTTTCTTCACACAAATGACTTACAGTGATGTTCAAAATGGTGAATTTGTTTTGGATTTTAAGGGTTTTATAAAAACAGTGGGGTTTGATGGTTGAAAACTGGAAATAAAGTGAAGTGAAATATAAAAGCTCCTTCGAAGCATCGGGCTATTGGAATTGGGTCACAAAAGGTAGCGAGAGGTTTCTCAAGCCCCTTTCGCTTGCGTTAGGGGAGGATGACACATGATCATTTCCGAGGCAGGATCTTCATTTGGCTATAAAACTGAATCCCTAATAATTTTCCTTTTGAAAGATGACATTTATTGAGCATTAATGGTATCAGGTAGTGAAAACCTATCTCCTAGACCCATCTTACAGTAACTAATAAATGGCAACTAATGAATCTTAGTGGATTTAACAATAAGCATCCACTGAACCACTAAAGATTTCGAAGTCTGGTCGTTGAGTGCATCCCAGGGATTTGAACTTGAGGTTGGAAGAGGCATAGTAATGATAAATACGTGTTGAAGGCGCGAAACCTCGGAGACAGAACCCTCCCCGGTAACCTTCAGCACCAGGATGAAGGAGGTTTAACCACTCATCCCACGAGTTGTCATCCTCGGGTGCTTCTTGAGGTGAGAAAGTGGAAGAAAGTGAGTTAAAATGAAGAATTTGGGAAAGTTCACTTTCGGAAAATGTATTCTTGATCAAGAAGTTAAGATCCTGTGTTACAGTGCAGCCGGAGCTTATATACTTTGCCTCAGCCATGCAAAATTACAAAAATATATAAACTATCCACTATTACATTAAGGGAAATTTAGGAAAACAAAGAAATGTACCATGGTTGAAAAGTGAAAGTGGGAACAAATTCGCGAGGACTACGAAAATTGTAAATCTACAAAATTTCGCGACAACTGCCAGGTACCCGCAACCTACGAGATTTCGCAAGGGCTCTCTTCTTCTCCTCTTTCTACTCCTCTCTTCTTGGTTTCTGCTGCGGCTCTGGTGACGACTTCTTTGTCTTAAGTGACTTAATCAACCTTACGAATAGCTGAAAACTACAAAATTTGCCATAAAATAGGATTATTAATGTGGACCTTAATCATAGCAAGGGTTCATTCGGTTAGTTAATACCCGAAAAAATTAACAAACCTATAATAAACAAGGCCTGAAACAACACTTTTGGTGTAATAATCTGTGAAGGCATTTGAGGTTGGGATGAGCCAAGTCCGAGAAAGAAATGGAAAAGATAGAACCTCCATCTAGCTCAAGAGAGGCGGCATGTATACTTATACGGAAGAATGAAAATGAAGGCAAAAGCTGTCAACCTTGGCTAGAAGTTTGAAAATTTGGAAGTGGCTTGGCGTGAGTGCTAGCGATGGCCCCGAGACTCTGCTAGAAAAGCCATGTTTCTGCTTAGTCCATTGAGCACTAGACTGAGCAATGCCCCAATTGTTCCGATGTGAGGAAATGCTAGCTGAACAAGCTAATGTTGTAATTAGTTTAAATACTTAGTGATCACTCCATATGGTAGCAAATACGAGCTGATTGGAGGAACCACCAAATCTCTCTATGGAGCAAGCACTCCGTTAATAAAGCTCTTGTTTTCCTGACCTTAGTATGGTTCTTAAATCTAGAATAATATACCATGACATCTCCCAATTGGGCAATATATTAGACTTCAGGCAAAGTGGTGGAGTAATATTTGTAGAGGAAGCTGACAAATAGTAAATGCAGGCAGAAAAATTGAGACAGTGGAGAGCACTTTGAACAGGAAGATTGCAAGCATGCAATCTGAAATTGCTCTCAAAAGTTAACCTGCGTGCCTGATTTCTAGGTTGATAATGACAAGTGCGGGAAAAGAATTGATTCACTTCCCGAAACACGGCTAATCTGGGGGCTCCATGAAACTAACCTGTGATTCTCCACGTGATGGATGATGATGATTATCCTACGAGAATTCGAGTAGCGGGTAGATCGACCGGTGCTACACTGTTTGAGAGACCAAAGAAAAGGAAGCGAAACCAGAAAAAGTGTAATCGAAGATACGAGTGAAGAACAGGCCAGTTGCCATTTTATCGAAGCGACAAAGCGAGAAAGAAAGCCATCAAGCTGGCATTACAAATTCTTTGAAGCCAGTGAAGGTTAACATCCCTCTTTTGGACATAATCAAGCAAGTCCCTACATATACTAAGTTCTTAAAGGACTTATGCATATTGTAAAAAGAGGTTGAACATCAAACAAAGAAAGCAATTCCTTACGAAGGAGCAAGTGAGCATTATCTAATGCAATACCTTAAAATCTGCAAAGATCAGAATTTGTCCCATGTCTTGATTGAAAATAGAATGGACTTGTGTGTGACTCTCTACAGATTTGAAACTTAGTGCGAACACAACATATTCATTATACAAACAATTACATTTGAGAGGAGTGACCACGCTGTCTATATCTTTAAGCGGATGATGAGTCTAAAACACATTTGATTTTCAATCCATTTTTTGAATATATTAGAAGATAAATGTTGATTAAGTATCTAGAAATATGGATATTTTACTCCAAATTTAATTTTACGAAAAAATCGACAACAAAATCAAACCAACAACCCGGAAGAGATCATTTATACTTAATGAAGTTGCAGCTGAAGAAGTTGAGTCATAATGAAAACATTTGTTTAGTTTAATTCGATTCACGACATGTTGAAGGACCAGCCTTGAGGAAGAAATAGAAGGCTTATTCAAACGAAGTCGTGACTTGAAGTTAGGCTTGCGACTAGAAAAAGAGCAACATGAGGTCGCGACACCACTCGTGTCTTCGTGACGCAATTGATCTCGTGGTCGCGGCGTCAATGCGGTCGCGGCGTGGATCCGTCCCGATAAAGCCCTGAGGAGATCTTTGCAAGAAAATGAAGTTGCAACTAATTTTAAAATGAAGGGCTCCGTTGAGGCCGCGACATGAAAACGGGAATTGGAGTCTCAACAGGAAGATTGGGATTTTGGCAGGTAAGAGTTGAATGACAAAGGGATTCAACCTGAAGCCAAGCCAAACAAGTCCTTGCCAAGAAGCGGGGTGCGACCATTTATTAATCAAAGACCCTGAAGCGATGTCGCGACCACTCTGTTAAATTCATGACACGAAGCGGCTTTGAGAGAAGAAATCCGGTGTAACTACTTTTGAAGCGATTTGGACTACATTAGCAGAAAAAGAGCAGCTTGTGCGGCACCCAGCGTTATGACACGGAATGGTGAAGAGGAAGCGGGTTCTGGCCCGAAATTAAGGTGCGACCGGTTGAAAAGTACTATCCCGAAGCGAGTCCGACCAATTATTAAGGTCGCAACTTAAAGTTTAGAGCATGTGAAGACAAAAGAGCCCAGGCAGTGTGACCCGGAAAAAGGAAGTCACGACTGAGTTGAGGGCGGCGAGAAATAGAAAAGTGGTGCCAACCTAAGGCACGAGGTGGTAGCGTGTAGTGCGACAAAGAAAGAAGTCATAACTTCAGGCGAAGTGGTGACAACTAAGAGGAGGTCGCCACCTAAAGCGAAGGTCGTGACTCGAGAATGCGAAGAAGGGAAAACGGCAGAATTCGCGGTGGCAGATTGTTGTGACATCGACTTCTTGAGAAACTTGAGCCAACGAGGTCTGTTGCAAGCGATAATGCGACCATTAATCGGCGGTGACGAGGAACTGTTACGCCTTGAAATAAGGTCCGCATTTGACGAGAGAAAACAAGGAAATCCAGTCGACCTGGCGAGGTCACGACCTAGGGCGTCAGCCCAGGCTTTCTTTTAGGAATCCCTACAAACTTTTAGGATTATTTAATTTCTTTTGGCGGTATAAATGACCGACACTGAATAAGTAAAGTAGCTTGTCTTCCTTTACGAAAAAGGGAGCGGAAGGAACTCGATTAATAGCTTAGAGTAGAATTTAATTTTTAATTTTTAATTTTAATTTTTATTCTTCTGGATTCAATCATGAATCGTGCGTAAACGAGTGGAGCCGATTTTTTATTTATGTTGTTTTCTTCTTAAGATTATCGCTCTAAAATTTATGAAATCTAGACAAATTTCCGAATTCATTTTTCTCGCTTTTGCAATTACAGCCTTGTCAGACGATCGACGCTCCATTTCTTTAATCACAATGCACTGAATGCAAACTCACGGATTTGATTTACATTTAGTTACAATCTTTCCTACAAAAATATGGAGAACTTATTTGGGTTCGAATTTACTTATTTGGTGTCGTTTTTGAATCGATAAGTTCCCAATAGTAGTACCGAATACCAGTTGAGGGAATGTATCTTGCTCGATTTCCAGGATGCCCTCTATGTGACACAGAGATGGAGATTCTCGAGAGTCGAGAGCGTTTCTTTTCCTGGCATGCTAGACTACTATTAATGAACCGCGAGCCTGAGAGTTCATTTCGATAAATCCCCATTCGCTCATAATTGAAGTCGGAGGGAGTATTTATCAATATAAATAATCAGAGAGTTCACCTTTAATCTAAAGGAATTTCCTAACCCCGTGTTAGCCGAGATCTAATCAAGTGGAAAGGGACGAACCATCAGACCGAGGATGAGCCACCACTATGGTAGAAACTTTGCAAAATCCCGAGAAGGAAATGCAAAAGATCCGCGCTATCAAGAAATAGGGGTGAAGTATTGAAAGAAAAATTGATCTTGCAAGAGAATTGGGAATACAGTAGCCGGTTGATTCGCTTTCAAATTTAGTAGGTGTTCTAATCAACAAAATTTATAACTCAGATTCCTACTACTAACGTAGTAAAGCTACTGCAGAGTAATGGTTTTTGTGGTCGAACACGTGGATGGGTTTTTCAGAGAGGAGTTACAAGGCATTGAAATGGTGTTTTCTCCGATTAAAGGGGTGTTTGGACACAAAGGTGAATGGTTGCAAGCTAAATAACTCGAAGTAAAAAGTTAAAGAGAAGTCCTCAAGTCTCGGTGCCACCGAGCCTAGTGTTCTGGGTTAACAACCAACATACCCTGTTTATCTCGCATTCGGGGAGCATGACATATAGTCATCTCCCGAACCGGGTCTTCATTTAGCTTTAAAACCTAAACCCTAAGAGTTTTCCTTTTTGAGAGATAGCATTTTATTAGGAAAAAATGTCCCTAGCAGTGAAAACACATCTTAAAAAACACCTACCCCACACAATTAGTAGAGACACCGAGCATCAATGGACTAGTTTTTTTTTTTAAAGAACCACAACCCAAAAAGCTTGCCAAATACACATTAAAGAGAGCATACTAAAGAGATTTTAACCTCAGTGAAAAATAGGGGCACAAATACCCTAAAACACAAACGTGAAAGAACATGAGAACATGCAGTTAAACCTAAAAACAAGACCCAGTGGCCTTCCCCTTCAAGGATTAGAGGAGATTAGCCAAGCATCCCTTGATTTGTCATCATCAAGGGGTGTTTGGCAACCAAGAAAATGCAAGAAAGTAAAGGGGGAAGAAGAGAAAATCACCAATAGCAGGAAGGAGGAAGCTTCGTGCTTGACTGATTGGACAATGACAAGATGTCTTGATTACAAAGCACAGGATGTGAGCTTATAGGCCCAATAAAGATGAAATTACAAAAGTGTATTAAAGAATCAAAATTACATAAGGGTAAACTTGTATAAAACCACCAACAAGTGGATCAAAAAGTAGATAGCAAGTACATGTATGAGCAGTGTTCGTGTGTTGAGAAAATTAGTAACCTCATGAGCTTCGCAGTCAAGGGATCAGGACTCGGCAATTTGTGTCGCAATCTCCAGACACAAATTTGCAACCCCTCCAAACACCCCCACATTTTGCTCCTTCAATATATTCTATAAATTTGTTCCAATCTTTTCTGAGTTGATCATGAGTCTTCGACCACCAAAGTTCAATGTGCTCGAGTCAAATTGAGAAATTCAGACATTTCACCCGCAAACTACCAATATAGCTACAATGTGATCGCAGCAAAACCAGGACCCCAATGCAACACCGGGTTATAGAAGTCGACAGTACACAAAAAGCACATAAAATATGCTATAAACAAGGCCCACACGCACTATTTGGGTACTACTCCCCCAACCGAGATATTGCTGGGCCCCTTAGCAATAAATATCACGCAGTTATGTTTTTGAAAAAATGGACTCTTTGTTAAAAAAGGATATGCAATTACTGTCTAACCTTTAATATGATAAATTGGAACTCTGTATAAAAACTAGTTTGGAAGAACAAATGCCATACAGGAATAAGTTTTGTTGCAACATCTATTCCAAGGGAATTAGTCTGAATTTCCACCAAACTCTAAGTGTTTTTGAGTGATCAGTTTAAGCCAATAAGCTGCAAAACTACCTCCCCTCAACCAAACTGTTGCCAAATCCTGAGACACGCTCACCAACCTAAACTCCAATTCTCACTTATTTCATACTTCTACCGGTATTGTGTGGTTCAATGTCGTAAAACTTAACTTCACCAAAGTCCGTAATGGGATCCACCGATGACTTCAACCAACTAAGGCTTAGGGCATCAAGTCAAAAGGATCTTCAACCACAAACTCTAAGGTGTTTCACCCCTAATCTTGAATGATTTCTCGAATCCAGCACCTACAACTCAAGCAAACTCCACCCGTCCACCCATGTAGCGAAAGCATTAAGTCTGGGTGGACTCCCAACTAGTCGGGTTTAGTGGGCACCAGTTTTAAAGGTTGACCATATACCCTGACCGTACCCGGTTTCAAGGCAAAGCTGCGCGGCTTTACTTAACTATTTTCTTTTTCTTCCTCTTTTTCTTTTAGAAGACACATTAGCCTTCATACAAAAGGAACTCTAATCTATTAAGAGCCATCAACGAAGCTAAGGCTGGCTTTATAAAGTAAAAGGAGAAAGCAGCTTCTTAACCTATTGAAGAAAACTAATGTGAATTGTGTGTGTAGCTAGAGACTGGTGGAAGACAGGGGATAATTTCCAGGGTCATCAACTGACCAAAAACTCATCATGCATGGAACCATTCTAGCATTTAGCATTATACAGTACTTCAATCTTTCACTTTACAGGAAAGACAAAATCACAAATATTGGGTCAAAATGAGATGCAAAAGTAGGAAAATAGATTTGTATTATATATATCAAGGTGAATTTACAAAATTTTCGACTTTTGCAAACAGAAGTAAACAACAAGCCTCTATATAACACAAAAAGGGCTTTGCTGAGCATGAAGTAAGAGAAAAACCAAAACCAAAAGTATGAATATCACTTCCAACACTAACTATCTTGGCAATGGAACAAAGACAAGCAATGAGGAAGTGGCACCTCCTCGCCCAAGGCCTATAGTTGGCTCACTTCACTGGCAAATGAGGAGCCACCTGCGGACGCGGGCCGATGCCGCACCGCCAACACATCCAGGAAGCCAGGGCCTACGGTGGAGGTGCCGATCCGGGCCAGTGGAGGACATTGAGGCCGAGTAGGGTCCTGAGGTGAGATAGTAGGGAGGCCCAAGTGGCTCTCTATCCGCATGATGCTAGCCTGGATCTGAGCTATGGAGGCCTCGATGCGGGTCATCCCCTCTACCTGAGTGGCCTGTGAAGCTGCAAAAGAAGCCGTAATGGTCGAGAACGTGCGACGCTCCATAAGAGCCGAAAGTCCCCGCGTAGAGGTAATGTACCACGGGGTCAGGTGGGAGGTGCTCGGGGCCTCGCCATATCGTAATCGAACCAGGCATGGAGCCTGAAGCCCATGGAGAGGTAGAGGTCGAGTCTCGCTGCATCGTCGAGCTACTGGAGTGAGCGGCCGCGGAGTTGAACAGATCGAAGCGGATATCGAGACATCAATGGAGGCCCCCAAATGCGTTTCCGCCTATCAGACAAGTCCCGATGAGACTATCATCATCATCCGTTCGCCCGTCCGATCCCGATGGAGGAAGATAGAAAGCACGTAGGCTCGCCCGCTCATCGCCTCAACGATAAGGGTGGCTTGGAAGGGATCGAGGCGATACGTGAAACCGGGTCAGCCTCAAGATGCTCAACTATAGGGGATAAGTCCCGATGAGGACTATCATCGTCTGACTCATCCTCGTCTGACCCTGAAGGAGGAAGGTGGAAAGCACGAGGCCTGGCCCACCATCGCTCAATGGTAAGGACGGTCTCACAGCCGCGTCGACTCTCTATACGAGGCTCGGCCGAGAACCCGATATGCTCAAGCACCTGACATAATAGACGAGGAAATAGCAGAGGCAGGGACTCAGCTCGAGGTAGACTTCGACGGTGGACCCTGTCCTCAAAATGGAACAATGAGGTCATAATCGGGCCCCGCCGGCTGAACCGCATCCTCCGAAATACGATAGCACCACCTCTAAGATGGGCCTCTCCTCTCAGATCAGATGTCAAGTGGAAATATATTAGACCTCGTAATTATGGTCTATCGGGCGATACGCCGTGGAAGGTGGTGCTCGAACAAAACCCACCCACCGCAGGAATCCATGAGGAGCCTGACCATCTCCCCGGTCAAGGATGGGGCCACCGCTCATAACCGGCCGTATCGGGCGAGGACCACCGGGCAAGACGGAGGGTCGCTTATGATATCTGAGGCCCTAAGTATCTCCGTCTCGCCATCAATGTAGAGAAATGAAGAGCGCCGTTTGCCTCACGGATGTCATTCAGATAGAACTCTGATGGCCCGAGGATAATAAGATCGACGCCAAGACTACAAATGGCTCCAAATGGTATCGCTATATGAGGAGCATGGAGTCTCGGAGCCCCGGGTCCGCGACAAAGGCCGGGAGATCATAGTACACCTCCCCATGAAAATCTCTATCTCTGTAGCTAACATTCCCCGGGATGGGGTCGCAGGGGAAGTAAGGTCGCCTGATGATGGATCCTGGGACAGTTCGCCCTGTGAACACCCCGATATGCGAGAGGGCGGGGGCTCCTGATCTCGATGATGATGACTCCTCTGCCTGACAGTCTGTGCCCTCTGTTTGATTCTCCGATGGTCCGGGATGTGAAGGAGCTGTGTAGCCCAACTTCGAAATATGATATCTCCTTCCGTCGGGCCACAGAGAGGAACCCGGGTCATCAACAGCCAGGCGCCCAAGCAAAGAGGGCAAGAATGGAGCGCAAGTGCCAGGGGCACTGTGGCCGACACCTACCGGGCCATGGCCGAGGGGCCGCCACAGAGGGGCCAGGGTCGCGAAGGGATCGGCGCCGCCGTGGCTTGTGAGTGTAGGACCCACTGCAGAGCGAAAGAGGGGGGCCTGCGACTGGGAGCAAGGGCCCTCAGGCACCCCGCCTGTGCAAGCCTTCTCTGCCTTTGCCATCACTGGACCTGAGAAAGAGCAGCTAGAGAAGAAGAGATGAAATTTTCTGAAACTGGAAGGATGACTTGTGAGGTGAAAATGAAATGGAACCAGGGTCTATAAATGGGAGGAGGGGTAGGTGGGAAGATGAAGAAATTAATGGCTTTTATGACCATTAATTTGAATGGCTCAAAAGATTAGGAAAATTTATTTCAAAGCGCCTAAACTGAGTCATAGAAACAAAGAGTTGTACGGAGAGGAGGAGAAGATGAATACCACTCAAGCAAAAATTCGCAGATCGCGAGATTACTCACAGCAATGGGTGCGATGCCTTCGTTGTGTCAGCGAAAAATTTTCACAACCTAAAAAACTCTCAGGCAAATTTTTGACCCTCCCCGCACTAGAATACCTGCACAAAACAAACCCCAAAATTTTATGAGAAGTTAACTTTGATAATTAAGAAAATTCACAAAATTTGGGAATTAAAAGTTATTAATGAAAATCCTAATTTAAAAATTGAAATAACACAAAACAAAAATCTAACTAAAATTTGGAGTGGTTTCTGTTCCCAGAACCACTCCCAGCACGTCAGACAAGAGGTCTTAAGGGGGGACTCAAAGAGGAGAGGTTTCTCCATGCTGGTAAAGGATATGTACCGCAGCTTGAATCTAATCTCTGCCTCCCGAGGCCGGGCATTATGCCGTCTCAGGCGCCGTGGCATAAAAGATGCAAGGAGGTCGACTCTGCGCTGATCCTTCATCAACTGGCTTTGTTCTCAATTAATCATACAGATTAGAATACCGGCTTTCCTTCACTTCAGGCTAATCAGGCATACTTCTTCCGACTTCGCCCGTCCTCAACTCGGCTTATCCTGCTACTAGATGAAAATGTCGAGCTCCAAAGTCATGTCGCAAAGGCGAGCCAGATAATCCCATTCCTACAGCTGATTATAGCATTAGCCGGGCCAAAAATGGCCTCCCAAGAATGACGGGCACTTCAAGGGTGTTTCTTCTCGCCATCGTTCCCCCAGATTGGCAACCACAAAACTAATCGGATAATAGAATTTATCCACCTTACTAAGACATCCTCCACTATCCCCTTCGTATTTTTACCGACCGACTACAAGGATGGTGATGTTGGTAGGCTTCACTCTCCCAAACCAACTCGCTTATACATTGCAGGCGGCAGGCTGACATCTGAAGCTCCTGTGATCCGCCAGCGCCTTGTCTATGGCTGTCCCTCCAATGTCGACCGAGATGGCGGGGACTGGATCTGTATTTTAACAAGGTTTCGTTTCTCGATGATAGAGCTGACTTGTTCAAATGAAGGCTTTACAATGCCCAACCCCTCTTGACTCCAGGCCGCCTTTAAGAATGCAGCATAGCTGGAACCGCTTTGATCATATCAAGGTGGAATGTTCACCTCGACCAGCTCTCAAAGACTCCAAGATGCCTTCTTGCTTAGAAGCCTTCTTTCCTCAATGCTCGGGGAAATGGGCGTGGAGGGTATGCCTCCTTTCTTTGAATCTTCAATGATCATGTCCGTGCCCCCTTGGTCCCGTTCTCCGGTTTTTTCATGTGCTCGTCACGTGGTCGCTTCAATTTCTACCACTCCTTAAAGTGATAATGGCTTCGACCTCATCCATTTTGCAGGCTCGCTGACAAAGCTCGTCTATGTACTCCCTTCGATTAGGCAAGAACCGGGAAGGGAACCTTCATCGCACTTGTCGATTGTTCGTGCCAATCGATGGATCATCGCATGGTATCAATTTTCTTATTTAGCTTTTATGGTTTCTTCTAATCCTTTTGTCTATGGAGCTTTCTACATTTTCTATTATTTGGTTTATCCGAGACATGGTTTTCTGTCAGTCTAATAAAATTTCCCACCACCTTGCCTCAACAAATTCATATGATAGCTTGCCCACTCGGTGATGAAGTTGGTGGTCGTTGTCGCCGAGAAGTGGACCCATACCGTTGTCAGCCGATGTGCTTCGGGAACATAGGGGTTTAGGCTTCCAGCCAAATTCTCAGTGGTTCAGTTGGGATTATAAGTGTTACCATACTGGGTATCATTTGGTCGCCTGTTTTGGCCCACAACATTTGCATTTTCAACCATTAAATCCCTTACTGAGGGGGAAATTGGACAATGCTCCCCTTTATGACTGGTAGATCGCACCAAGCATGTCTGTTAGGTATAGATAATTTAGCCACCCGCCCGTACCTCCCGGTGGTTTCTCTGGCCTCAGCTCTTCCATCCTATTTAAAGACGCTAGTTTTTAATTCCACTTCCTCTGTCAGTTGCATAAATGCCTCCTCGAAGCTACTACGTTTCATCCTTCTACCTCCTCGATTCGCTCATCTCATCCCTGGTGCTTTCCAGCCATATAGTTCAAGAAGTCCATGGCTTTACTCAGGATTTGCTATGGAAATCCTCTCCACACATGGTCTCTTCAAGGAGTTGTTTCATGGAGGGGGACATTCCATCATAGAAATGGTTCAATGCTGATCCATGTATCAAAGCCATGATGAGCATGAAAACGATGGTCTCGCAGATCTTTCCCCGAAGATTGGATAAAATCTTTCACCTGTCATGAGCCGCAAAGGTAGATCTTCCTCTTTAGGTTGTTGGTCCTATGAGCACTGAAGAACTTCTTCAAGAATTCATCAGCAAATCTGCCCTGGCCTCATGTATCCTTGGCCTTAATGAATTAAGCCAAATTTTGGGCTTTATCTTGGAGGTCAAAGGAAAGCCCTTCACTTGATAGGTCCATATCAATTGCACCCTCCTGAAAGTAGAAAACCTCCCCAAAATCCTGAACATGTGTGTATGGATTTCGCTTTCATACCATGAAAGGCCTGACACCAAATAGGTCTCACCCGCCACCCTTCCGCAGGAGGTATTATGCATGAGGGTGCACTCACCCTTGATGGATGAATGTGATCCCTTATTGATCTATATGCATTGGGTTCCCGATGAACCCCCTGTTGGCTCACTGCTCTTCTGTGTGGAGTCTCCATCCTGACGGGTGTCTTCTACAACCTTCTTCAATCGGCACTTAGCCTCTCCACTGGGTTCCATTGCATAACCGCTATGATCACACCACAAGAAACCAAAAAACTAGACTAACAAAAGCAAGGTATTGGTTAGCTAAAATCAAAACAACAATATTAACAGCCGCACAGGTTGTCAAACTCCCCGCAGTTGAAAATTTTAAAATGCCCCGTAAAGGAATCGCAAAGGAAAATGAAAAATAAAAAGAAAGAGATAGCACCAAAACTTGTGATGTGAATCACAAGTTCACTGTTTTACTCTTTCACTAGGGAACCATCCCCGGTAACGACGCCAATTGATTCGCTTCTAATTCAGGTAGGTGTTCGGAATCAACAAAATTTATAACCTAGGATTCCTACTACTGACGTAGCAAAGCTACTGCAGTATAGTGGCTCTAGGGTCGAACATAGGGATGGTGTTTTCTCCTTGGATTAAAGGGGTGTGTGGAAAACAGTGTGTGTGAATGGTTGCAAGCTAAAATAACTGAAGTAAAAAGTTAAAAGAGAAGTCCTTGAAGTCTCAGGCCACTGAGCCTAGTGTTCTAAGTTAACCAACATGTACTCGGGTTTATATCCTCGCATTTGGGAGCATGACATATAGTCATCTCCCGAACCGAATCTTCATTTAGCTTTAAAACCTAAACCCTAAGAGTTTTCCTTTTTGAGAGATACCATTTTATTAGGCAAAATGTCCCTGTCAAAGGAAAACACATCTCAAAACACTAATTTACTCGATAACTAGCAGGAGACAACTAACTGAGCATCAATGAATCTAGTGAAAGAATCCATTGAACCCAAAAAGCTTGCCAAATACACATTAAAGAGAGCATGCTAAAGAGATTTTAACCTCAGTGAAAAACAGGGGCAAAAATACCCTAAAACACAAACGTGAAAGAACATGAGAACATGCAGCTAAACCTAAAAACAACACCCAGTGGCCTTCCCCTTCAAGGATTAGGGGAGATTAGCCAAGCATCCCTTGATTTGTCATCATCAAGGGGTGTTTGGCAACCAAGAAAATGCAAGAAAGTAAAGGGGGAAGAAGAGAAAATCACCAACAGCAGGGAAGGAGGAAGCTTCGTGCTTGACTGATTGATTGAATGACAAGATGTCTTTGATTACAAGCATGGATGAGCTTATATAGGCCCAGTAAAGATGAAATTACAAAAGTGTATTAAAGAATCAAAATTACATAAGGGTAAACTTGTATAAAACCACCAATAAGTGGATCAAAAAGCAGATAGCAAGTACAGGTATGAGCAGTGTTCGCAGGTTGCGAAAATTGGCAACCTGCGAAATTTCGCAGGTTGCAAAAATTGGCAACCTGCGAAATTTCACAAATATTCTTCAATCTCCTATGCGCAATTTGTTCAAATTTTTCCAGTCGATCATGAGTCTGAATTCAACTCGTGTTCAATGTGCTCGAGTCAAATTGAGGAATTGTGATAATATTTAATTCGCAAACTACCAATATAGCTACAAAATGTGATCAGTAGCAAAACCAGGACCCCAATGCAACAATTGGGTTATAGAAGTCGATTAGTACACAAAAAGCACATAAAACCTGCTATAAACAAGGCTCAATACTGCACTATTTGGGTACTAATCACTGGTTTGATCTTGTCTTCGAGAGAAGCAAGGGTTTCCAACCAGTGAATATGGAGAAATCCAATTCCAAAATTTAGGAAATCTTGGACAAATCCAGATCCATGCACAGAACAAGAGCAAAGTTTAGTGTAGAATTAATCGCCATTGTAATTCACTGATAGTTTTCGTTTCTCACATGAAACTGATTCAGTCCAGTATTCCCATTATCATTTATTTGAGTCATTTATTTATTTATTTATTGTTTTATTTCAATAGTAGTGAGTAGTCTAGGATCTCTATTTTTTTTAGATAAAGCTTTCACTATGTGTTCTTAGTCCAAATAGCATGGAATTTTAGTAGTTGGGGTAGTTGATCTCTAATTCTTGACAATCTCTGTGGGAATGATACCTGGACTTACATTCAGATTTTACTACTTGTATGACTGGTGGTAATTTGCAAAGTCAAACTAGAATCTTATTTTTAAATCATGAACATTAAGAAAGAATTATTTTATCAAGCAAATTTATCTAAAGTGACATGGATGCAAGAGAAGTGTAAGGCTCTTGTAACTATGTGAATTTGAGGGGTTTTTAGTCTATATAGAAAGAGGCAAACAAGTATTATGGCGCCGTTGTTGATTCGTGCCACAGTAGGCTAAGCTATAATCAACAAAATTTATATACACCTAAGTTCCTACTCTGCTTGAGTAGTATTCTTACTTGTTGCCATAGTGGTCTAGAAGTCGAACAGGGATGGGTTTTCATCACCAAAAATGATTTGCATAAGTCTTGTAGTAGGGTTTCTATTTGGACTTTTGGATTTTGTTTCAAAAGCAGGTGTGACGAGTTTGAAATTTAACAAGCGTAAAACAATGAAGTGTGAAAAGTTAACTTTGAAGATTTAGGTCACTAGCAGTAACTTAGAGGCGAGCAAGTGTCCTCGGGTTTTTATCCTCGCGTTATGACAAGCAACCTATAGTCGAAGCCCTGTGTGGGATCTATGTTTAACTATGAAACCTCACCTAAAATCAGCTCCTATTTGAGTCAGCCACGGATAACATGCATCACATGGCCTTTACGGTTGAAACACTAACATTAATATCATCTCGGAGGCTCGTAAAGACCGTCTAATGAACCATAGTGCATGCTTATTAAGTATGCTTGTAATCTGAAGCATGGTAAGTATTGGCCCAATTAATAACATTCGTCTTCATTCAACCATATTTTGAGAAAGATAGGTCATAACCACGGTACCTATAGCTTTTAATACGAAGACAACTGTGCTTGCGCTTGGCTAGCTGCTTCTCTTCAAAGAAAGGAAACCTTGAAACATCTCTTGAGGTTATCATCCTGAGAGGGTGTTTGGCGACAAATAAGGGAAAGAGAGGAGAGAGAAGAGAGAAAAGCAAAACAACTAAAGCTACGAGACGAAATAAAAACACCAAAAATTTCTTCTTCAATTTTTTCCTCCCTTTTTTGTTCCTTTGGGTTACAAAATGGGAGGGGGCTTATATAATTTGCCGATGTGTAATACCATGAAAGCCTAACAATTTGGCTAATTTTTAGGAATAGAGTAATACACAAAGTGAAGTCGGTTGCATTAATTACGAAAACATGTGAGGCGGTAAATTTCGTAGGCGAACGATTTAAGCTGGCTAGCGAAAATTTCGTAGTTAGCGAAATCACTAAGATAGCGAAAATAGGAATTTCGCTGGCGGTGAATGATTTAGCTAGCTAGCGAAATTCCATTAGCTGTGAAGTATGTGTGCGAAAATGCAAGTAGCTAGGAGCGATTACTTTGCGAATTTTGGAGTCTAGCGAAAGTACAGCGATTCGCTTTGGATTGCATGAAATTTTGGCTAAGGTTCAAATTTTGCAATCCCAGAGAATTTTACGCAATCTTAGCGAAATTCTGGGATTCTTGGGTTCATCAGCACCTTGCTTCTGTCCTCTCTTGCATCGATTTCCATCGCTGCCTTCATTCTTTCTTTGATTTTGGTACGTTTGATGGGCGTGATTGAGTTCGATCTTCAGATTCATCATATGTCTCGATATTGAACTCCCAGAAATGCTAACAAAACACAAAACAACGAAAATAACCTCTAAGCAAACATAAGTGATGCTAAGAAGACTTGAACACTTCAATTGGTATAAATGACATGATTAGTGCGCAAAAGCACTCAAAACCTATCTAATAGGGTTGAAAATAGCACTTTTTGGAGTGTAATCACACCCCAGCCAGAAGCGTTGCTAGTCCTTAGCAATGCAAAAACTAAAAGGAGATATATGCGTGATTTTCAAAAAGTTTATTATTCAAAGGTGTATATATACATATAAGCATTGTTCTTAAAGCGAAAAATGGGACACGAGTTTGCAGCAGGCATGAAAGAGCGAAACCATACAAGAATAATTTCGGGTCAATATTGGTTCCATGATTCTCACTTAATTTCCACCTAAGTCTAATGGTTTATTATGTAACAGTTAAGTCAATAATTTGCAAAATTTGTCCCCTCCCCTGACCTAGCAGTGACATGGCCTTAAGGCACATTTGAGCAGAGCCTAGATAAGGATAGATACACTTCAACCTTTGTCTGACTATATTGTAGAGATTGCAATGCTTAAAAGCGGAAGCTTCACCAAAGTGGGTGTAGCAGGTCCATAGTAGCTCCCAATAATTAAGGTTTAGGGCATGTAAGCCTAAGGATCACTTGACCACAAACTCTAGACTCTGGGATTTCTGAATGACGAAAATCAAGCACACCAAATCGTTAGCTCTACCTATCCGCCCGTGTAACCGAACACTAAATCGATGACTCCCAACCAATTAAGGCTTAGGGCATCGGGCTTCAAAGGCTTTCGCTATACACCCCTCGGACCGTGCTCGGGTTTCAAGGCAAGGCTTCACGACTTTATTTTTCTTTTTATCCTTTTCTTTTTCTTTTTCTTTTTGCTTTTTCTTTTCTTTTCCTTTTTGGAAGACAACATTGGTCTTAGTATAGGTAACAAGCCTATCTAGGTTGCCAACATGCCTAAGTAGGCTATGCAAGCGAGTAAACAAATTCACGGCTTATTGGAGCAATACGGGTGCGGTGTGTGAATTAGCATAAAGGAGAAATTTTCAAGTTGAAGCGTGCGGAACTTCAGCGCGACCAAAGCGTATCAAGCATGGAATTTGTTTGAACATAAAGGTGACAAACAGGGATTCTATTGTCCAACAAAAGGCAATTCAATTGTCCAATTGAAGCAATTCAATTGTCCAATTGAAGCAATTCAATTGTCCAATTGAAGACAAAAACGATTACATATGGTAAAGGCACAAAACATGGTATGCAAAAATCTGTATATATATATAGATGAATAGCTTTTGATATAGCCAAAATGGCTAGTACATGCATACCAAAGCTAAACATACAAAAATATCACTGCCTACTATGGCTAATACATGAATCCTAATCAAAATTAGTAGGCAGTTGATAAAGCTAGTAACTATACAAAAATCATAAAGGAACTTTAACCACTCCGCTGCTTGTGGTGGTGGTGGGTCTGGCTTCTTCTTTGCAGCGAAACATCCCGAATAAGTTTGGCATTATGTAGTGGGCTCCTCTCTACGATCGGGAACACGAGGAAGGCCCAAGTGCGTCATGATGCGGCGAAATAGAGTGACAACTGGGCCGGCCTGCGATCTGGGGTGCTGTGTGGCTAACAGTGGCGGATGGCGTCCATCGCACCTGCGAGATCTCTCTGGGGCGGCGTGAACATGCTCGGTGAATGGTGCGGCGAATGGGATGGACCCCGGGTGTATGAGGCTGCGAGAGGCTGCTTGAGGATGTGGTGTGTGGAGGAGGAGATGGAGGGGACATCTGCGGAGCCGGACTCCTGCGTATCTCGGCTCGAGGGCGATATCGTCTTTGTGGGAGTCCTCAGCCACCTGATCCGGTACCTCCTCCTGGTCCTGCTGTCGGAGGTGGAAAGATACGGGTATGGTCATCACCCGCTCCACTGACAGAACCAGAGGGCATCTAACCCTCCTCTCAATCCTCGGCTCCTCTGGGAATCCCATATGCTCGAGAACCTGGCAGAGTAGTCTCGGCATCAGTAGTGGTATACTCTCTGCTCGTACTAGGCCCTTCCTATGGACCTTCTCCTCGAAATGCATCAAGGAGGTCATCGCGGCTCGAGAGGACTAAGCCCGGTGTCCCTGCGAGATCGGGTGAAACCTCCCCAGATGGCTCCCCCTCCATTGTACACTAATGCTACGGCGGGAATAGGCTGATGCAGGTCGTGGTGTCGACAACATGCGAGTGGGGTGCCTCCTGAGAAAAGTCTTTGGTCACATTTGTGGTGTCTGGCCCGGTGTCGAACCATCTCTCAGGTCGGGTGGAGCCCCGATCTCTATAACCCTCTACATTGGCGGCGGTATCACGCGAGGCTAGCCTCTTGGCTCTGTCGGACCTCACAGTACTCCGCGGCGATCATCAATAGAGAACTGAAGCTCACGCGGACCATCGGCTCCTCGAGATGTCAAGAATGATAGGACTGCAGCACCACTCGTGGGTAATAATGCTGCCTCGGAGTCATGAAGGCCAGTAGTGAATAATCTCCGATCGATCTCATGGGCTCCTAATGCGGGATCGACCCTCGTAGTGGGACATCGTGAGTGACTCTTGATGAAAGTCCACAGAATGTAGTGCGGTATTCCGGAATGGGGTGCCACTACAAACAAGCGGCCTCTGGTCCACAGGCGGGTGACAAAGCGAGGCGATATTCGCCTCCGCGGCGATATTATTTGGTGATGGGTGCAGTAGAGAGGAAGATGGCTTCGTCGGACACGATGTGGGCCCGCTTGGGCGGAGCCTCTAACTCTCCTCCCAAAGGTATAGGTGATGGGGCCAGGGGTCCGTCGTGTCTGATAACGACGAAATCACTGAGGGCTCTCAGTGCGCCTCGGGGCCGGTGATGATGCCAGGTAGGGGCCGGAGAGGCTGAGTGGGGCCTCTCGCTCAGTTATCTTGAATCGACCCCGTGAAGGCGGGACCCTTCAGTCTGAACCATCTTGAAATGTATTAAAATGCGGAAGGGCTCGACTCGAAAATCTGTTGAGGAACTCTGTATCTCTGACGAGGCTCATTGAGTGGCAGATCACTTTGAAACGGACGGGACGGACCCGGGGCTCCTTTGGCTCTGGCTTCAGCGCGACTGGAATGGCGAAAAATCTCGATGGGGACGAATGCGGGGGCGGGGTAAATAGGCGAACTCACAGGCGAGAGAGCGACAGTAAAGGCTCACTTGAAGGCTCAGTGAGGTGACTCGGGATGGGCGGCAACTCCGTGTGAATGATCGGGGCTCGGTCGTGGATGCAGCGAGAATTTGGTGCGGCGGCGGTGTTTCGGTAGAGCTCAGTCGGGAATCTCAGTCAGTGAGGCTGGAGATCTTGATTAGTGCTTAAAAAGTCTTTATTTTGAACCACATGTTAAGTGGTTTGAGTCTTTTTGCGTTAATCATGTCATTTATACCAATTGAGTGTTGAGTCTTCTTAGTAGCACTTATGCCATTTAAGAGTATTTTCTTGATTGTTGCGAGTTTTTGCGCACTGAAGGAGTTCAATCTAAATCTGAATGATGAATCATGAAAGATTGATCCCGATGTCGATCATCAGTCATAAAAATCAATGAGAAAATGAAAGCGAAAGTGAGAAAAATTAGTACGATTGAAGAGCAGGATGAAATACGTGGAGATCGACAAAACACAGATTTTCGCTAGAGTTGGCTTTAGCTAGGATTGCGAAAATTTCGCAACTATAGCGAAAATTCGCAACCTGCTTGAAATCTCTCCAATTTCGCTAGACCAGCATCAGTTCGTAGACCTTGTTCTTAGCGAAATTCATGATTCGCTACTCACATAAATTTAATAAACTAGCGAGAATTTAAATATGTAATTAGCAAGCTTTTAAGCGAAATTTTCTATTTCGCTATGCATGGTGATTACCTAGCGAATTCTTCTCTGCGAGAATTATTTGCCTTGTCATGTTTTGTATTTAATGCTAACCCAGGCTTCAAATTTGGTGTATTACTCTCTTGTCAGCACAACTTAGCCAAATTGTTAGGTTTTTTGGTATTTTCATGTATTGAGGTGGCCTATATAAACCCCTCTCTTTTTGTAATCAATATAGAATTTTGGGGGAAGCAAGAATTTGGGGGAGAAGAAATTTTGTAAGTTTTCATTTTTGTAAATAAAGTCTCGTATTTTTAATTAGGTTTTGCTTTTCTCTCTTCTCTCTCCTCTTTCTCTTACTTTCTTGGCTGCCAAACACCCTCTTGAGGACAACTCAAGAGATGTAGCTAAGCCTCCTTTCTTTGAAGGAAGGAAGCAGCTTGGTGGTGGGGCATATGCATGTTGTCTCTTGTATTAAAGCCCACGAATGCTTGTATTTATGGCCCTCATCTTCTCAAATTAGGGTTGAATAGCATTGAATGTGTTGGTTGGCCAATACTCTCCATGCTTGGAATACGGTGCATGCCTTGCTAGATGCAACGTGGTTCATTAGATGGTCTTTGAGCCTCTGAGATGATATTTAATGCTAGGGTTTCAAAGGCGAACGGGGCCGTAGATGCATGCTACGTGTTGACTCAAATAGGAGTTGATGATTCAGGTGAGGTTGCTAGTTAAACATAGATCCGGTTATGCCTTGGACATTATAAGTTTGCATGTCATAACGAGATAAACAAGACACTTGTTTGCCACCCCAACTTACCAAGTTAGTGGCTAAATCTTAAGTTATCTTTTTACACTTCACTTCGGTTTTACAATTTCTCAGTTTTCAAACTACTTCTTGTTTTTGAAGCAAATCAAAAATTCAAATAAGAAAGCCTTACCTTAAATGCGCTTATGCAAATCATTTTAGGATGAAAACCCATCCCACAGTGTTCGGCCACACAGACCATATCTTTGCATTAGCTTGACTCGGCGAGTAGTAGAAACAGGTGTATATAAATTTTGTTGATTTTAGCTACGACCCTCTTTGTGCAGAATCGGATGCAACGAGGCAGATGTGGGCTATGGCGCGGGGGCAGAAGCTACCTTGCCTTTCAGATCAATAGTTTCAAACTGATGTGATGGCAATGATGTGGGTATTTGCAGGAGACTCGAGGCTTGTTGGGAGGAGAATGTGAAGTGGCAAAAATGGACAAACCCCTCCCAGGTTTAAATAGGCGGTTGCGATGGCAGAAGGTCTCCTACACCGGTTTAAGTATTTTTAGCAATTTGGCTAAGCAGGTATTCCACACATATCGAAATTTCGATGATTAAATATTGATATTATAAGAAATAAAAATTATTATATAAAAAAATTATTATATATAAAACTATAATTAAAATTGAATTCAAAATATATAAATGTATTAAACTTATGAGACACAAAAAGAAAAAGCACTAATTTAGGAAACTTTCGAAAAATGGTAAGAAATTATAATTAATAAATTAAGACCAAGCAAAAAAATTGTGGGCGCAGATTCGGTTTTTTGGGAACAGAACAGTTCATTTCAAAAATTTTTCAAAGGGGTCGAGGAGAATGATCTCCTGACCCCACGATATTCAGGTTGATTCCATTGTGTTAGATTGTCGGTGTTAGTGGTCTCTTGATAAGTACCCCAGATGATCAATTGGCATGCGAGTTGGTGTTGATGGACAAAAAAATCTCTTCATCTCCTTGGCTGACTATTCCATGTGGTTCCTGGGCACTTTGTTTTCCTGCACACTGACCATTTGAAACAACTTCATCAATGATTTTCATGTTCTATGACTTTTTGCTTGTTGTTCGGATGAAGATGTTTAACTCCATGGTGTGTTACCGAAGGTAAGTTGCATGACTCCATTAAGGTAATTGACGATTGCATTGGTGTGACCGAAATGGTCTTCCTAAAATGATTGGTACATGATTGGGTTCATCGCGATTGGCTCGGTGTTAAGCACCACAGTCACGGATAGTGATTTATATATTTTCTGGGCATCTCCAACTATCCTTAGGAGTTTTCAGCGATCTGTAGGCCAATGATGGTGTGATGTTGAGCAGGTTTAAGTTCACCTAAACCTAGCGCTTGTCTGAATACGACATTAGATTCACTACGGCTCCATCAGCTTGATGACTTGTCTATGATTCCCATACAAATATTATTTGAAAATTGGAATACGGATCCTTGTATTTGACTGGATTCTTACTTTGGATTATGGCACTGACTTGTTCAGTAAGAAATGCCTTTTCTGATGCCTGTCCCTTCTTGATTGTGCAAGATCTTTCCAAAAAAATTTTATAAATGAGGTTGTTTGATATCATCAGAGGGTATGTTAACCTTAAGCACTTGGACCTCTAAATGCACGCTTCTTGAGATGCCTTCTTCTTTTCAGTCTTGTGGAAATGGAGGTGGTATGCGGTATTTATTGGAATCCTCCTTTAGGAGAATATGCTCAGCTATGATTCTTATCCTTGCATGGATTCTTCAACGAGGTTTTGGCATGAGGCGTCTGACCTCTTTTCGGCTACCGAGTTAATTATAGCCTTAACCTCATCCATTCTGGTGTTGGATGACCACGACCTCATGGATTCCCTTAGGATTTGGAAGTGTTTGAGAGGGAAACCTCCCTCTTTCTTGTACCTCGACAACTTGTTGATTTTTGGTGATTGAATGCTGTAGGTTGTCGATTTTTTTGTTGGAGTGCTCTGGCCATCCTATTCTCTTATTGATGTACTTTCACAGTATCAATCCTTTGTGCCGAGTTGCACATTGATTCCTTTGCTCTTCCACAGTTGCCTACCACCTTACTCCAAATTTAATATATGACCTTCCTTGGAGAAGAGGATGGTGGCTGTTGTGGTTGTGAGGGCGAACTAAGCGGGGTTTGGCCCACAGAGATGCATGCGCGAGAGGGTTGGGTCTCCCATGAGTTAGGTGATTCCTCCAGGTGGAATTGTAGAGTAATGCCATATGGAGCGACAGGTTGTGGTGGCTTGTATTGACATACAATATTTGCACATTCTAACATCAAATCCTTCACTGTGGGGGCCATTGGATACTGTTCTTCTGGGTGGGTAGTGGATTGGAAATTGGTGCAGGGATTGGCCTGTGCAGTGTTTTCAGTCACTGCATGCACTTCATGGAGCCTTTTTCCTTCAAGCTCCTCCACTTTCCTAGCTAAGGTTGAAATCCTAGCTTTCATTTCTATATCTTGCGGAGTGTATAAATCCTCCCCCAGGGTTAATTTGGAGGCCTCATTGTTTCCATTTCACAGGGTTTGGCTCATCCCTGACCCTTGAAGTTTCAGCGTGATTAAAAATCCCTTGGCTTCGATCGGATGCTTACTCGAAAAGATCTCCTCCACACATGGTTTCAAAATTTGCCTCATGCGGGAGACATACCACCATAGAAGTGGTTGCAGCATCCATGTATCGAACCACGTGATGTGGGCGCTTACAGTGGTCTCCATAAATCTCTCCCGACTGCTTGATAAAACCTCTCACCATCACATTTGCAAAGGTATAAATTTGTCTCTTCAAATTGTTGGTCTTATGAGCAGAACTTCGCCGGGAGTGCTGCGGCTCGGCCCGATTTCTTATGGTTAGGCCTGGATTGAGTTTAGCCCAGATCTTGGCCTTGTCGCTAGGGTCGGTGGAAATGCTTTTTAGCCTCAGCAAATCCATGTCCATCATACTATAAAGGTGAGTGCAAACCTCCTCAAAATCCTAATATGAGTGTGGATTTTCATTTTCCATACCATGATATGTGGGGAGTAGGGGTACCAAATATGGCCTCCTTGCTACATCTTGACGAGGAGGAATGATACGAGATGGGGCTTGGTAACTCTGGGAGGGTGGATGTGAGTCCCTCTGTGGTTCTATAGGCTGTTGGTTCATTGGGGTTCAGGCGACTACTGTTCTTCGGGTAGTGGATCCGTGGTATCGGTGTGGCCTGTGACTTCATGGCTTGGAGCCGGGTTGTGTGTGATTCTATCTGCAGTCTTCTGAAGTTCCTGCAATCAGTACTGCATACACATTTGTTACCCAGCGAGACACAGCCAAAGAGCACAAACCAGCTTGAAAAGGTTCGTGGTAACAAAAAATAATGAATGAGCTTAACAGTCACGGTCAACTGCAAAAGTGATAGCGCCGGTTCACACCAGCGGGTTACAAAAGAGTTAAAATTACCTTAAGCTTGTGATGTTGATCACAGTACATAACTTATCATTAGTAGTTTAGCACCATCTGACAGCATTGTTTGATTGTTACCCTGATAGGCTGAGCTAAAATCAACAAAATTTATATACACTAAGTTCCCTACTACTGCGTAGTCAAACTCTTTGCAGTATAGTAGTCTAGAATTAGTACGGGGATGGGTTTCATCCTAAAAATGATTTGCATAGTGCGCGAAAGGTAAGGCTTTCTATTTGGACTTTTTGGATTTTTTGTTTCAAAAAACGATTGTGATGAGTTTGAAAATTTAACAAGCGTAAGACTGAAAATGAAGTGTGAAAAGTTAGCTTTGAAGATTTAGGTCACTAACTTGGTAACTAGAGGCGAGCCAGTGTCTCGGGTTTTATCTCGCGTTATGACAAGCGACATAGTCGAGCCACAACCCAGGATCTATGTTTAGCTAGCAAACCTCACCACAAATCAACTCTATTTGGTCGACACGGATAACATCATCTATGGCCTTTTACGGTTGAAACCCTAACATTAAATATCATCTCGGAGGCTCGTAGGAGCCGTCTAATGAACCCGGTGCATCTAGCGTAAGTATGCCTTGTAATCGCAAATATGGTAAGTATTGACCCAGGTAATAACATTAATCTTTGTTGACCATATTTTGAAGATAAGGTCATAACACAATTACCTATAGCTTTTAATACAAGAAACTAGCCTCTGCCCCACCACCAAGCAACTTCCTTCTCTTCCAAAGAAAGAGGCTTGCGAGCATCTCTTGAGTTGTCATCCTTAAGGGTGTTTGGCAGCTTGAAAAATAAGGAAAGAAGGGAGAAGAGAAAAGAAAAACCACAACTAAAGCTACTGAGACAAAAATAAAAACTTACCAAAAATTTCTTCTTCAATTTTTTCCTCCCTTTTTTGTTCCTTTGGGTTACAAAATGGAGAGCTATAGGCCACCAGTATGTAAATACCACAAAAAGCCTAACAATTTGGCTAATTTTAGGAATGAGAAGTAATACACCAAAAAATTGAAGTCGGTTGCATTAATTACAAAAACATGACAAGGCAGTAAATTTCGCTAAGAGCGAAACGATTTCGCTAGGCGTGAAAATTTAAATACAGCTAAGCGAAATCACTTGAATAGTGAAATAAGGGAAATTTCGTGGCGAGTGGTGATTTAAGCAAGCTATGAAACTCGCTAATACTTGAAATTTATGTGACAAAATGCAAAATTTAAGCTAGGAGCAGTGCCTAGCGAAAATTAACTAATTTGCTAGATTGCGAAATTTTTAAGCTAAGGTTGCGAAATTTTCGCAATCCAATGAAATTACGCAATCTTAAGCAATCTAAGTTCTTGATTCATGTTGCCTTGCTTCTGTCCTCCTCTTTGCATCGATTTCCATCACTTTGCCTTCATTCTTTCTTTGGTTTTGAATTACGTTTGATGGTACGACAATTGAGTTCAATCTTCACGATTCATCATATGTACCGATATTGAACTCCCCAGTACGTGAAACACTGCAAAACAACCAAAAATAACCTCTAAAAACGGCATAAGTGATACTAAGAAGACTTGAACACTTCAATTGGTATAAATGACATGATTCGTGCGCAAAAAGCACTCAAAACCTATCTAATATAGGGTTCAAAATAGCACTTTTTGGGTACTAATCAGTTGTCGGGGATTGAAAAGATTAAATAGATCAATATTCTAATAGACATTTTATAAAATAAAAGAACAAAAAACAACTTTACAAGAAGTGGCTATACCAACCACTGATCTTTAACAAGCCATTTTGAAAATAATTTTTTAGTTCTACTAATCCTATTAATCTGAGTGTGTTTCAATTTCAGGAAATCCTTTAATGCACAGGAAACATGATTCGATTTGTTGCCGGCGGTATTTAGTGGAAAGAACACTGAGCTTAGAAAGACTAAAAGGAGTGAGACGGCTATGGAGATGAGAGACATGACTAGACGAGAGGAGCGAGGGCCGGTAGAGGCTGCTATTCTTGACACAATGGAGGATTTACGGGGCTTATCGTTCGGGAAGAATATTATGATCGAACTGACTACCAGGTGGATACGAAATAACTGAACTAAAGCCGGCTTGATAGCAGTGGTGCATGAGCATCAATTCAGCCTGCGAAGACCCAGGAGACACTTGGGTAGATTTCTCAGGATGGCAAATGCAATGAAGCTGAATGGTGTGAGGCCAGAGGTGATAAAGCTGCATCTCTTCCCATTTTCCTTAAGAGATATAGCAGCCACATGGTATGAGTCATTACCATATGGTTCAGTTGATACTTGGGAAGGGCTGGTGGAAGCATACTTAGGCAAGTTCTTTCCCCCATCTCTCACCTCGGAGAGAAGAAGAGAGATAATAAGTGTTCCAATGAGGGAAGATGAGAACTGTATATAGCTTGGGA
This sequence comes from Tetrastigma voinierianum, assembly GCA_016808115.1. Classification (NCBI taxonomy): domain Eukaryota; kingdom Viridiplantae; phylum Streptophyta; class Magnoliopsida; order Vitales; family Vitaceae; genus Tetrastigma; species Tetrastigma voinierianum. The sequence continues at coordinate 543,580 of JAEQBH010001468.1, read as the reverse complement.
GGGTCGAGGTTGTTGAAGGGGTGCCTATGCATGGAATTGATTTAAAAACCCGGATGGATATAGTGTATCATGCCTTAAATGACCTCTAAAGGCATCATTGATGCTTCGTCTTTGTGGAGCATTGATTAGTGCCCAAGTATATTTTGAACCACACTATTTTTAATAGGTTTTTGGCGCTTTTTGTGTACTAGTGTTATAATTAACCCGATTGACATGTTAGGGTCCTTATTGCACTTTTGATTGCATTCGAAAGAACATTTTGTAGTTTTTGCGGGGTGGAAAGCAAATTATCGTGTCAATCCAACCATAACCAAAGTCGGGTTGATTTCCATCAATTTCATGGTTTTCTATCGATTTCGACAAGTAGGAATGAGAAGAATATCAAAGTTTGAAGAAATGGAATAGTGCGATTGGGAATAGTAGCGCGAGGAAACTGATAGACGATGGCGGGGAGCCGTGCGAATTCATTACATTGGATAATTCGCTATGATGGCAATTTTAAGCTATCATAAGCGAATTAGCTATCATTACCAAAAATATTGTGCATAAGCGAAAATTTCAATTTTTATTTATGCACACGTGACCCCAACCATGATAGCCGAATTTTCGCTATCATAAGAGAACCCCAAATACGATAGCGAAAATCGCGTGCGTAGGAACATTGTATGCTCCACGTTTTTTGTGTTTAAACTGACTCCGTTTGGTTTTTCTCCTTTCTACCCTCTTTGTAATTTGTTGTTTCATATTGTTTGTAATTTCTCTTGCTACGCACACTATATAAGGCCCAGAGTCGAGGTTTGTAAACATCAATCAACATCCTGATAAATTTTGGAAGCTTTCGGCTCCGTTTTCCCTTCTTCTGCGCTTCATTTTCTTTCCTTTCTTTCCATTTTCTCGGCACGAAACACTCCTCGAGGATATGACTCGGAGGATGCTTGGCTGAACCTCTTCACTCCTTGAAGAGGGCTGATGGCTAGGATTTGAGATGGCGACGGTCCTCGTTTTTAACGTAATGCATTTATGGGTATTTATGTTCTATTTCTCACCTTAGGTTAAAATATCCTAGGCACACCCACTCACTAACGCGTGTTAGCAAGCTTTTGGTTGCGGTGGATGCTTATCGCTAGATCCCACAATTTATCCGGAATTAGTTGTTTCCTATTAGTTGCTGCGAGGGTAGGTTTTGAGATATGATATCCTTTGTTAGGAATATTTTGCAGGTTAAATGCTATGTTTTCAAAAGGGAAAATCATAAGAGATTACAGGTTTTAAACCTAAATGAAGATCAGGTTCGAGAGGGAAATGATTATATGTCATGCTCCCAATGCGAGGAAAAGACCGAGACATGTTAGTTGCCTTAAACCTAAACCGAGTGGTCAGAAACTTCAAGGGGTTTCTATTTTACATTTTTTCTTATTTTATTTTCAGCACATGAACAACTGATCCTGTTTTTACCCGAACCCCAAATCGAAATTTAATTCCACGATTTTGACTTCACTGAATCATTTAATGCGAAGAAAACTCGTACGTGTTCGACCACTGGGCATTATCTTTGTAGTAGTTTTACTACGGCAGTAGGAGGAATTTAGGATAAAAATTTTGTTGATTTTGGATCACCCTACTATGGCACAAATCAAATGGCGTAGATTCTTGAGGATGGTGTGCCTTAGTGCAGTGAAGTGTGAAACACTTGTGATCCTCATCACAGAAATGCGGTGGATGCTTTTTATATTTCTTGTCATTTTCTTTTAGTTTCATATAAAAAAAAAAAAAAGTTGCTGCAGGATTGCATGTTCCAGTGGGCTTGAACTAGAATCAAATGGAACACCTAAGGGGAGAACAGTATGGTGAGTACCCTTTGGAGAGTAACCCTAGAGCATACATGTGATGAGGGGTATAGAAACCCCCAGCGTGGCAAATCGACAACCCTTGGGGGAGAAATCCAAGCCTAAATAGGTGCATGAGGGACTATAGAGACCAATGGATGAGTGCACGAATCTATAGTGTTCCCTCAATTATGCACCTCACAGTTTCTCCACATTTTACCTCGCTCCTCGGCCCTTAAACCACAGCGGTTAATTTATCAGTTGAAGCGGCTTAATGCGAACTTGAAAACTAGTGGATAATTTCAAAAGAGGAGCAAAAGGGTAGTGAATGTCCCAGTAATCGAAATTGAACGATGAAAACTCCTTTGAACAAAGAATTTGATGTGTTCGAGCAAAATTGATCGGGAATTTGACATCCTATGACCATCCATTTCACATCGAGAGGAGAATATGGAGGAAGAGTGCTTATTTGAAACAATTTTAGGTGAAGCGGGCTCGGCTAACGACCTCGGGAGAATTGAAAGTGGAATGTTGAAGCTCTTGAGGAGCTGCGGGAAGCCCCGGAGATCAAGTGTTGCTTTTGGCCATGGAAAAAGAAGAAGAAATATTGCCTTGTTGTTGAGGAGGGCGTGGAATAGAGCTTGAGGGAAAGAACCCTGAACACCCTTGACCAATTCCCGTGAAGCTGAATCCTAGTGCCCTTTGCCCGAGCCACCAAATGCTCCTTTGCCGTTAGCCTCCAGTGACCAAGTGTGTACATTTTGCCACACCAACGACCTGATCCACACCCCGAAAACACCTGCCCACAGGCCACGTCGTTGATTGCCTTTGCGTCTATAAAAATTCAGAAATTAGTGGCCTTTGTACAAGCCTTTGCCACTACATCAAAACGATGTAGCAGTACACACATTGCATGGCACGGTGGATGGTTCGGGTCTTAGGTTGATTTAGACACGAACCTCGGCATTTCTAAGCTACCCCCACAGCTTTTTGTTTATTTTCTTGTTTTGTTTTATTTTATCTATTTTATTTTGATTTATTAATTTTTTCTTCTTATATTTTTTTCTAATTTTTAGTTAATTCTTGTTTTAGATTAATTTTTACTTTTAACACTGCTTAATTTTTCTTGTATTAATTTTTGCGGTTGTGTGATTTTGACTGGATTGAAGAAATGGGAGCGATAGGAGGAAAAATTTCGCGACCATGCGAAATTTTGCAAGGCGTGAAGTGGAAGGATTGAAATTTTGCTACATAGCGAGGAATTTCGCTGTGTAGCGAAAGTAATCCCCCACGATGAACACGAGCAATTAGCAGTGCAAAAAAAAAAAACGTTTGTTTTTATTTTATTATTATAAAAAAATTTATTTTTCTTTTTAATTTTTTAAAAAATTTGTCTTTATAAAAAAAACAAAAAAATTGTTTTTATATTATTTTTTATTATTAATTATTATTTTATTTTATTTTATTTTATTTATTAAAAAAAAAAAATCTATTCATAGCGAAATTTCGCTATAAAATAGCGAAATTTTCGTTATTGTTGCGAAAATCCCCACTGTTTTGCATATAGATTTTGTTTCGCTCATAACTTTTTCATCCGAACTCCGTTTTAGACATTTTTGGTACCGTTGGAAAGATTAGAGAGTGTAGAATCCAAATATGGCTAGAAAGAATACTTTTGAAATTGTTATGAAGGTGTAATTGTAAATACTCCAACTGAGTTTTTTCTCTCTTTCTTCTCTTGTTCATTTGACCCAAACGGAGTGAATAAGGTGTCGATGGAAAGCTTGTGAAGTCTTCCATCAGAAACGATCATCTCATCAAGGAACACTTCCTTCCTAACTTTCAATCAGGAGCCTATTTGGGACACTAAGATGTTTGGGTTGGGGGGGAGAAGTTAGCGAAGGAAGTGACTTTGTTATGATTTTGTTACTATTTTGAGCAAGCCCATTTGTTTTGTTCGGTGAAGCTGTTGGGTTCCCTTCTATAAAGAGCTATTATCTTATCTGACTTACTTTTTCAAAATTTGGACATTTTGCAACAAAATTTTTGTGTTGATACTTTGTATGGTTGAAAAATTGAAACTGTCCAATTCTATCGATGTTAGATTGGTTCCATGCTGGCTAGTGGATAATAAGTTAGAACTCTTTTGATTTTGACCTTTCTTCCACCTTTAGTAACCACACACAGGAGCACATTATGTTTCAATGATAGAATTTGAAAAATGGCAACCTCTAAGCCTTGCGATAATCTATCTAGTGTTGACTACCTTTAATAGGTTAAGGACCCTTTTGTGGAAAGAGGCGTCGTCTTCGAAAAAAAAAGAAAATAAAAAGAAAGAAAAAGAAAAAGAAGGAAAAGTGCAATGCTTTATGAAACAGAGCAGTCCAAGGGGTATATAGTGAAAGCCTTTAAAACTAGGTGCCACTGAAGCCTTCCGGTTGGGATCGTGGACTTGAGTGTTCGCTACACGGGTGGATGGGTGGAGTTTAGCAAGTTGTAGGTGATGGGTTTGATCATTAGTCAGAAGTGAAACCTTTAGAGTTTATTGGTCACAGATCCTCATGGCTTGATGCCCTAAACCTTCATTGGTTGGGAGTCATCGGTTAATCCCCGTTACACGGACTTTGGTGAAGTCGAACCCTCAGCATTGCACCCTACAACACAAAAAGAGTTGTGGAATAAGAGTGGGTCCTGATCTATTTAGGTTGGTTAGCATGCTAGTTTGTGGTCGTAGCTAGGTTGAGAGAGTGCGGTTTAGCGAGTTTGTGTTGAGGCGATCAAACAAACACTTAGATTTTGGTGGAAGTTTACGGTTGTTTCACGAGGAGGCTCTTTTAATACTCGAATTTTGTATGGCATTCATTCTCTCATGATAATTATTGGACAAGGCTTTGATGATTTTACTTAGGGTTAGGCATTACTCATTCCGACCTTTTTGAAATACTTATTTTTATGAGCGTTATTTTGTTATAGTTTTTATATGTTTTTATTATTTTCTTCTTTGCATTGCTAAGGGACTATGATGTGTGAGTTAAGAGGTGTGATTAGTGCCCAAAGTGCTATTTGAGCCACTATTTTTTAATAGGTTTTGGCGCTTTTTGTGTACTAATTGTTATAATTAATCGATGACATGTTCGGGACCTGTTGCACTTCGATTGCATTCGGTGTTTGTAGTTTTTGCGGGAATTGAAGCCAAATTATCGTGTCAATCAATCATAACCAAAAGTGGTTTATTTCCATCAAATTCATATGGTTTCTATCAATTTCAGCAAAAATGGGGAATGAAGAATATCAAAGGCATAAGAAATGGAATAGTGCGTGGAAAGCGATAGACGATGCGAGAACGGTCACGAGTCGCTACGCTGGATAATTTCGCTATGATAGCGAAATTTCGCTATCATAGCGAAAAGTACTATGCATAGTGAAAATTTCAATTTTCTCTATGCTTGTATTTTTAAACTATGATATAATTTATATCATGCGAATTTCACTATGATAGCGAAAATCCATTACATATGAGGTATGCACTTTGTTTTTGTGTTTTAAACGACTCCTAGATTTTGGTTTTCTCCTTTCTACCCTCCTTTGTAATTTTGTTGTTTCATATTGTTTTGTAATTTCTCTCTTTGCTACTGCACTATATAAGCTAGAGTCAAGGTTTGTAAACATCAATGAAACATCGAAATAAATTTTGGGAAACTTTCGGCTCTAGTTTTCATTCTTCTCTGCTTCATTTTCTTTCCCTTTCTTTTCCATTTTCTCGGCTGCCAAACACTCCTATGAGGATGACAGCTCAGAGGATGCTTGGCTAAACCTCTTCCTCATTGAAGAGGGAGGGCTGGCTAGGATTTGAGGTAAGCGACGGTCCTGCGTTTTAACGCAGCATTTATGGGTATTTATGTTCTATTTCCACAACAGGTTAAAATCTTCTAGGCACCTCACTAGTGTATTTAGCAAGATTTTTGGTTACGATGGATGCTTATCACTAGATCACGTTATCGGTTAGTTGTTTCCTGTGATTCGCTGGGGTAGGTTTTGAGATATGATCACTTTGTTAGGAATATTTTTGCCCGGGTTAAATGCTATGTTTGAGGAAAATCATAAGTGCAGGTTTTAAACCTAAATGAAGATCCGGTTCGGGAAATGATTATATGTCATGCTCCCCCGATGCGGAAAAGGCAGAGGACATGTTGGTTGCCTTAAAACCACAAGCCGGGTGGTCTAGAAACTAGGGGTTACATTTTACATTTTTCTTATTTTATTTTCAGCCTTTGAACAGCGATCCTGTTTTTGCAGACCCCAAAATCAAATTTAAATTACAGTTTGACTTCACTCAAATCATTTGTCTGAAAAACCCATCCTGTAATGACCACTAGATCGCTATACTGTAGTAGTTTTACTACGGTAGTAGGAGGAATTTAGGATACAAATTTTGTTGATTTCGGATCACCCTACTGTGGCACGAATCAAGCATTCAAAAGAAAAAGTACTGAAGAAGCTAGGGATCTGATAGAAGACCTAGCCAAGTGCAATATGAAAGCTCATCTGAGTTTTCAAGGGAGTAGCAGTAAGAGGAAAAGGGTCATGGAGCTGAGTAAAATGACAGCAATGGAGGCAAAGTTAGATGCCATCATGCACAGGATGGATAAACAGGAAAAAAAAATGCACACTGCTCATGAGATAGGAGCAATGGAAAGAGAAGCAATGAGAAGAAGTGATGAAATACCAAAAGAAGAGGACGTTTATGAGGTTGAGGAGGCTAAGTACATGAATGAACCAAGAAATTACCATTTCAAGCCAAATCAACACACTTGACACCTGCAGTCCAACAACGAGGAACCGTGAAATTTCCTTATGGTGGAGGGGCATTCTGAGCCCAGGCATGGGCCGAAATCCTCAGCGGAGAGATATATCGGCCCAGCCACGGGGATCAGCCCGGCGGCATGAGGGGTGAAGCGGAATGACTATCAGGTTCATAGGAGGACTCGGCCGTTTGAAGGAACAAATGCTACGGTTCATGGGGGATAGCAGAGGCTTAGCTTCCGTGAGCAGCTGGCATCGACTGACTTTCAAATCAGATACTCAGTATTTCGAGGAAGAATGTCTGAGTGCCTTATTGAAGAACTTGGAGACACAAGTAGGGCGAGTTGGCCACTAAATATGTAAAATCGAGCAAGGGTACATTCCTAGTGACACTCGAGGTGAAGGATTACATGGAAATTAGTTAAGAAGTGGAAAGAAGTGGGCCTTGACGAGCGAAAGAAGGAAGAGAGGCGATGTAGAACAAGAAGAAAGCTGGAAAGCAAAAGAGAGAGAGAGCACGCACGAAAGAATCTACGAGCGAAAGAAGATGTCTGGTAGACGGCAGAGGAAGTAGTGGCGAAGCGAGAAGGATAAAATACCGGCTTATACACCTCGATTGCCATTTCACTAGAGGCTTCGGAAAGCAAAAAGGAAGAGCGGAGTTTCCTAGAGATTCTTGGACATCTTGAAGATAGAGATCAATATCCATTTGCGAGAGGTAAATGAGCAAATTTAACTATCACCAAAGTGCAGAGGAGATGCGAGCAAGAAAAGGAAAATAGCCAGGAAGGAATAGTAGACTTATTTCTTGCACACGGTCTGGAGTTATCAGTAGCTCAGTAAAATGAAAAGACCGACGGTTCCGTTCCACATATAGGAAATATGAATTCAAGAAAACCTTGTGTGATTACAGTTGCTATTATAAGTTTGATACCTCTATTAGTGGTGCGAAAAGTGAGTTTGGGGGAACTTACTGGCGAAAATGATCACATTGCGAATGGCTGACGGATCGATGGCCTGTGGCCAGGTGTTCTTGTCAAGGTGGGAAAATTCATCTTCCCTGTGGATTTTTTCATTATGAAGATGGAGGAAGACACCCAAGTTCCTTTTCTGCTAGGAATACCTTTCTTAGCAACTAGAGCAGCCTTGATAGATGTGCAAAAAGGTGAATTGACACTAAGGGTAGGGAATGAAGTAGTGCACTTTAATCTTAATAAGAGTTTGGAACATCCTGATGTAGATGCAAAGAATTGTATGGCTGTAGAAAAAAATAGTCTTCTCAGTGTTGAATTGAATTCTGACTGTATTCTTCAACATTACATCGATAAGTGAGATGAATTTGATGTCTTGAGAGTATTGATTGTGAAATATTGCCTCCCAGTATATATAACAAAGAAACAATCAAGATGATGTATGCAGCCAGGGACAGAAAACTACTGAGCAGGAAACTAGTGCAAAAGGGTTAATATTGAAAGAATTGCCTAGTCATTGGAAATATGCTTTCTTAAGAAGCTAGGAAAAGAAAAACCCTGATTATCATATCGGTACGTGTTGAATCGAAGAGCGAAGTTGTTGGAAATTTTGATGAAGTGCAAAGGCTATTGCTGGTCGGTGAGGATGAAGTATCAGTCCATCCATTTGCATGCACAAAATATTGCTGAATGATGATGCAAAAACTTCTATCGAGCATCAAAGGAGGCTGAACCCTGTGTGTAACACCCCAAACATTTTTTTTTTTTATGGAATTTAAGTTTTAGGTGTTTTAAGGTCCATCATGAATTTATAATAATTTTTAGGAATTTTTTTATCGGAAGTGAAAAGCGTTATGAAAATAATAATGATTCATTCAAATAGTAATTAATTAATTACCTTAATGAAAAGGCGTTATGAAAATAATAATGGTAATTCAAATAGTAATTAATTATTACCTTAATGAAAACGTTATGAAAATAATAATGGTAATTCAATTGGTAATTAATTAGTGTTTAATGAAAAGAAGGGTAAAAAGGTAATTTTCTAATAGATACCTAGTATAAGAATTGGAATAAGAGAAATCCTTTCTATTCTACTTTGGAGTTTCTCTCGAATTTGGTAGAATTTCAGAGGACGTACGGCTTTCGGATCTTAGGGTTTGAAGAATTAAATTTCTCTAGGAGAAATATTTCATTGAGGGACGGGAGCGAGCATGCGCCAGTCTTAAGCGAAGTTGGGAAGGCTCACACGTTCGGTGAATGGCTGGTTGAGCACAATAGGACTAATAGGGAGGTGAGTAAATTTATATCATCATTACTTGCGCCTTCGAAGTAATATAGCGGTGTTTTCATTGTTTGACTTGATGTAGTAATTATTTATGATTAAGACCCTTATTCTTGAGCACTCATTGAATTGAATTTGTCATATGCCCTGAAGTCACGTGTCACGATGAATATTCATCTTTGACGCGATCCCAGCTAACTATTATTGTATTTGGTGTTATCTCTTGTTGCATCTTTGATCGGTCGCTATAACTATGTCGTTAATGTCATTTGATGGTATGAATCACGGAAATCTAAGCGATGGGGAGAGTCATCGGGCTATGTGCACATGGTACCCTCTAGTGCGCGGGCAAAGCGGTGCCTTCTAGAAGTGGTAAAACTCTAAGGCGTGAGGCTTAGGCTCGTTTACGGATCTTTGGTTGGAATATGCGGATTCGGTATAAAGTTAAAAGGAATGTACGGATTCAGTATACGATTAAAGGAATATGCAGTTCTGAATGGTAAACTATATTTACGTGTTTCCAAACCTCTAAATCTCGGTTGATATTGTTGTTCATATTGCTGTTATTTGTTGCATAACCTATGAGCGGTGATTTATTGTTTGAAAGCGCTAACCATGTAATGGTGGCCTTGAGTACCTAGCCTCACAAGTATGGTGATATATCTTTACTCACAGAGTTATCTCACCCCCGTTGTTTTCCTCCTTTTCAGGGTAGACAGAGAAAGGAGAATCCAGGCATTTCTTGACCACTTGGATTCTATTTGAAACATATAATGGATTATTATTTTGTTTATTTGGTGAATGAGAGTCTAAGTTTCCAGAAGGCTCCATGGTGAATTAACTTGGTTATTGGGTTAATTATTTGGTTAAATTGATAAATTTTGAATAGTTGAGTTGGATAAATTTTGCTTTTGATGAAACCTTATTGATATTTTTGATGAGACCGTTGAGGTTGTTTTTGTTAGTGGATGACCACGGAGGTCTATTTGTTATGTTATTTGAGATAATATCATGATATGAGATTTTGGGTTAATTATTAGTAGATTTTAGATTGATATTGTGAATAACATGATTTGTCATTTGTTATAGAAACGAATAGGTCTTCTTGAGATTTTAGGTAGAAATTGTGGGACTTAGGCGCTCTGCGGGTTTTGGTGGCGCCCAAGCCTACCCGTTCCACAGCGGAGTCACGGCTGCAAAAGTGGGATGTGTGTTGTGATGAAGTTGTCGAAAGAAGTTTGAAATGGTTGAATGCGGGTTTATATATGCTATATAAGATAGTTCTTGGAGTGAGCCCGGTACATGTGGTTCCTAGAATGGTGGATTTCTTGTGTTCGAAATGAAAAGATGAACCCCAGTTCTAAAAGCGTGACGAGGATGGAGGTGTGTATTATTTCTGAGAAAACTAAATACTACAACAAGAAAGGATCATTTTCCCTTGCCTTTCATTGATCAAATGCTGGATAGGTTGGCAGGACACCCTCACTTTTGTTTTCTTGATGGATACTCTGGATATAACCAAATTGCCATTGCACGAGGATCAGGAGAAAACCACCTTTACATGCCCATTTGGTATACGCACTAGAAGAATGCCATTTGGTTTTGTGTAATGCTCACTGGTACCTTCAAAGATGTATGATGTCTATATTTTCTGATTTAGCATGAAGTTATGGAATTTCATGGATGATTTCCGATTAATATGGATCGATTTTAAGCGAGTGCTGCGTAACTTTGGGACATTACTTGAGGTGTAAGGACAGAATCCAGCTGCGAATTGGGAAAAATGCCATTTATGGTTATAGAGAGAGGTGTCCTGGGCACGTGGATTTCTGGCCCGAGTAGAAGTAGACCAAGCAAAAGTTTCAATTATAAGAAATCTGATGCCCCCCACTATAGTCAGGGGAATTAGAAGTTTCTTAGGACATGTTGGAATTTACAGAAGATTTATCAAAGATTTCTCAAAAATTGCTAGACCACTATGCAGATTGCTGGAAAAAGATACTAAGTTCCATTTTGATGAATCCTGCCAGAATTCTTTTGAAGAAATCAAATCCAGACTAGCGGAAGCTCCTATCATGGAAAAACCAGATTGGAATAAAGAATTTGAAATCATGTGTGATGCCAGTGATTTGCAATGGGAATTTGTATTGGGACCAGCTAAAAATTATTCCAAGGCCATATACTATACGTGAAACCCAACTAATCGAAAGCTCAAAGAAAAATTACTCTACCTGCGAAAAGAACTGGAAATAGTATTTGCATGTGAAAGAATTTAGGCCGTACATTTGGGGTCCGTGTTATTATACGTTGATCATGAAACAAAGCGATTAAATATCTAATGGCAAAGAAAGCCAAAGCCGAATTAGTCAGTGGGTATTGTTATTCACGGGAATTTGATTTAGAAATTAAAGACAAAAGGGTTGTGACAATGTGATGGTGATCACTTGTCAGAGTGGAAGAAACCTGTTTGTATAAGAAGAAGAAATAGAAATAACGAAAACTTTCGGATGAGCAATTATTCGGTGTCACTCCGATCAACGAGTGGTATCTTGATATTGTGAACTATTAGCTTGTGAAATTATGCCACGAGAATTCAGCTACCAGGATAAAATAGCTAAGTTAATGACGGGTACTGCATGCGGGATGACCATTTCTTGTTTAAAAGAGGAGCGTCTGATCATAAGAAGATGTGTACCGAGAAGGTGACGGCAGATTTACAAAGTGTGTGAATCACCATATGGAGGGCATTTCACGAGGAGACAAAACAACCCGCAAAATTCTCGGTCGAGTTTTATTGGCCTACTAGTATTTTAGGACTGTTTTGAATGGGTGGTTATGTGATCAATGCACGAAAGAATGGGAAAATATCGTGAGAAGGCATGAAATGCCTACTATGAGTATCACTGATGGTGCAATTATTTGATGTATGGGAATGGATTTATGGGGCCTTTCGGCTTCATTTGGAAATATACACTCTGGCGTAGTTATGTCAAAATGGGTTGAGCGAAGCTTGTCAAATGATGCTAACACGGTTATTGGGATTTTACAAAGAAATATTCTCGAGTAGATTTGGGACACCGGGAACTATAATCGATGGAGGAAGCCACTGCGAAAATAAGGTGTTTGAAAAACTCATGGGAAGATATGGTATCAAACACATTATGAGCTTTAACCCCCTTCCTCGAACAAATGGGCAAGCAAAAATTTCCAACGGGGAGATAAAGAAAGTGCTTGAAAGAATTTGTAAGCTCGGCATAAGAGATTGGTCTTTAAAGCTTGATGATGCACTCTAAGCATATAGGACTGCTTTTAAAACTCCCATTGGAATGTCCCCATACAGGCTCGTATTTAGAAAACCTTGCCACCTACCTCTTGAGCTAGAATATAAGCTATGTGGACCATCAAGAAGCTAAATTTTGATTTCAAAGTACGCTAAAGAAAGAGGCTACTCGATTAGAATGATTGGAAGAGTTGAGGAACGAAGCCTATGATAGTGCAGAATCTACAAGGATAAAACAAAAAAAAATGGCATGATCGAAAGAATTTTGAGGAGAATTCAAGGAAGAGAAAATCAAGTCTGTTATTGACTCGAGACTAAGACTCTTTCGATGGCTTAAATCAAAATGGGTGGACCATATCTGTTAGTATCAAGCACCTGTTGGGCGTGACACTTAGAACCAGCAATCATGAGGAATTCAAGGTTAATGGTCAGAGATTAAAGCACTACCTTGGGAGAATACAAGTGGAAGAGTGACTCTTAGTTCTGAATGAAAAAAACTTTGAAGAAACAGAAATACAACAGCAGCAAGTCTAGCTAAAGACTAAAAATTGAGTAGATTTGTGGAAGGCAATCCACATCAGTTTGTTTTAAGTTTTTGCTTTATATTTTTTGTTTTTAAATTTCTAATAACTTTGTATAATTTTATTCATTATTGATTGAAGAGTAAGTAAATATATTTTTAGTTTTGCAGGACAATAAGAATGTGCAAAGGAGGAACATCTACAATCAAACTTCCAATTTGCAAAATAGACAAAAAGGGGTAGTATACTCTTCTTGAACTTATTTAAAATTTGTCTCTGATATGGCATAATTGAAAGTTTGGGGGAATTTTATTTTAGTTTTTTTGCTTAAACTTTGAATATGATGCATAGTGAATTGATTTGTTGAATATTTGAATGATGAAGATGAATTGAATTGTATCTGTTTTGATTGGATATGATGAATTGAAATTGCTGTGAATTTGATTGTTCAGAGATACCTAAAAATTTTTCTGGTCGCAACAACAATTCATAAGTCACAACGAATAATGTTGGATGTTGAAACAATAAAGAAGAAAAGAAAGTCGCAACAATGAAATTGAGGTCACGACTGAAATAACTAAGGAATGAAAAGAGCAAGTCGTGACATCAAGTTCCCTGTCGTGACCACATTTAAATTCATGACAAAAATCTTTAGGTTGCAACGAGAATTGTCTAAACTGATAAAATTAGGTTTATAACCTTTCATTTGAGCGTCGGCATTAAAAATAGGATTCATTGAAATCATTAATTAGGCTGAATTTAATGTTGCGATCCCGTATCGCAATCATGACGTGAAGCCCCAGCGTCCATTCCAATTTCAAGTCATCTTAGTTCATCCCGACACTTTTAGTGCATCCATCATTTAGAACCCACGAATAAATTGTTATTAATGCGAGAACCAAGCGAAACCTTAATTGAAGAATCCAATTTAGTTTGCTTAGTTTCAACAGAATAATTCCAGGGAATTCAATAACTCTTAGAGAAACGATCAAAATTCCTTTAAAATTTTCCCAAACTTTTCACATTGGAAATAGCCGAGAATATTTAGAATCAGAAAATGCATTCAATTCATTCATTGGAAATCTGTAGATAATTAAAAACTGTCGTTTCCAAGAGAAACAAGATCACTATAAAAGATGGGAAGGCAAAGAAAGAGTAAACAAAGAAGATGAAGGAAAAGGAAAATGAGAGAAAGGAAGAGTTCCAAGGTCACAAATACAGAGCGTATGGAATGAATGGAGTTGGAAAACAAACCAATTCCATTCATGATTCCATAAAATGCTTGGTAATCTAGAGAATGGATGATGGGAAGGGAATTGGAAGAAGGGTTAATCAGAGCCCATCATCCATAGGAACTCCAACAGAGTTTAAAGGAAGGGCCCAAATTTGTTGAACAACCTTGTTAACGACCCTTCCTTCCGGCGCAAGTTCGAGACTTGGGGAACAGATAAAGCAGAAGCTACAGCTTGTAGGAGGACAGCATAGGGTTTTAGATCAAGAAATAGATAGTTTTGACTACATATTAGATACAGTCCTTTTTGTAATTTTATATTATATTAAGAAATTGGATTGTACAATATCTAGATGTTTTGATATTTGAATAAAATTTCTGTTGATTAACAAATTGATTGTTTTTGGGTTCACGAATTAATACGCTGCATTTTATGTTTGTGCCATTTACTGTTAATGTGCCAAATATGAGAACCTTGCCTGAAAAATGAACCAAAACTCTGTTCTCTTCTAAGAACAAAAATGCAGGAAAAATAAGAGCATAGGCTAATAAACTGGAACTAGGTTGCAGCCTGAATGTTTAAATTCAGTTTAGATTTTAAACATTGGAAAAATGGATATTGCTAAAGGAACAAATAACTTAGTTGAAATAGTGTAAATAAACAGTGAATAACTACAAGTCTTGAAGAAATAATACACTTGGTCAACAAAACTCATGAATCTTTAAGAGGAATTAGGAACATCTTCTAGGAAATTCATGACTAAGAGTTCATGGTCCTAGAACTTGTTAGATTATTGATTGAGGCGAAATCTTAGATAAAAACAACCAACAAGAAGTGATAGAGGCCATCCTTGGCAGTTTGAGCTTTTCCAAGCCTACCCTCAATATATGCTAAAGCATACCCTCTAGTTACATGATTTGAGCCAAACAAGCCTTATTTCTTCAATAAACAGCATTGATAACCTAAATTCCCTTCCTTGCAATAATTCTGTAGCAAAGAGCCTAAATTATCCAGTTTCCAGTACAGAAAGGTCTACTGTAAAGGAAGAAACAAGTTTGGGGAAAAAATATTTTCAAATATTACGAGGAAGGAGGAGAAAGAAGTAAGAAAACGAAATTAATGAAAAAGGAATAAGTTTTGTCTTGTGGCCTATTTCCCTTGAACAATTAAGCTCGTAGGGGTGTTTTAACACCTAGTACCTAATACCAACTGGTATGGGAGTTCTTAAAGTTCTCTAAGAGTGATAGAAAACTGAAAACGAAAACATTGCACTATTCTGACCTTGGAAAAAAAAAGCATAACAAGAGTTATAGAAACGAGGAATGGCTAAATAAAGTGCAAGTGGAAATCAAAATTCCATAAAGAATTGAGAAAAAGATGAATCAGGCGGGTGAGGAGAATCAACAATACAAAAGAAAAGGGTGAAAGATGGAAATGACAAGTCTGAAAAGGTCTGGAAGCGGGTGATTTGCAACTTAAATTTTCCCATTATCTACCCAATTACCTAAGCCCAACAATACAAGCCTGAAAGACCTCATTGATCATGAAGATTGAATTTACCTAAATTAGTGGAGATCAATATGAAAAACAAGCCTATGAGACTTTGACCAACAGTCCAAGGAAACTCCCAGAAGATTAACTAATTTCAACATGAAGATGAAAAGTTGAAGACACGCACCTGGAGCAAGACTTGTTGAATAAACTGTTTAAATACATTATTTCATAAAGAAATTTGTGATAGAAGTAGAGACCATTTCTTTTTCTTGAATCGAAACTGAAATTTAAACTGATGCTATTATCTCCTATTTCAAGTTAGAAGGTGGAATAAGAAAGACTGTGGTGTGAATCAGAAAAATGTCCTTAAAAATTTAAGCTTAATTGTTTGAGGACAAACAATTATTTCTTTTCTTTGCTTGGGGACAAGCAAAATTTTAAGTTTGGGGCAATTTGATGAGTCCAAAAACTCATTTGATTTTTAATCCATTTTTCTAAATATATTAGAAGATAAATACTGATTCATGTGCAGAATTATGGATATTTTATTCAAATTTAATTTTGCAGAAAAATACAACAGAAGCGAAAATCCTAGCAAAAACCAGAAGAGTTCGGCTATGCGCGAAATGAAGTCGCAGGCGAAAGAGTTGGAATCGCGGCGAGTTGTTTGTTCGATTAATTCAGTTATGACATCGATGGACTGACAGAGAAAAGAAATGAAACATTCAAACGAAGTCGTGACTTGAAGTTAGGCATGCGACCAGAAAAATAGTAACATGAGGTCGCGACACCACTCTGATGTCGCGACACCGATTGAATATCGCTGAGTCGCGGCGATCAATGCGAGGGCGCGGCGTGGATCGTCGATAAAGCCCTGAGGGAGATCTCTGAAAATGAGATTCTGCGACTAATTTTTAAATGAAGGGCTCGGGTTGAAGTGTAACATGAAAATGGAGCTGGAGTCTCAACGGGAGGTGAAGTTGCAACCAAATTGTTAAGTTGAATGACAAAGGGAGATTCGCGACACGAAGCGAAGCGAAGCGAAGTCCTTGGCGAAGTTGCGACCATTTACGGTAATCATAGATCGCAAGCGATGTCGCGACCACTCGTCGGTGCGACTGTGCGCGAAGCGAGAAGAAATCAGTCGTAACTACTTTGACAAAAATTTGGACTACGGCTGCAACAAGAAAAAGAGCAACATGAGGTCGTGACACCACCTTGACGTCGCGACCTGGAATAGAGGTTGGAAGGAGGAAAATGGTTGCAACTGAGAATTAAGGTTACGGCCAGTTTAAAAGAAAGTACTATCCAAAGCAGTCGCGACCAATTATTAAGGTCGCAACTTAAAGTTTAGAGCATGTCAAGACAGAGAGCCCCAAACTAGGTCGCTGACCCGGAAAAGGGAGTCACGACCTGGTTGGGGCAACAAAAGCAGAAAAGTAGTCATGACTAAGCGGGGTCGTGACCCGGTGCGGTCTGATAAAGAAAAAGTCCTAACTCGGGGCGAAGTGGTGACAGCCCAAGAGGAGGTCGCAACCTAAAACTGAGGTCGTGACTTAGAATGCAGAAGAAGGGAAAGACAACGAGGTCGCGAAGTGAAACCGTTGTCGCGACATCAACTCTTGAGAAACACTGAGCCAACAAGGTCGCGACCACAAACGATGTCACGGTACCATTAACTCCGCAAAATTTATAGCAAACCCGGGTCAGTCAGTATAACAAGGTCGCTGATCAACAAGAGCAACAAGGGAAATCCAGGTCGCGACTCAGACCGTGAACTCGGGCTTGGGAATCACCTGTAGCTGGGATTCGACCCAATTTCTTGGACAAAAGATAAATAGACAACTTTAGAATAGTAAAGTAGCTACTATCACTACCTTAAAAGGGGAACGGAGGAACTCAAAGTATAGCTTAGAGTAGAATTTTTATTTTTAACTTTATTTGTTTTTTTATTTGATTTGAATCGCGAACTATGTGTAAACGAGCGGAGCCGATTTTATTTATGTTATATTTCTTCTAAGATTAATGTCGGGTAAATTTATGAAATCTGTATGCCTTGAATTCATTTTTCTCGCTATTGCAATTACAATGGCCAGATGCGGATCGGCAGCTCTACTTTAATCACAATGCAAGACTGAATGCACTACTGATTTGATTTACATTTAGTTACAATCTTTCCTACAAAATAGCGGAGAACTTATTTGGGTTCGGATTTACTTATTTGGTGTCGTTTTGAATCGATAAGTCTCAATAGTAGTAATCAATACTCGCCGAGGGAACGTGATCTTGCTCCTCGATTTCCGTGATGCCCTTTCTGCATGACACGTAGATGGAGATTCTCGAGAGCCAGAGCGTTTCTTTTTCTTAGGCATGCTAGACTACCATTGATGAACCGTTGAGCTCGAGTTCATTTTGATAAATCCCCATTCGCTCTCATAATCAAGTCGAGGAGTATTTAACAATATAAATAACTGTGAGAGGTTCACCTAATCTAGCAAAGACTTCAACCCGTGTTAGTTGAGATCTAATCAAGGGAAAGGGACGAACCAATAGATCTGGAGGATGAGCCACCAATTAAGGGGTAGAAACTTTGCAAAAATCCTGAGAAGGAAATGCAAAAGATCTGCTGTCATCAAGAAATGGGTGTAAAGTATTGAGAAAGAAAAATGCCCAGATTCAAGTAAGAGAATCGGGGAATACAGTAGTCAATGATCTTGGTTCCAGAGAAGCAAGGGAGCTTCCAACCAAAGAATATGGAGAAATCCAATTCCAAAATTCTAGGAAATCTTGGACAAATCCGCATCCATGACGTAATTGCAGCAATGTGCTTTAGTGTAGAACTGATCGTTTATCAGAATTCACTAATAGTTTTCAAGCTTTCACATGAAACTGATTCAAATTCAAAGATTCCCATTATCATTTATTTGAGTAATTTTTTTTTTTTTTTGTTTATTTCAATAGTAGCAGTAGTCTAGATCTCTATTTTTTAGAGATAAGCTTTCACTGTGTGTTCTTAGTCCAAATAGCATGGAATTTTAGTAGTCAGTAGTCGATTCTAATTCGACAATCTCCGTGGGAATGATACCCGGACTTACATCTATTTACTTGTATGACCTATGCACTCAAAGGTCGACCGGACCCTTATTTTTAAATCGTGAACATTAAGAAAGAATTATTTTATCACAAATTTAATCCAAAGTGACATGGATGCAAGAGAAGTGTAAGGCTCTTGTAACTATGTGGAATTTCAAAGGGTTTTTGGGGTCTATACAGAAAGAGGCAAACACAGATGATCGCAAAAATTCACATGGCACTGAAGACAAGTCTTAGCAGGTTGATAAATTTACACTAAGTGACTTATTAACCTTCATAATTTGTTTCATTGTCAGGACCTAATTATAACCATCATCCTCGGGAGACCACTCGCTACCTCAAATGCGATCATTAATCGGTTTAAAATGGAGAATGCAACTAAATTTGGGAACATGACATTAGAGCTAAAATTTTCCATCTTAGTAGGAAGCATACATGCCCTCATCGAAGAAGATCAAGAGCGTCTGTCAAATTGATACCGCTGGTGAATAATACAGAGTTGCAAGAGTCTAAGAGGAATCGACAGAGAAACAGAAGGCCGAAAAACCACAGATGTCAGAGTCATGTGCGTACATGAGCCTTGGGAAAAAAAGAACCTTCCTTTGTTGATCGTATGTATAATGATGCTGAGGCAATATAACCCCCAAATCTTGACCTAAAACCCTTTCCTACGGAGCTGAAATATGCATATTTGGAGGAGGATAACCATTGCCCAGTGGTGATTTCCTCACTGCTGGATGCCCTGTAGGAAAACAGCCTTCTGGACACCCTCAAGAAGTGCAAGCAAGCCATCGGGTGGAGAATTTTTGATCTAAAATGGATTAGTCCTTTGCTTTTCACTCATCACATATACATGGAGGAGGAAGCTAAGCCAGTGAGGCAACCACAGAGGCGACTGAATCCACATATGAAACAAGTGGTGCGCAATGAATTCCTTAAGTTATTGTAGGCTGGTATTATTTATCCCATTTCTGATAGTCCCTAAGTGAGTCCAACTCAGGTAGTGCCAAAGAAATCAAGGGTGACCACTGCACAGAATTAAAAAGGAGAGGATGTGCCCACCCACCTTAACACAGATTGGAGGGTATGCATAGGCTATAGGAGGTTAAATGAAGTGACAAGAAAAGACCATTTCCCTTTACCCTTCATTGATCAACTTCTTGAGAGAATTTATAGGCACCCATTCTATTACTTCTTGGATGGTTATTCTGGATACTTTTAGATTGAGGTTGCTATAGAAGACCAGCAGAAGACCACCTTCACCTGTCCTTTTGGCACGTATGCTTATAAGAGGATGCCCTTTAGCCTTTGCAATGCTTCTGCTACTTTCCAAAGATGTATGCTTATCATTTTCAGTGATTTGGTGGAGCGCATTATGGAGGTATATATGGATGATATCACCTTATATGGTGATACTTTTGAGGAATGCTTTACCAACCTTGAAACTGTGCTTCATCGATGCATTGAAAATAACTTGGTGCTAAACTGGGAGAAATGTCATTTTATGGTAAATCGAGGGATTGTCCTGGGATTGAAGTGGACAAGGCCAAAGTAGAGTTGATTACTTAGTTACCACCTCCCACAATGTAAAGGTTGTGAGAGAATTCCTTAGGCATGTAGGCTTCTATAGGAGGTTCATCAAGGATTTTTCAAAAATTGCCAAACCCTTATATGAGCTACCGGGAGTATGATACAATTGTGTGGAATGAATCCTGCCAAAAGATTGTGGAGCTCTTAACCTCATCACCAATCACACCTACAGGAGGGCACCTGAACTCAAATTTCCCTTTGAGACTCATGATGCGATCTTGCTATCGGGGGTAGTCCTCACAAAGAGATGATGAAAGCCTTAAGTGGTGTATTATGCGAGCAAACTTGAATAAAGCCAGAAACCACTCACCACAGTAGAAGTAACTACTCAAAGGGTCTATGCCTGCATAAACTCAGCGCATCGTGGGTCGTGCATCGACATCTTCACGCACTAATTCATTACTGGAAGTACCCCTAACCAAGCAAGATGCAAGGCTCATTTATATGGGTTCTCTACTCCGTGGTTTCAATCTACGCATCAAGGACAGTTAAAGTGTGCAGAGAATGTTTTGGAAGATCACCTTCCGCATCGACCACAGCTCATGGGCCACACATAGCCCCCTAATCTGTGATGAGTTTCCATGAAGTCACCGGGCCGCAGGTAAAAGCACTCGCATGCCCACATTGCTAATTATGTAGCAATTGGGGAGACTCCGACTGAATGGAAGGCACAAGACAAGAAATACTTCTTTGTGAAGATCCATTCTTAGTATTGGGAGGAGCCATTTCTGTTCAAATATTGTGCATACCAAATCATTAGGAGATGTGTGCCTAAAGAGGAACAATAGGGGATTCTAAGCCATTGCCATGAAAATGCTCAGGGGCGGCTATTTCGTCACGTAGACCAAAGCCACGAAAAGTGGTCTAATAAGGGTTCTACTAGCCTTCCCTCTTTAAGGATGCTCACAACGTGTGTCGAGGTTACGACAGATGCCAAAGACTGGGAAGCTGGCCATCACATGACGCCTCGAACCCGATCCTAGTAGCGGACTTATTTGATGCGCATTGATTTCACGGGACCATTCCCTGGCGTCTGGATTCTACATTTTGGGCGGGGTTGACTACGATCCAAATGGGCCGAGAGGCGACCCTGTAAAGTACCGATCATAGGTGGTATCAAGTTCTGAAAGAAACATCTTTCCGCATTTGGGTACCTAAGGCCATAATTAGTGATGGGGGTTCGCATTTTTGCAACAAAGCCTTTGAAACCCTCCTAGCTAAGTATGGAGTGAAACACAAAGGAGACACCCCTTACCATCCTAAAAATTTTGGATAGGTGGAGCTTGCCAACATAGAAATCAAAACCATTCTGATGAAAGTGGTGAACTCCAACAAGAAGGATCAATCCCTCAAACTGGGCCGGACTCCTCATGGGGCCTGGGCAGACAAAATTCTTCATGGTCACCCCAGAATGTCCCCTTATCGCTTAGTTTATAAACCATGCCATCTCCCAGTGGAAATAGAGTACAAGGCATAGTGGGCGATCAAGAAACTGAACCTGGATTTGGGAAGAGCCGCTCAGCGAGGCTCTCGACCAATGAGCGGTGAGGAACTGCAAAACGATGCCTACGTTAACCCACCGGTAAAGACAGATTGAAAAAGTGGTAATGATCAAATGGTATTGAAGAATTTCAAGCAGCGGGATCATGCTACTCTATGATTCTAAGTCATCTCTTCCATAAATCAAGGTGGATTGGTTCTTTCATTATCCATCAAGTCTACACCAATGGAGCAGTGGAATTTCTCAGCTTAAAGGACAACAAAGTATTCAGTGAATCGCCGTGAGGCTTAAACCATGGTGCAAATTCCTCTATCACACTAGACAAGGAGAACTCCCTCCTCGAATTTCCCCAAAAGTTTGAAAGCTACTCGAAAGTGGGCTCGTCTCCGCAGACTCAAAAGGCCACTTCTTTTTGTTGGATTTTGTTTATTTCATTCTAATTTTTATATTTGTTCCTTCATGCTTTCTTTAGTTTTAGCCTAGTTTTAATCGTAGTTTTCACACTTCTATGCTCTTATTCTTTATTTTGATGTTTTGTTTTGCGGTGAGTTGTAAACCAAAGGCAGTGTATTTCGACTCGGTTGAAGGTCACCGCAAGGATGCAATTTGAAGGTGCGAAATTCTTTCCACTTACTCCCGAAGATTCCCGCAGCCATTTTGCACCTTTCGATTCCCGCAAACCCCATTGGTCTCCCAATTGACTAAACCTTTAATTTTGTGCCCATTTAAGTAACCCTAGGCTCTTCACCTTCCCTACCCCCCTATATATATCCCCATCATGTTCATTTCATTTCATTTCTTTCAAATCTTGCTATTAGAAAAACATCTCCCTGAAGAAAAACCCTTTCCATCTTCTCCATCCCTCTCCCAGTCTAACTATGGCGAAGACCCGCGGTGGGCACAACTCCTTATATAGACCTCGTGTGAGGCCCTCCTCTCCCATCACGCACCGCCCCCGCCCCGCACCACACCACCCGCCACCGCCCCTCGTCAGGCGCCTACTGGCTCCCGATTCCCCAAATTCCGTAGATATGAGACGAGGGTAGGGCCTACCCCTCCTTCCCCTCCACACCCGCAGCCCACTCGAAGGCCCCCGCCTCCAAAGAGGGCTGGAACTTCAGGCCCTAGCAAATCTTCCACTTCTAGGCCCCAAAAGCCTCATTCCTCACCTACTCAAGGCCCAACTTCTGGCACCAGACCCGCCCCGGGCTCTATCATCGGCTGCCTCTCTGTGTAATTCGACGTAGTGGCAAGGACTTGCACGTCGAGTACTTCTATGACATTCTAGATTTTTCTGCCTTTCCCACAGACTCCATGCAAATTTGTGTAACACACTTTCGGAGCCCTTCACCTACTGGCTCTTCTATCCCAGTGATAGTCATCAAGTTCTATTAGACCATGACGTCCAGGGGAGACCCCAATCCTACAACCCTGCATTTCTTTATAGATGGCCGAGAGGGCATACTTTGGGCCACTAACATAGCCGCCACGTTCAATCTTCCGGTTGTTTTAGAAAATTCTGTTGAGTACGCATGCTGGTCAGCCTGGGCCCTTATTCCATGCCGAATCTCTATTCCTGCCGTAGACTTGCAGCTTGTCTAGCATTGCACATCGTGGGAATCCACAGCCGATCACAGGGAGGGTCCGAATTTAGTTGATCGCAGGCTTACTCCAAAAAGTGTGATTTAAAAGAGAATTGTAGGGTTGTGTTGTTTGATTGAATGGTTGATTGGTTTAAATGTTTTAAAACAGAAAGACAATTGTTGGGATTTTTTTTAGGGTTCCACTCACTTCTGATCATGTAAGTCCTACCTCTTATTTTACAAACTCATCTAGGAACCATTGATAAATGGTCTTTGATGGAGAATTTATCTTTAAATGCTCTTTGGAAAATAAGGATGATTGAATAATACTAAGCACTTGTTCCCAATTAATACGAACCCTTAGCTTGCATTCAGATCACACAACGGTACCGAGGATATCTCGTCACACGCTATCAAGAATATGCCCAACTAAGGATTTGCAAAATAAGTTTGCATAAGTGATTAACATCATTATCAATCCATTGAAGTTCAAAAGAGGAATTGAGGACTATGCCTTGATCAGTGAGTTTCATAGACTCCCTGTATTATTAAGGGCTTAACTCCATAAAACTTATAAGAACAATTATAATCAAGAGAGTTCAATCATAAAACAATACTTCGAGGAAATCGAACCACTCGCAAAACCCGAGAATGAAAAAAATATGAAATAGTAAGATTGAAAACGAAATAATTATTTCTACTCGAAAGATTACAATGCTTGAATTGTAAAACGCCTAAAGAAAAGAGTCTTAAATCTGGATCTCTAAGAAATCAACTCAAACAATGGAGGAACTCCTCTCCTATGAAAACCTAACCTTAGAAGTCCAAAACTACTTTTCCATCTATCCTTCCGCCTTTTATAATTCCTTTCCAATGTCATCTGTGTTCAAGGATGATTGACAAGTATGCCCCCTACGCTTAGAATCACATCTCGTCAATTTCGCGACTATACATGTGTACCTAAGACATTAATGGTGTACCTAAGACACTCAAGCATCGCTAATTCTCTGACAGTGTGTACTGCACACATTTTGGGTGTACCGCACACTTTGCTCCACTCGGGTCTTAGTATGGTACCTAAGACACATAAATGATGTGGCCTCAAGACACTTTTCCTCCGTGCTTTTCTAGCATCATTGAGTTCCGAGACTTCATCAATCGCTTCGCCCACATTCCGCTTCATATCGCTTCCCTGACATAAATCTTTGTACGCTTTATGTTTAAGACTGAAGACATGCACCAGCCTTAAAACACAAGAGATTAAAAGTACTCTATCCTCATGTCGAATGTGGGTAAATTCAGATTTGTATTGCATAAATTCTACTATAATTATCGTCAATCAGGCCCATCACATGGCCCCATCTCATCTCGGGAGATGGTATGCATCCTTGCTAGGGACACATCAGCTTAGCCCATCTTGTTTAGGAGGTAGCTTCTTCCAGGTATGCTTTTGATTGACCATGTACTGCAATCCAACTTGTTTCCACTTCAACACTTGGTGCAAAGACGGGGAGCCATACTAAAGGCTCTTTATTGCATTTATGGAGGTTTTTGGTTTAACGCTACAGAGCTCATCATGACTGCTTTTTTCCATTTTGAGGACAAGATTCATCGCAAGAACCTCATCCGGGCTGAGGCCATTCCTCTCCTGCTGAGGTTATTATCTCTGTGTGCTAAAGCACCTCGTTTTCCCGCGAGCTCCCAACTCGAAAGCACCAGCTCGTGTTTACGAGGTCAGATTTACCGTGAGAAGCCGGTAGTTTATGCCCGTGCCTCTACCTCCCACTCATAGATTCGTGAGGATCAACTAGCGTGATGATGATCTAGTAGGATTAAGAGGCCTCGCAGCTGGGCCTACCAGGAGCCCCATATTCTGCCTACAACCCATCACCAACGTCCCACTACTGCATCAATTGGCTTCATCTCGCACTCTAGTGCTCCTCGCCAGATTCAATTGGACCGAGTACTTCAGCACCACCCATGTATTCGATCTCTATATCACCCCGTAATTTTTTGGCCATCATGGATGCAGTCTGCACTTTTGCAACCACTTCAACATCTTTCGCCGCTGCCCATGATGCCTTGGCCGAGAGGATAGCACGCATCGAGACCATGCTTGCTTAGAATAATACCCATCCCCATGCGTATCTCGTGAGGCCACTCGGGCCTCGCCTCAAGCTTCCATCGCATTCGCCAAAGCCTCTTCAACCGGGCCTTCGTAACACCATTAACACCTGGCCATCCAGCCTATCCTACAAACCTTCATCGATATTCGCAAAGAAGAGCAAAGACACTTCCTAAGCCGCTACTGTGATGAAGCCGACATTCCACCTACGCAAGACACACTTGATGAGGTGGTAGCACTTCCTCGTTAACTTCACCTCGTCCCATTAAGGATAATGCGCATGTTTCGTCAAAGAGTTAATGAAGGAAGTGGTGGCTACATTATGCTTTTTACTCGTTATTCCTGAAAGTAAGTCCATTTTGTAGTTCGACTTGTCGAGTAGTTTCTTTGTGATTCTGAAAATATATTCATACCTTTAATTTCAATATAATATAAAGCCTACAGTTACACAATTGCAACCATTTTATTTTTTTTTGTAATGCCTAGCCTTTAGTAAGAGAAATTGAGATATTGTACCAATTCTGTCGATGTTAGATTTGTTCTATGGCTAATTGAGTTGATGACTAGTTGAAGTCCTATTATTTTTAACCTTTTTCTTCCACTTTGAACTAACCACACACTGTTTACATTAGATTCCAATGATAAGCTGAAAAACTGCTTAGCCTCCTAAACCCCCGCCAAAAAGCTCTACCAGATTTCGACCTCCTTTGGTTAGGCGGGGGACTCTTGAAAAGACCAATGAGTCTTTAAAATAAAAAAAAAAAAATGACAAGGAAAAAAAAAATTGTCACGCTTTGCCTTGAAACCCGAGTATGGTCCGAGGGGTATATGGTGAAAAGTCTTTAAAACCCGATGCCCTAAGCCAACTGGTTGGGAGTCACCGACTTTGTGTTCGTTACATGGGTAAATAAGTTGTAGGTGCTGGAGTCTCAAATTCATTAGAAGTCCTGGGGTGAAACATGAAGAGTTAGTGGTTGAAAAATCCTTAAGACTTGATATCCTAAAACTTAACTGGTTGGGAGCCATTGGTGGATCCCCGCTACAAGGACATCTGTGAGATCAATTCCCGCAGCATTGCACCTCTAAGAGTGGGTCCTCATGACGTTGGTCAGTCTGCTAGGTTTACGACAGCTGCTGGGGGGAGTGCATTTGACAACATACCTGCTGAAAAATCCACAAAGCTAACACTTAGCTCTTGGTGGAAGTTCCAGGTTGGTTCCCAAGAACAATCTTTTGATACTTGATTTTGCATAGCGCTCAGTCTCCCAAGATAGTTATTGGGCAAAGTTTTGGTGACTTTTGTTGAAGGTCGAGCATTATCCATTCACATTTTTTGATACATCATTTTTTTTTTGCCTACCTTATCTTTGTGTACTTTCTTTTTCTTGCATTGCTAAGGGACTAGCATTGTGGCTCTATTGGGAGTGATTATCGCAAACAAAGGATATTTTGCACCCCTGCTTATTGGCGGTTTTGAGCACTTTTTGCGTAATAACTGATTTAATTAACCCCTGCTGACATGCCAAGGTCCTAGTTATACCACTGATCGCATTTTGTGGAAAATCTTGTGTTTCAGCTAATCATGCCAAAGTTTTCAGAGTAAGCCCAATCATGGAGAATCCAAGTTAACCTCGTAGCTGCATCGAAAAGCATTAAGAAGAAGAAGAGCAGTAGGAGAATGTATCAGACTCCTCGCAATTTTGCATGTATTGCAAAATTCTCGCAACCCCGTGAAATTTCGTAGGCTCCGAACTTATTCCCCGCAGACAGCTTTTACTTTTTGACTTTTTGTCGCAATTTTTCATATTTTTTTTTTCCACCAGTTCTCATGTAATAGTGGCCAATTCATAATCTTTTTGTAATTTTGCTTGGCTTAAAGTGATATAAGCCTAAGACAAGACATTGAAAGAAATCGATCATTAATAAAGCTGGGCGCCGGCTAGCCCTCACCCTTTTCCATTTTCTCTCATTTTCTACCTAAATGCTCGACGATGACAACTCAGAGGATGAGTAGCTAAATCCCTTCCTTCCTTGAAGAAGGAGGCTATTGGGCAAAGGATCTGTGGTAAATTGAGGGTTCTCATGTCTTCAACGCAGGTATTCACTGACATTTATGTGTCTTCTTTTAACTATAGGTTTAAATCCCTTCAATGCACCTTGAATGACTTGTATTTGGTAATTTTTTAGGGTTCAGTGGATACTTATTGCTAAATCCACTGAGACTCATTAGTTACCATTTATTAGTCATTGGAAGGTGGGTCAAGGAGATGCATTTTTACTATCGAGACCATTAATGCTTAGTGGATGCCATTTTTCAAAGGATAACTATTAAGGGTTAGGTTTTATAGCAAAAAAAAGAACCTGTTCGGGAGATGACTATAGGTCATCCTCCCTAACGCGAGGAAAAGGGCCCGAGGACCCCTTGTTACCATTAGAAACCAAACCCAGTAGCTTGCTGCTTCAAGGAATTCTCTTTTACATTTTAACTTATTTTATTTTCAGTTTCCAAACATTACACCTCATTGTTTTTACGAAACCCCAAAATCCAAAACAAATTCACCATTTTGAACCCCACTGCAAGTCATTTACGCGAAGAAAACCCATCCCTGTGGACGATCCTAGAGCCACTATACTACAGTAGCCATGTTACGGTAGTAAGAGGAATTAGGTATAAATGTTGTTGATTCCGGATACCCTACGGCACACGAATCAAGCTCTCAACTAGGAACTAGGGCGAGTGTTGATCTGATATGTCTAGATTGTGAGTTAGAGATCTCCGAGATTCTACTCACTATGGACCTAAGGGTCATGGATATGTCGGAGTTGATGTCATCCGACGGACTGACACCAAGACAATCGAAATATCATTTATCAGGATCGTGATGAGGATTACCACCACACACAGATGGTATTTGTGTTATTTTCGCGATAAGCATGATGCTTACCAAGTCGGTACAACCCTAGTGGAACTGCGCTATCAGTCGGGCCTGCAACCTAACTCGGAGGACGAGGCAAGATAGAGCCTGGGCCCACCTCGTGGTGTTTGTGAATGGTGACATTTTTCTAGATGAACTACTGGGATTACCTTCGCAGAGGGATGTAGACTTCATGATTGACTTACACCCTGGTTCAACGCCCATTTCTATGAATCCCCATAGGATGGCGCCAATTGAGTTGCAGGATCTTAAGGTCTAATTGCGTGAATTAATGGGATAGCCATTAGACCGGTAACTTTACTAGGGGCTCTCCTGCTCTATTTGCTAAGAAGAAGGACAAACCTTTCGACAGTATTAACTACCTGACAATTGAATAGGTTATTTATCAAGAATCTGTGATCTCACTTCAGCGATTGATGATTTGTTTGATCACGAGAGGAAGCTGTGTATTCTAAGATAGGTTCGTGACCTGGACACATCATTGAGAATTAGGAGGCTGACATCCCTAAGACAGAAGCTAGATGAAGTAATGGCATTTTGAGTTCACAAAGGATAATTCTTTGATAACGAACGCGCCCAACAACATTTATGGATGCCATGCATGTGGTATTCCAACCCTATTCGATTAGTTTTTCGAGTCACGCTGACACATTTTGATATACTCCAAGTTTGAGGAGGAGCATGAGGACCATTTGAGGGTCGTTCTTCAAGTTTTAAGAGACTATCAATTGTATGTGAAGTTCAGGAAATGTAAATTTGGCTTACTGAGGTGAAATTATTGGGATAAGTCGTGTCTGCTTCAAAAAAATAAGAGACTCGAGAAAAGTGGAGGTATCGTTATGAGTCGGGAGAGGTCAAGTCATTTTCCGTATACGTAGTTTCGATCGTAAGGTACTATAGGAGGTTCATTGAGAATTTCTCCCGGGTAGCAGCCCCTGTGACAAGGTTGACTTGAAAGGAGGTCAAGTACAAGTGGAATGACTTGTGTGAGAGGGCGTTCTAGGAATTGAAAAGGAGGCTTACCCAGCTCCTATTCTAATAATCCTAGAACGGGGAAAAAGGTACATAGTTTATTGTGATGCCTATAAAGACGGACTAGGATGTGTCTTGATGCAAAGGTCGAAGGGTCGCGGGCTTATGGTTCTGTGACAAATTAAAAATCAAGTGAGCATAATTAATTCCTTACACATGACATGGAGACCATAATCTTTACCACAAAGATTTGGCTATTTGCTATCTGTATAGTGACCGGTTGAAGTATTTTAGGACCACAGTATATTTTCAACATGAGGCAACGTAGATGGATGAGATATGCGTAGGATTGCCAACCGCTGTATTACCATCACAGTAAGGCAAATGTGGTGGTGATGCACTCGGTCGGAAGTCATGAAGTCACTGGCTAGTGTCGGCTTCCGGGTGGCGGATGCTAAAAGCTGTGGGAGATTTTAGACTTCGATCTGCGGTGATATGAAACCCGGAGTGTTTTGGGGAGTTTAGTGGCTACGCCTTCCCTACTGAGCATAGTGATTGAGTCCCAGAGACAGGATGCAAAGATAGTAGCCATTAGGGACCGGGTACAGACAGGTTCTGGTGACAAAGGTTGGGCCATTCATGCAGATGATAGTCTTTGGTATAGGGGAGGAGTCGTGGTTCCCTAGTTGACAGGTCTGAGATAGGAGATCATCAGGGAGTTCCATTACTCTTGTTTTATTATACATCTAGGTGGCATGAAGATGTACCGAGATCTTTGTCTGATATTTAAGGTGGGATAAAGAGGCACGTTGGGGACTTTATCCGAAAATGCCTCATGTGTCAGCGGAATTAAAAATTTGATATCGAGAGGCCCGGCGGGACTACTCCAACCATTGGAGATAGCTGAGTGGAAGTGGGAACATGTCATGATGGATTTTGTGACCCAATTTCCATAGACATCGCAGAGGCATGATGTGGTGTGGGTGATAGTGGACCGGCTCACCAAGTCGGCACATTTCCTGGTAGTGCGGATGACCTTCACACTGGAGGAATTCTGCAAGTTATACATGCGAGAGATTGTCCGGTTACATGGAGTACAAGTGTCCATAGTATCGGACAGGGATCCCGGGTTCATGACACACTTTTGGAAAAGTTACCAGAAGGCCATGGGGACGCAGTTGACAATGAGTACTGCGTTTCATCCACAAATGGATGGTCAATCGGAGAGGACCATATAGGTCTTAGAGGACATGTTGCGAGCATGTGTCCTGGATTTTAAGGGTAGCTGGGAAGAGCACTTAGCCTTAGTGGAATTCGCCTATAACAACAGTTATCAGGCGAGCATACAGATGGTGCCCTACGAGGCATTATATGTGAGGCCATGTCGATCTCTGATTTGTTGGACGGAGGTGGGAGAGGGATCCATCACGAGTCCGGATTTGATTAGAGACACCTCTGAGAAGGCGGGTTTGATACAGAAGCATCTTCTCACGACTCAAAGCCAACAGAAGAGTTACGTCGATAGGCAACGACGACCTCTAGAGTTTGAGGTGGGTGATCACGTCTCCTTGAAGGTGATGCTTAAGAGAGGAGTAGTCAGGTTCAACAAGCAGGGGAAGCTATCGTCGAGGTATATCAAGCCCTTCGAGATACTATAGACGGTGGGCACAGTTGCTTATCGATTGGCTTTACTACCAAGTTTATCAGGTGTCTATGAGGTGTTTCATGTCTCCATGCTCCGGAAGTACACTCAAGATACGACTCATGTAGTGGATTGGGGCGAGCTTGTTCTTGATGTAGATGGGTACTTCGAGGAGGGACCTATACGTATTTTGGATAGTCAAGACCTGGTTTGACGACATAAGACTATGAGGCTAGTGAAGGTGTTATGGCAACACAGAGGAGTGGAGGAGGCAACATGGGAACGCGAGAACACGATGCGTACCAGATATCCCTTCCTGTTTGAAGATGGAGGTACGTAGTTTAGTCATTGAATATTAAATGACTATTGCATGTGCATGTGTATGCATATGTGAGTGTGAATTTCGAGATAAAATTCTTTTACGGGGGGAAGGATGTGAGGACCCGGGTAAAGTGTAACGATGGGTGCCATTCTGATGCAGTGCAAGCACAGGAGTTCAGATCTCGGATAACGACACGTACCACACCATTGAATTCGTCTTGTGAAATCTAGCTACACGGTCGAATTAAGCTGAATTCTGGGATAGTCAGAATTTCATGTATTTCGAGGTGAATGGAAGAATGATGTGGCGATACTTGGCATGAAGACACGTGCTATGTGGCACCAGACAAGTGGACAATTGGCACATGGGAGGCCAAGTGTCATGTTCATATCTTGCATGATTATAGTGGTGGGTGAATTGGCATGAAAGACAGATAGCATAGGAAATTTCCATTTGTCAAAGTGATTGAGAAAGGTGTTCTACACCTAGACCAAACTAGTTTGGTGGGGGAAGAAAGAAAAATGAAAAGAAAAGATAGAAATAAGAGAAAGAAAAATAAAGAAAAATGGAAATGAGGTCAAAAGCATCACACTGCGTCTACAATTCCGAGCAGAGTTAGAGGTTCGCGGTCGGGGAGAGGAAATTGGATTTGCTCTAAGAGTGGGGTTCTCTCCTACTCTAGTTAGCCCTTGTCTAATGGCCATTCGATGGCCATGAGGTGTAGCCCTAAAAGTTGGGCTAGTGTAAGAATAGTTGTGATCAAACTATTGGTGAATTACAGACAAGTTTATGGGTCCTTTCTGTTCCCAGAACTGTAGTTCTGAAGTAGGTTGTGCTTTTTGGAGATACGGGCTTGAGCATGATTGTAAAACACAAGAAAAAATTTAATTTTTCTGAATAAGGATAAAACGGTAATTTTGATTGGAAACCGGAAATTTTCTAGATCTCGGATGATAAAACCGAACTTCAATATTTAGGAATTCTTCGCGAAATGTAGTCACGGACAAATTTTGTCGCATTCGAAGACGATCGAAATTTCGTTTTCGAGTATCGAGTGTGAATTTGACACATGGCATGACCATGTGAATGCCACATGGAACCTTAGAAGATGAACACATGGCATGATAGCCATGTGGTGTAGCAAGTGGCACATGGCACTTGGATGAATGGTTCATATTGAGCCATGTGTCAAATTGAGGAGGAAGGAAGGAAGGTGAGAGGAAACTTCCTCTCACTTAGAATAGACCAAACAATAAGGAGGGAGAGGAAAACAATTCGGTGGGAACCAAAACAGAAAAAGAAAGAAAATAGAAAAATAAAGAAGAGAGAAAAAGGAAGAAAGAAAAGAGAAAAGAAGGAAAAATCAAGAAAATGGAGCATGTGACATATGGCATGGAGAAAGTGGAAGTTTCCCAGCACATTAGTCGATTGGAATGAAAAGGGAAAAAATGGGGAAAAGCCAAAAAGAAAAAGGGGGAGAAAAATTGGATAGAGGAGCGAAAGGAAAAAGGGGAAGAAAGGAAAAGGAAAAATTTCCTGACGTTCCAGCATTCCGACGGTCGAGCTTCGTGATTCACAGAATTAAAGTCGGTCCACCTTGATAGAGAGCTACATGTGGGTACCAAAATCAAAGAGTTTTGTCAAACTCCAAGTGGTAGGGAATTTTCCTACTCAAGTTATTTCTAACATAAAGACCATTTAATGGCATGAGCGTTCTTTGGGGCTATAATTGGTCGTGGGATTCAGTCCTGAGATTTTGGGACTGAATATTGGAAATTTTTCGAACTGTTCCAAGCAGTCCCGGACTGTTTTTGAGGCTTGGTTTTGATCCCGCGACTGATGTCTTCGGGTTTGTTGTGTGTTATTGCTGGAAAAATGAATTACATGTTGTTTGTGGTTCGGGACTGAATTTCAGGACTGTTATTTGATTTTGTGAGCTATATTTATGTGGTATTGCTGGAAAAATGAATACCTTGTTGTTTGTGAAAATCATGTTAATATATGCTTGTTAGATGTATTGATATGAGATATATAGTGAATGAAAATTATATGTAGAAAGTATAATTATCCATGATTTGGAAATGTCACACGTAGCTCTTTGATTATTGCCCAAATAGTGTTATTTTACACCCTTATTAATACAAGGTTTGAACACTTTTTTGGGTAGGAATCAGTCTAATTAACCCCGGTTGACATGTCAAGGTCCTAGGTTTACTACTGATCGTATTTTGTGGAAAATTTTGTAGTTTTCACAAGCCAATCATGCCAAAAATTTTGAATCAACTCAACCATGGAGAATCCAAGTTCAACTCCTAGCTGCAAAGAAGAAACGGAAGAAAATTCATGGCGTAATGGAAGCGGTGCACCACTGTGATTTCGCGGGTTGCGCGAGATTTCTGCTTGACATGTAATTTGTTCCTCGCTTTTTACTGTTTTACTTTTTGCTACAACTTTTTGCTTTGCCTAAATTTTCTCTCATGTAATAGTGGCTAATTCATACCTTTTTGTAATTTTGCTTAGCTTTGGGCAATATATAAGTCCCAGGCATCACTATGTAAAATATATCTTGATCATTAATAAATTTTTGGCGCTAAAGCAGTGATTCTGCCGTTACCATTTTCCTCATTTCTCTCATTTCTCACGACGAACTGACCTCGAGGATGACAACTCGGAGGATGAGTGGCTAAATCCTCTCCTTGAAGTAAAAGGCTGCTGAATAGGGATCTAAAGGTGCGAGGTCTCTCATGTTTTTCCAGCAGTAAATTATTTATTGATATTTATGTGTCTCCTTTTAACCCTAGGTTCAAATCCCTTATATGCACCTTGAATGACCTACACTTGGCAATCTTTTAGGGTTTAGTGGATGCTTATTGTTAGATCGAGATTCGTGATTGCCATTTATTGAGTCATTTGAAGGTGGGTCGAATACGTCTTTAATACTGAGACTATTAATGTTGATAGATGCTATTTTCAAGAAGGATAATTACTAAAAATTCGAGTTTATAGCTAAATGAAAAATTGGTTCGAGAGATAACTATAGGTCATCCTCCCCAACGCGAGGAATAGGGCCCAAGGACGCCTTAGTTCCCTTTAGAACACAAATCTAGTAACCTGATACTTCAAGGAGCTTTCTTTTACATTTTACTTCATTTCGTTTCCAGTTTTCAACCATCAAATCCCTCTGTTTTCATGAAACCCCAAAATTTAAAACAAATTCACCATTTTGAACCTCGCTGTAAGACATTTACGCTAAGAAAACCCATCCCTATGGATGATCCTAGAGCTGCTATACCTCAGTAGCAATGCTACGACAATAGGAGATATTAGGTATAAATTTTGTTGATTCAGGACACCTCAGGCGATCTCGAATCGAATGGCGAATCTTGGGGATGGTGCCTTAGTGCAAATGATAGCTTACTGAACACTTGTGATCCTCATCACAAGCACCGGTGAATTTTCTTTTATCATTCTTTTTTGTAATTTTACTGATAGTTTACTTAGTTTGAATGTTTGATTTCCATTTTTTAGAAGCTAACCTTAACCCCTTTTTGGTAGAATTTTCTCTGTCTGGTGTTGTCCTGTTTGTCAGTCAGAAGTTTATGTTCCAGTAGGATAGGAATACAACAGGTAGATTAGTGAGACATAGTAGAAAATTGAACCTCACCTGAAGAACAACAAAGTAAACAGGGAGTAGAGAGGAACCTCAATGCATTTAGGTCCATGAGGGACCATTTACACCCTCCTGCATTGTTCCTCCAACTGAATACATGGTTGTCAATCCTTATCTAGTGCCACTGCTTCCTACTTTCCATGGTATGGAGAGTGAGAACCCCTATCCACATGTCAGGGAATTTGAAGAGGTTTGCAACACCTTTAAGGAGGATGTTACCACTTTGGACTTAATGAGGTTGAAGCTTTTCCTTTGACATTGAAGGATAAAGCTAAGATTTGGCTCAACTTCTTAAGACCGAGGACCATTCGGAACTTGACAGAGATGTAGGTAGAATTCTTAAAGAAATTCTTTCCACCCATAGAACAAACAGTTTGAAGAGGCAAATCTTCACCTTCTCAGCCATTAAAATTGAGAAATTCTATGAATGTTGGGAAAGATACATGGTAGTACTCAATGCTTGTCCTCACGATGGGTTTGACACTTGGCAGCTAGTTAGTCATTTTTATGAAGGGATGTCCTTGGCAAGAAACAATTGTTGGAAACTATGTGTGGAAGAGAATTCTTGTGTAAGAATCCAGAGGAAGCTATGGATTTCCTGAATTATGTAGCTGAAGTTTCAAAGGGTTAGGATGAGCCTAACCCAGGGGAAATAGAGAGAATGAGGCCTGTACCTAGTTTAAAAGGAGGCATGTATTCCCTTCCTGAGGACATGGAAGTGAAGGCAAAACTTTCAAGCTTAGCTAAAAGGTTGGAGGAGCTAGAAATGACAAATCAGCATGAGGTACGAGCTATGATTGAGACCCCTGTGCCCAACAAGCCTTGTTTCATCTGTCAGTCTACTGAGCATCCAGGAGAGCAATGCCTAACTGTTCCACCAATGAGGGAAATGCTAGTTGAATAAGCTAATGTTATGGGTCAGTTCAAGCAACGAACCAATGCTCCTTACGACAACACATACAACCCTAATTGGAGGAACCACCCAAATCTCTCTTGGAAACCAAAGCCTCCACATTATGAACCTCCCGTTGCACAACCTCAGTATGGTTCTTCATCTCAGGCACAACCACCACTATCAACATCTCCAGTTGAGCAAGCTATATTGAACTTGAGCAAAGTAGTGGGTAATTTTATAGAGGAACAGAAAGTAGTGAATGCCCAAGCAAACCAGAAAATTGGGCGATTGGAACAATTGACAGGAGATTGGAAATCAGTGAATTTGCTCAAAGTTGACAACTGCGGTACTCAATTTCGAGGTTGACTGAATGGCGACAAGTGCAAGAAAGGGTAAGTTCCCTTCAAGACATAGCTGATCAGGGAGTCCGTAAAAGTAACACATTCCAGTGGGCGAAACTCCTAGGATGGATGAAGTGAGAGGCGGGTTATCATTCTGGGAGTGAGTGTAATTAGATCGATAAGTGCCTACACTGCTAAAGAGACTAAAGAAAAAAGGAAGACCGAGAAAGAATTGTAATCAAGAAGATATAGTAAAGAGAGACACCCCTCCTTTTCCTAAAGCATTAAAAGTAGAAAAAGCCATCGGCGGCGAAATTCTAGAAATGTTGAGGCGAGTGAAGGTTAACATCCTCCTTTTGGACATGATCAAGCAAGTCCCTACATATTCTAAGTTCTTAAAGGACTTGTGCATTGTAAAAAGAGGGTTAAGCATCGACAAGAAAGCTTTCCTTATAGAGCAAGTCAGTGCCATTATCCAATGCAAAACTCCGATAAAATACAAAGATCCAGGTTGTCCCACCATCTTAGTGAATACTCCAGGGACTCAGGTGGAGAAAGCTCTACCGATTCAAAGGTGTCAACCTGCTACCCAATTCAGTATACAAACAATTGGGGTTGGGATAATTGAAGCCTACCACCATCACACTATCTTTAGCGCACAAGACAAGAAAGACCCCAAGGGCACCGTTTGAAGATGTCTTAGTGCAAAGCTGATAAATCTCTACTGACCCGCTGGACTTTGTCCTTGACACCGAAGTCGGGTTGGCTATGGGACCTAATTATGTGCCCATCATCCTTGGGAGACCATTCCATACCCCAAATGCCATCATTAATTGCCAAATGGAGAATGCAATTTACATTCGGGGAACATGATTACTGAGATCAATATTTTCCATTTGAGCAAGAAGCACATGCCCCTAGTGGAAGAAGATCAAGAGCAGGTTTTTCAAATTGATACCATTCTATGTGAACAATATAAGCTACATAAACTTTAAGAGGAACCAATAAGTCAAGTGCTGCCAGATGCTATAAAGTCATGCAATACTGGGCCTGAGAAAAAGCTGCCGACTGGAGGGGACGTGACATTGGGACAATACAGAAATCTTTCAAAAAGCTTAACCTAAAACCCCTTCTTGCGGAGCTAAAATATGCATATTTGGAGGAGGATAGCACGCACAAAGGGTATTTCACCAGCCGATGCCCAGAAAACAGCCTTCTGCACACCCCTGAAGTGCAAGCAAGCCATTGGGTGGACAATTTATGATCTAAAAGGGATTAGTCCTTTGGTTTTCACTCATCATATATACACAGATGAGGAAGCTAAGCCAGTGAGACAACCATAGAGGCGATTGAATCTACATATGTAAGAAGTGGTGCACAATGAAATCCTTAAGTTGTTATAGATTGGTATTATCTATCTCATTTATGATAGTCCCTGGGTGAGTCCAACTCAGGCAGTGCCAAAGAAATCAGGAGTGACTACTATGCAGAATGAAAAAGGAGAGGATGTGCTCACCCCCCTTATCACATGTTAGAGGGTATGCATAGACTACAGGAGGTTGAATGAAGTGACAATAAAGACCATTTCCCTTTACCCTTCATTGATCAACTTCTTGAGAGAATTTATGGGCACCCATTCTATTGCTTCTTAGATGTTTATTCTGGATACTTTCAAATTGAGATTATTGCAGAAGACCAAGAAAAGACCACCTCACTCCGCCCATTCGCACCGTATGTTTATGTGATCGATGCCCTTGGCCTCACGATGCACCTGCCACCTTCTAAAGGTGTATGCTCAGCATTTTCAACGATTTGGTGGAGTGCATTATGGATGTATATATGGATGATATCACCATATATGGTGATACTTTTGAGGAATACTTGATCGACCTTAAAACTTTGCTCTATCGATGAATTGAAAAGAACTTGGTGCTAAACTGGGAGAAATGCCATTTTATGGTAAATCGAGGATTGTCCTAGGACATGTTATCTCCAATGAGGGATTGAAGTGGACAAAGCCAAAGTAGAGCTGATTGCTAAGTTGCCACCTCCCACAAGTGTAAAGGATGTGAGACAATTCCTTGGACATGCAGGCTTCTACAGGAGGTTCATCAAGGATTTATAAAAAATTTCCAAACCCCTATATGAGCTATTGGAGAAAGATGCTAAATTTGTGTTGAATGAATCCTGCCAAAAGAGCTTTGAGGAGTCAACTACTTTACCACCGGACCGAGAAAGCAGGTCACTTAACTGGTAGCTCCTGTTTGAGATCATGTGTGATGCCAGTGATCTTGCTATTGGGGTAATCCTTGGGCAAAGAGAGGATGGAAAGCCTTATGTGGTGTATTATGCAAGCAAAACTATAAATGAAGCTCAGAGAAACTACACCACCACAGAGAAGGAACTACTTGTAGTGGTCTATGCCTTAGACAAATTTGAGCCTATCAGGTCGATATCACATCTCTACGCACCACTCCGCATCAAGTACCTCCCAACCGCGAAGATGCAAAGGCAAGGCTCATCCTTTAAATTCAATCTACGCATGAAGGACAAGAAGGTAGAGAATGTTGTGCGCATCATCTTCCGGGATTACCATAGCTCATAATACACACAACCCTCCAATCCATGATGAGTTTCCTGAAGAATCACTGCTGATGGTGCAAAGCACTCCCTGGTATGCCCACATTGCTAATTATGTAGCAATTGGGGAGACTCCAACTGAATGGAAGGCACAAGACAAGAAATAATTCTTTGTGAAGATCCATTCTTATTATTGGGAGGAGCCATTTTTGTTCAAATATCAGGTAAACTGTGATCATTAGAGATGTGTGCTTGAGGAACAATGGGGATTGTGTTAATCGCCATGAAAATGCCTGTGGTGGCCATTTCACTTCACAGAAGACCACCATGAAAGTGGTCCATCAGGGTTCTACTAGCCTTCCCTCTTTAAGGATGCCTTCAGCAGGCCGAGGCTGCGATGTGATGCCAAAGACTTCAGCTGGCCATCACATGATTCCCTTGAACCCGATTCTAGTAGTGGATTTATTTGATGTGTGGGCCATTGATTTCATGGGACCATTCCCTATGTCTTTTGGATTCTCGTACATCTTGGTGGGGGTCGACTACTTATCTAAATGGGTTGAGGTGATTCCCCTCGCAAAGTCGGGCCGATCACGTGGCGCACTAAAGTTTTGGTGAAAACATCTTTCCTGCATTTGGGTACCTAAGGCCATAATTAGTGATGGGGGTTCACATTTTTGTAACAAACCCTTTGAAACCCTCCTAACGAAGTATGGAGTGAGACACAAAGTAGCCACCCCTTACCATCCTCAAACCAGTGGACAGGTTGAGCTTGCCAACAGAGAAATCAAAACCATTCTGATGAAAGTGGTGAACTCCAACAAGAAGGACTGGTCCCTCAAACTTCTAGACTCCTTGTGGGCCTACATGATAGCCTTCAAGACAATTCTCGGAATGTCTCCTTATCGCCTGGTCTATGGTAAAGTATGCCATCTCCCAGTGGAAATAGAGTACAAGGCATGGTGGGCAATTAAGAAACTGAACCTAGATTTGGGAAGAGCTGGCCTCAAAAGGTTCCTCGACATCAATGAGTTGGAGGAACTGTGAAATGATGCATACTTAAACTCAAAAATTGCAAAAGACATATAAAAAAAGTAGCATGATCAGATGGTGGCTCGGAAGAATTTCGAAAAAGGGGATCAATTGTTGCTTTATGATTCCAAGCTTCATCTCTTCCCAAACAAACTCAAATCAAGGTGGGTTGGCCCTTTCATTATCCATCAAGTCTGCACCAATGGAGTAGTGGAATTACTGAGCTCAAAGGATAATAGAGTATTCAAAGTGAATGGCCAGAGGCTTAAACCATATGCAGTCCCTTTCACACTTAGCTGCTGAGGAGCCCCTCCGAATTTCCGTAAGTTTGAAAAAGCTACTCTAAGTAGGCTTGGTCTCTCAAGAGACTTAAAAGGCCACTTCTTTTTGTTGGATTTTGTTTATTGCATTTTAATTTTTATATTTTTTCCTTCACGCTTTCTTTAGTTTTAGCCTAGTTCTAATCGTAGTTTTCATACTTTTGTGCTCTTATTCTTTATTGTGATGTTTTGTTTTGTAGGGGTTGTTAACATAAGGGAAGCAAATTTTAGTAGGTTGAAGGCTGTTCTTGTAACTACAAATTCTCACAACGTGAGCTCCCTATGAAATTTTGGTACTGCGAATTTTGCAAATTTCTACAAATTTTTGCTGCGAATTTTCTATGCGAAATTTTGCCGCCTTGCTCCTGATTCCTACAACTCTTCAATTCCAGACCTTTCGATTCCTACAAAACCCCATTTATTCCTCCCCGATTCACTAAACCTTAAATTTTGTGCCCATTTTTGGACACTAA
The DNA here is from genome assembly GCA_016808115.1 of Tetrastigma voinierianum. Taxonomy (NCBI): domain Eukaryota; kingdom Viridiplantae; phylum Streptophyta; class Magnoliopsida; order Vitales; family Vitaceae; genus Tetrastigma; species Tetrastigma voinierianum. The sequence continues at coordinate 503,093 of JAEQBH010001468.1, read as the reverse complement.
GTAACCCTAGGCCCTTCACCTTCCCTAACCCCTATATATATCCCCATCCTGTTCATTTCATTTCATTTCTTTCAAATCCTCCTCCCATAAGAACATTTCCCTGAAGAAAAACCCTTTTCCATCTTCTCCATCCTTCTCCTAGTACAACTATGGAGAAGACCCACTGCAAGTACCAAACTCCTCCTGGGCCGGCACATAGCCTCCGTGAGGCTCCTGCCGCCACCATCACCCCGCCCGCACGCACCACCTGTCGTCGCCCCTACCTCAGCTACTGCTACTCATGCTGCCCTTGTCCCGCGTAGATATGAGAAGAGGGTAGGGCCTACTCCTCCTTCCCCTTCACACCCGCGACCCACCTAGAGGCCCTCGCCTCTAAAGAGAGTCTGGACTTCAGGCCGGGGAAAATCCTCCACCCTACCTGTGAGCCATTCTCACCTACCAAGGCCCAACATCCTAGTCCCCGGGACTCATTCCCTAGCTCTATCATCATAAGGCCTCTCTTCCACTGTGGCCCAATTCCAGGCAATTCATATTGCAGTGGCAAGGACTTGCGCAACGAGTACGATGACATTCCACTCTTCGCCTTCGAGCTCAGACTCTACGAGGTTTCAGGCGCATTCACTCCTTCATGACTCGTAAGGTTCATCTATCCCCGCTGGTCATCAAGTCTCTACTAGACTATGACGTCCAGGGAACCTAATCCTACACCCTCAGATTCAGATAGATGGTCGAGAGGGCACACTGGGGTCTACTTGATAGTCGCTTAATGCTCACTGATGTCGATTGTTTTAAAACTCACCGAAGTTCATTACAATCCATCCTCATCCTTCGAGATGGTTCGCATCCTTGCCAAGGACACATCAACTGGGCCCATCTTGTTTAGCGTGCAAAATTGATTCGTGTCACAAAGAGGGTCGAGCTAAAATCAACAAAATTTATATACTTGTTCTCCACGCTGTAGTTTGCTACTACAAAGATAAAGGGTCTAGGGTCGAACACTAGGGATGGGTTTTCATCCAAGAATGATTTGTATAAGTAAGAAGATAAGGCTTTTTGTTTGACTTTGATTTTTGTTTCAAAAAATAAAGGTGATGAGTTTGAAAATTTAACCTGTGAAGATCAAAGTGATGTGAAAAAGGTAACTTTGAAGATTTAGGTCACTAACTTGATAACTTAGTGGCAACAAATCGTCTGTTTTATCCCTGCTATACAAGCAACCTATAGTCCAAGCCACAACCTGATCTATGTGTTTAAAACCACAACCTAACCCTAAAAACAACTCCTATTGGAGTTAACACAGTAACATGCATCTATGGCCCTTTACGTTTTTGGAACCATAACATTGGGGGCCATCATCAAAGGGCTCGTAGCACTACCAAAAACCACAAGACATCTAGTAACAGTGCATTGTATCCTAGCATGGTAAGTATTGGCCAAATCAATAACATCTAATGCTATTCAACCTTGGCTTGAGTAAAGATAGGGCTATAAACACAAGACTGTAGTTTTTAATACAAGATGACAACTCTGAGAAAATACCATCAAGTTTACTTCTCTTCCTCTCTATGAAGAGGTTTATTTCAAAGCGATCTCTATTGTCATCCCAAGAGAGTGTTTAAAACAAGAAAATTAGTGGAAGAGGAGAATAGAGAAAAGCAAAACCTCAACTAAACTACTAGACTTTTTACTACAAAATAAAACTTGCCAAAATTGCTTCCCCATCTGTTGGGCTACAAAATGAGGGGGCTTATATAGTATGTCTAACGTATGAAAATACCATGTGCCTAACAATTTGGCTAAATCAGGACAAGGGAGTAATACACCAAAATTGAAGTCTATTTACACTACAAAAGTGACAAGGTAGTGAATTTCGCTAAGGCTTACAAATTTCGCTAGGCAACGAAAATTTCGCTAGCTAGTTAAAATTTAGGTAGCTTAAATCATTGAAGAGATAGCGAAAACAGAATTTTCGCTAGGCAAAGGGCAATTTCGCTTAGTTGTGGCCAAATTTCGCTAGCTGGCTAAATTCCCGAATAGCTTAAATGCAAAATTTCGCTTAGGAATGTTTTTAGCTTAAAATTTCAGTCTAGCGAATCCTGGTACTTTCGCTAAGATTGCAAATCTCTAAGGTTATGAATTTTCGCAATCCCAATAAATTTTCAACTTAGTGCGAAATTCCTCGGAATTAAGCGATCTTCACGCATCGCTTCCCGTCCTCTAATGCATTGATTTTTCTTCACTTACCTTGGCTCTCTCTTTGATTTATGGCCTGCTTGATGGCCGATGAATGGGTTCAATTCATGATTCATCTTATATCTCGATATTGAACTCCCAAAGTACGCAAAACCTCGCAAACAACCAAAAATAACCTCTAAACTGCATAAGTGAAAACTAAGTTACTTGAACACTTCAATTGGTATAAATGACATGATTAAAGAAAAGCACTCAAAACCTATCAATATAGGGTTCAAAGAAGTACTTTTGAGGCCAATCACACTCCCCAACCGAATGCTAGTCCCTTAGCAATGCAAAAACAAAAAGGAGATGCATGTAGTGATTTACAAAAAGTTTATGATTCAAAAGGGTTTATGTACATATAAACATTACCTTTAAACTGAAAAAAATTGACGCCAAGTTTGAAAACCGGTATGAAAGAACCAAAACCATACAAGAATAATTTCAGGTCAATATTAGTTCCATGATTCTCAACTTGAATTTCTACTAAGGTCTAATGGTTCTTTATATAACCAGATTAAGCCAATAAATTGCAAAATTGTCCCCTCCCAACCTAGCACTGACATGGCCTTAAGTCGGCTGAACAACCTAGATAGGGCTAGTTACTCTTCTTCTTTATTCAACTACACAGGGTGCAATGCTTAAACCATTTCACCAAAGTCCGTAATCTGGGTCCACCGATGACTTCAACCAATTAAGGTTTGTGGCATCAAGCCGCGATCACTACCACAAACTCTACAGTGCTTCACCTGACTAATGACTTCAAAATCAAGACCTACAAATTGCTAGTCCTTTCTACTCTATTCAACCCATGTAACGCACACTAAATCGATGACTCTCAACCAATTAAGGCTTAGGCATCTAAGCTTCAAAGGCTTTCGCCATACACCCCACGGACTGCTCTCTAGTTTCAAGGCAAGGCTTCAATGACTTTATTTTTCTTTTTCTCTTTTCTTTTTCTTTTCTTTTGCTTTTCTTTTCTTTCCTTTGGGAAGACAACATTGGTCTTCAAGTGATAAAATACAAACCTATCCTAGGTTGCCAACATGCCTAAGGCTTCCGCTTATGCAGTGCTAGAGAAGGAAAACAAATTCACAAAATTATTGGAAACAACTGAGCGGTAGCAAAGGAACAGCATAGTATAAACTTGTTGAGCATGCCGGAACTTCTAACCGACTCAAAATCAGACAAGTATGGAATTTGTTCGAATATAAAGGTGATAAACAGGGATTCGTCTCTCTCAACAAAAGGCACCAATTGTCCACTAGCATCAATTCGTCTAATTGGCAATTCAATCAGTCCAATTGAAGACAAAAACGATTACATATGGTAAAAGCACAAACATGGTATGCAAAAATCAGATATATATATAGACTATTTTGATATAGCCAAAATGGCTAGTACAGCGGCTACCAAAGCAATGATAATAAAAATATCACCGCCATTGGTGGTTGCTACGAATCCTAATCAAAAATTAGTAGGCAACTGATAAAGCTAGTAACTATACAAAATCATGTATGAACTTAACCACCTCACCGCCGTATGCGCGGTTCACTCACGCCGCCTAAAATATCCAAATAAAGCCGCGGCTCGTGGTGGGCTCTCTCCGATCAAACATGAGGAAGGCCATGCGCCAAGTGATCCACTGGCATGAGTGACACCGGTCAGCCGACTGGGTCGTCTGTAGTCGCTGGAGCGCATGGCATCCATCACACCCGCATTTCTCTAGGAACTCGCAGAAACATACTCGTGTGAATGGTGCGCCAATAGACGGGATCAGTGTATCACCGCAGCCGCTTATGGCGGTGGAGGAGGAGATGGAGGTATAATCATGAGCCGGGAATTCTCCCAGATTCGGGCCGGGGGAAGCGTGCACTCATCTCATGGAAGTCCCCGGGCCACCGCACCCTGGTGACTCTCCCGGTCTTGCCGCTGAGATGAAAGATACGCACATCACCCGTCCGTCAATAGAACTCGGGAGGTGGCACTAACTCTCATCTCAACCCTACCAGAATCCCATATGCTCAGAACCCGGCAGTAGGCCCCCAGACGCAGGGAATGGGCCTTCCGCCAGACAGTCCTTCGATGGACCTTCTCGAAATGCATCAAGGAGGTCACGCCTGGGAGGGATCGAACCAATATCCCTCCGAGATCCTAAGAAGAGCCTAAGATGGCTCCTCCGCGCACGTAATGTCAGAGCTGAACGCACTAGCTCAATAAATGGTCGATCAAGAGTGATCCGAGTACAGAGCCGCCTTATAAAACAACCAAATTAGAAATCTCTCGCCGGGCACTGAACCATCTTCGATGAGGTGGTGGGCCCAATCTCAGAACTCAGATTGCCGCCAGATACGCAGCCCAAAGTCGCTGAAATATCGCCGCCCCGAGTACCCACATCATCAATAAGAGAACGCGCCTACGCCGAATTCATCCGCCTCGAGACGTCGAACGATAGAAACGCAGCACCACTGCGGGTAATAACGTCACCGAGCCGCGAAAGGCGAGGAATAACTCATCAATCTCATAGACTCCCTAAACCCGGATCAGCCCTCGCTTCGACATCATAGTACTACCGATGAAAGTCCTCGGAGTGGAGCCGTACATTCCCGGAATGGGTTCCCTTACAACAACGGCGCGCTTCCGATCTCGGAGGCTATAACCGAGGCGATGATGTCGCCCGCCGAAGCGTGACCGTGATGGTCAAGGGCGAGGAAGATGACTCACGGGGCCCGACAAAGGGCTCGCTTGAGGGCCGGCCTCCTAACTCTCCTCTCGAGGCGGTCAGTGATGGGCCCGGTCCCATCCGTGTCTCGATAACCCACGAAATCCCCCGAGGCTCCTCAGTAACGCTTCTGGGACCGCGATGGTACTGAGCCGGACTGAGCTTCGGTCAGCCTTCGTCAGCAAATTTAATCACCCGAGGCCGGGCGGACCCACTCTTGAGACGAACCATATCTCGTAGTCTGAATACGGTCAAAGAGGGCTCTACCACCGAAATGTAACCGAGCACCGAATATCCGAACCGAGGCTCACCGAGGGATCGAAAGCCACTAAATACCGACGCAACCGTGGCTCATCGCTGGCGCCACACCGGGCCCGGAATAGCCAAATAAGCGTCTTAGCGACCGAACGTCAGGATGCCGTGGCACAACTAGCTGAACCAAGAGCACGGTGGGTCCCGAATCGCGCGGAAGCTCAATGACATAGCGCGGAAATGTGGTGCGTGTGGCTATAGATGCGGCACCGTGTAGCCGCAATAACGCTTCGCACGCGGTGAACGGAAGGTCGAGCAAATGTTAGCAGACCCAGTACCGCCGGCGCCGCCGCTGCCAGAGCAGCGCAAAGGAGGTTCTGCCTTGCGGCACTCGGGCCGGGTGGTGTTTCACCGCCAGCGCCAGTATCGCAAGACTGGATCTTAGAGTCACAAGTGGAGAGGAGGAAGACGGCGTATGTGACAAAGCCAACCTCCCCTCCTTTTATAAGCTTCCAAAAGGGTAGCCGAAGGGTCATCACCAAAAATCTCGCTATTATACGAATCAGCCAAACTCGCCACCACCCGCAAATCGACTTTCTGTGGATTAAATGAAAATTAATATATTGGCTGGCAAAATTAAAATTAAAATTAGGATATAGAATATATCTAATAATTTAATATAAGATAATATAAAATAATTACCAACTTGGTTAAAATGAAAGTCGCAAATTAGAAACATACTAAAAATAGCTAAAAATGGAAATTCACTAAATTAAAATAAAAGCAAAATTGGGTTAACTGCAATTTGCTTTTTGTGAACAAACTACCAATATACCAAAATTACTCAAGGAGGGTCAAGGAGATGATTTCAACCCGCAGAGCCCGGGCTGATTCCATGGTGTTAGGTGTCCAATTGTTGAAGTGGTTCCCACTGATGGCTTTTTGAATTGAGCAATTGGCTTGCAGTGGGTGTTGATGGCAAGACCAATATCTCTTCATCTCCTTGGCTGATTACCTTGTACCCCCGGACACTGTGCTTCCTCGCATACCGACCATTTGAAACAATCTCATCGCTTATTTGATTTTCATGTTCTAAAGAACTTTGCTCGGTTGTCTAAACGAAGATACAACTCCAAGGTCATGTTACCAGTTGCAAGTCAGATGACTTCCATTCCTAGCACTTATGATTGCATTTGTCAGGCTGCAAATAGTCTTCCTAAGATGATTGGTACATGACGTTCACTTGTAATCGTCTGTCAAGCACTACAAAATCTACCGGGTAGTAGAATTTGTCTATTTGGCACTAAGACATCCTCAACTATCCCCAGGATTTTACCCGATCTGACGGCTACCGAAAGTGTGATGTTAGTCGTCAGTTCAACCCAGTCCAACCGCTGTCCATATTGAGAAATGCCTTTTTCAATGCCTAATCCCTTCTTGATCGTGCAAAGATCTTTCAAAAAAATTTCGTATGCTAGGACTGGCTTGATTACATCCATAGAGGTATGTCGACCTCTCACCCGCCTTAGGACTTCTAAGATACCCGCCTCGGGATGTCTCTTCTTACCTCTAAGTGCTTGTGGAAATGGAGGTGGCGTGGTATTTCATTGAATCCCCTTTAGAGAATATGCTCAGATCGCACCTCTTCTCCTACCCGGGATTCTTCAACAAGCTGTACGGGTTGATCAACCTCTTTCCACTTCTCGTGGTGACATATTTCACTCATCCATTCCTGAATTGTTGGATGATCCTACCTCATGATTCCCTTTGCTTGGTAATCGCTTGGGTGAACCTTCCTCTTTCTTTGCATCAAAGAACTTGTTGATCTTGGTGGATTAATATCAGAGGTTATCAATTTTCTTCGTTCGGGATCGCTTCTTCTAGCCCATCTATTCTCTCGTCTGTTGTACTTCTACAATATCAACTGTGCCTTGCACATTGATTCCTGTTCCTCAACAAAGTTGCCTAAATTACTTTATCAAATTCTAAATGGCTTGTTCCACAGAGATGAGGATGGTGGTTGTGGTTGAAATTGGGAACTAACCGTGGTTTGCACCCGGTGGTACATAAGTTGTGGGGAGTGGGCTTCCCGTGAGTGTTAGGTGATTCCTCCAATTGGAAATTGTAGGTATTTCCATATGGGCATTGGGTTGTGGTGGCTTATATTGTCCTACAAAGATTACATTCTCATATCAAATCCTTCATCAAGGGGCTATAAACTGTCGACTGGATGATGTGGGATTGAAATTAGTGCAAGATCGCTTGTGCAGATTTTTCACACACATCGTGATGCACTCTGGCGGGAGCCTTTTCCTTCAAGCTCCTCCACCTTCCTAGCCAAGGCTGAAATCCCATTTACTTCTATATCCTCCGGGCGTACAAATCCCTCCCTGGTGGTCAATGGCCCCATTGTTTCCATTTCCTGTGGTTCGCTCATCCCAACCCTAGGTTTCAGCCACATAATTTAAAAAAACTGGTTTCTGGCTTAGATAAGAATTAAGAGGTCACCCCACACATGAGCTTCTGAAAGTCGCCATGGCAGAGACATACCACCATAGAAATGGTTTAAGATCCATGTATCAAACCCATGATGTTGGTATGCACTGATGGTTTCATAAATCTTTCCTAACACCGATAAAACCTTCACCATCTTGAGCCGCAAAGGTATAAATTTGCCTTCAAATTATTAGTCTTGGTGAGTTAATCGAAGAACTTCTTCAGAATTCATCGCAAACAAATTCAATTTCTTATGGTTCTTGGTCTCAATGGTTGAGCCAAATTCGGCCTTGTCCTTGGTGGTCGTTGGAAATGCTTTCGCCTAAGCAAATCCATATCCATCATCCCTTCCTTGTAAGGAGCCAGTAAACTTCTTAAAATCCCTTATATGAGTGTATGGATTTTCATTTATACCATGATATGTGGGGAGTAGGGGTACTAAGTAAGGCCTCATCACATCTTCAAAGAGGAGGTATGATGCAGGGGGCACTAATCCCCTGAGGGTGAATATGGTCCCTCATACCCAGGCGCTTGGATTCATTGGGTTCCAGTTGGCTCTATTGTTCTCGTAGGGTATCCATAAGCTTACCTATGTGTACCGACTGTGTGAATCGATCCTTTGTAATCTAATTATTCCTTCTGTCCCAAAGATACACAACTGTTATACAAACTAAGACACAACAAAGATCACAAACAAACTCGCAAAAGGTTGTGGTTAACTAAAATAAAACTAAACCAATAAAAGAAAATAAAGGCAGTCACCGCAAAGTGATGAAATCGCGCCTCGTGAATCGGGTTACAAAAAGAGTTAAAAGGTTACTTCACTTGTGATGTTGGATCACAAGGCACTTCAACTTATCAAACGTAGTTCGCACTGCATCCCCTAACGGCAATTCATTTGGATTCAGGCACAAGAGGGGCGGATCCGAATCAACAAAAATTTATAACTTATATCTCTCCTACTGCCGTAGGTCAAGCTACTGCAGTATAGTGGCTCAAGGTCAACACAGGATGGGTTTTCTTTCTTACAAATGACTAACAAAGTTGAAGGCAAAAATCAGAATAAATTGATTTTTAAGGTTTGGTAAAAATGTGGGGGTTTTGGTGTTCACCGATCAAACTAAAACAAGAAAATTGTAAAATAGAACCCTTGAAGTGTTAGGCCACTTGTTTAGGGCTTCGCTGCAACTACATGTCCCCTGGTATTTTTCTCACAGAGCATGACATATAGTCATTTCCTAACCTGACTCATTTAGCTTTGAAAACTAAACTCTATGATTTTCCCCTTTGAAAGAGTGCATTTAAATGGGAATAAATGTTCCTAACAGTGAAAAACACATCTCAAAAAAACCCTAATCCACGATAAAGAAGTGAGAGACACTTGGACCTGAGCCTCAAATGGATCTAGTAGTATCCACTTAACCTCAAAAGCTTGCCAAATACACATTAAAGAGAGCATGCTTAAGAGATTTTAACCTGGCGGAGAAGTAGGAACAAACAACCATAAATACGTAAGGCGTTAAAAAACAGGGGAACCGTGAGTTACCTCCACACCCTAGCTAACACCGCCCTCTTCAAGGAGTGAAGAGGTCTACGAACATCCTCTCGAGTTGTCATCCTCGTATATGGCGTTCGCAAATGAAAATGGAAAAGAAAGGAAAGAAAAAGGGAAAAGGAAGCGACGTGGAAATCGCTCCCGCCATCAGATATCCAGTACCATCAAGGATTTGCACAAACTGAGACTCTATATATGCTCGCAAGGGAAGTTACAAAAACCAAAATCTAAGGTTACAGTGTGTAAAATGGAAAACCAAAAGCAAAGCAAACAGGTGCAGTAAGGAAAAGGTGAAACGGTAGCAGGTGAGGAACAAAGGTCGAGCTAGAACATCGCGTTTCTCGCAGGAGAAGCTTCCGCAGCGTGTTTTTCTAACATTTTGCTCTTCTTTCCTTTTTGATCTTTGATCTGCAATGCTTCAGTTTGACTCAATTCTTCTGCTTGATCACCAACAGTCTCTGCATAATTAGCTCGCAAACCCGCAAAATGTCACAAAATGCGATCATTAAAATAGTAGGACCTTAATGTGCAATCAAGCTAATTAGCATGATTAGTACACAAAAAGCACTCAAAACCTATAATAAATAGGGTTCAAAATAGCACTTTTTGGGCACTAATCAGCAGCTTCCTCTAGATATGCTTTTGATTGACCATATACTACGGTCCAACTTGTTTCTACTTCAAAATTTGGTGTAGAGACTTTTCATACTAGAGGCTCTTATTGCATCGGAGGTTTTTAGTCTCTGTCAGCAGAGCTCATCATGACCGCCTTCCATTGAGGATAAGATTCATCGCGAAGAACTCACCCAGCCGAGGCCATTTACCTCCCGCTTCGAGGTCGCATCTCAAAAGCAGCAACCTTGGTTTTCCTATTGAGCCCTAGCTTGAGCGTCATGGTGTTTATGAGGCTGTATTTACTATGGAGAAGTGGCAGTTTGTGCCTGGTGCTCCTCACCTCCCACTGAGAGATTCGACAGAGGATTAGCCAGCATATGATGATCTAGTAGAGGATCAGTTGCCCCCTATAGTGCCTACTGAGGAGCCTTAGATTCTAGTTTCCATAGCCCCATCAATCACTGTCCCACTCCGCCCTCAGATTCACCCGTCTCTCTACACCTCTAATGCCTATAATTCCTCTGGATTCAGAATGACTGGGTACTTCAAAGACCACCCATGTACCGATCTCTATATCACCCCCGTGATTTTTGGCCATCATGGATGCAACAGACTTTTACCCACTTCAAGATCTTCGTCACGCTTATGCCGCCTTACCGAGAGGATAGCATGCGCCGAGACCATGCTTGCTCAGAACAATGCCATTCTCATGTAGATTCCAAGCCACCTGGGCCTACCTCAGGCTTCTCCATCCATACCTGCCCAAGCTTCTTCAGCTCCGCCTTCCGCAGCACCAGTAGCATCTGACCATCAAGCCCATCGACAACTTTATTAGATATTCTGTAGCGTTATGACACTTTCCCAAACAAGTATTGTGATGCAGTTTATTCCACCGGCCGCACACACTGGCAGTACCACTCTTCGTTAACTTCACCGTCCCATTGAGACAATGCACGCTGGTATTGGTCGGGGGAGAGTTAATGAAGGAAGTGGCATTTACATTATGCTTTTATTGTTATTTTGAGCAAGTCCATTTTGTGTAGTTCAATGACTTACTGATAGTTTCTTTTGTGATGTTAAAAATATAGTCATACCTTTAATTTCAAATATATACTATAAAGCTTAAAGTTACAGTTTCCCATTTGCATCTATTTTTTTGTAATGCCTAGCTTATAGTAGGAGAAATTGAAACTTTGTCCCAATTCTGTTGACGTTAGAATGATTCTATGCCTAATTGAGTTGATGACCAGTCGAATTCCTATTGCTTTAAACCTTTTTCTTCCACTTTGAGCTAACCACACACTATGCACATTAGGTTTCATTGATGAGCTAAAAAACTTTATGGCCTCCTAAGCCCTGTAAAAGCCCGACCTTGTACTTTTGACCTCCTTTAATAAATATCGACCCCCCCCTAAAAAACAAATGAGTCTTTCAAAAAAAAAAAAAAAAAAAGAAAAGAAGATTTGTGATGCCTTGTCTTGAAACCCGAGCACAGTTCGAGGGGTATATGACGAAAGTCTTTAAAGCCCGGTACCCTAAGCCAACTGGTTAGAAGCCACTGACTTTGTAGTTCGCTATACGGGTGTGAATGTGCAAAGCTAATTGTTGTAGGTCTGAGTCTCGAACCTATTGTAAGGTCGGTGAAACTTGAAGAGTTAGTGGTTGAAAAATCCTTATGACTTGATGCCCTAAACCTTAATTGGTTGGGAGTCATCGGTGGATCCCCGCTACAAGGACATCTGTGAGATCGATTCTCGCAGCATTGCACCCCTACAACGTAAAAAGAGTATGGAATACGAGTGGGTCTTGATCTATTGAGGTTAGTAAGTCTTCTAGGTTTAGGCATTATCTAGGTTAGGGGGAGAGTGTAGTTTGACAGCCTATTCTTGAAAAGTGATCAAGCTAACACTTAGGTTTTGGTGGAAGCTCCAGGTTGGATCCCTAAAATAGGAGACTCTTTTGATACTTGATGTTGCATAGCACTAAGTCTCCTAAGATAGTTTTTAAAGTTTCAAGACTTGCTGCGCCTGCATTATCCATTCACAATTTTGAAATATCATTTCAGGGACATAGATTTCACTATCTATTTGTGTGTTTTTTTCTTTCATCGCTAAGGGACAGCAATGTCGCTTGTAAGGATAGATGCCTCCAAATAAGTATTTTACACCCTTATTAATACAAGGTTTGAGCACTTTTTGGGTAGTAATTAGTCTAATTAACCCCGATTGACATGTCAAGATCCTAGCTTTACTACTGATCGCATTTTGTGGCAAATTTTGTAGTTTTCACAAGCCAATCATGCCAAATTTTTTGAATCAACTCAACCATGGAGAATCCAAGTTCAACTCATAGCCGCAACCTAAACAGAAGAAGAACACAGTGAGAATAAAGCAAGACACTCGGCAATTTCTCAAGCATGGTTGCAAATTTTCACAACCTGTGAATTTGTTCCTCATCTTTTTTTTACCGTTTTACTTTTTGCTACAAAATTTTGCTTTGCCTAAATTGTCCCTCATGTAATAGTGGCTAATTCATACTTTTTTTTTTAATTTGCCCAAGCCAAGCAAGATATAAGTCCATGATCACCAAAAATATCTGATCATTAATAAAGTTTTAGCGCCTCAAGCTCAAGCACAGCCCCACCTTCATTTTCCTCACTTTTCTTCCATTTTTCAATACTGTACCAAACAACCTCCGCAGGATGATAAACTGTGAGGATGAGGGTTAACCTCTTCGTTTTTAAGTAAAAGGCTACTAGCAGTGGGTCCAAAGGTTCAAGGGTCCCTGTGTTTTCAAATATAGATATTTATTGATATTTATGTCTCCTTCAACCATAGGTCAACTTTATGAGTAACCTTTGAATGACCTGTATTTGGCTATCTTTAGTGGTCAGGACTTTATATGATCCAATCGAGATTCGTAGTCACTATTTATTAGTTAGAAGGTGGCATAGATGACTTTAATGCCTGATACTATTAATGTTCAATGAATGCTATTTTTCAGAGGATAATTACCAAGGGTCAAGTTTTATAGCTAAATGAAGAACCGATTCGGGAGATAATGATAAATATCCTCTTAACGTGAGGAATAGGGCCTCGAGGACCCTGTACTTTAGAGTCAAATCTAAGAGTCTCGATACTTCAAGGAGCTTTCTTTTACATTTTACTTCATTTCGTTTCCAATTTTCAACCATCAAATCCCTCTGTTTTCACAAAACCCCAAAATCCAAAACAAATTCACCATTTTGAACCTCATCAGACATTTACTCAAGAAACCAACTCAGGATGATCTCGTAACACTCGAACATACCCTTAGCGACAACATGTTTAGGTATTTTAGACATAAATTAAAATTCAGAATTAATTCAAAATATGGAAAGTTAGAAACTAAAATTTTATACAAATCAAGGACAAAATCGTAAATTGTCCAAAAGGGGTATTAAAGACATGGGTTAATAATATAATGAGCAGAAATATTAAGAGTTGTAATGTACTTATAGTTGAGGCTTTAAAAGCTAAATAATTAAACTTATTATGATGGGAGACCAAAAATGCATTTTTGGTCTCCAAACAAGAAGCTTACGGAAAAAGGAAGGAGAAGAAGAGAAAGAAGAAGAAGAAGAAGGAGGGGAAAAAATCCAAGGTATGGATGCTTGCCTTCGGGTATGGGAACTTGCATTTTGCATGGAACCATATGGTTTAAAGGATTTGTCTCCAATCAGTATAGGAACTGCTCCAAACATAGGCTGTTGGGGATTACATCCTAACCAAGTTTTCTTGAAAGTAGGGGTGGTAAAATTCTAAATGGCACAAGATTGGTATGAAATCCTCATTTTGGAGGAGGATTCATGGTAATTGTGTTGTGGCTTACAACAAACCTTGGCACCTTTATAATTGGTTTATGTATGGGTTATAACCCATAATATAGTTGTTTTGGGAGGTATTCATGATAGGTTTTGATCTATGGATGAAAAGGCGCATGAAATGGGTGAAAATACCCATTCCTCGGGCATTTCTCGAGTGAAGTGTACCGTACACCTTGAGCTTGTACCGTGCACACTTTCGGTTCGGTCGTTGGCCAAAGTGTACTCGGCAGACACTTTAGAGGTGTACTGCATACCTTGTTCGTTTCTTCTGGTTTCGACCGCTTTTCTTATTTTGGCCATAACTTGCTCAATTCTTATCCGATTTGAGTGATTCAAGTGGCTACGTAAAATAGACTTCAAGGAAAACAAAAATTAAAAATAATAATCGCCAAATTCTGATCCTAAGAGGCCTAAAAATTCACTCAAAGTGGGGCCATGTGCAAGCCAAATTCTCGGTTCCAAATGGAACATGAGAAGTCCGGGGTTGTTTCTGACGCACTTGAGTTTCGTGTTTCGACTGGGTGATTCCAGTTGGAATAGAACCCTTAACACCTTAGATTTAAAAGAGTTCAAAGAGATAGTACCAAATATGAAGTTAAGACCCCAGAAAAGGGAGATTCAAACTGGTCTGTAAAACGGTAAATGATCTAGTTGGCATGAAAATGCCATAACTCCAGTTTGTATGATCCGATTGAGTGATTCCAACTCTTGGGTAAAGTAGATTCATAGAAGAATAAGACTCCATGAATAAGGTGTGATTACATACGCATCATACCTTACCAGTATATGAAGGACGATCTGGTCAGAACATTATTAAGGCTAAGAATGCCTATTATAAGATAGTAAGTTACCGAACTCATATAATTATAAAAATATTCGAGACCAAGATAATTGAAATAGCACTCTGTCTCCGCGATTAGTACTTATCCTCATAGTGCTCCGGCAGACTCGATTAGTATCACTTGCACTCGTTAGTGTCTCAAGACTCCTGATTAGTACTTCGGCATTCATGTTAAGGTCTCTAAGACTTAATTAGTACTTCGGTACTCCGCTAAGCGCCACGGCACTCCTTCCTATTAAGTGCTAATACACCCTGTCCCGCTAAGTGCCACGCACTCGTCCGCTAAGTGCTACCAAGACTCGTCCCGACAGATTACGGCACTCCCGCTCCCATGAGGTTACTAACTGTAATCCTCGCTTGTGCTACGGCACTTCAGCATCAGATAGTATCTTCTGATACTTATTATTCGTCTTACACTTTTATTAAGACTCGGTCTAGGTATTCTTACAATTATATGCATTAAATTAACTCGAATAATGAATAAGAGGACATGATGGTGTATCGTTTCCGATCTGCACACCTACGGCATTTCTCGAATATGAGTAAGCTCCCTGTAATTCCTAATGAGACCCGTAATAAATATAAAGTCCTCAGAATATAAGATAAATTCAGAGTACCCACTGATACTCCCATAATGAACTCACACAGGGTAGTACCTAATGGGTACTTTTATAAGAATAAGCACAAGTAATCAGATAAAACTCCATGAGATGAATGCATGTAATCAGACATCCGTTATTCTTATATGCTTATTATAACCGTGTACATTTATTATTATATATAAGCCCCACTGCCGTGAAGTTTAGCATGGGTTTTAATCCAGGCCAGGAGAAGACGTCCGAGAACTTCCGCATTCTTCAGTGGCCAACACACGAGTAGGGGTTCATCACCTGTAGGGTTCCGTGACTGATCGCGACTTGTAAATGTATAGCTTTGAATATGTTCGACTCCGCATCAGAGTATGTGTGACACATCAGAAATCAATTTTCACTACTAAGGGTAGTTTTATTATCTTGGACTTTTGTATATGATGTTGATATATTATAAGACTTGATATAATTAGTCGCTCCAATTGCCGGTAAAGAGTCCCAAGATATACTCGCCCTTTTAAACCGGTTCCTGATCCGCCAATCGCCCGCCGGAATCGGGCGTGACAAGTTGGTGATCAGAGCCTGTGGTTTAGGCGCTTCGAAAGAGTCTAAGATTTCTCGACGACCTACATAGAAATGTCGCCCACGCGGATGTCTTGCCTCGCTTATTGTCTGTAATGGATCCACCGTGAAAGCCGTTGATGAACAACAAAGCCAATTCTTTGATCCATCCGCTTCCGATCACCGAAAGTCATCGATGAATGAAAATGCTTCAACCGGGCATTGCAAAAGCCCTCAGGATATGGCAAGGGTCTTAGATCGACTCACGCCCGCGAGCCCGGAGCGATGCAATTTAAAGCATGGAGTGGAAGAATTCATAAATGCAGTAATGAGAATCCGATAAAGCAGGTTTTGGCAGAAAACTTGAAAGGTTTTAGATGAAGCAGAAATGTCCTATGGACCAAAAGGTCACATGTGCGGTTTCATTCAGCGCAAGGTCGCGACTTATGATTGGTGGAAGTGGTTTGAGAAATCCACTGATCGGATCGGTTACATGGGACTACTTCGTCAGGAGTTTGTCTGAAGTATGTCCTTTGTGATTACAAGGAATCAAATGGAGAATTCTTGCTCTAGACAAGGGGAAAATAGCCAGGTGGCCAAATATGAGAAAGAATTAGGCCGCCTCGATAAATGTACACAGGAATCGTTCTTACGGAAAAATTGAATAGTAGACAGTTTAGGGAGGGCCTACATGAGTCTATCAAAGGTACACCTCGCGGGCATTACTTAGGCTCCAATCATCCCGATTTTTATCAGCTGGTGCAATGACCTATAAAAATTGAGAAATCTCACAGGAAATGAAGAGTCAAGAAAAGAAGAAAGAAGAAAGAGAAAAAAGTTCTCAGAGTTCCTCTTGGAAAGACCTGAGAGAGTCACAGAAGTTGATTCGATGCGGGAATCCGACTCTGAGGGTGAGGAGACAAGGACCTACCATGACACAAAGTTCCGGTCGAGGCATCTCAACTGGACAAGAGGAAAAGCATGTATGCCCACATTGCCACAATTATCATAGTGGTATTTGCAGAGATGATGGCGGGGGTTGTTTTAGACAGTCTGAAGCCGCATGTCTTGGTGTGCGGGTTTGGAAGTTCTAGGAAACCCTCGAGAAGTGGTAGAGGAGGGTCGAATGTGCACCACTGGATCAGAAAGTAAGGGTGGGGACGAAGTATGGCTCGCAAGGTAGAGTAATGCTTACAGGAATGATAAATCAGTCCCACTGCTACTACATTGACCTGAGCTTATCTGCATTGGGAGCTCGAGAAGATCACAGGACATACCAGGGGTTATTGCGGGTACATTCACTCTCTTTTATATTGATTTGTATGCTTTAATTGATCCGGGCTCTACACATTCATCTATATGCATGGAACAAATGAGCGATAAACTACCTGCAGTAGAGTTTTTAGATTATGACCTGCTTGTTACAAGTCCTCTGGGGCACAGTGTTAGAGTCGGCTAGTGTGTATAGGGTGTCCACTTAATGGTCCATGATGAGGGTGTCGGTTGATCTAATTGCTTTGCCTTTTCATGAGTTTGATTTGATCTTGGGAATGGATTAGTTATCAAACATCATGCGAGATTGGTATGATAAGAAAATAGTCGTGGCAAATGTCTGACACATCGAGGAGTAATCATACAAGGTATCCGTCGAGACTCGATCTGAAAATTTTGTCGGCTATGGCTTGAGCTTTTACGAAAAAAGGTTGTGAATCCTTTTTGGCTTTGATTCTTGACTCCAAACAAGAGCAAGAAAATTTAGAAAATATTCCTGCGATTGGGAGTCCCTGATGTGTTTCGAAGAGTTCTTAGGAGTACCACGAGCGAGAAGTAGACACTCTCTATTGAGTTATCAGGGGCGACTCTATTTCGAGGACACCTTGCCGTATGGCTCAAGCGGGCGAAAGAGGTTGAAAACTCAGGCTACGGGAGCTATTGGATAAGGGTTTTATCAGGCTAGTGTCTCACCTTGGGGTGCCTGATTTTATTTGTTAAGAAGAAGATGCACTCTTCGGATGTGCATTGACTACAGAGCAAATAAACAAAGTAACAGTTAAGAATAAGTACCCGTTGCCAAGAATAGAAGATTTATTTGATCAATTGAGAGAAGCAAGTGTCTTCTTGAAGATAGACTTGCGATCGGGATATTATCAACTCCGGGTAAAAGAGGTTGATATCCCGAAAACAGCTTTCAAAACCCGTTATGGCCACTATGAGTTTTTGGTCATGCCATTTGGGTTGACTAATGCTCCAGCTGCATTTATGGACTTGATGAATAGGGTTTCCGCCCTATTTAGATCAATTTGTTGTGGTATTTATTGATGACATCCTGGTGTATTCTAAAGTGCAGAGGAACATAGACACCATTTGAGGATAGTGTTTGCAAACTTTGAAAGGAGAGAATCGATTGTTTGCCAAGTTAAGTAAATGTGATTTTTGGCTTAAGGAAGTGTCATTCTAGGCCGTATACACGAAGGTAGTAGAGTGGACCCGGTAAAATCGGAAGCGATTGTGAATTGGAAACCTCTCGAATGTAGCAGGGTGAAATTTCTTGGGCTTGGCGAGGTTATTATCGGAGGTTGTACAGGCTTTTCGGTTATAGCATCCTCACTTACAAGATTACTCCGGAAAGGAGTGAAATTTGATTGGGATGATAAGTGCCAATCCAGTTTTGAAAAATTAAAATCTTGGTTGGAAGCACCGGTGTTGGTCGACCTACTTCGGGTAGGGATTACGGTATCGTGATACTTCGAGGATAGGTTTGGGATGCGTATTGATGCGGGATGGGAAGAAGTGGTGGCTTATGCTTCCGAGTGAGCGCGTAGGCAAAACTATCCCACACATGATTTGGGTTACTTGGTGTAGTGTTCGCTTTGGCGACACTATTTATGTGGAGAAAAATGTAAATTTTCAGCGATCATAAGAGTGCGAAATGTTTTCTAACTCAAAAAGATTTGAACTTGAGGCAACGTCGGTGGTTGGAATTGTTAAAAGACTATGACTGTATAATTGATTACCACCCCGGGAAAGCAAATGTAGTAGCAGATGCCTTGAGTAGGAAAATGATTTCTACTCTGACCTTGAAAGATTATGATTGGAGATTTGCACCCGATGGAGCCTTGTTGGCTCAGGTGAATGTGAAATACGAAATTAAGACAAATGATAGTGAATACTCAGAAAAATGATGACAAGTTACAAGAATTGGCTCAGCTGGTCAGTACTGGAACCAAGACTGATTTTGCCATAAATGGAAGTGGAGGTTTGTTGTACAAGAACAGATTATGTGTACCGAATGATATGGAATTGAAAAAGAAAATATTATGTGAAATCCACAATACTGTTTTCACCATGCATCCTGGAAGTAATAAAATGTACCAGGATATGAAACAGTCCTACTGGTGGCGAGGGATGAAAAAGGACATTTATGAGTATGTGGCTAAGTGTCTGAGTAATCGGCAAGTAAAAATTTGAACACCAAGTACCATCTGGTTTATTGAATCCCCTTCCCATTCCCCAATGGAAGTGGGATAACATAACTATGGATTTCGTATCCGGTTTTCCCCTCACCCAAAAGAAACATGATGTAATATGGGTAATAGTGGACAGGCCCGGCCAAGTCTGCTCGCTATACCGGTCGACTTGACTACTCCATGAATTCGGTTAGCGGTGGACCTTTATGTGAATGAAATTGTTAGATTACATGGCATTCCCTTATCGATAGTGTCTGACCGCGATCCCCTCGATTCACGTCGAGTTTGGAAAAGGGATTACGATCGGCTTTTGGTACGAGATTGAATTTTATATTTGCTTTCCATCCTGAAACTAATGGAATGATCCCGAAAGAAGTGATCAGGTATTAGAAAATATAACGGGTGTGTATTAGATTTTCCCGGAAGTTGGGATAGGTACGTTCCACTCATGGAATTTGCCTATAACAACAGTTATCAATCCGGTATTGGTATGGCCCCGTATGAAGCTCTGTATGGAAGACGATGTAGAACTCCTACGTGTTGGATAGAGATGAATGAGCATAAGATTATCGGTCCTGAATTAGTTAAAGACACGGAAGAAAAAGTTCAGATTATTCAGCAGAGATTAAGAGCTGCCTGTGATAGATAAAGGTCTTATGCTAATTTGAAGAAGAGAAAAGACATAGAGTATGAAGTAGGAGATAAAGTGTTTTTAAAAAGTATCTCCATGGAAAAAGATACTCCGTTTTGGAAGGAAAAAGAAATTGAGTCCACGATTCATTGGCCCTTATGAGATTTTGGAAAGAGTTGGACCAGTAGCGTACTGATGGACCTCAAACCAAAACACATATACAAATTTTAAGTGGCGCAATTACCAAAGGACTATTATCTAATCCCCGGAAACTACACCATAAAACTTATTTGAGACCAAGTCTCATGAGTTAATCATTTTCAATTTAGTTTTGGCACGATATGTTGCAGAATTACATAGGTCGACAAGTAATAAAATGGATATAAGTCCGGATATCGATCCACGAATCTCAAGAATTTTAAATCAACTACCCTGACTACTCAAGCTCCATACTATTTGGACCATAAAATGATAGTGGGATCCAGCTTATGGAACTGGAAATTATACTAGCACGAGTAAAATAAATGAACAATCAAATAAACTGGAATATATAGAATAAAGAATGAAGAATAGTTAAGAAAATAAATGGACACTGAATAATTATCTTTAGAGAGGGAACACATCAGTATGCTCTTTATGGTGAAGTACGATTCAGTAGTTAATAATGCTAAAACTTCTTAGATATTTCGGGTTTAAAATCTGTCCAAGGTGTTTAATAGCACAGCTGGATCTCTCCATACTCCATTTCATTTATCTAATTTTCTTTGATTCTCTCGACGGAAATTAAATAACTACTTTTAAAAGGGATTTCCTTAATCTGGGTATTTTTCTTTTGCAATACTTCATACCCATTTTATGGACTGTAAACCTTAGCTCCCAAGTTATCGGTCAAGCAAGGATATACAACTTCCAGGATGCTCTTCCTCAAAATTAAAATAGATCACCCTCTCCTTGATTAGATCTCAGCTAACACGGGATTGGCCTCACTATTCGAATTGAGGTGAACTCTCTGCTTGTTTAAATTGACAACTCATTCAACTCTTTCTTGATTTTAAGTGAGAAGAGATTTATCAAAGTAAACTTGCAAAGCTCATTAGATCTCAAATAGCAAGTTAATATACCTTCAAGAAATTGTTCATAACTCCCAGGAATGCCTTCTCTGTGTCACTCAGAGGGCCTCCTTGAAATCAGAGCAATGAGACAAATCTTATAACTGGTATAAGAGCGATATTCGGATCAAAAAACGATAAACCAGACACAGTAAATTCGTAGGCGAAATTCAAAGATTTCTTTGGAAGCGACTACGGAAAGATAATTTCGACTATAGCATTCATAATGGAAAATTTGGATTCCTCAATTGCGAATTACACGCTACGGCATTCCTCGATCCCATAAGAATAAGCTGCGGTCGACGAAGAGTTGAATTCAGAGAATTTATGCGAACTTGAACATTCAGGTAGTAATTTGAAAAGAATAGAATTACGCATTCAGCACGCTCAAATCGACTAACACCAGGATCCGAGGAAAAATAAAACGATAATAAAGCGATAGAAATCTAATTTAATCTCTAACTTCTCGACATTGAAGAAAAGAAAAAAAGAAAAAGAAAACTAAAAAGAAAAATAAAGAAAATGAGCCTTGACTGCGAAGAGGAAGCGACTTGGCGGTGACACGGGGCAGTGCAGGTGGCTGAAGGCTCATTTCTTTTATTTTACAGTTTTCTTTTCTTCTTTTCGTGTTGATGAATAGAAGACCAAGTAATTATCGTTTTATTTACGTTTATTTTCTTGAATTTATGTATTATGGGGCTGAGCGAATGGGAAGAATGTCTTTCAAATACCTATGTTGAAGTTGAGCTCAATTGCTCTGTTTAATTTGCGGGCGTTGGCAGTAAGCAGTCGGGGCGAGAATCCGGCACCGTAAGTGAATCTTTGAGTAGAGGTATGCTACTGTAAGTCAGCAGCACCTTTCGAGGCTGCAGTACTGCAGTGACCAATTTCATGTTTTGACCTCACAGAATATCATTTCTTACTACTGGAGACTATAAGGCTATGCTCGGCCCGCTACGGCCTTGACTTAGAAAGAGCGATGCTGGAGATTATGAACTATGAGAAGGCTATATTAACATGAAATTGAGATCTGTGAAACTTTGCAAGATTACACTAGATAAATTCTTCTCACTGAGAGATGGTCATCAGGCTAAACAAGCGAAGGATTCACCTGAGTCGAATGGTGAGCAGTCCGTTGAATGTCCAGGAAAGGAGGCAAATCTGTTTACAATTTTGAGGAAAACATCTTGAGAGAGTTATATCTGCTTGACCGATGGCGAACTAAGGACTGATCCCTTAAAATGAGTATGAAGAAATGACAAGAAAATACCCCGAGATGAATCCCTTTTAAAAATGGACTGAGCTACGTGTTGAAATCGAAAGGAAAGAACAAATATTGAAAATGTGGTACATGGAAGATCGACGTAACATTAAACTACTGCGGGCAGTACAAGAACACAGAATATTCAGAGATTTATCATTGTAACTACGAGGAGTGTGCTTCCTATATTAGCATACTGACCTGTGTTCTCTGAAGATAATCGGCCCTGCAACTATTCTTCATTCTTATTCTATATTCAGGTTGTTATTCGTACGTGTATCATATTCGTTCTGGCTGGATCCCTATCTTTATGGTCACAATGTATGGAGCACTGACAATCGAGCGAGATGTGTTTAAATTCTTGAGACTCTACAATGGGATCACGAACTTATATCCCATTTTATTACTTACTAGCGTATATAGAGCAAAAACAAATTGAAAATGATGTATCAGGGCTTTGATGTAGCTGAAGTTTTTATGAGTGAGTTTCGAGGAGATGGAAATAATGGTCCTTTATTAAGCCACTTAAAGAATTGTATGTTTTGGTTGAGGTCATCAGAATTTTTGAGAGCGCCGTTAGGGTGATCGAAGAATTTGATAAATCAATATTCGGATGAAAGAAGGAAATACTAATTTGGACATTTAAAGAAAAGAACAAAAATAGTTTTCAAGCGTGGTTCATTTTGACCACTAACACCTGAACCATATTAGATATATTAGTTGTTTTGATAATCACCATTAATGGAAGTGTGTTTTGCTTTCGAGAAAAACTTTGATGCATAGGAAGCGAGAAGCGATCACGATTCCGGTGACTGCGAATTAGAAAACGCCCTTTGACTTGAAAAGACAAGGAAGCAGAAAACACAATCATAGCGGATGAAAGAAACGAGGATCAGGCCAGGGACACGGGACGGTAGCGAAGGCCTCGATCACAGATACCATGGAGGAATTTTGGAAACCCTATCGTAGGATGAATACTCGGCAATTAAACTGACACATATCGATGCCAACAACTTTGAACTAAAACCGGCACTAATTACAATGGTGCGCTGACACCGGTTACTGGTCATCCATGAATCTAATGAACACACAGGAGATTTCTCAGGATGGCGAACACAGTTAAGCTGAATGGGGTGAGACCAGAGGTTATCAAGTTACATCTATTCCCATTCTCTCTAAGAGATATAGCAGCCACATGGTATGAATCTTTACCATATGGATTACGTGATGCTTGGGAGAGTGGCGTACAGAAGAACTGTTTGGCAGATTCTTTGCAATCACTCGCCTCGAAAGGAGGAGGGGGAAATCATTGTTTTTTGTGGGGAAGATGAGAGCCTATATGTGGCACAGGAAGAGATTCAAGCGGTTCTTGAGAATATGTCAATGCATGGGATAGATCACGAAGACTCGGATGGACATCGTATATCATGCCTTGAATGATATATCAAAGGGATCATTGATGCTTCATGTTGTGGTGCATTGGCTTGAAAAAAGTGCTGAAGGCAAAGAGGCGATAGAGGACTACGGCAAAATGCAATATGAAAGCTCCTTACGAGTTTTCAAAGGCAGCCAGAGGAAAAGGGATCATGGAGCGACGGGATGAATGCTATGGAGAAGCAAAGAGTTGGATGCTATTATACATCGAATGGACAAACAAAGAGGCGACTGCTTGTCCATGGTAGACGGGTTGAAAGAGAGTTATTGAAGGAAGTCTTGAGAGGGGCTGTGAAGAACAAATCTATGATCTTGAAGGTTAAGTATACGGGTGAGCAGGCTTTGTTTCAAACTGTCTGCTGCCAGCACATTATCACCCGACCTTCGAGAACCATGAGCTTCTCATATGGTGGAGGGGCTTCATGGGCCAGGCATGGACCAGGAACCCTCAACAAGGTATCAACAACCGCGGGTTCGGTGGCGGCAAGGAAATGAGCCTGAGAAATGAATACTCCAGAGAAGGGGTCGAGGAGGAGGCCCAATCTTTTGAAGCAGATCTTTGCATTTCATAGGGGATAATAAGAAGGCTGTGAACCTCCATGAACAAAAGTTTGCGAAAGTTGGGCTGCATGCTACCAATTCTCGAATTTTCGAGAACACCACCGATGCATCCTGAAGAACACAGAACACAAGTAGGAAACTAGCTAACCTGCAAAGCCGGAGAAAAATACCTTCCCAAGTGACACAAGAAAAATCCAAGAATTTGCATGGTGTGCGGCTTAGAAGTGGGAAGAAATAGAAAGATGAAAGAAAATATGACGAAAGCAACAAGGAGCAAGACCGGAAAGGAAGGAGTCTTGGAGAAAAAGAAGGAGTAGAAGGGAAGAACATCCAAGGATCTAGACCTGCAGTCCCATTTCCACAGAGACTGCAGAAATCCAAGATAGAGGAAGCGGTTGCAAGGTTTGCTGAAAACTCCAGAAGAGAATTTGGAGATCGAGTATGCCTTTGCGAAGTGGTAACTTAGATGCCACTCTATGCAAAATTCTACGAAGGACATCTTGAGCAAGAAAAGAAAAATAGTAGAGGAAGGAATAGTGAATTTCCTTGCCACTTGCGGTGCGATGTCAGAAAGAATTGCCATAAAAGGACCCGGGGGCTTTACAATTCCTTGCATCATTGGAGAGATTAATTCGGGAGCTCTACGTGACTGGGGCTAGTATCGATTTGATGCTCTTTACGTTGCCAAGCTAAGTTTGGGGAGGTTATTGCACCACTTGTTGCTCTTCAAACAGTGACGGATGGAGTGGTGGCTGAAGAGTCTTAGAAGATGTGTTGAATCCTTGGTGTTGGGAAATTTGTTTTCCGGTGGACTTCAATCGATTACGGACATGAAGATTCACAAGTACCTTCTTTGGGAAGACCATTCCCTATGCTCT
The DNA here is from genome assembly GCA_016808115.1 of Tetrastigma voinierianum. Taxonomy (NCBI): domain Eukaryota; kingdom Viridiplantae; phylum Streptophyta; class Magnoliopsida; order Vitales; family Vitaceae; genus Tetrastigma; species Tetrastigma voinierianum. The sequence continues at coordinate 478,020 of JAEQBH010001468.1, read as the reverse complement.
TTTTGGTGCTGGTTGACATGCAAGGAGTTCTTGCAGCAGGGGGGTTGGAGAAGAGAGTGCTGGCACCTTGATCAAAAAAGTATGCAAATAAGACATAGACAGGAAAATTTGCCATGGCAGTTTTGTCTATACGGCTCCCGATGTTAACAAAACAGATATAATACTCAGTTTTATCAATGAAAAAGGGTGAATTTCAATATACGAAGATGTCTGTTGATGAGCTTGAAAGTCATCTATTTTTTAGTCCATTTTTTGATCACATTTTTATCCCCAAACGAGAAACGATTTATGTGCGGGTGTAGATAACTAACCAAAGCATTAAGTGGCGGGGAATTGAGGAAAGAAGAATATTTGCGAAAAGAAGCGAAGGTGGATGAGCGTTAATGAGATAATTGGCTGGAAGCAGGATTGCGTGAGAAGAGTGCACAAGATAAAGGAACTGATGTCGTGAAGCTTTAGCGGCTTAATCAAAATGCATATCGAGGTTGCGTGACAAAACTCGGTCCCGGAAGCGAAGCACTTGAAACGAAGCGGTGAGAGTTAAAGAAACTCAGGTAAACAACCGGGGAAATGAAGAAAGAAGACTTCATGTCGCGACATCTGGATGGTGTCGTGACATCGACAAGGATCTGGCTTGATCATAAAAATAGTAAGGTATCGCGACAAGCATTAGTGAAGAAGAAGACCGCGACATCGGCTGGATGATCGAAGCTTGTCGCGACGCTCCGAGGAAACATGGAAGGCGGTAAGAATTCGCGATAGGAGAATCGCGCGAAGCTATGACGAGGCTTGGTGAGATGGAAGGCGATGTAACTCAAGTTGTTGTCGCGGCGGAAAGTTGGAAGTCGGACATCGTAGCGACCGGTTGAAACACCTGCGGGCATGGGTGATGTCGCGACAAAGTTGATGTCGCGACGAGGCTTTCATCAAGTGAAGCTGCGAGCCATAAGGCGATGTCGCGATAAGATGTGTTGTCGCGACACCAAGAGCAATGGGGTGGAAGCTTGTAAGTTCCTTAGGCGTGTCGCGACAAAGGAATGCGTCGACGCAGCTGACCGGTTGAAGCCTCGGAGCTAGATTGATAACCATGACGCCAGGAACCATCAAATGAAAGCTACAAAGAAATGAACTGCTATCACGACAAGAGATTGAGGTCGGGACATCATGAACGTTCAGTTAAAAGCTATAGAAGACTTGAGCTGATGTCGCGACAAGACATCGATGTCGCGACATCGGGGAGGAACTATTGAAGCACGTAAAGGCATAAAGTGATATTCAGCGACAAGGGCGAAGTCGCGACATCGAGCGCTCAGTTGAAGAGCTGCGATCCATGTAGTTGATGTCGCAATAAAGAGATTGATGTCAGCGACATCGGGCAACCATTTAGCCTGCGAGAAGGCGTGGAGTTGATGTCCGCGACAAGGGTGAAATTAGCGACATCATGAGCGGCAGTTGGTTGCATAGACTTAAATTGATGTCGCGTGAGATCGATGTTGCGACATGGATGATGTCGCGACAAGAGATTTGGTGTGACAGGCAACTCTTGGGCCAATCCACTTGGAAATCCACAGCCCAAGATGGTGGGATTTAGGGCTAAGCGAGAAGAAAAAACCTATCATCTGTTCTTGCCAGAAGAGGAAGCGGCTTGGCGGTGGCTGAGGCGAGGAAGTGCAGGGCGAAGGCTCATTTTCTTTATTTTCTTTTTAGTTTTCTTTCCTTTTCTTTTCTTTTCTTTTCTTCAATGTTGATAGTTAGAGATTAGATTAGATTTATTGTTTTATTTTTTGTTTTATTTTCTGGATTTGTGTGTTGTCGATTTTGACGGAAGAATTTGAATCGCGAGAATTCTAAATATCTTTTCAAATTACTACGGAATGTTTGAGGATTCAGGACAAATTTCTGGAATTCAACTCTTAGTTTAGTGCCGATTATTCTTATGATGGAGGAATCTTGTGGCGTGTAATTCGAGTAATTGAGGAATCCGGCTTCCATTAAGTGAATCATATAGTGAGAAATTATCTTTCTTTGCGTAGTCGTTTCCGGCGGCTTTTTGAATTTCGGTTCACGAATTTATACGGTGTTAGGTTTCTTGTTTTTGATGCGAATATCGGTTTCTTATACGGTTATAGGTTGTCTCATTGCTCTGATTTCAAGGAGGCCCTCTGAGTGACACAGAGAAGGCATTCCTGGGAGTTATGAACAATTTCTTGAAGGTATATTAACCTGCTAATTGAGATCTAATGAGCTTTGCAAGTTTACTTCGATAAATCTCTTCTCACTTGAAATCAAGAAAGAGTTGAATGAGTTATCAGTTGAAACAAGCAGAGAGTTCACCTCAATTCGAATAGTGAGGCCAATCCCGTGTTAGCTGAGATCTAATCAAGGAGAGGGTGATCTATTCTAATTTTGAGGAAGAGCATCCTGGAAGTTGTATATCCTTGCTTGACCGATAACTTGGGAGCTAAGGTTTTACAGTCCATAAAATGGGTATGAAGTATTGCAAAGAAAATACCCGGATTAAGGAAATCCCTTTTTAAAGTAGTTATCTCATTCCTGTCTTGAAAGAATCGGGAAAAATTAGATAATGAAATGTAGGCGTGTGGAGAGATCCGACTCTTGCTAAACGCATTGAAGCTGATTACAAAACTACGAAATATTCAAGAGTTTTATCGAGTATTAACTAAGGAATTGGTACTTCACTATAGCGCATTATACTTGATGTGTTCTCACGAAGAAAATTATTAGTGTCCATTTGTTTTCTAAACTATTCTTTATTCTTTATTCTTTATATTCCAGTTTATTTGATTGCTCATTTACTTTACTCGTGTTAGTATAATTTCCAGCTTCTTAAGCTGGATTCCAATATCAATTTATGGTCTAAATAGTACGAAGCTTGAGTAGTCAGGGTAGTTGATTTAAAATTCTTGAGATCTCTGTGGGATCGATATCTGGACTTATATCCGTTTATTACTTGTCGACTGTGCACTTAGAGTATATCGAGGCCCGAAGCAAAGTGAAAATGATTAACTCTAAGAGATTTTTGGTCTCGAAAGCGGGTTTTATGGTGCGGTTTCGGGGATTAGACAATGACCAACTAGTAATAGTGTCATAAATTTGTATATGTCTTTTGGTCAATCAACAAGTTTTATGGCGCCGTTGCTGAGGATCGAAAGAATTTGATAGATCAATATTCAGATGAAAGAAGGAAATACTAATTTGGACATTTAAAGAAAAAAAAGAACAAAAATAGTTTTTCAAGCAGTGGTTCATTTTGACCACTAACCTACAACAAACCACATTGAATATATTTGTTATTTTGACTAATCCTATTAATGGAAGTGTGTTTTGCTTTCAGAAAAACTTTGATGCATAGGAAGCGAAAATTGATCACGATTCGGTGATTACGAATTAGAAAACGCCGCCAGCAGAAAAGAACAAGGAAAGCGAGAAAACACACCCATGGCGGATGAAAGACGAGGATCAAGCGGGGACACGGGGCGACCATAAGACCTCCAATCTAGCGATACCATGGAGGGAATTTTGGAAGAAGATCATTCGGGATGAATACTCGGCAATCGAGACGACTGCTCTATCGATGCCAACAACTTTGAACTAAAACCAGCACTAATTACCATGGTGCAGCAACACCAGTTTACTGGTCATCCCACTGAAGATCCTAATGAACACCTGGGAAGATTTCTCGGGATAGAACCATGATTAAAATTTGAATGGGGTGAGACCGAAGTTATCAAGTTACATCTGTTCCCATTCTCTCTAAAGAATCTGTGACCACATGGTATGAATCTTTACCATATGGATACATTGATACTTAGGAGGAGTTGGTAGGGAGCTATTTAGTGATTCTTCCCCCGTCGCTCACCTCAGAAAGGAGGAGGGAAATCATTGTTTTTCAGCAGGGGGAAGATGAGAGCCTATATGTGGCCTGGGAAAGATTCAAACGGTTGCTGAGAAGATGCCCTATGCATGGGATAGATCTGAAGACGCAGATGGACATTGTATATCATGCCTTGAATGATATATCAAAGGGGATCATTGATGCTTCATGTTGTGGAGCATTCAAGCGAAAAAGTGCTGAAGAGGCAAGAGAGCTGATAGAGGACCTGGCAAAATGCAATATGAAAACTCCTTCTGAGTTTTCAAAAGGGAGCAGCAGAGGAAAGGGATCATGGAGCTGAGCAAGATGAATGCTATGGAAGCAAAGTTGGATGCTATTATGCATCGAATGGACAAACAAGAGAGGAGGCTGCACACTGTCCATGAAGTAGGAGCAGTTGAAAGAGAGTTATTGAAGGAAAGTGCTGAGAGAGGCTGAAGAGGTTAAGTATCTGGGTGAGCCAAGAGCTTACCATTTCAAACCCCGATCCTAGCACCGGCCACAGTATAACTTGGCGCTCGGGAACCGTGAGAATTTCTCATATGGTGGAGGGGCTTCTCAAGGCCCAAGGTAGGGATAGAACCCTCAACAAGGGTATCAGCTGACCCACTTAAGGTTCCGAGAAACCTTGAGAAATGAGCACGAGAAATGAATATCCCGAGGGTCGGAGGCTTTGATCTTTTGAAAGAACGAATCTGCATTTCCATGGGGATAATAAGAAGTGTTGAACCTCCATGAACAAAAGTTTGCAGAGTTAAGGCTGTGCTGCAATTCTCAAATTTTCGGAGAACCTGCAATCGTCACGAGAGAACACGGAGACCGTAGTAGAGGCGGTGTATTTAACCGCAAAGCGGAGGAAGATACCTTCCCAGTGACACGAAAAGAAAAATCGAAAGATTTGCATGGGTGTGGGCGAGGGAGTGGGAAGGAAATAGAAAGATGAAAGAAAATGATGGCGACAACGAAGGAGCAAGACCCCGAGGGAAAGGGAAGGAGTCTTTGGAGAAAGAAAAAGAAGAGGAGTAGAGGGAAGAACATCGGATCTAGACTTGCAGTCCCATTTCTAAAGGCTGAAATCCAAGATAGGAGCGGAGTTTGCAAGGTTTTGAAGACTTTCAGTGGAGATCGGTATGCCTTTTCTTGAAGTGGTAGCTTTCGGATGCCACTCTATCGCGAAAATTTACGGGGACATGCGAGGCAAGAAGAAAAATAGTAGAGGAAGGAATAGTGAATCTCACTACCACTTGTAGTGCGATGTCAGAAAGAACTACAGTAAGATGAAAGACCCGGGAGAGCCACGATTCCTTGTATTGTTAGAGGTGAGATTCGGGAAACTCTGTGACTCAGGGCTAGTATGATTGATCTTATCTTTACATTGCGAAACTAAGTTTGGGGAGGTTATTCCCTGCTTGTTACTCTTCAAATGGCGAACTGGTCGATGTGAAACACAGAAGAGTCTTAGAGAGAATGTCTTTGGTCCTTTGTTGGGAAATTGTTTTCCATTGAGCTTCATCGTTCTGGACATGGAAGAAGATTCACAAATGCCTACTCTTGGGAAGACCATTCACAGCTATTGGAGGCTGCTCTACGATTGACATGCAAGGAGTTCTTACATGAGGGTTGGAGGAAAAAATTTCTTTGCTTTTAATTTGATCAAAAGTATGAAAAATATAGACGGGGGACAAGGAAAGTTGCAATGTAGCAGTTTGTCTATACTTTATACGATGTTAACAATGAATGTAATACTCAGTTTCTATCAATGAAAAGAGATGAATTCTCGGTATACGAAGATGTCTGTGCGAGATTCCATACGTGATTTCATTCTTTAGAAACTATGATGAGCTTAGCAACGAGAAATGATAGGAAAATATTGAGAAAGGAGATTCATCGAAACGGTGCGAAGGACTAGTTTTGAAAGAATTGCCCGTCATTTAAAGTATGCTTACTTAGAATTACCAAAGAAAAAGCAGTGATCATTTATTGAGACTTCGGTGATCTTGAGGAACAAAATTGCTGAAAATATTAAGGAAGCATAAGGAATGCTAACTTGGTCCATTGAAGAAATTTGAAAAGTATCAGTCCATCAATTTGCATCATAAGATTCGCCCAGAAGAGACTTAGAAACCATTTGTAGAACACCAAAAGGAGTGAATCCGAGTGATGAAGGAAGTAGTCGAGAAAGTACTCAATTGTTGAATCTTTGGTTTTTTATCTATGCTATTTCGAACCGAGTAATTAGGTGAGCCGTATGTGGTTACAAAAGAAGGGGGTTTCTTGTGATGAAATGAAAAAAAATGAATTGTTTTCAATGAGGAATCGGTGACGGATGGAGGGTATGTATTGATTACGAGTTGAATTGACAACGGAAAGATCATTTTTCCTTTGCCTTTCCATTGATCGGATATTTGGGCCAGGTTAGCGGGGACACCCTCGCACTGTTTACGGATGGGTACTCGGGATGCAAATCAGTTGCTATTGCACGAGGATCAGAAGACCACATTCACATGCCCCTATGGTACTTTTGCCTTCAGAAGGATGCCATTTAGCTATGTAATGCTCAGCTACATTCAGGAGGTGTATGATGTCTATATTCTGATTTGGTTGAAGAAGTGATCATTTACCATGGATGACTTCAGCGTATGGATCGACTTTGATCAATGTTTAAACAATGAAGCAGTACTTCAAAGATGCCCAGACAAGCGGCTATGCTGAGTGCGGAAAATGCATTTTATGGTGACGGAAGGTATTGTTCTTGGGCGCCAAAATTTAGCTCTTTGGTGGAAGTAGACCCGATCCAAGGTATCCATTATCAAAACTCTTGCACCACCTACCACAGTAAAAGGAGTAAGAAGCTTCTTGGGACATGCTGGATTTTACAGGAGATTCATCAAAGACTTTTCAAAAATAGCCCGGACAACCATCTGATTCTTTGGAAGAATCTGAGGTTCGATTTGATGATTCTTTGCAAGATGCTTTTGAAGAAATCAAGATCAAATTGGTTGACACTATAATGTTTTACGAGTAGGATCTTGGATTCGAAATAATGTGTGATGCCGGTATGATTTTACAGTGGGAGTGTCTAGGGCAAAGAAAGAAAGTATTCGGGGCGTATACTATGCTATTAAGACCTTCAATGAAGCACGAAAATTACTCAACAAGCGAAAAGGAGATGCTAGCCATAGTATTTGCTTGTGAAAAATTCGGGCAATACATTTTGGGATCCCATGTTATCATTCACATCGCGATCATGCGTGATCAAGTGCACGATGTCAAAGAAAGAAGCTAAGCGAATTGATAGGTGGGTGCTCTTTGTTGCGGGAAGTTTGATTTGGAAATCAAGGATAAAGGGATGTGACAATGTGATAGCCGATCACTTGTCAAAGAGTAGAAAGAATCAGTGATGAAGAAGAAAATGTGATGTTAACAGAGAACTTCCCAGATGAGCAATTGTTTAAGGTTTTCCTTCGACTTCCATGGTATCTTGTGTGGCGATTATCGGCTTGTGGAGTAATGCCTTCGAGAATTCGATACAATGAAGAGAGAGCTAGTGACGTGGAGTATTATATTTAGGATGACCCATTATTATTATTCGAGGTCTTGACATGATAATAAGAAGATGTGTGCGAGAGAAGTGAACAAGGCAACATTTTAAATGGAATGCCGTACATCGCCATATGAGGACATTTTTACGGAGAAAGAAACGACTCTGCACAAGATACTCAATCCGGGATTTTATTTGCCCATATCTTCGGAGATTGTCTTTGAGTGTGTTACGTATTGTGATAGATGCCAAAGATTGAAATACTCGGCCTCGGGAATGAAATTCCTCGAGGTATTTAGTGATACAAATTTTGATGTATAAGTGTTTATGATTCCCATCATTTGAATCTTATGTGATCAGTATTCTGAAATGAGTTCACAGGTGGTGCATCAGATAGTGTCCACAGTTATAGTTTCTATGAAGATAATGCTAATGATGACCTCAAAATTATCGTGTGAGATATACGACAGTACAAACATAGCCAGAATGGATCAGCATATAAAATGAGTTTAGCTTATCATCCCAGGACCAATGGACAAGCGAGAAATTTCAAGAGATCAAAGAATACTTGAAAAGGCCGGTGAGCTTTCAATGAAGGATTGGTCTTTTGACTCCGATGATGCTTTGGGGCTTACAAGGCATACAAACCCCATTGGAAATGTCCTGCAATCTGAGTTGTTTTTGTGAACCATGTCATCCTCTTGAGTTGGAATACAAAGCGATGTGGGCCATCGAAGTTAAACTTCGATTTTAAAGGGCTGCGAGGGAAGAAAGGTGCTCCATTTGTGTATTTGGAAGAATTGAGTGAAGCTCTGTGTGCTAGATATCTGAACAAGACAAAGAAATGGCATGATGAAATTTTGAAAGAGTTCGAGACGAGGAGCAGGTTGTTGTTTAATTCTAAATTTGATTGTTTCAGAAATTAAAATCCAAATGGAGTGGGCCGCACAGTGGTGTCAAGTACTACATTTGGGCTTGAGTGATGTGAGGCGATAATGGGAAGAATTCAAGGTCGATGGACAAGAGTTAAGCATTATCTAAACGAGGGGAAGAGAGGGAAATAGAAGAACTCCAGTTTGGTTCTTAAGGAAGAAGAAGAAATACCACAGCAATGAAGTCAATTTGGGACTCAAAGCGAGGAGCTAATGGGAGGCAACCCATAGGATTTAATTTCGATTTTAAGTTTTGAAATATTTTCTTTTAGTTGCTGAAAGTGCGGTCAGATTTGTTTATAAAGATAGATTTAATTTTTAGAAATTAATAGTAGTTTAATTAGATTTTTCTTGAATATTGCGGTGAAGCCTGCAAGGTTTTAAAGACATGAATGGCAAGGCAACTACGGGGAACAATTCAATAACACGGAGAAGTCACGACATGAGAAAAGGGAGTAGCCTTCTCCTAACCCCAGTGCAATAGACTTGAATTGATTGTTAAATCTTTGCTTGAATGCACGAAGGGTAAAGGGGTTAGGAACAATAAGAGGAATTCATGTTTTTTTTTGAGATCATTGAGTTAGGGCTTAGGTGCAACTGGAAGGGTTGTAATCGACAAGGCGATGTCTCAAATAAACATTGATGTATTGAGCACGTGTTGAAAGGGCAATTAGTGAGTATTGAAGAAAGAAGAAGGTACATGTCGCGACACAGCTGTAGAAATCGAGAAATTAAATTTCAAAATGAAAAATGATAGCGACCACCCAAACAAGGTAGGGAAATAATTTGGGAATAAAAAAAAGATCTGCAGCATGATCCACTAATGTCGCATGAGCTTATCTGTGACATAAAGTTTTTGTACTGTCAACTCACTTTTAAAGCCCTAAATTCAATGATCTCAAATAAAAGAGGCGGGTGAAGTCGTAATGAGTTCTTAATGAAACGATAATTAGCTGACAGTGATTGAATTGCATTGTTGGAAACTTTGTATTCCTCCACCACGCAGCTATTCACCTTCTTCCTCCTTGGATGCCAACCCACAGAAAGCCTAACTCAAACCTTCTAAAAAGCTTTTCTTCTTCCGTTTCAATGCATTTGAAATTCCACCTGATCCCTAACCTGACGAGATTATGAGGAACATGAGCAGCCCGGAAAAGAAACTGCTTGAAAGAGCGGTTAGGCGAGATTAGTGAAGGAACAATCGGGAGAGGTGCCATCGAAACACCCGGAAGCTTACGCAAACTCGAAAGAAGGCAAGGGAAAGGGAAAGGTGAGAGAAGAAGAAAGTAGAAGATTTAGGTATTAGGGCAGCCCAATGTTGATGGAAAAAGTATCTATGCTAACAGGGGTTTGTCACAGAGGAAGTTAAAAATCTCTTACTCCCTTTCAAGAGATGATAGAGCGAGAGAGGGTGGGAGAGTCTCTGCGCACACACCAAAAATCGAAATTTATACGACAACGGTAAAGAGTTTTATTCAAATACGGTAGGAAGGAAGGATGGAGCGGTTTTGTGAGAGAATTAAGGTTTCATATGAAGCTAATGCCATCAACGAGGCCTATATGGCATGATAGTGCACAAGCATGGTTCCAAATTCAAAACTTTTGGAAAAACCAGATTTTGGAAAGATTGCGAAGCTCACTAATGGTAGGTCACATTAAACGCGAGGAGAGTAGGAATGCGAAACATTCGGGGAAGCCTCAGCGAGACGAAGGTATGGTTTTTACTTCTTGAAAGCCACGTACTAGTTCCAACAAGCACGTGTGCCTGATCGAGAGAACAAGAAAGGCTGTGTTCTTTGTGTCACCATCCTAAAGGGATACAAGATCAATGTAGGAGTTGTCATTGAAAATTCTATCATGAGGTATCATGGAAGGGACTAAAGAGGTTTATTCCTCACCCGAAGCAATCAACGTTCTATGTTTGAAGGTACATGGGGTGAAGGGTATGGGAATCGAGAAGAAGTACCGGGCTTCACCACTCATACGGCAGGGTGCAGCAAGGACCCGAAAGCCAGAAGAAAGGGGGTGCTGGTAGAAAGAGATGAAGCCCAATGGAAAAGGCGAGAAAAGGAGACTCGGCGGGTTCTTGATGAGGCGAGCAACGGAAAACTCACGACAACAATGATTTCATTTTTGCGAGCGATGAAGAGAGCGGGATGAAGGCAGCCCAATAGACTTCTCCATTCCCTTGGCGTTCTCCTCTGTGGCGAAATTTCCCGAGCATGGAGAAAGCTTCGAGGAGCCTGAAACGATTCGATGCTAGAGCTCTCAAATGCCATGCACCAAAAGAAAATGGATGAAGAAAGCGAAAGAGTGGAACCTAAGCGAATTGAAGGCATTTATGAAAAAGAATTGAAAGAAGAGACCACCCGATTGGGAGGAAGAGCTAAACGGGGAAGGAAAAGGAGCATGAGATTGTTGAAAAACGTGAGTGGGGAGAAGAATTTGCAGAGCAGAAGGAGATGGATGAAAAATTTTCCCAGACCGACAAGGGGAAGAGAATTTAAAGAAAGAAATGAAGGAAAGATCACAATGTATGAGAAACTCGAAACTAAGTCATGGAAGCTTTTATAACAATCGGTTTGGCGTGATTCTCGACTCCTCACATTGATAAAGAAAGAATCACGAGGAAGCGAAGCTAAATTTGGGAGCAAATCAAGGGCTTCAAGTTCCTATACAGAATCTCTGAAGGATTTTTTTAAAATAAATGGATGATAGAGACAAAAAACAAAAGAATCTTTTAGATCTACATATAGGCAAAAGAATGGCTAGAAAGAAAATTTGGATCTGATTAGCAATAAATCTCTCGAATTTTAGGCGTCATATTTGAAATGGAGAATACAATGAATGGTTTGTAGAGCGGGAGTAAAGTTGAACAAAAGTTGATCTCTCTATTAGGATTTTCATTGAAACAAAATGGAGAGGAAACCAAGAAGAGAAGGAAATAAATTGAAAATTTAAGATTCCCGGCTCATTTAGGTACCTTAGACACAGATCCCTAGCGTCTTTGCTCCACGCTATTTCAAAAGAAAAAAATAGACCTTCTCACCTAACCTTCTTTACCCTCTTATTCCCATTTAGATTATTGTCTATTGTGCAATTGAATCGAGAAATAAATAAATTTGAATTGAATTGTTGTGTGTTATTTTGAATTTGTTTGTTCAATGTTGTGTTGCTTTGTGATGCGTAGTTGGGAAAATAAAAATAGGAATTAGTTCCAGAAGAAAAAGCTATGAGATGTCATGTTTGCGTTAGATAGGCAGTTAGATTAAATAATTTGAAATCTAGAATAAGGGCCAAATTTGAATACAATTTTATTGAAACACAAAGTGCAAAAGTGACTTAGAATTTAGATTGTTGAGTCGAATAGAGGAAAATGTATAATGAAATTGAAGGAACAAAACTTATTTTGAGGTGTGGTATGAACAATGAGTCGAGGAACTTTGTTGGATACTAAGAGTTTAACTACTCATCAACAAAAATTAACAAGGAACTCCTAATGGTCCAATAACAGTAGCTAACCCAAATTCTAGAACTTGTTAGATTATTGATTGAGGCGAAATCCTAGGTGATGGTGACAAAGTAATGCGAGCCATTCTTGGAAAGTTTGGGCATTCAAGCCATCCCTACCTATATGCTAAAGCATATACCACTTAGTTCGATTGAGCCAATCAAGCCTTATTTCTAAGATCAATTTAAACCCCAGACCTTCCAAAAGAATCAATCTTCAGTAAAGATTTGTGATTGCAAGGCGAAAGGAAGCGAAATCAAGTTTGGGGGAGGTTTTTTTTGAAGAACTCAAGGAGAAAAGATAGAAAAAGGGAATGAAAGAAAAAGGGTCAAAAACAGAAATACAGTAAAAAAAAAAAAAAGGGATAAGTTTAACCTTGTGGCCTAATTCTCTTGAACTATTAAGTTCTTAGGGTGTTTCAACACCTAGTACCCTAATGCCATCTGGTATGGGAGTTACTAACCTAGGATTAAGCTAAGGGGTTAGAAAGCCTAAGAAGGTAAAACATTGCACTATCACGAATGGTGACAAACAAAGAAAATTCCCAGTTGAATTTACAAATGAGAAATGGGAGCATACGATTACGAATAGAAGAAATCGGGAGATATCTAAAAATGAAGTTTGGGGGAGTTTATTAAAACTACAAGGAAAAGGGCTAGCAGTAGTGAGAAAGAAAAGAAAAAGAGTTCAGATTAATCTAAACCAAAAGTTCCTTTCTATCCTACCCTTACCCGAGCCCCTAGCACTCTCTGAGAGCCCAGACTGATTGATCTTGAAGGATGGAATTACCTACATTAGTGGAGATCAATATGAATAACAAGCTTATGGAATTTGGAAAAGCAATAAACCGTAAAAACTGTGAAGGACCTAAGGAGTTAAGTGAATAATTATGAAGATGAGAAAGGAAAACAATTTATTTTCAGCGAGGATCCGATGATTATGTTGTTTTGTAAAACAATTTACTTGAGTTTAGTTTTATCTTATAAAGAGTAGAAACCATTGGCCCGGACTTGAAGGTAGATATACGAGAAAATAATGCATACCTTGTATTTCAATTAAATTGAATGCTACTGCAGAACAAATAAGAAAAATGTCCTTAAAAATTTTCTTTTATTTTGTTTGAGGACAAACAATTCTTTCTTTTTCTTTGCTTGAGGACAAGCAAAATTTTAAGTTGGGAGTTTGATGAGCTTAGAAAGTCATCTATTTTTAGTCCCATTTTAAGTCTATTTTATCTAAACAAAGGAGGCGATTTATGTGCGGAGTGAATAACTAACTAAGTGTTAAATAGCGGGAATTCAAGGAAAAGAAGAATATTTGCGAAAAAGAATGAGAAGAGGTGGATGTTAATGAGATAATTAGGTGAAGCAAGTTACGTGAGAAAAGGCGCACAAAGATAAAGGAACCTTATGTTGAAGCTTTGGCAGCAATCAAAATGCATATCCAGGTTGCAGCAGTAAAACTCCAGTCGGAAACGAAGCTTAATTGAAGAACAAGGCAGGTTGAGAGTTAAAGAAACTCGGGTGAAACAGCAGGGAAATGAAGAAGAAGAGCTTCATGTCGCGACATCACGGATCGCGTCGTGACATCGACAAGAATACAAAAGGAGTCATAAAAGAAAAACGATGGTATGCGCGACAAACGGTAGTAAAGAGAAGAGGTCGCGACATCCACTGAATGATCAAGCTTGTCGCGACATCAGGAAACATGGAAGAAATTTGATAGAGGTCGCGATAGGAGAATCGCCTTGAAGCTATGACAGGCTTGGTGAGATGAAGCTGATGTAACTCAAGTTGTTGTCACGACAGAGGATTGAAATTCGCGACATCGATAACGACTGATTGAAACCTGCGAGGCGTGAATTGATGTCGAGCAAAGTTGATGTCGCGACAACGACCATCAAGTGAAGGCTGCGAGCCATAAGGCGATGTCGCGATAAGATATTGTTGTCGTCGCGACACGAGCAATCAGTGGAAGCTGTAAGTTCCTTAAGCTGATGTCACGACAAAGGAATGACGTCGCGACACTAAAAGCAACCAGTTGAAGCCTCAGAGAACTAGATTGATGTCGCGACATCAGGAACCATCAGATGAAAGCTGCAAAGAAATGAACTGCTGTCACGACAAGAGATTGAGGTCGGGACATCATGAACGTTCAGTTAAAATCTATAGAAGACTTTAGTTGATGTCGCGACAAGACATCGATGTCGCGACATCAGGAGAACCCTATTGAAGCCTGCAAAGGCATAAAGTGATGTCGCGACGAGGAATGCGGCGATCGCGACATCGAAGACATCGGTTAAGGCTGCGGTCCATGTAGTTGATGTCGCGACAAGAAGTTGCTAGCGACATCGAAGCAACCATTTTAAGCACGCGAAGAGCGTGGGTTGATGCCCACGTATGAGAGATTGAGGTCAGCGACATCATGAGCGACCGGTTCAAAGTACATAGACTTAAGTTGATGTCGCGGCGTGAGATCGGAAATGTCGCTGACATGGATGATGTCGCGACAGAGTTTGAGGTCTCGACTTGAGCCGGTAACTTGGGCGGTCCGGCGGAAATCCTGGCCGAATCACGCGTTGGGATTAGAATGGCGAAACCCTATAAATACGCAGCTACCCAGAAGAGGAAGGCAGCTTGGCGGTGACCGCGAACGAGAGGTGCAGGATTTGAAGAGCTCATTTCTTTATTTTCTTTTTAGTTTCTTTCCTTTCCTTTTCTTTTCTTTTTCTTGATATTTGATAGTTAGAGATTAGATTAGATTTATTGTTTATTTTCGTTTATTTTACGGATGCGTGTGTTGTCGATTTTGAGTGAAGGCTGAATGCGGAATTCTGTGCTTTTCCAATTACTACGGAATGTTTGATTGAGACAAGTTTATGAATTGACTCTTCGATTTCGAATTGCGAGTTATTCTTATGATTGAAGGAATCTTTGTAGCGTGTAATTCGGTAGTGGGAATCCAGCTTCCATTAGAGTGAATGCTATAGTCGAAATTATCTTTCACGTAGTCGTTTCAGCGCTCTTAAATTTCGGAGTTTATGAATTTACTTGGTGTTGGAGTTTCTTGTTTTGATTTGAATATGTCAGTTTCTTATACCCGTTATAAAGATTTGTCTCATTGCTCACGATTTCAGGCCTCACGGTGACCTGAGAAGCGGTCCTAAGAGTATGAACAATTGTTTGAAGGTATATTAACACGCTATTTGAAGTCAATAGGCATTGCAAGTTTGCTGATAATTCTCTTCTCACTTGAAATCAAGAAAGAGTTGAATGAGTTATCAATTTAAGCAATGAGAGTTCTACCTCGATTAGAATAGTGAGGCGATCAGGTGTTAGGCGAGATCTAATCAGGAGAGGGTGATCTATTCTAATTTTGAGGAAGAGCATCACGGAAGTTGTATATCCTTGCTTGGCCAGATAACTTAGGAGCTGGAGTTTGATCCATAAAATGGGTATGAAGTATTGCGAGAAAAATACCGGATTAAGGAAATCCCTTTTTAAAAGTAGTTATCTCTCATTCCCTGTCTGAAAATCGAGGAAAAATTGAATAATGAAATGTGGAGTGTGGAGAGATCGGCTTTCTTGCTAAACGCATTGGGCCAGTTATAAAACACGAAATATTGAGAAGTTTTGCTCGGTATTAACTTCACAGTGGTACTTATATAGCGTATACTTGATGTGTTCTACGAAAGATAATTATTCGAGTGTCCATTTGTTTTCTTAACTATTCTTTATTCTTTATTCTTTATATTCGGTTTATTTGATTGCTCATTTACTTTACCGTGTTAGTATAATTTCCGACACTTAAGGCTCGGATTCGATTCAATTTATAGTCCCGAATAGTACGAAGCTTGAGTAGTCGGGTGGTTGATTTAAAATTCTTGAGATCTACGTGGGATCGATATGCGGACTTATATCCATTTATTACTTATTAGGCACGTGCACTTGCGGTATATGAGGCAAAAGCAAAGTGAAAATGATTAACTCTAAAGATTTTTGAATTATAAGCAGGTTTTTATAGTGATTTAGAGTTAGACAATAGTCCTTTGGTAATAGTATCACTAAATTTGTATATATGTTTTGGTCACGAGGTCATCATCTATTACGAATTTAAATGCAATGACTTTCGTTTCTTTAGAAACTATGATGAGCTTGAAGCAAAGCGAAGCCGACAATGGGAAGAAAATATTGAAAGGAAATTCATCAAGAGCAGTGCGAAGGACTAATTTTGAAAGAGTTGCCGTAATATTTTAAAGTATGCTATAGAAATTACCAAGAAAAACCGAGTTATCATTTCAGCCGGACTACGGTGATGTTGAGAGCAGATTGCTGAAAATATTAAAGGTAGCATAAGGAATGGCCTTGGTCCATTGAAGAAGTGAAAATTATCAGTCCATCAATTTGCATGCATAAGATTAACTAGAAGAGACTTGAAACCATCTGTAGAACACCAAAGGAAATGAATCGAGTGATGAAGGAAGTAGTCGAAAGGAGGTACTCGAATTCTTGAATCTTTGGTTTTATATATGCTATTTAAAACCCAGTACTTGGGTGAGCCCGATCCATGGTTCAAAGAAAGGGGTTTCTTGTGATCGGAAATGAAAAAAATGAATTGATTCAACAAAGAACAGTGACATGATGGAGGGTATATTGATTACAAAAGTTGAATGCGCTGACCGGAAAAGATCATTTCCACGCCTTTCATTGATCGGATGTTGAATGATTAGCGGGGACACCCTCACTTTTGTTTTGCGGATGATTTTCGGGATACAGCGGTGCTATTGCACACGAGGATCGAGAGAGACCACGTTCACATGCCTATGGTACCTTTGCCTTCGAAGGATGCCATTTTGGGGTGCATATGTCTCTACTTTACATTCCCGAGGTGTGTATGATGTCAATATTCTCGATTTGGTTGAAGAAGTGATGGAAATTTTCATGGATGACTTCTTGTGTATGGATCGGCTTTGATCGATGTTTAAATAATCTGGAAGCAGTACTTCAAGATGCCCGAGACAACGACAACCTTGAATTGGGAAAAATGCCATTTTATGGTGACGGAAGGTGTTCTTGGGCATAAAATTTACGCTCTTGGACTAAGTGGACCAATCCAAGACATCCATTATCAAAACTCTTGCACCACCTACCCTGAGTAAAGGGTAGAAGCTTCTTGGGGCATCTTGGATTTTACGGAGATTCGTAGGAGCTTTTCAAAAATAGCGGACCACTATGCGATTCTTGGAAAAGATCTGAGGTTCAATTTTGATGACTCCTGCAAGGATGCTTTTGAAGAAATCAGTGATTGAGTACAAGCACCTATAATGTTTGCATGAGAATGGGATCGGGGGATTGAAATAATGTGTGATGCCGAGTGATTTGCCATAGGAGAATTTGTGTTTGGGGCAAAGAAAGAGAAATTGTTCGGGGCCGCATACTATGCTAGTAAGACCTTCAATGAAACCTGAGAACTACTCAACAAGCGAAGGAGATGCTAGCCATAGTATTTGCTTGTGAAAAATTTAAGCCCGATACATTTTAGGATCCCGTGTAGTAATTCCTGCGATCATGCGACAATCAAATACTTGATGTCAAAAAGGAGCTAAGCGAGATTGATATAAGATTGGGTCTTTCTTGTTGCGGGGAGTTTGATTTGGAAATCAGGATAAAAGGGATGTGACAATGTGATGGCGATGACTTGTCAAGAGTAGAAAGAAGCATTGATGAAGAAGATGTGATGTTAACGAGAACTTCCCGGATGAGCGGTGTTTAAAGGTTTCCTTCCGGCTTAATTATCTTGTGTGTGAATTAATAAGCTTACATTGGAGTAATGCCTTAAATTCAGCTACCAGAAGAGAAACTGGAAGCGACAGCGGAATTATTATATTTAGGATATTACTTATTATTCAAGAAAGTCTTGACATGATAATAAGAAGATGTGTGCGAGAAGAAAGTGAACGAGGCAACATTTTAAATGAATGCCATGCATCACCATACGAGGGGACATTTTACGGAGAAAGAACGACTCACAGATACTCGTCGGGTTTTGTTGGCCCACTATGTTCGAGAGATTGTCTTGAGTGGGTTAAATTGTGAAACCCCCGATCCGGGTGTGGGTTGTGACCCCCGTCGGCCGCGGAAATCTACATGTCTCATGTCATGAGGCACGTACATGTGCAAAAATGGCCACTTGGGCCTACACATCCTACTCATAAAAATGTACATTTTATACAAAAATGATTTATTACAATTGTATTTAATTACAATTTATACAAGCGGGTCCTTGCCCGGAATTTTACAAAACGGAAAAATATAAGATAAGGCCATCTTGTGTTTCTTCGCCTCTAAAACCGGATCGTCTCATCCCCGCTGCGTCTTCAATACGAAAAAATAGTCCACGGCGGGGTGAGCAAAGCCAGTGGTGGAATTTCCCTACTTGGGACCTCGCTAAGTGCAGTAATGGCACACAAACATCATTTATGCTCATACTCTCATCCATGCATATATTAACAAAATTAATTCCATGTCATGTTATTAGGTTATAATAATAACATAAACTCGGCTCACATGGGTACAAGGCACAATCACGGCCAGTTCGTCTTGGAACGGTAATTTCACACAACATGTTATTTTCTCATGGCGATAACATAACACCACGCCGTCAGCAAAACACCCCAAGCGGTCGGGTGGGTATCCAAAACACTCTAGGATTTCTAACTCGGTCCAGCTTTTGGGGCAAGAGCACCGACCATCCAGGGCCTCGACAAATTCCCATCCATTACATAACCCTTAGCGAAGTAAAACAAGTAGGAGAAAAACCCTACATTCTCGGGTTCATCGAAACTCCCAGAATCACAAGTTGCATGTAGTCTTGGTAGGAGCAGCCGCTCCTTGCCTCGCAGGAAGCCAGTGGTCAGATCATAGGAATTCTAGAGAGAAGGTGGAGCCTCTCTCTCTAAAAACCCTCTCTTTCTCTTTCTCTCTCCCTCTGCTCTCTCTTTCCCTCCCCCAAACTGATTTGGGAGACTTGGTCAAGAGGAAAGTCCTCTCAATGCCACATGTCCATTTCTCATTGGACCATGGGATTACACCCTTATCCTTATCCATCTAACTTAGATTTGCTTCTAATGGCATGATGCCATGTCACATATGAGCCCGCCAGGCTTAGTTGGCGCATCTCGAAGCGACACGTGCGCGCCTCTTGGGCCTCATAAGGTGCCAAGTGTCGCGCTCCTCGTGCACCAGCGTGAAATTCCGGTGTCCGGTCGACGAAATTCGACGTGGTAGCTAGATTCGAGGCGATTCAGCGATATCTTCAGGTCGTCATCAGAGATCTAGAAAAATTCGGTTTACCGAAATTACCATTTTATCCTTCCTTAGGAAATGGATTTTCGGGGTCTCACATAAATTGTGATAGATGCAGGTGGAAATATCGGCGAATGAAATGCCCTCAGAAGGTATTATGGTGTCTGAATTTTTTGATGTATGGGAATAGATTTTTATGGGGCCTTTCCACCACATCGTTGAAACCTATACATCACGCTAGCGGTAGATTACATTCAAATGGGTGGAAGCGATTAGTGTCCAAGGGCGATGCTAATACGGTTGTAGGTTTCTTGCAAAAGAATATTTTGAGAATATTTGGAGCACCGGAACTATCATTAGTGATGGGGAACCCACTTGCCAAACAAAATATTTGCAAAGCTCATGGCTTGGTATGGGATTAAGCATGTAATGAGTTTAGCTTATCATCCCACAGGACCCGATGAATGATAGAAATTTCCAACGGGAGATCGAGAATGCTCGAAAGACGGTGAGCTCGAGCGGGAAGGATTGGTCTTCCAAACTTGATGATGCACTTTGGGCTTACGGAATTTGCCTCTAAACCCCATTGGAATGTCCCCATACGAGAGTTGTTTTTGGCAAACCATGTCATCTACCTCTTGAATTGGAATCTGAGGCCAATGTGGGCCATCGAAGTTAAACTTCGATTTAAGGTTTGCAAGGAAGAAGATTGCTCCAAGTATGCAGGCTGGAAGAATTGAGAAATGAAGTCTATGATAATGCTAGAATATACAAAGACAAGACAAAGAAATGGCATGATCAGAGAATTTTGAAAAGGTCCGGGAGAAGCCGAGGCAGGTTCCTCTTTTGTTTTAATTCTAGGGCGGTGTTTCGAAATTAAAATCGAATGGAGTGGGCCATACACGGTGGTGTCAGTACTACATTTAGGCTTGGTGACAAGGGTGATAATGGGAGAATTCAAGGTAAATGGACGAGAGGTTAAGCATTATCTAAACGGGAAGGAAATGAAGAACTTTTATTTGGTTCTTAAGGAAGAAGAAGAAGTACCCTGGCAGCCAAAAAGTCCGGCTAAGGACTTAAAACTGAGCAGCTAATGGGATGCAACCCATAAGGATTTAATTTCTGATTTTTAGTTTTGAATTATTTTTTTTTAGTTGCTGAAGAAGTAGGTGATTTGTTTTTATAAGGATAGATTTAATTTTAGGAAGTAATTGTAGTTTTAATTAGATTTTTCTTGAATATTGCGTGAGCTTATGAGAGTTTAGGAACATGAATGGCAAGGCAACTACGAACAATTCCGACAACTTGCGGAGAAGTCACAACATGAGAAAAGGGATAATCTTTTCCCTAACCCAGTGCAATAGATATCGCGTTGATTGTTAAATATCTTTGCTTAGAATGCACGAAGAGAGATGCAAGGGTTAGGAACAATAAGAGGAATTCAAGGTTCTTGAGACCATTGAGTTAAGGGCTTAGGTCGCGACCAATGTTATGTCGCGACATAAGTGATCTGACAAAACATTGATGTAAACCTTTTGTTTTGAGAAAGGGCAATTAGTGAGTATTGAAGGAAGAAGAGTATATGTCGCGGCCTGCTTGTGAAAAATGAAGAAAAAAAATGATGTCGCAACAACTTGACAAGGTAGGAAATAGATTTGGGAATAAAACGGGAATAAAAGGATGTCGCGACATGATAATCAAACAATTCCTAAAATCCCTTTGATGTAGCGAGTAAACTTAGCATGTCGCGACATAACGAGTTTTTAATGCCATTAACTCACTTTAAAAGCCTAGAGATTCAATGATCTCAAATAAAAAGAGGTGAGAAGTGGAAGTCGCGGCATTCAGTTTTTAATGAAGCAATCGTAGCCCTGAGCATTGATTGAATTGCAAGCTGGTTGAAACTTTGTCATTCACTCAAAACCACATAATATTCACCTTCTTCCTCATACGAGATCTCAAACCTGAAAACCTAACAAAACCTTTTGAAAGCTTCATCTTCCGTTTCCAATGATTTGAAATTCCCGCTCAGTCACGGCTAGATGAGATTATGAGAGACATGAACAACCAAGGAAGAGAAGAACACACTTAAAGGCAGAGATTCGTCGGGAAGAACAATCGGGAGATATCGAAACACCGAAACTCAGAAGCCAAACTCAAAGAAGCGAGAGAAAAGGAAAGGGGAAAGGTGAGAGAAAGAAGAAGAAGTAGAAGATTTCGTGTGGGACAGGGCGTACTCAGTGGAAAAAATATTATGCTAACAAGGGGTTTTGTCACGAGAGGAGATTCAAAATCTGTTACTCCTTTCAAGGAGATGATAGAGGCTGAGAGGGTGGGAGGATCTCTGCGCTGAAATCGGGGTATCTGACCTTTGGTAAGAGAGTTTTATTCAAATTTGGTAGAAAGGAAGGATGGAGCCGGTTTTAAGGAGTGGGTTTCATATGAAGCTAAGGCCATCAACGAGGCCTATGGCATGCGGTGCACAAACATGGTTCCAAATTCAAGCTTTTGGAAAAACGGATTTTGGAAAGATTGCGAAGCTCACTAATGGTAAGGTGCGGCTAAACCAAGGAAGGAATGCAGAGACATTGAACATGGGAAGCCTCGTGAGGAAGCGAAGGTATGGTTTGCTTCACTGGCCTGTTTTGGTTCCAACAAAACACGTGTGCACAATGAGAGAACAAGAAGCTGTGTTGTTGTATGCCATCCTAAAAAGGATCTGGTCGATGTAGGAGTTGTCATTGAGAATTCTATCATAGGGTATCATGAAGGGAATAAAGAGGATATTCCTCACCAATAGCCAAATCAACTTGTTCTATGTTTGAAGGCGGGGTGAAAGGGTATGGGAATCAAAGAAGAAAGTACCGAGCTTCACCACTCATACGGGGAGTTAGCAAGGACGAAACCCGGAAGAAAAGGGGGTCTTGGTAGAAAGGGTGGCCCAATTTGAAAGACCGAGAAAAGGGAGACTCAGGAGGGTTGCCACAGTCGAGGGCAGACCGAGGAAAACTCACTGACATGATTTCATTTTTCTTTGATAATGAAGGGGCGAAAGGGATGAGAGGCGGCTGATAGACATCTCCATTCCCTTAGCCGGTTCTCCTCACCATGCGAGCAGAAATTTCCAACTTATGGAGAAAGCTCAAGGGGAACACAAGAGAAACGAGTTCGATCTTGGAAGCTCTCCGTACCATGCAAAGAGAATGGATGAAAAGGAAGGGTGGAACTGACGGGAATTCGAGAAGGCATTTATGAAGAATTGAAAAAGAGACCGACAGTAGGAGGAAGAGCTAAGCAGGAAGGAAAAGGAGCATGGGATTGGAGCTACAAAAGAAAGAGACGTGATGGGGAGAAAGAATTTGAACATAAGAGACGGATGAAAAATTTGAAGCGTGAGGAAGAGTTTAAGAAAGGAAATGAAGGAAGAGATCTGTCACATTCTGAAACTCAAACTAGAGAAGTCATGAAGCATTTATAACAATCGGTTGAGCGTGATTCTGACTCTCACATTGATAAAGAAAAGTCCTGAGCAAGAAGCTAGAATTTGGGGAACCGTCAGGGGCTTCAAGTTCCTATACAAATTCTACGGAAAGTTTTGAAAATAAATTTGGATAGAGATAAACAAAGGATACTGAATCCTATAGGCAAAAGAATGGCCCCAGAAAATTTGGATCGATTGCTTAATAATCTCTCCAAATTTTTAGGGTCATATTGAAATAGAGAATAAGTGAATGGTTTGGGAAGGGCGGGATGAGTTGAACAAAAGGTTACAGTCTCTTTAATGAGATTTTCATTGAATAACAAATGGAGAGGAAACCAAGAGAAAGGAAAGAGAATTGAAAATTCACGAATTCCCGACTCATTTAGGTACACTAGACCTAGATCCCAACATCTTTGCTCCTGGCTATTTCAAAGAAAAATAGACCTTCTCACTTTAACCTTCTTTACCACTCTTTATCCCATTTGAATTGTATCCAATGTGCAATTGAATCAGAAATAAAATAAATTTGAATTGAATTGTTGTGTGTTATTTTGAATTTGTTTGTTAAATCTTTGTGTTGCTGTGATGCATAGTTGGGAAAAATAAAATTATAAATTAGTTCCGAATAAGCTGGCGAGAATGTCATGAGCTACGTTGAATGAAGCGATTAGATTAGAAAATAAGCTGAAATGTAGAATAAAAATTTGATGAATACGAGTTTGATTGAAACACAAAGTGCAAAAGCGACTTAAGTCTAATGTTGAGTCGGAGCTTAGAGGAAGTAATGAAATTGAAGAAACAAAAACATATTTTTGGGTGGCAGTATGAACAATGAGTCAAGGAACCTGTTGGATACAAGAGTTTAACTACTCATCAACAAAATTAATCAAGGAACTCTAATGGTTAAAAGCGTTAGCTAACCCAGATTCTAGAACTTGTTAGATTTATTGATTGAGGCGAAATCCTAGGTGATCTGGTGGCTTGAAAATGATGCGACCATTCTTGGAAAGTTTGAGCCATTGAGCCATCCTATCTATGCTAAAGCATATACCTTAGTTCAATTGAGCCAATCCAAGCCGTATTTCTAAAAATCAATAATTTAAACCCCAAACCTTCAAAGAATCAATCTTCCAATAAAGAACACAGCTGAATTGCAGGCGAAAGAGGAAGAAGGAAATCAAGTTTGGGGAGGTTGTTTTGAAGAACTCAAGGAGAGCAGAGACGAGAAAAGGGAATGAAAGGAAAAGGGTCAAAAACAGAAATACAAAAAAAGAGGGATAAGTTTTACCTTGTGGCCTAATTCTCTTGAACTATTAAGTTCTTAGGGGTGTTTCAACACCTAGTACCTAATGCCATGCGGTATGGGTTACTAACTTAAAGTTCGCTAAGGGTGTTAGAAGCCAGAAGGTAAAACATTGCACTATCCTGAATGGTGACAAACAAGAAAATTCCCCAGTTGAATTACAAATGAGAAATGGGGCATACGAGTTCGAATAGAAGAAATCTAGGAGATGTCCCAGTAGGATTTGGGGAGTTTATTAAAGAAACTACAAGGAAAAGGCGGTAGTGAGAAGAGAGAAAAGTTCCAGGGTAATCTAAACCAAAAGTTCCTTTCTATCCTACCCTTTTGAGCTAACCTTCTGAAGCAGACTGATTGATCTTGAAGGATGGAATTACCTACATTAGTGGAAGTCAATATGAACAACAAGCTTATGGAATTTGGAAAAGCAATAAGCAGTAAAAGCTGTATTGAAGGACCTGGGAGTTAAGTAGATAATTATGAAGATGAGAAGGGAAAACAATTTATTTTTTCAACGAATCCAATGATTATGTTGTTTGTAAAAACAATTGTGATTTAGTTTGTATACTATAAAGTAGAAACCAACCTTGAACTGGATTTGAAGCTAGATGTACAGAAAATAATGCATACCTTGTATTTCAATTAAATTGAATGCTACTGGAACAATCGAGAAAAATGTCCTTAAAATTTTCTTTTATTTTGTTTGAGGGCAAACAGATTCTTTCTCTTTTCTTTGCTTGAGAATGACAAAGCGTAAATTTGGGGGAGTTAGTAAATTACATGATTTATTCCATGTGTCTATGCTTCGTAGATATATTAGGCCATTACTTTTATAATACAGTTCACAGATATACTAGTACAAGAGATTTCACCTTCGATGAAGAGGCAGCTATTCTAGATCGTGAAATAAAGACCGATTCTGAAACAAGCAGAAGTTACCTTTGGTAAAAGTGCTTTGGCAACATCACGGTATGGAAGAAGCGACATGGGAACCAGAATCGACAATGAGGGTACAATACCCTCAGCTCTTCAGTTCAGGTAATTTCGAGGACGAAATTTATTTTAAGGGGGGGAGAATTGTAACACCCCGAAATATACCCTAGTTGTTTTCAACATGTTTAGGGTATTTTGTAGACATAAATTAAAATTTTCGTAAATTTAATTCGAAAATATGGAAAGTTAGAAACCCGAAAATTTTATACAACTAAAGGACAAAATGTAAATTGTCAAAAGGGGTATTAAAGACATAGGTTAATATAATAATTAGAGCTAGTATAAATATTAGAGTTGTAATGTAATTAAGGGAAGTTGAGGCTTAAAAGCTAAATAATTAAAACCTTTATAAGGAGAAGTTGGGAGACCAAAAATGCATTTTGGTCTCCAAACAAGCTTACGGAAGGAAGGAAGAGAAAGAAGAAGAGAAGAAGGAGGGAGCAAATCGAGGTATGGATGCTTGGCTGGTATGGAACTTGTGATTTTGCCATGGAACTATATGGTTTGTATGGATTTCTTGTCTAATTGTATGGTTAGGAGCTTGCCCCAAACATATGGTTGTTAGGATTACATCCTAGCAAGTTTTCTTGAAAGTAGGGGTGCTAAAATTCTAAGTAGCTGAATTGGTATGAAATCCTCTTTTGAGGAGGATTCATATTGTGTGTTAGGGTTTACAACAAACCCTAAGTAACCTTTATAATTGGTTTATGTATGGGTTATAACCCATAATATAGTTGTTTTGGGAGGTATTCATGATAGGTTTTTGATCTATGGATGAAAAGGCATGAAAAATGGGTGAAAAGGCATGAAAAATGGGTGAAAATACCCATTCTGGGCATTTTCGGGTGAAGTGTACTGGTACACTTTGAGCTTGTACCGGTACACTTTCGGTTCTGGTCGTTTTTGGCCAAAGTGTGCAGTACACTTTAGAAAGTGTGCCGGTACACCACGATGCAGTTTTCTATTTCGACCGATTTTGTATTTTGGCCATAACTGCTCATTTCTTATCAGGTTGGGTGATTCAAGTGGCTACGTAAAATAGATTTCAAGGAGAACAAAACTTAAAGAATAGGCATCGCCAAATTCTGATCCTAAGTGGCCTAAAAATGCACTCAAAGTGGGGTTATGTGCAAGCCAAATTCTGGTTCCAGCTTTGAACATAGAGTAGTCCGGGTTGTTTCGAGGACGTAACGAGTTCGGTCACTAAATTGGGTGATTCAGGTTGGAATAGAACCTGCACCTTAGATTTAAAAGAGTTCAAGAGATAGTACCAAATATGAAGTTAATACCGGAAAAATGGAGTATCTCAAGCGTCCCTCGGGTAAGCGGTAAAATGACTAGTTGGCATGAAAATGCCATAACCGATTTGTATGATCAGATTAGATGATTCCAACTCTTGGGTAAAGTAGATTCATAGAAGAATAAGAATCCATGAATAAGGTGTGATTACATACGCATCATACCTTACCCGTATATGAAGGACGATCTGTCATGAACACCTAAGGGGCTAAAATGCTATTATAAGATAGTAAGTTCTTGAACTCATATAATTATAAAAATGCACGAGACCAGTTATTAATTGACACCCAGCACTCCTGTCTGATTAGTACTTGATTTACTCCTGAGTGCTCTTGCACTCTGATTAGTACCCGGTACTCTGGTAGTGCTCACGCACTCCTAAGTGTGCCGGTACTCTGTAGGAGTGCTACGACACTCCTTTCCTATTAAGTGCTCGGCACTCTGTCTATTAAGTGCTCACGGCACTCTGTCTGCTTAAGTGCTCGACACTCTGTCCGGTTAAGTGCTCACGGCACTCTGTCCAGGTTAAGTCTTGCGGCACTCACATCCCGATTAGTCTCGACACTCCACGTTGATGTCGCAATCTGCTTTATTTCTGACACTTTATGTATATAGTATCTTCGGATACTTATTATTGATGTCTTACACTTTTATTAACTGCTTGGTCTAGAGTATTCCCATAATTATATGATAATAACTTTGAATAATGAATAAGAGGACATGAAGGTGTAGCCGTTACGTCTTATGTACCTCACGGGTATTTACGAATATGAGTAAGCTCTGTAGCTCCCTACAGGAGACTGAATAAATATAACTCTGTGTCTGAGTATAAGAATTCGTAGTACCTACGGATGCTTCCACATAATGAACTTGTGCGTGTAAGGGTACTTTTATATAAGAATAAGCATAAGTAATTGTATAAACCCATGAGATAGAAATGCATGTAATTTCGATGTCGTTATTGTTATATGCTTATTATAGCGTACATGCATATTATATGTTCCCCACTAAGCGTAAAACAGCACGGGTTTTTAATCCGTGTAGGTGCAGAGAAGACGTTCGAGAACTAGCATTCTTCGGGGCGGTACGAGTGAGGTTCATCAACTGTGGGTTCCTTTTCACGATCGGTAATTGTAAATGTATAGTTTTGAATATGTATAATGAGACTCGATCTTGTATGTGACAACGCCAAACACCACTACGGTGGTAGTTTTATTTTGCACTTTGTATATGATGTTGATATATTATAAGACTTGGATATACCAATGTCTAATTAAGCGAGTAAAGAGTCCCGATATATGTTCAGCGTCCGGGCCGGTTGGATCCTGTCGGTCGGGCCGGGAATCGGGGCGTGACATGATCCTAGAGCCATTATACCGCAGTAGCAATGCTATGGCAGTAGGAGGTATTAGGTATAAATTTTGTTGATTCAGGACACCTCAAACTGATGCGAATCACTCTCATGATGCTTGTAACATAATATGGCATGAAATGGAATATTTGCATTCCATATGCACGATAACATCGCGTCGAGTCAGGTGTGTGTGCATGGAAATGGTTATTCACCGTTCTTGGTGAATGTGTGGTGAGCTCGAAAATGGGACAATGTCTAAGATAGAGACTCACGAATATGGGATTTGATGAAATCAAATGAACATTGGAGGATTTTCCAATGGGTCTTGAGTTTTAAAGACAAAAAGAGTTTGTTTGAAGAAAATAGTCATTGGGTAACGCACCAATGACAGGTTTTCACACGTGGCATTTGCATGTGTGAGGGAGCCGGTCAAGACTCAGTCAGGACTCAGGTTATGGGCATGAGGAGTCTCATCTCATTCATGACATTAAATATTCTAGAAGGACTACATTTTCTGTATGGAATGTGGCATGATGTGTGTGTGCCATTGCATGCGCATTTAGGTGGGGAGTAGCCTTTGTAGGAATTATTCTCTACTGAGCATTGCTCACCCCGTCGTGGGACCCCCTTTCAGGTACAGAGAGTGTGCAGGGAGACAACGCTCACTCGAGGTCGTGATTTTAAAGGAAGCTAGGATGTGGCTTTGATAAATATTTTTGTAAACTATATTAGAATAAGCTAGATTTAATATATGTTCTGTATAAGAGTGTTTTGATAAAATCTTATGGATTATTGTGATATAGTTATATATTGGGGATATGGACAGATGGACCTTGTGTGGTCATTACTACTTCTGTTGAGACCCTGGATGGGTTATGGTTATATTGTTATACAGGTTGTATGTTGGGCAGAGCTCCTCGAACAAAAGAGACTCTGCCCAATTTTATTTTTTATTTTTGAAAATATGGATCCCGATAAATGGGACACAATAATGTGGTATCGGGTTACCCGAAATCCACAGGAATTTCGCGGGTTGACCGGTTGTCAACGAGACCCCCGGGTTCTGGCGTCACAATGATGATTTTGTGGTGTGTTAGAGTTGGACATGGATTGACATGTTGAACGATGTGTACTGTTTTGGGTCTGAACATGAAGATCCAGTTTTGTGTGTTGTTGCTTGATTGAATGACATGCAAGTGTGTGAAAAATCATGTGGATATATGGTGAAATGATGTATTTACATGGGTTACATTATGAATGCAATTTGTATGTTGTAGATATGATTATCCATGAATCATAAATGTTGCATGTAGCATAAAAGAACATGCAATGACATTTTGCATTGCATATGCACGGAGACATCACGTAAAACGGGTGTGAGTGCATGGTATGGCTTTTAACAAAACGGTTTTATCGGAGGGTTGTCCGATGGGTTATATCAGAGGGTTGTCCAATTAGTTTTATTGGAGGGTTGTCCAATGAATGTTATCGGAGGGTTGTCCAATGAGTTTTATCAGAGGGTTGTCCAATGAGTTTTATCGGAGGCTTGTCCAATAAGTTTTATCGGAGGCTTATTTGTAGTTTATATCGGGTTGCTGATGGGGTTTTCTATTAGAGGTTCGTCCAATGGGTTTCAAAAGAAAAAAATCTTTTGTTTTGAAAATAGTTTTCATACATGGAAAATGCATGTGTGAGAGAGTCGGTGAGGACTCGAGACATGGGGCATGGCATGTAGACATTCATGTAGAAATGTGCATGTTTTCACTTGAATGGGCATGAATGCCTGAGTCATGACATTGCATGTGCACTTAGGTGGGGAGTATCCCTTGGCAGGAGACTTCCTCACACTGAGCATTCTTTCGCTAGTCGTGAGAAAATATTTTTAGGTCTTTGGAGAATTTACTAGGAGATGGAACTCATATGAGCCTTAATGAGTAAAGAAAGGCTAGATTATGGCTTGTGCAGCTGTTGCAAAGTACGGGCAGTTATCCGAGTTTTACATTATGTAAAAGAGAAGAGTTGTAATAAAACTCATTTTGAATTGTTTAATACAGTTTGATAGGTTTTTCCCAAATTTTTGTGGTGCCTTTATTGTGCTGAGGCCATTGTGACAACTTATAGTGTCTTAGGAAAAAGATGGAGGTGCATGAAATGCTAGAAAAGCTATTGCAGGTTTGGGCACGTTTTAGATCGTGACAAGGGTTCCCTATGTCGTGACATGGCTCTCAGGCTTCATGCAATTGCTAGGTTGAGACATAGTTTTTCCATGTCACGACAGTGTTTTGCTTCTCTGTCGTGACAATGTCGCAATAAAGGTTTCCATGTATGGACCAAGACGGCCACAACAAGAGGTCAGGTTTTGCACCCTTTGTATTGCAAAAATTTAGCCTTGGCAAGGGTTTCTATATCGCGATAGAGTATTTTTGTGTCGCGATAGAGTTTGAAGTCGAGCGGGGTTTCAATGCTTGTGACAGTATTTTTGTAGTAATGAGAGTTTGAGAATCGAGCTAGAGGTTTATGCCTAGAGAGTATTTTTATATTCGCCAGCAGAGTTTGCCTTGGTTGGGGTTTTTATGCCGCGATAGAGTTTGGCTTAGATAGGCAATCTTAGGTCGCGACAGATTATTTTCTTTTCACGATCGAGTTTGGGGCAAAGGCCAAGAGAGTTTAAGTCGCGATAGAGAATTTGATGTCGCGAATAAGTTGCCTGAAATTGTGTCGCGATAGGGTATACCTTACATCGCGATAGAGAGTTCCAAGACATGAGGTATTCAATGTCATGACATAGTGTCATATGTCGCAACAATGAGGCATGGCACGACGTCACAATAAGAGCGAGGGCACGCGCCCGCGACAAAGGCGCTACATTTGCGAGCAGTGGGTTAGGCATTCCACGACGAGAGCGCGCCTGCTAACAAAAAAGTATTAATTGCTGACGGAAATCTCTATCGCGACAGACTTCTTACAGTGGTTAAAATAAAAAAAATAAAAATATATATATATATATATATAATATAATAATAATAATAATAATAATAATAATAATAATAATAAATAAATAAATAAAAAGGGAGCCTTGGGATTGGGGCGTCACATTTGTCGTGTTTAGAATAGTAATAATAGGAGATGACTATGAGTGAGATAAAGATTTTTAAAGCTAATTAGTCAATAATAATTTTTATAATAAAATTATAATTAATTTATTAGAAAAACTTGAATTTATTAGCCATGTTTTGATTATACCTTTTTTTTCATCAAAATTATGCGTTGTTGTATTTTTGGGATCGAGGATTTTACTAGATAATATCTTCTATCTTGGAAAGAGCTTGGATATCTTGTGAGTTATTATGAGAGCCAACATTTTTAGACAATTTTGTCTTTGTTTCTTTTGACAATATAAAAGATGTAGAAATGAAACAAATTCAGCTAAAATACTTAATTAGGTAGTAAAATCTTAACCACATGATTATTAAATACGTTACTAAGAGAAATTTCCTTTTTCTCTTATTAATCCTAGTTTGTTCCTTGGCCATATGTTTCTTTATCTTTTTCTGTTAGGACCTTCTTCCTAATTTGCAGGTAGAGTAATTTTTTTTTCCCTTAAAAATTGACTATTTTTTATATTGTGAAGATAAAAAGACACCCCTCCCAAAAAAAAGAAAAATCTCTTATTGTAAAAATGGTAAAGATCACACTTGCCTAGTGTATAAGCCAAACCTGGCCAACCTAAGAGGTGGATTAGATGAAACATTCTTATATTTTTTTATTAAAAAATTACTAATTGTGGACGAAAAAAAGCCTTTTGTTGTTTTATGTATTCACATGTGTCTTTGAAAAGAAATGATTATTTCATAAAAATAATAAATAGTTTTATCAAAACAAGGTCAAAAATTGACGAAGGATTAACAAGCCAAGAAGTTTCACAGAGCTAGCTCGGTTGGTTGATGTAAAAACTCAAAGAAAATTTTAATTTTTACGAAAAAATGTAAAGCGGTAAATTCGCGCTGTGTATAGGTGGAAAATTTGGAAATTTTAGATTTCGAGATGTGAAGCAGACTTCACGTTGAATTAAGTGTCACGAATCTGATTACCAGTCGAATTTCCTTGAATTTCTAGATGGTGAATTTGCGTTTTGGTAGCCGAGTGTCGGGTGGCGCGTAGAGGTGGTGCCACATAGCATGACCAGGGGTTTCCACATGGCACCATGGGAGAAGGATACATGGCATTAGAGCCATGTGGTGTGGAGAGTGCCACCTAGAACATGTGTCCATGTGACATATGGACCATGGAAAAGGTGACACATGGTAAGATGAATAGTAGAGTGAGAGGAAGCTTCCTCTCACTTGAAAGAAATAAAAAATAAATAAAATCGGTGGGTAAGGTGAAAAAAAAAAAAAAGACAAAAGGAAAAAGAAAAGAGGGAAAAGAAAAAAAAAAGAAAAAAAATGAGGGAGAGTGCGTGAGAGACAGAGGGTAAAGAGAAAGTGAGAGAGGAGAAAAAAAAAAGGCACTTCCCTTCGAGATCTCCGGCGAACCGACGGTGAAACTCGTCGGGGCAAGAGATAAAGTTGGTGTACACGATGAGAGCTATGCGTGGGTACCAGAAACTGCGGGTTTCGTCGCGTTCCAAAAGGTAGGGGTTTCTCATACACTGGTTATTTCTTGCATAATGGCCATTTAAGGGCCATTTTATTAACTCTAATCTTAAAAATTTGTGTTTATTGTGGTCGAGATCGGACTGATATTCCGAGACAGAAATTATGGACCTCTTAGCTACCAATGTGCAGTTCTGATTAGACGTGTTTGGCATCGGTTGCCAGTAGGCATGGATGTCCAGTCCGAGTTGAACCTAGACTATTTAATGGTTTAGATTTGGTGAGTGTTGGTCGTGGGTGTAGGGCTTGGTTTTTGGGTCTAAACAATTTTTCGCACCTTGTCACAATTAGCGACTTGACTTGGCCATCTTTCTCGTATGAACTCCGATTTACTCGTTCTCAGACTCTACGAAAAACTCTTTGAGTCTATAATTTAACCATATTCAAGTGAATGGAATTTGGTGCTCACAAGTTTTGGGTGTTTTCCTGCTCTTGTCAAAATTTGATATATGGATTGTTTTATGGGCGTGTATGCCACGTTGATAAGGTACAGTAGTCTTACTTGTATGATTGATACTTGGTGTTGATATATGCTTGAGATGCATGAAAAGTCTATAACATGTTTATTGTATTGTAAAGCATGTTGAGATATATGTGTTAGACATATGGGCATTAAATGGGAATAATTATATGTATTAAATATGATTATCCATGATACTTGGCATGAAGTATGATTTTGAATTGTTGCACGTATATGAGATATATGAGATATATGCAATGGCATTGCATTGCATTTATGCACGGGACATCTCATGACATGGGTGTGAGTGCATGGTAGAGATCGACACTGTGTTTGGTGTTCGGTGGTATGTCGTGAGTACATGTGTAAAACCCGGGAAAATTATAAATTTTCGGGAAATTGGAAAAATAATAAAAATAATAATAAATTGACATAATGGTTCAGGGAAGCCTAGAAATGTTTCTAGATCTAGGGTGACAAAACGGACTGTGTCGTTGGATTCGTCTCGCGAAATCTAGTTACCTAGTCGAGTTTTGTCGGTGCAGGGGCGGTTGGAATTTGCATTTTTCAAGGTATCGTGTCGAGATTTGACCTGAGGGTGGTGCCACATGGCACCATAGGAGATGGACACATGGCATGTTAGCTATGTGGTGTAACAAGTGACACATGACACTTGGTTGAATGGCTCATTTAGAGCCATGTGTCAAATGGAGAGAAATAAATGGAAAAATAAAAAAGAAGATAAGAAAAGAAAAAAAGGAAGGAAGAAAAGTGAAAAGGGGAAAAGGGGCCGTTTGGCGAGAAGCGGACAGTGGCGTGAGGAGGAGAAAACACGAAAGTAGAGTGAGAAGCTCTAGCTTCTCTCTAAGATCTACGAGAGATCGGGCCATTGGTTTTCGTCAGAGCAAGAAACAAAGTTTATCTACGCGACGAGGGCTTCGCGTAAGTATGAGAATATGGGGTTTTCGCCAAACTCCAAGAGGTAAGGGTTTTTCCTACTTAGGTTATTTCTTGCCTAAAGGCCATTTAATGGATTGGGGTTTTCTTTGAGGTCGTGAGAGGCCATAAATTTCAGTCCCAAAATCTTAGGAATGAGTGTAGGAATTTTTGGGATCGTTTTTCCTAGCTTGGGATCGTGTTTGACAAATTGTTTTGGTCCCGAGGCTGAAAATTTCCAGGTTTTGTTGTGAGTTTGGTGTCGGGACTATTTTCAGACAGCCCGGACATAATTTTCGAGACTGGACAATCCGAACTTATTTTTAGATTTGTTTTGTGATCCAGGCTGAGACCGAATTTTTTTTTCAAAAGTCCGGACATGATTTTCAAGATTGTTTTCAGGCAGTTCGGGACTGATTTTCGGACTGTGTGTGTGCTATTTTTTTTATGTGTTATTGCAAAATTTTGAATAATATGTTGGTTGTGTGAAAATCATGTTAATGCATGCTTATGGATGTATTGACATGGAATTTATGATGGATGTAAATTATATGTAAAAATTATAATTATCCATTATTTATTATGTTGCATGTGGTACTCATCATGCATGTAACATGAATTGGCATGAAATGACATGTTGCATTTCATATGCACGGGGATATCGCGTGAAACGGGTGTGAGTGCATGACATGGTTTTTGAATAAATTATCGGAGGATTGACCAACAAAATATTTGTCGGAGTATGTCCATAAATAAATTATATGAGGGTTGACCAACAAAATATTTGTCGGAGTATGTCCATATAATTTATATCGGAGGGTTGTCCACACAAAATATTTGTCAGAGTATGTCCATAAATAAATTATTGGAGGGTTGACCAACACAATATTTGTCAAAGTATGTCCATAAATAAATTACTGGAGAGTTGTCCAACAAAATATTTTTCGGATTATGTCCATAAAATTTATATCGGAGGGTTGTCCACACAAAATATTTGTCAAAGTATGTCCATAAATAAGTTAT
Source organism: Tetrastigma voinierianum (assembly GCA_016808115.1). Taxonomy (NCBI): domain Eukaryota; kingdom Viridiplantae; phylum Streptophyta; class Magnoliopsida; order Vitales; family Vitaceae; genus Tetrastigma; species Tetrastigma voinierianum. Next base: position 443,336 of record JAEQBH010001468.1, on the reverse strand, counting down.
CAGGGGGTTGACTAACAAAATATTTGTCGGAGTATGTCCATAAAATTTATATTGGAGGGTTGTCCACACAAAATATTTGTCGGAGTATGTCCATAAATTGCGTAGAGGATTTGCAAATAAATTTTGATATCGTGAGTTATTGAATGAGTTTGAAAACAAAATCTTTGTATTAACTTGGAGTTTTCACACACGGCAGTGCATGTGTGAGGAGCCAGGTCGGGACTCTCGGGTTATGGGCATGAGGAGTCTCATCTCATTCATGACAGTAAATATTCCATGGTATCATTGCATTTAATATGGAATGTGGTATGTTGTGTGTGTGCCATTGCATGTGCACTTAGGTGGGAAGTAGCCCTATAGGAATTATTCTCTAATGGGCATTGCTCTCCCCATCGTGGGACCCCCTTTTCGAGGATCATCTGAGGAATGTTGAGGGACGGGCGCTCACTAGAGGCGATATTGAGAGAAGCGGGATAGTGATGGCTGGTTATATTTTGTAAAACATGTATAGAATCTTGCGCTTTTGTCTGTGTTTTGCGTAAAGTGGCAAATAATTTAAACTCTTATGGACTATGGTTTTAATAGTCAAGTGCTTATATGTTTAAGTATGGATAAATGGGCATTACAGCCTTGGCCATTTACTCGTGTAATAAGGCTGGTGAATTCGTTGAAACATAATGTTAAGCCATGTTGCCATGTAATTGCACAAGTTGTATTTTTGGTAGAGCTCCCCGTACAAAAGAGACTCTGCCCGATTTTCGTTAAATTTTGGATCCTAGAAAAAGGGGACTCAATGGTGTGGTGTCGGGTTACCCAACATCCACGAATCTTCCGCAGGTTGACGGGTTGTCAACAAACCCCCAGGATTTAGGGTGTCACAGCTTGGTATCAGAGTCTAGATATACAAATACCTATGACTTGATGGACAAGGGTTTAGATCATGCATCCATTATGCATTTTGATAAAATAATATGTATGATATGTTGCATGATAATGTGTTGAATATTGTATAGTCATGTCACTTAGAAAATGGTACACATGGGAAATAAGTGTGATGTATATTAGTGGTGGCATATACACTACTAATTGAACAAAGAGAAATAAACCTCAATTTTCTATTTCACATATGTAGATGGCAAGTCAAGGAAGAGGATGGAGTGGTCGCCCATGGGGGCAGTAGCCAACCACGAGTTTTTGACAACGGAGCTGTAGGGCCGTGGGTGCTCGTGCTTCCATTGCCTGAGGCCTTGAATGCTAGGTTGAAGAGTCAAGGGGGCTAAGTAACCTCCAAAGTTTTATATCACATCATCCTCCAACATTCATCGGGGGAGGCGATCCAATGGTAGCTGACTATTGGTTCCGGTAAGTTGAAAGGCTTTTGGAGGCTATGGAGATTACCTCCGATGCTACGGGGATCAGGCTAGCCACATTTCGGATAGAGGGTAAGTCCCATATATGGTGGGATTGGGTCAAAGTCTCACGGGATCCGAAGATGTTGTATAGGAAAGGATTAAAGGCTCTTCATGGATAATTTTCCCCCGACATACGCTAGGCATGCAAAGGCTCAGGGTTCCTTGGAGTTGGAAACGGAGGTATGGGCGTAACTCAGTACATAACAATTTCACGGGAATTGGCGTGGAGTTGATATGTGACACGTAGATATGGCTAAGGTGGGGAGGATTTGAGGATGGCTGAAGTTGTCGATTCGAGGCGAGATTGTAGGATTTCTCCTCTGAGACATGGACTTTATGGTGAGATGAGGCGTATGGCCGTAGAGAGAGATTGATGGTCTTGGGCATTGAGGATGTGGGTGCTGGTGGCAGAGGGAAGGAGGGTCAGCCTTCTTCTAGTTTTGAAAAGAAGCAGAAGACTCTTGTTCCACAAGGTTGTCAAGGACAGGGCCATGGTTATCAAGGCCAAGGCCTTATCAGGGCTCCTAGCCAGTTAGGACTGATGACATCTTTCCATTGCCATCAACCTGGACATATGAGGCAAGATTTCCTATTGAGGCAGGGATCCTAAGTCTACGGGACACCTCAGTCCCAGTCATCAGTGGGACGCACACATACGCAGTTTGTTCCTTCTCACCCCAGTGGGGCCCAGAGGAACCAACATCAGTCCCAGGGTGCTGTAGAAGCGCCTTCTGCTATAAAGACAGGCCAGAGAGGCCAGGGTATGGGTCGAGGCTGAGGACAGGGCTCAGGGCCGAGAATTAAGGGATCCAGGGGCATGTTTACATCGTTACACCCCAGACTGAGCCAATTGATCAGTCGGTCATACAGGGTATGTTTCTATTATCTTACATATGGGAAAAAGTGTTGTTTGATTTTGGTGCATCACATTCTTGTTCTGCGTCTTGTGAATCTTTGGGCTTAAATCGGAGTAGGCCATTGCATGTGAGTTGTGACACCCTAAATCAGGGGTCGGGTTAATGACACCGTCGACCATGAAAATTCTACAGTGGATTTCGGGTGACCAGATACCTGTGTTGTGTCCCATTTGCTCCGGGATCCATATTTAAAAAAATCGGTTAGAATCTCCTTTGTTTGAGAACTCTCTGACATACAACACAGTATAACAGTATAATCATAACCCGTCGAGGTGACTGAGTAGTATTGACCACATAGGGTCCACATGTCCATATCCCCGATATATATCCCTTTCTTGGACCCATTATATTCCACGTTTGTAATTACAAAATGTGAAAATAAAACACTTGAGTACGATCCGTAAGAGTCGTCACGGTCCTCTTACTATAATTACATACTAGAGCTATTTAGACAATAGTCCCAAAGAATTTAGTTACAATTATTTTATACAAAATACTTTGTACAAGGTAATATCAGAATACACATCGACCTCCGCCCATTAATCGGCCTGTCAGAGCCCGATCTCCTGTCCTTACATGAAGGGGGTCTATGTGAGTGAGCAATGCCTAGTCAGAAAGAGTTATCTATAGGGCTCTCCTTTCAGTACATGTATTGGCATGCATACGTCAAATCACATTCCATACGGAAAATGTAATCCTATATGGAATATTTCATGTCATGCATGAGATGAGAAATCCTCATGTCACATAACAGAGTCTGACCTGACTCCTCGCACATGCAATGCAGTGTGAAAACTAGTCATTGGTGTTTCACTTGATGACTTAACCCGATGGACAACCCTCAGATATTCCTTTTTAATTTATCGATCCGGTGTGTTTATTTGGGTCACGAATTTACGAGGTCATACATGAAGCTTCTCACGCCTTGAGCACTTTCATGAACTTTCATATTTGGATACATATGTCGGACGAGAATAAGGTATGGTCTTTCACCCTGGGGGGGGGGGGATGCATTTTACTTCAAGAGTACGGGAAATTTATTATTATCTTATTATCGTGAGTCTCAATTTTCAATGTTGTCCCAATTTTCGAGCTCACTACACATTCACCAAGAATGGTGAATAACCAATACCATACATACACACCCGAACTTGACTCGATGTCCCCGTACATATGAAGTGCAATTATGCTATTTCATACTATAACATGTTACATACAAATGAGAACTACATGCAACATTATCAACACATGGATAATTATATTTTATTTTCTTATATAATTCAGATCGATCACATGAGCATCTATCAACATGATTTTTTTATTTTTTATTTATTTTCAAGCATAGCATGATATTTAAATCAAGTAATAATCACACAAAAGGGTCCACTCTCGAACCAATAAAAACGGGGCACCTTTCGGTCCCTTCACTACCAAGAAGATTCCAAAACACTTAAAAAAACCCAAAGACATCGGTCCCGGGATCAAAACAAAATCTCAACATAGTCCGAGACTACCCAAAACTAATCCCAAAATTTCCAATATTCAATCCTAAAAATCTTAGGACTAAACCACGACCGATTTCGGCCACAGAAGGCATACGTATTTTCAAATTAAATGGCCTTTAGGCCAAGAAAATAATCCAAGTAGGAAAATTCCTGCTCGTGGAGGTTTGTGAAACTCGAAGATTTTGTCAACTCACAGTATCTCTCGTCGTGGACCGATATGCCTTTTGCTCCAACGAAAACCTACGGTCTGATTTCCGTAAATCTTAGAGAGAATTTTCCCTCTCTAATTTTCTCCTTTCTCCAGCTACTTTACTTGCCCTTTTTTTGTGCCAAAAAATGGCCCTTTTTCCCTTTTTGACTTTTCTTAATTTTTTTTCCTTATTTTCTTGTTTTATTCCTCAACTTGACACTTGGCTCAATGTGATCCATTCACACAAGTGCATCACATTTCATGCCATGTGTCCCTCCCCTAAGGTGCCATGTGGCATCACGTGATCATGCCATGTGTCGCGACGTTTCGTCTTGCTCGAAAAGGTGAAATTGGGTGTCTTAGAATGACGAAGTCGACGAGGTAACTAGATTTCACGAGAAAAATTCAACGGTGAAGTTCGTTTTGTCATCCGAGATCTAGAAAATTTTCGGTTTTCAACCGAAATTACCGTTTTACCTTTTTTTCAGAAAAATTGAATTTTTCTTGAATTTTACATTCTTCCCCCCTTAACAGAATGTCATCCCCGAAATTCACACATACTAGCACACAAAAACACATGCATATGCAGTAGATTCTAATACCAAATATTAGACCACACCTTAGGTCCTCAAAATAGGAAAGTATGGTGGCCCTATCACGTTCACACGTTGCCTTCATCACTCCTTGGGTATTTGCCATAACACTTTTACTAACCGCACGGTCTTACGTCACAAAACCTGATCCCAACTATCCAAGATACGCACTGGTCCATCCTTGAAGGTCCCATCAATATCAATAGTAATCTCCGAAGCATGGAGACGTGGAACACCTCATGGATGCACGATAAGCTCGGGTGGTAAATGGCCGATATGCAAGCTATGCCCACCTCTCAAGCACCTAGAGAGACCTAATATGCCTCGGCACTAAGCACCCTAAAGCTTTCCGAGATCTAACCCTCCTCTCTTGACATCACCTTCGAGAAGACGTGATCACCCACCTGACTATAGGGTTGACAGTTTGTCGTAGCTCTTTTATCTACTTTAGGCGCCAAGGCACTTGAGATCCAATTTCAACTTCTCGAGGTGTCTCTAATCAGGATGGGACTAATGATGGGACTCTCTCCCACCCTCTTGTCCAAAATCGGGGATTGGCATGGCCTCTATATAAGGCCTCATAGGAGTGCCATCATTATCTGCTTGATAACTGTTATTGTAGGCAAATTCCATTAAGGGTAAGTGCTCCTCCCAACTACCCTTAAGATCCAGGACACATGCTCCCAGCATGTCCTCTAAAATATGTATGGTCCTCTCCGAATGACCATCTGTCTGCTGATGAAACGTAATGCTCACTTTCAACTGTGTCCCTATGGCCTTTTGGAAACTCTTTCAAAAGTGTGTCATAAATCTGGGGTCCCTGTCCGATACGATAGAGATTGGCACTCCATGTAGCCGGATAATTTCTCGAATGTACAACCGAAAGAATTCCTCTAGTGTGAAGGTCATCCACACTGCTAGAAAATGTGCCGACTTAGTGAGCCGGTCCATAATCACCCACATCATATCCTTTCTCTGCAGTGTCCGTGGCAAGTGAGTCCGCAAGTCCATGCGACGTGCTCCCACTTCATCCGCTTTTCTCGCAATGGTAGTAGCCTGCGGCCGTGCTCAGCCTTGACTTGTTGACACGTGAGACATCGTCGAAAAAAATCTCCAACATCTCACTTCATCCCACTCTAATAATACTGACAACGAAGATCATGGTACATCTTCGTGCCACCTGGATACACAACAAATCGGGAGCAATCAACTGGGGGATCACAACCCGTTCTTTATACCGAAGACTACCATTTGTGTGGATAGCTGCCAAATCACCGTACTTTCTTGTGCAGATCCACGATGGAGCCTTTATCTACGCATCCGACCCACAAGTTTCAATCCTGCACTTAGTAGGGATGTCATAGCCACCAAACTCCACTAACGGCTCCACGAGCACGATAGTATAATGCAATCTAAAATGTCCCACGATCTCGGCGTTCGCCACTCTTCGGGAAACTCTGATGGCGATACTCCAGTGACATCGGCGGGGTGCATCTGACCACATTTGCCTTACCGGGATGGTAATGCAAGTGAAGTCATAATCCTCTAGATACTCCATCCATCTCGTTGCCTCAATATTTGAGGTCCGCATGTGAAAATTTACTTCAGACTTTTGTGGTATGAAAACACTTCGAACTGCTCACCATACAAATAGTGGCACCAAATCTTTAAAGCAAAGACTATGGCTGCAACTGCAGGTCATGTGTAAGGTAATTCTGATCATGATTCTTTAGCTGTCTAGAACCATAAGCTACAACCCTCCCGGACTGCATGAAGACACATCCCAATCCATCCACTGAGGCATCTGATGCAGTATTGCCTCACGTCACGTTAAGACTATCAGAATAGGAGCTGAAGTAAGCCTCCTTTTAAACTCCTAGAATGCCTTCTCACATAAGTCATTCCACTCAAACTTAACCCCTTTCCGGGTCAATCTAGTCATAGGTGCTACTTGCCGAGAGAAATCCTCAATAAACCTCCTGTAGTATCTTGCCAATCCCGGCTAGCATTATCTACGAAGCCTTTATGGCTTCTCCCCGAATCATAACGACCTTGACCTTCTCGAGGTCCGTGATCACGAGCGATCTTGGAAGCATGACATGTCCCAAGAATTTCACCTCAGTAATAAAAAACTCACACTTGCTGAACATTGCATACAACTGATGGTCCCTGAGTGCCTTGAGAACAATCCGCAAATGATGCTCATTCTCCTCCTTAGATTGGGAGTAGATCAAGATGTCGTCGACAAGACCCTGACAAACTAATCGAATAGGGGGTACAGAATACCTATGCATGAGATCCATGAATGCTTCTAGGCGCGTTCGTCGACTAAAGAGACATCCTTTGTGAACTTGGAAATGCCCATACCACGTCTAAACCTATCTTGAGGATATCAACCTCCCTAACTCTCAGGCGGTGGTATCGGTGCAAAGATCACATCTTGGAGTAGACTCGCGCCTGGTGATCGAAACAGTCATCGATCCTCGATAATGGATCTGGGTTACTTGATCGTGGCCACATTCAGCGTAGGTAATCAGTATTACTTGCAGTCAAAGGGACTTGTCCTTCTATTTTGGAAATAGAACCGGAGTGCCCCATGGTGAAGTGCTCAGTCTAATAAATCCCTTGTCCAACAATCCCTGCAAGTGGACCTTGAGTTCACTGCTGGCTATTACGGTGCCGTCACATGAGAGTCAAAGAAATGGAGCAGCGTGCCGGTATAACTGATGAAAAATCCACATCCTGTGCGGGTAATCCCGACAACTCATGCTGGAAAGACATCCCTTATACTACTTAAACCACACGAGGTAGACTCGAATCATGTCTTGATTCATCCTCGAGAAGGCTTGCCTTGACCATGTATCCATCCATGCAGGTTATTGCAGTCTAGGGTAAGCATCGTACTTCACCCCACGAAGAGTCACACGGATCTTAGTCGTGTGCTGGCGATAAATCCTCCCTCTTGTCACAATCAATGACGACTTGGGTGTGCTGATGGTCTTAAACTCATCTATTTTTTAATCCCATTTTTATGGCATGTTTTTAACAATTTTAGATCTATTTGTATGCTTGATTATGGAATATTCACCGCTTTGTTTGCAAAGAAGAAAAGTGGAAAATCTGGCTTGATGCGTGTCGACATAAAGTTTTTGTATGTGGCGACAAAATTCAAACGGCGAAGGAACTATGTCGTAGCTATGGCTTCATATGTTTCTTAATGGCTGAGCATGCTTTCAGTGTGAAGGAGAAATTTTGTCATGACAATTTTTGTCGCGACATTGTTGAAGAAAATAGTAAAGGAAATTGTTGCAACAATCCTTTGCTGCCAATAGTAACAAAAGATTAGCAGAGAAGCGAGCGTAGTCGCGACAAGATAATTATCTATGACATAAAAGTTGAAAGGCTAACGGATGGAACTCTATATCGCGGTAAAAGACAGTGCATCGCGGCAGAATTGCTCAGATTACAACACAAGTCAACCGAGACAAGTATTTTTATGTTGTGAAAAAGTTTTCAACATCAAGCCAACTCAAGGAAGAATTGTTGTCATAACAAAGAAAATCCTGTCGCAACATATGAATCGAGAATTCATAACGAGAACAACATAATCTGTAAAAACAGTGACATTCTCATCAGACAACAGACATGAAGGTGGATTGCATTAATTGAGCAGAGGATGACAGAAGAATGGCGACAAAGGAATTTATATTTATTCTTTGACATGATAAGAGTTGGAAGGCAAAGCCAGGATTATTTTGACAAAGAAGTTTTCTGTCGCGACAATAAAAGCTAAGAAATTATAAAATTTTGTCGCGACAGAGAAAAGTAGGTTGCGACATAAATTTAATAAGACTTGAATGGCAGCTGAGTTGTGTCGCAACATATAATTCTGTAAACATTCAACAATAGCAGCTGACAAGAATCCCGGAAGAAAAAGTCTGTGGCGACCAAGAGTTTCTTGTCATGAAAAATTTCTAGGACTTAAAAAAAGAAATCACATGTGATAGAGAAAGCTACATCCATGACGAGTGCCGGGCTAAAAGCAATTGTTTGTATTGACAACAAGGAAGGTATATCGCGACAAACTCGAAAGAACATAGACATGAGAAATTTGGGTGCAAATAGATTTAGTGTCATGACCTAAGGGACACATTCTGTCGCAACAAGAACAAAGCTATTGAATACAATTTATGTCGTGACATTATCAAAAGTATGTCGCGACACGAATTCAGAAGCAATCCGGAGAATGGAAGTCGCGACCCAGTACAAGAAGGTATGATAAGAGACTAAAGCTACGCCGGACATATTTCATGACAAGAAACCAATTTGGGAAAGAATTACACTTTTGGAATCCTGGCATAATTAATGAAGTGGAGCTGACATTATAAAACTATAAATACAGCTTCTAGAAGCGTGTCTTGCGACTTTTAGTAGCTCGAGGTTTACGGGTGGCTGAAGACTCTTGTACATTTGTTTTTTTTTTTTTTTTTCCATTTGGTAGATTTAACTAGTATAGTTTTATTTTGTTAGTTTTCCTTTAATTTTAAGTTTAGGTATTATCTTGAAGTCGACTTCGAGATGGTATTTCTTTATAAATTCTTCTTTTCATTTAGTGTTTGATTTAAATGGATGCTGGAAGGTTTCTGGAGTTCATTTATTTCATTTTGTTTATGATTTCGGTTCGTTTATGATTTCGGTGAGTACTGCATTGATTAGTCAACATTATAGGTTAACCAAATTTTAAAGTTGAGCTCATGAAATGGGTCATTGATGATAGTCATTTTCTACGTAAAAGTGGAATAAAGCTTTAAATGAGAGTGTAATATTTATTTGATTGGTGTTGTTTATAAATTTACTTGTTTCCAGTACTAGTACCGTGTACCCAATGCAAGGTACTATATCTCACTCTAATTTCCAGGAGGCCCTCTTGCGTGACACAAAGATGGAGAATCCTAAGAGTGTAGAGCAGTTCCTTGTGGGTGTTGTGACACCCCAAATTCGAGGGTCCCCGTTGACAACCCGTCAACCCACGGAATTCCTATGGATTTCGGGTGACTCGATACCACACTGTTATGTCCCATTTATTGGGATCCATATTTGTAAAAAAATTCGGGCAGATTCTCCTTTGTTCAAGGAGCTTTACCCAACATACAACCTATATAACAATATAATCATAACACATCCAAGGTCTCAATAGAAGTAGTATTGACCCCACAGGGTCCATTTGTTCATATCCCCAATATACATCCCTTTACCGAGACCCATTCATTCACATTTAAATCTAAACTATGAAAATAAAACGTTTAATTACAGTCCATAAGAGTCCAATCATGGCTTTCTTACCATATTTACATAACTGACTATTTATACAATAGTTCAAAAGAATTTAATTACAATAATTTTTCCATTAAATACTTTTTATAAAAGTATTGTCAAGGCACCATGTCGGCCTTCTTCACAATCACGGCCTCTTAGGAGTGTCGTCTCCCTGTACACCACTGTGCCTTAGGGGTCCTGACGAGGTGAAGCGATGCCAGTGAAAATTTCTCTCTGATGGCTACTCCTTGCCTAAATGCACATAAAATAGCTTATAAAACATCAAACCATATTCCCATAAATAATGTAATCAGCATGGAATGTTACGTATTCATGCATGAGATGAGACTCCTCATACCCACAACTTGAGTCTCGACCGACTCCCTCAAACCTGCAACGCCTAGTGTGAAAAACCATCAAGGGCGCCTCGCCCCTGACCCTTTTCCAAAACAAAAGCTTTTTGTTTTGGAATTCTAGACACATTGGATACCGCCAATGCTTACTTATTTCCTTACCAAGTACTGTGTGTTATGCATTTGTGGGCCACGGATTTCCGAGTTCTCACCGTAGGTCGCCCTACACCTATACAACATTTTTTACGGGCTTTCACCGAAGGTGTAACGCCCCAAAAATACCCTACAATTTTATAATAAAAAAATTATTATATATTCCGGGTATAAATTAAGCAAACTTTGGTATTTTTCGAGAGTTGCTAAATGAATATTGAATAAATGATTATATGGCTAAGAGCCAAATGCAAATATTATATGCTAAATGAGAATTGATTGAACCCGAAAATTAACCCAAGTGTAAAAAGGGCAAAAGTGAAAGAATTGTAAAATAAGGACCTAAAGGTCATATACAAGTGAGTTTGTAGGTCTAAGTGTGAATACTAGAAATTTAAGTGCAATTACAAAGATTTATGGGCTATATAGTGAATTAGGAGACCTTAACCGAATAATGCATTTTTTTGGCCAAACAAGGCCTTATGAAGAATAAGTGACTTAAGACCAAAAAGGAGAAAATTAGAAATGAGAAATGGGTGTGTGGTAAAAACAAGGCCCTTGCAGCAAAGGATTTAAAAGACCAAAGTTGTCTAGGGAGCTCATTTTGAGCAAATCACGTTTTTGGGGAGAGTAGAGAGGAGAAAAGGGAGAGAAAGCTAGGGTTTGCAAGGAGTGATTTTGGTCAGATTGTTTCCCATTTCTTGCTTCTAAGAGACCAAGCAACATGGAAGGGAATATTTGAAGAGATTCAAGGTAAGAAAACAAACCCTAACTATAACATGATTTTGATTTTGGGGAAAATACAACTTAAGAGAAAGGAGTTTCATTGATTCTAAACCACTTTTGGAGTTGTTTTAGGATAACTCCATGGTGGATTTTTTATATGGGATGAATTGGAGGAGTTATATTGAAGAAAAATGGGAGAAAATGGCAAAATCTTCCATTTCTAAGAGCCCAGCTGCAAGTGGTAGATACCAAAGTGGTATGGGGGTACCCCTATCTGAAGGAGAAGTGGTGCCGTACCACTTCATTGGCGATGTCAGGGCCCGAGTAGAGTACTCAGTCAAAAGTGGCACACCAGTACCACTGCTTCTGCAACCCCATTTATGCATATTTTTGCAGATTAAGTCCGTGATAGTACAGGTGTTTAGGACCCTAACTAATTATTAATGGGGGTTCAAATAAGAATGAAACCAAGTGAAAAATGTAACCTGCCTCAGCAATATTCATTTAGTATGATTATTTGTTTAACCACTAAGAGTGGAGATATTGTAATTGACTAAGTACGAGTGAAGACGACAACCAACCTAGGATTAGAATCTAAAGAGACAAAGGATCGATAAATTGGTTTGTTCTATGTTATACTTGTTTGTTTTGTTCCTTTGAATCTCTATCCTTACTTCAATTGTATTGACAGTTTACTATGTGAAAGTGAAATGATGGTATGGAATATGCATACGTCAATTGAAAGGAAATCTGAAATCGCATAATGTTTTGAAATGAAAAATTGTGATGAATTGTCAAATATTTGCTTGTGTGCATTTATTTGAATTGCAAATGATATTGTCATATTGTGACATAATGAATCGAAGTGAATTATTAATGATCCACTTGGAGGGATGCACCAATCGACATCCGTCATGATGATGTATGACATTTATTAAATGACTCACTTGGCGGGATGCACCAATCGGCATCCGTCATGATGATGAACCGAAATTGCTAAATGTATAAGCACATTACCGAATGAAAACCAATACGGGATTCACTAAGCGGAATCTATCGTGAGAATGTATTGAATAGTCAAGGTGACATAACAAACTTGATAAGTGAAAATGAGATTGTAAACCAAATACATCTTTATGAGTATGTGCTTAAATATCATGAATTGAATTGTGAAGGAATTGTTGCATTGAAAATGCATGTTTATAAATGAAAGTATGTACAAATGTATAAGCATATGTATTGTTTATGCATTGACCATTGAAATAGAGTAACAACTATGATTGAATAAAAGCATGTTGTATTAGATAGAGAATTGTATAGAACCACTAAGCATGAAAATGCTTAGCATACAGTTACAACTATCGCCCAGTGTCAGTGAGCAGGAAGAAGGCCCGAGAAACGAAAGAGCGCAAAGTTATAGACAAAGTTGCGGCGTGTAAGTATATACCCCACCATATGCATATAATTTCTTTTTGAACATGTGACATTTGTAAATAAAAGCATTGACAGCAGAACTAATGTTTTATTTTATCATTTTCAATAGAAGGCATGATATGCCTTAATGTAAATGTGTTTGTATAAATCTAAATGTTTATGGGCCTACCATTTGAAAATGCTTCCGCGTAAATGAGAACCCTAAAATGAAAAGACATAAATAAAATGTTTTGATAAGATAAATAAAAAAAACGATCAGAGTAAACCGGGCTCCGGTTCGAATTTTCCATTCGGGTCAGGTCGGGGATTCGAATCGCAACATTTTTGGAAAAGAAAATTTAAATAAAACGGTAAATAAAAAGAATCGAACAAGCGTCCTCGGGTTTTGGTTCAGACTCGCCAATCGGGTCGGACCAGGCTTGGGAGTCGCTACAGAAGGTTTCATGTCTAAACCATATACCAGGTTTTTCACATGAGGGGGTGTCTATCCCTACTTACTTCACCCATTTACACATGTACTTTTCATGCCATGTGTCACCCCGAAACCCAATGCCTCGAAAAACATGAAATTCCGACTATCTCGGAATCTATCAAATTGAGGGTAACTAGATTTAGAGACAAATTGATGGTGAAGTCAGTTTTAAATGCGTCAAAATCTGTAAAATTTTCTATTTTCCACCTTGAGAATTAGTTATACCATTTTCGAAATATTAGAGATTTTCTCGGGTTATACATTCTTTCCACATGCTTGAATTTCGTCCAAGGAATTCACACATCTTAACACCTGAGCATGATACATCTCCGAGTGGAACATGTTAGAACCACAAAAACAATCGATGCACACAATGTAGATGTACTCGCCCATGCCGCTTCAATCTAGGTATTTGTATACCTAACTCTGGATACTCGGCTTCTGTGAGCCCGTGTTGAAACACTAGTGGATACCCCTAGCATACAGAGCTCTAGGTAATCGTTAACCTAAGCTTTGATACCTAGCTATGACACCCCGAATCCAAGGGTCCCGTTGACAACCCATCAACCCACGGAATTCCTGTAGATTTCGGGTAACCCCATACCACAGTGTTGTGTCCCATTTATCGGGATCCATATTTGTAAAAAAGAATCGAGCAAAGCCTCCTTTGTTCAGGGAGCTCTTCCCAACATACAACATGCATAGCAATATAATCATAACCCGTCAGGTCTCCGCCCGAGAAGTAAGTGGTGACCCGTGGTCCATATCTTCTATCCTCAATATACATCCTTCTGGGACCCGTTCATTCACATGTAAATCTAAACTATGAAAATAAAAGCGTTTAATTATAGTGTAAGTGTTCAATCATAGCCCTCTTACCATATTTACATACTTGACAACTATTTATACAATAGTCGAAATAATTTAATTAAAATTCTTTTCACATAAAGTACTTTTATAAAGTATTATCAAAGCCACATATCGGCCTTCTTCCGCAATCCTTGTGGCCTCGTCGGAACATCGACTCTATACACCCCTTGTACTGAAAGGGTCCAGCAGTGGCATTTCTAATAGAAAATTTCTCTTATAATGACTACTCCCTGCCTAAATGCACATGAAATGGCGTACATAAAACATCAAATCATATTTCATATAAATAATGTAATCCTATATGGAATGTTAAAGTGTCATACGTGAGATGAGACTCCTCGTACCTGACACAGTCTCGGCCAGAGCTCACTCGGGCACTGTAATGCCCGGTGTGAAAAAGAAAGCATCGAGGCGTCAGCACGACCCTATTCGAAAACAAAAGCTTTTTGTTTTGGAATTCTAAACACATTGGATATCCCAAATGCATACTTATTTCCTTACCAAGTACTGTGTGTTATGCAGTTGTGGGCCGCGGATTTCTGGTTTCTCACCGCAGGACGCCGCACGCCTATACATCATTTTTTACGGGCTTTCACCGACGGTTTCATGTCTAAACCATGTACCAGGTTTTTCACATGGGGGGTGTCTATCCTACTTACTTCACCCATTTTCACGTGCTTTTCATGCCATGTGTCACCAGGCACCAGTCTCAAAATGTGAAATTTATTGTCTCGGAATCTATAGTCGACTATGAGCTGAATTTGCGAGACAAATTCAACAGTGAAATCTGTTTTATCATTCGAAATCTAGAAAATGTTTGGTTTTCAACTGAATTTACCATTTTACCCTTGTTTAGAAAAATTGAATTTTCTGGGTTTATTCTTCCTAGTTAACAAAATTTTGTCCCAAGAAATTCACACATGCTAGCACACACAAACCACGATACATCTCCTGATGGAACATATTGAACACAAAACAATCAATGCACACAATCTTTAGTGTTCTACACCATTGCCCGCTGTCTGGTATTTGTATGCCACAATATACGATCTTCGACTATGAAAAGCTGATATCTGAAAGGCGGTGGATACCCCACCCGAGCTCTTAGGTAATCATTAACCTAAGCTCACAATAATAGATGACACCACAGGATCAGGGGTCCCATTAATGACAATCTGGGGTCAGTTGATAACCAATCGACCGCGAATTCTAGTAGTTGGGTGACCATACCACATTGTTGTGTCCCATTTATCGAGATCCATATTTGTAAGAAAAATTAGGCAGAGTCTTCTTTGTTAGGGAGCTCATGACATCTGACCTGTATCTTTGTAGCCATAATCATAACACATCCGAGTCTCGACAAAGTAGTATGTACCCCGTTGGGTCCATCATCATAATATCCCCAATATACCATCCCTTTCTTGAGACCCATTCATTTCACATTTAAATACAAACTATGAAAATATAAAATGTTTTAATTACAGTCCATAAAGAGTCCAAATCACGCCCTCTTACCCATATTTACATACTTTCGACTATTTAAATAATAGTCCAAAATGATTTAATTCTCATTCTTTTTCATAAAATACTTTTGTAAGTATTGTCAAGAATCACATGTCGGCCTTCTTCACAATCTGACCTCGTGAACCTTAGTCTCCTGTACAACCCGTTGTACCTAAAGGGGGTCCCATAGCGAGATGAGCAATGCCCGATGAAAAATTCTCTCTGATAGCTACTCCTGCTCTAAATGCACATTATATGGTGTGCAGCCAAAACATCAAACCATATTCCATATAAATAATGTAATCTATGTAGATATTCCGTGTCATGCATGAGATGAGACTCCTCGTGCCTACAACGAGTCAGCCAGGCTCCCTCAAACGCAACTCCTAGTGAAAAACCATAAGGGCGTCACACTTTGACTCTTTCAAAAAATCTTTTTCTTTTGGGAATTCTAAGTGTTGGATACCTGTGCTTTCATTTTATACCAAGTATTGTGTGTTATGCATTTGTGTGGGCCATGGTTACCGGGTTCTCCTTATGTGGGACACACACGCCTATACAACATTTTTTTTACGAACTTTCACCGACGGTTTCATGTCTAAACCATATACCAGGTTTTTATGAAGTGTCTTATCCTACTTCATACACTGTTACTCACGTACTTTTCATGCCATGTGTCACCTAACTTTGATGCTTTCGAAAGATGTGAAATTGGCGTGTCGAATCAGGTGAAAAATGAGGTAAGTAGTTTTTCGCGAGGAATTAGATTCAACGGTGAAGTTTGTTTTACCATCCAAATTCTAGAAAATTTATGGTTTTCAACTGAAATTACCGTTTTACCTTTTTTTAGAAAAATTGAATTTTTCCTGAGTTTTACAGGTATGATAGACTAATACTATGGAACTACTAAGCTTTGAAGGATTACTCAGATAGATCATCAACTTACTAATAAGTTGAGATCAGTTGGAATAAGTATATGTTTAATCACTCGGATGTGTCTCCCTCTTTACGATGAATTGATTATGATCTCGTGTTGAGTGGATCTAATCCAAGAGATGGAGAATTTCATCGAAGTGTGGGATGAGGTGTCGATCGAATTACGAAGGCTGCGAGATCACGTCTTTGGGGGTAGGAATTCTTTGGTCTAAGATCTGCGTGTGTCTTGGTAAGGAAAAATGCCCAAATGTTAGAAGGGTTATAAAATTCTGGATAAGCTGAGTTAGAATCATGTCTCAGAAATGAATATGAACTTTTAATCCAAGAAAAGTATGGTTGAGGGAGAAATCCAAACTATACTACCTTGCATCTTTGACAAACTCAGTTTTCTAATTGATGGTTGGGTTATGAATCGAAATGATGCAGAAATTGATTATTATTAATTGATCCATGTCTAGTTTTGCCTCACTCAGTAAATCCTCAACCCCAGTGCATTGAAGCTTTACTTTTGTACATTTTAAGATTTTGATACATGACTACATTTTAGTCTTCTTATTATCATATCGATTGTAGTTCGAATAGTAATGATCTTGAGTAATTAGGGTAGTTAGTCTTTGATTTATCATCCTTCCTTGTGGGAGTGACGATATCTAGACTTTAAATATCCACTTTTATTAGCGTACGACACACGTACTTGCGGTGGTCAGACCACACACCTGAATCTTAAATGATTCATTTCAAAAACAAAGAAGAATTCAATCTTTTAATATATATGAAAAAAAGGTCAACAAGTTTTTGGCGTCGTTGTCAGGGATTAGGTAATAGTCCTTTGGTAGTAGTGTCACAAATTTATATATATCAGTTGGTCTTAACAAGTTTTTGGCGCCGTTGCCGATGATAGAAATGATAAATTTAAATATCAAAATTCTAACCAAAAAGGGATTTACTAATTTGGACATTTTTCTTTTTGATATTTTCGAAAATCACAAAAGCGGTTTTAATGCATTAGTTTGAAGAAACTCTGACATTTTTCTATGAGCTTAATGGATATAATTGTATCCCACATAATTCATTTGATCTTTGTGTTTCTATTTCAGGAAGATTTTAAATGCATAGAAAACCAGAAGCAGATCAGCTGCCTCTAGACACTAAAATTGAGAGAACACTATAGAATATGAGGAAGATCATAGTTGAAGAATCCAAAAGTATGGCAAATCAAAGAGAAAGATTGCAGGTTATTCCAGAAGAAGAAGAAGAAATAGAGAGAACTCAGAGGCCTAATACTATAGAGGACTTTTGGAGGCCTATTATTCAAGAGAATTTTCTGATAGACAACACCGTAGAAGCCAACAATTTTATTTTAAACTGAAGCGGTGATTACCATGAATGCAACAACACCAGTTCACTGGTCATCCCTTTGAAGATCCCAATGAGCATATGGGGAGATTCATGAGGATGGGCAACACAGTCAAACTAAATGGGGTGAGACCATAAGTAATCAAGCTATAGCTCTTCCCTTTTTCACTAAGAGATGTGGCAGCAACATGGTTTGATTCATTGCTAGTGGGATTAGTGAACACTTGGGAAGAATTGGTGGAGGCCTTAATGAGTATATTTTTTCCTCCAACTCTAACTGCTAAGAGAAGAGGAGAAATAATTGTCTTCAAGTAGGGAGAAGATGAGAGTCTCTACAATGCATGGGAGAGATTCAAGAGATTATTAAAAAGATGTCCTATGTATGGAATAGATCTGACCACTCAGATGGATATATTCTATCATGCCATGAATTATGCCTCCAAGGGCATAATTGATGCATCCTGTTATGGAGCTTTTAAAAGAAGAAATGCAGAGGAGGCAAGAAGTGATTGAAGACCTTGCCAAATGCAACTATAAAGCTCCATCACGAAGCAGGACGACAGCAGTTGAGGGAAAGTGGTTTGGTTAGTTTAGCAAGTGGGACTTGTAGCACCCGAAATACACCATAGTGAACAAACATAATTAGGGTATATTATAAGTGAATTTTAAATTTTTTGCAATTATTATTTTTCTAAGTGAAAAAAATTCGAAACCCGAAATTTGTACAAGATACAAGGGTAAATTTGTAATTTGTTACGACAAGACACAAAAGTCATAAGATAAGAAGGTTATAGGTTAAAGTGAAATATGCATAACTTGATAAGAAAATAGAAAGAAGATGGAGGACCAAAGTGCAAATAAAAGGAAATTAACTCAAATTCGGATAAAACCTATTTCGGTCTCTCATTTGGGCAATTTTTTGGGAGAGCAAAACGTAGAGGAGAAGAGAAGAAGAAGAGCAAAAGGTATGGAACTTGTATGGAAACTATGATTTTGGTATGGATTATTGGACTTTTTGACTTTTTTATGGAATTGCTTGATAAAGAAGAAACCATAAACCCTTTTTTTTTATGAAATTGGGTCTTAAAGAACCCTACTTGATATATTGGTTGTGTTTTGGAATTGGGTTGGTTGATTGTAATCCTTAATTGAGGAATATTTGTATTAAGAAAATATTAGGGTTTTAGGGGAGATGCTGTTAAAATTTCTTCAACTTTGGATGGTCATAATATCTTCGTCTGAACTCCGTTTCCGATGTTCTTAGACTCAATGGAAAGCCCTTTGAGTCTAGAATCCATCCATATATAGCTTGATAATATTGGAACTCATATTAGGTCCAGAAATCATAAACAATAGTAGGCTCTGCTGGTTATACTCGTAGTCACATGTTCATAGGAAGCCTTCAACTTCGGACAGTCATAATTTCTTTGTTCGAACTCCGTTTCGGATGTTCTTAGACTCTATGGAAAGAACTTTGAGTCTAGAATCCATCCATATATAGATTGATGAAATTGGAACTCATATTAGGTCCAGAAATCACGAAAAAATAGTAGGCCCTGCTGGTTATGCTCGTAGTCACTGTTCATAGGAAGCCTTCAACTTCGGATGGTCATAATTTCTTCGCCCGAACTCTGTTTTGGATGTTCTTGGACTCTATGGAAAGCCCTTTGAGTCTAGAATCCATCCATATATAGCTCAATGAAATTGGAATGGTAGTAAATAGATCATAAGCATACATGGTAACCATAGTTATTCATGCATATAATGAAATATGAAAAATGCAAAAGATCACGAATAAATGGTGTAAATATCGCATGATTATCGAATAACAATAATTGATACAGGGAATACTTGAATAATATGCGAACATAAATACACAAAGATTGTTTGCTTAGAACTGGTAGAGGGATAGATGGGCATGCCTATTAGGGAAAACGAGTATGCGACATGCGGTCGATTTATTTAGTTCATTACAACGCCTTCGGACCCTTATAGATGGTCATTGTCTCACACAATGATAACAGCGCCTACGAGCCCTTATAGACCATTGTTTCGTACAGTGAGTACAACGTCTTCGGGCCCTTATAGTTTCCTGTATCCACTCCTAAGGTTTATGCAGGCATGAAACATAAAATAATGACAGATGTGACGCATCTGAAATGTATATGAACGTTGATAAGAAATGTAATATGATATGATAAGTAAATATGAGATCGATATAATCATGTTTAAATGATATGATATGTTAGATGTATATGCATGTGTATAGAAGTGTGATGATCTGTGTTAGTGGTCGTCCATGAGTTTATTCCCACTAAGCGTAAAGCTTAGCACGGGTTTTCATCCGTGTAGGTACATGAGAAGCTGAAACGAGAAGTCTAGATACTCTACATCAGCAACCAAGGCCAACACATTACTAGGTTCCACCAAAGACCTTTTGGTATATTTTTTAATATGTTTTGTTTTTGTAAACAATGTAAATATTGTAACTATTGAACATTTCCATATATGGAGCTTGTATATATTTTGTAATCCGCTACTACAGAACATAGTACAAGTTAAATGTTTAACATTATATGAATGAACAAGCTTAAAGATTATCAGTTTATAAACAAAAAATAATAATGACACCAAGTGCCGGGTTGGGGGCGTTACAGGTTAGTGGTAGCAGAGCCTAGGTTTAGGCATTTTTAGACAAGTTTTAAACCTTCTAGATAGATTATAAGATAAACATGCCTATGTTAAGTAATGTGTTGACCTCTGATGTGGATCTCCATGTGTTTTGTATAGATGGATCGTCCTAAAGAAGTTGTGAGAGTGTTAACCCAAGGGAACAAGAGTTATCGACTACGAGCCTTGAGAATGTACCTAATGAGCCCACGGAAGCCTTGCTGAGAATATCGCAAGACATGGCTTGGGTCTTGGATAGATTGACCGCTCCTAAGCTCTAATAGACATAGTAAGAAGACATAGAGCAGAGGAATTCCATGGTTCGAGCATCAAAGAGTAAGAGAAAATTTGAGATTACGGTTAGAAAAGCTAGAAAGTCTTGGAAAGTTAGATGCCCTCCCGATCAGAGAGCATCATGTGTAGTCTCACTATTGCAGGGTGAGGCATATAATTGGTGGAAACTAGTGCTTAAAAGTCCAAGGATTCTGAATACCATGACATGGGAATTCTTTGTCCAAGAGTTCAGGGCAAAGTATGTTGCAAACATGTATAGGAAGTCCAAGTGGAAACAGTTCTTGAATATGAATAAAAGGAACTTATATGTGGCTAAGTATGAGAAAGAGTTCAGCCATCTCAGAAAATATACACCAGAAGCTATCCTCACCGAGGCATTTCGGTGTAGTCAATTTGAAGATGGACTACATGATTCCATTAAGAGGTACTTAGCACCAGTGACTTATCTCCAAGAGGTGAACTTTTATCAGTTGGTCAAAGTTGCAATGAAAGTGGAGAGACTAGAAACCAGCAGCAAAGAAAAGTCTCCAAAGAAGAAGTTCACAAAAGGAGCCTCCTCCTCTTATGGTAAAAGAGCTAGAGATGTTCAAGCCAAGTTAGTAAAGGGTTCGGCTACAAGAGGTAGAAGACAGGGAGGTACATTAGTATCTAGTACGAGTAGAGGTGCTTCAGTTGGACAGGGAGAAATCCAGGAGTGCACTCATTGCCATAGACAACATTCGGGTGTTTGCAGGTTATTGACAAGAGGGTGTTTCCGGTGTGGAAGCCTTGAGCATTTGATAACACAATGTCCCCAAGAGTCAAGGGATAATAAAAGTCAATAAGGAAGTGGCAAAGGAAGATTTGCGACACCACTTTCGACTCACGATCGAGGTAGGGGTCGTAGTGGCCCATCTCAGCATAGAGGGCGAGGAGGCATAGTTTCAAACACAATGAATCGTCCTATGCCTACAGCACCATCACGAGCATATGCTATGAAGGCTCATAAGGATCAAAATGCTCCTGAGGTTATAGCTGGTATATTTTCTTTATATAATATTGAGATGCATGCATTGATTGATCCTGGATCTACTCATTCATATGTGTGCATGGAGTAGACTTGTAACACCCCGAAATATACCCTAGTCGTTTTCGACATGTTTAGGGTATTTTGTAAGCATAAATTGACTGTTTCGCGAGTTAAATGCGGCTTGGGGAGCAGGGCCGAAATTTACAACACTTAAGGACAGAATAGTAATTTTTCCAAAAAGGGGCCAAAAAGACATGGATTAAGAAGACTATGGGCCAAAGAAGAAATAAAAGGAATTTTATGGGATTCCTATAAGGATGGAGGACCTTTTTGCAAATAAAGACAATTTAACCCAAAAATGGGTTTTATTTAAAGGCCAAACATGGCCTTAACAAACATGGAGGATTTAAGACCAAATTGGTCTCCAAAAAGAGGGAGAACCGGATGGGAGAAGAAGAAGAGAAGAGGAGAGCCAAGCCAAAAAGGTATGGATACATGATTTTTGTATGGAAATTATGGCTTCTAGCATGATTTTGGTACAAGAATTACTTGAGTATGGATTGCTAGGGTTTCCATTGAACATTAATTTGATTCCCATCTATAGGGTTTTGCTAGTCAAACATTCTAACTCTAGATTTAAGGGAAGTTTGGTTGAAAAGCCCTAGTTGATAATGAGTGGATATGGAATCCTTCACAATTCCAAGGATTTGTAGAATTGGGTGAATTTTGGTATGAATCCTAGGATTCATTTGCAAATAAAAAGTGTTTGTGGAGTTCTTGGGAGGGATTCCATGTTAGTTTTTGATGAAGGATGTATTAGAAGTGATATATGGATGAAAGTGCATGAAAAAAAGGAGAAAATACACATTTTAGGGCATTTCGGGTGACTTGTACCGGTACACTTTGAAAGTGTACCGGTACACTTCGGTTTGGTCGTTTTGGCGAAGTGTCTCCGGTACACTTTAAGGAGGTGTACCAGTACACCGTTACGAGTTTTCCTATTTCGACCAGTTTTCGTATTTTGGCCATAACTTGCTCATTTCTTATCCGATTTGAGTGATTCAAGTGGCTACATAAAATAGACTTCAAGGAGAACAAAAATTAAAGAATAGGAATTGCCAAATTCTGATCCTAAGTGGCCTAAAAATTCACTAAAAGTGGGGCCATGTGCAAGCGGAGTGCAGTTCCAGCTTTGAACATAGAGTAGTCGGAGTTCATTTCGAGACGTAGCTTGAAGTTCCCGGTGCTCGGGTGGGTGATTCCAGTTGGAATAGAACCCTTAACACCTTAGCTTTAAAAGAGTTCAAAGAGATAGTGCCAAATATGAAGTTAAGACCCCGGAAAAGGGGAGTATCTCAAACTATCCCTCGGGTAAAATCGGTAAAATGACTAGTTGGCATGAAAATGCCATAACTTCAGTTTGTATGATCCGATTGGAGTGATTCCAACCCTTGGGTAAAGTAGATTCATAGAAGAATAGAATCCGCTGAATAAGGTGTGATTGCCTCGCATCATACCTTACCGATTATGAAAGACGATGGTCATGAACACTACAGGGGCTAAGAGTACCTGATATAAGATATTAAATTCTTGCAGACCTCTGGTGTAAAACCACCTAAGGCGATTATTAAATGACCACGGCACTCTTTGTCTGAATAGTACTTCGGTACTCTATTAGTGCTGCACTCACGTCACGACTAGTACTTCGGTACTCTGATTAGTCTTTCGGCACTCGGTGTGCCCGGTACTCACGATTGGTGCTCGGCACTCTGATTAATGCCGGTACTCTGATTAGATGCTAGGCACTCCTGATTAATGCCGGTGCCACGATTAGTGCTCACGGCACTCCTGATACGATTAATTATACGGCACTCTGTCTGTTAAGTCTTAAGGCACTCTGTCACATTCAATGCTACGGCACTTCCGTCTTGTATAGTATCTTCGGGTATTTATTGTGTTGTGTCCTACTCATTCCGTATTCTTGGTCTAGGAAGTCAAACAGTTATATGATAAGACTCACGAATAGAGAGAATAAGAATAAAGATCACGAATGTACCTGCGTATCACGTTAAAGTAGTACCTACGGGTACTCCTGTCTCTGAATAAGTTATGTAGGTACCTGCGGTGCTCACGTCTACGATTAAGCTGCAGCCAGTACCTACGAGGTACTCACGTATACGAAAGCGGTTACGTAGTACCTCTGGTACTCACATGTTAATTAAGTTTTGTTTTGTCTCTGATTTAGTTCTGTAGTACCTATGGGTATACTATCTGATTAACTCCTGATACGATCGGTTCGTAGTACCTAAGGGTACTCCACGTATTTGAATAAGTCCTGTAGTACCTAGAGGTACTCATGTATTTGAATAAGTCTGTAGTACCTAGAAATTTTCATGTATTGAATAAGTCCATTAGTACCTCGGTATATGTCTGAATAATCTGTAGTACACACGGGTACTTATGTATCTGAATAAGTCTGATCGATAAGTTCGTAGTACTGAGGGTACTCACGTATTTGAATAAATCTGTAGTAACTACGGGTACTCGTAATATCTGAATAAGTCTGTAGTACCTAAGGGTACTCTTGTATACGATTAAGTTCCATAGTACCCCTCACGGGTATACGTATTTGATTAAGATACGTAGTACCTACGGGTACTCTGTATACGAATAAGTTCTATCGATTATCTGAATAAGTTACATCTGTATCTGAATAAGTTCGTCTGTATCCCGAATAAGTTACGTCACGTATACGAATAAGTTACATCACGTATCTTTGAATAAGTTCCATCCTGTATCTGATTAAGTTCGGTAGTACCTAATGGTACTCTGTATTGGATTAAGTTACGTAGTACCCTACGGGTGCTCGTATTTCATCAAGTTTTGTAATTACCTAAGGTACTCTGTATACGATTAAACTCATTAATACCTACGGGTACTCCCGTATCGGTAAAACAAGTATAAGTCCAGTAGTACCTAAGTGTACTCTCGTATCAATAAAATAAGTATATGTATCTGTTTTGACACAGTACACATACGGACTACAATGTCCATTACGATATGTATCTGCTGTACGTCTATGTCGACCTGTGTAATCTGAATATGATTAGTTCGACTTATTGTACCTCTGAGTACCGCCGCTGGGATAAGATACGCCAAGACAAGTATAAGTTCTACGTAATACATGTATGAGATCTGAAATACATGTATAAGTTACGTAATAGAAGTATAAGATCAGAAAAACCAGGTATGTGCTCCGAGAATACCGGTATAAGTTAAAGTGAACTAGGATATGCCGTAGTACAAGTATAAGATACGAAGTACCGGTATAAGTTTTGTAGTACTTACAAGTACTTCCGTATAAGGATAAGTTCCGCAATACCAGTACACGTTCCGTAATCTCTGCGATACCTACGGGTACCTCCGAACCAGTGTAAACTCCGTAGTATAAGTATAAGTTCTGTAACTCCTACGGGAGTCCCGACTGAAAATAAGTCTGTTATAAGTATATGTTCTGTAACTCCTACGGGAGTCCCAATTGAACATAAGTCTGTTATAAGTATAAGACCTGTATAAGAATAAGCTCTGTAACTCCTACGGGAGTCCCGAATAAACATAAGCCTGTTATGAGCTTAAGTACTTGTATAAGCCCATGATATGAATGCATGAAATTTTTGATATCTGTTATGGTTATACACTTATTATAATTGTGTATATGCATGTGCATGCATTATGAATTTATAAGATATGTTTCCCACTAAGGCGTAAAACATACGGGTTTAATCCGTGTAGGTGCAGAGAAGACATGTCGTGAACATCATCTGGTGGGCGACACACTTGTAGGAGTTCACTACATGTAGGTTCCGCTGCGATTTGTAAATGTGAAAGTTCAGTTTTGTATGTAAATGGGACTCTGTAAATGTATATGAGATTTTGACTCTGTTATAAGATGTGGGTCATACCCACAGGTATCAGTTAGTTTTAAAAATAAAAAAATAAAAATCAGGTAAAGAGTCCCAGTATTTGGTCTCGCGTCCCGGAAACCGGTTCGGATCCGCCAATAGGGTCGGGCCGGGATTCGGGGCGTGACAAGACTGCTGAATACAAGTTATGTCCCGACACAATTCAAGAGCAAGCCTAGAAAATAGGTCGCGATAGAATACAAGCTCTGACGGTATGACAAGGTCAAGCTTCTGTCATAATGGACATTTCTATGTCGCGACAAAGCGACCAATTTGAGCCAGAATTCTGGGAGTCCACAACGCAATTAATGAAGTGAGGCCCAACATTGGAAAGCCTATAAATACATGCTTATAGGGAATGTCCGCAGCTTTTAGCAGCTCCAAGATTTCTAGGTGGCTGAAGAGTCTTGTACATTTATATATATATATATATATATATATATATATATATATATATATATATATATTTTTTTTTCATTTTAGTAGATTTAACTTAGTATAGTTTTATTTTGTTAGTTTTTCCTTTAATTTTACGGATTTGGGTATTGTCTTGAAGTGCAACTTATTTGGAGCTTCTTTATAAATTATTCTTTTCATTCTTGTTTGATTTAAATGGATCTTTTGAAGGTTTACGGAGTTCATTTATTTCAGTTCGTTTATGATTTCAGTGAATTTTCCTGATCAGTTAGTCACTGATATGAGTGAACTAGATTTGAAAAGTTTAGCTCACTAGAAATGGGTCATTGATGATAGTCATTTTGCTGCATAAGGTGGAAGAAAACTTTAATTAGAATTCTTGAATTTATTTGATTGATGATGTTTATAAATATACTTGTTCCCAATACTAGTACCGTGTACCCAATTCAAGGTACTGTATCTCACTCTGATTTCCAGGAGACCCTCTGCGTGACACAGAGATGGAGAATCCTGAGATTGTAGAGCAGGTCCTTGTGGGTATGGTAGACTAATACTATGGAACTAATGAACTTTGAAAGATTACTCAGATAGATCATCAACTTAATTATAAGTTGAGATCGGTGGAATGAAGTATCTATTTAATCACTTAGAGGTGTATCCTCTTTCTGATGAATTGATTCTGATCTCGTGTTAGCTGAGATCTAATCAAGGAGATGGAAATTTTCATCAGAAGTATAAGATGAGGTGTCAATCAAAATGAAAACTGCGAATCACATGCAGGCGAGAATTCTTTAGTCCTAAGATCTACGTATGAAGTGCTAAAAAGGAAAAATACTTAAATCTTAGAAATAGGGTTATATATTACAAGTAACTAATTAGAATCATGTCTCATAAATGAATATGAACCTTTAATCAGTGAAAATTATGGTTGAGAGAGAAATCCAAACTATACTACCTTGCATCTTTGACAAATTCAGATTTTCAATTGATGGTTGGGCTATGAATCAAAATGATGCAGAAAATGATTATTATTAATTGATCCATGTCCAGTTTTACCTAACTCAGTGAATCGTCAACCCCAAATTTATTAAACTTTTTCTTTTGTACATTTAAGATTTCAGTCTAAGACTATATTTTAGTCTTCTTATCATCATATCAATGGAGTTCAAATAGTAATGGTCTTGAGTAATTGGGGTAGCTAGTCTTTTAATTTATCATCCTTCCTCGTGGGAACGATATCTTGACTATAAATATCCACTTTTATTACTTGTACGACCTGTGCACTTGTAGTGATCGAGACCACCGATGAGTGTAAAACTCATCTATTTTTAATATATTTTTATTGCATGCTTTTAATAGTTTAATATCTGTTTTTATGCCAAAATATGAAATATTCATCAACTTTGTGTTTTGTAGGCAATTATTGAAAAAGGATAGAATCCCATCAGAAAAGAAGCAAAAAGAGGAAAAAGCAGTAGTCTATGTTGCGACACAATTTTTATATGTTGCGACACAAATTCAAGCGGTGAAGGAATATGTCCTTTGACCCGGCAACTGAAATGTCGCAACAAAGCTCGGGAATAGAAAACTCAAAGGGTGAAAGAGCTTTCTAAGTTGAGACCGTAAAGTTTTCTGTCACGATAGAACTTGAAAAAGATTTTGAAGAAAGCCGTCGCGACAACCCTAAAATCTGTCACGACATACTTAAGGTAAATGGTGAAGGAATTGTGTCGCGACATTATGTCCTATGTCTCAACATAAAAGCTGAAGACTAATGGATGAGCTATCATTTCTGAGAGACAAGTGCATGCATAAGCAGAAAAATATCAAGAAGGCAACCTGACTCATCTAAGACCATGTTTTTATGTCACGACAAAGTTTCCAACATGGAAACTGACTAAAGGAAGAAGCGTTGTCATGATAAAAGAAAATCATGTGCATAACATAAATGTCGAAATTCACAACCAAGAGCAACCTGATCTGTGGAAGCAAAGATTATTTATGTAGTGACAAACAAAACATGAGAGGTGAATTCATGTCACACGACAAAGATCTTTGAGAAGAGCAACACAAGAAGAATGGCGATAAAGAAATTCTTGTTGCGACATAATCAAGAGTTGAAGGCAAAACCTGTGTCGCGAAAAAGAAGTTTTCTGTCGCGATAATAAAAGTTAAGGAATGATAAAATTCCGTCGCAATAAGGAAAAGTAGGTCGCGATAGCAATTGAAGAAGACTTGAGAATGGGCAACGCAATTATGTCGCAACATATAATTCTCTATCGCGACAAACAGCTTAGCAAGCGACAAGAACCAGAGAAGAAAAATATGTTGCGACCAAAAAAGATACAGAGTCAAATTTCAACCTGATTGCTATTACAGGGTTTCTCTTTGAGCAACCTTGGAACTATTGCTAGTTCGGATTAAATTAACAGTCTCAGGAATATTTTCTTGTATAAAAAATAGATTTAGTCTAGAATAGAAAACATTAAATATGTTAGTGCTGCGATTATAAGATTTTGACAATAATGATTTGAGTTATAAAATTTTTCGAGACAAATGAGGCCTAGATGTTTTTAGCCTTGAAAACCTCGAGGAGGTGAATGAAACTAACTCTAAATTTCATATCACGAGTAGAATTATAAAATTGCATAACACGTTGGCTTTTTCTAAATTTTTTTTTCCTTTACTTGCCTGAGTTTTGTAGTCTACTAATCTTGGGATTACGACATTTCTGAGAGGGTTCAGCATTTATTCTTGGTCCTACAAACATAGCATAGAAGTTATGTGTATAAGGAGATTGGGGTTAGGAAACTTTGATCTTGCCTATTTTGACACACCTGCCCACTAGCCGGGCGATGTCGCAGAAACTGGAAAGCCCCCACAAAAACTCCTGACCATACTTTGCTTGACTAGAGAGATCTTGTGGAAGCTAAGGCGTGTTTAGCTGCTGAAAACCTGTATAAAAAATTTTCTTTATAAACTTGTGATTTATAAAAATTTCGTTTCAGTATAGCAATTATTATATAGGACATGTCCCAAAACACCTTAATCTGGAATGATGCTTCTAAAATATGGGAAACAAACCTTTATTTCTTGAAAGAGCCTTAGGCTCATCACATTTCATAAACAAAACTATGTACATACATATGCACAACTATACAAGTTTCAACTTATTTTTAACAAAAGTAATTACATTTTCTTTACAAATATATATACAATAAAATTGAGTAAATCATTTTATATATCCCAAGTGGAGGACCCTAATATGTGTCCCAAGCTTGTCAGATTGTACTGTGCTGAAGATAAATTAAAAAAGGAAAATAATGAGCTAAAGAGCTCGTGAGTGTATGCTTTATAAAATGCTTGCTTTTAAGAAATGTCTGAAATTGTAAAAACTATATTTTCAAAACACTTTCAAAAAACCATGCTTGCTTCATATAAAAGTTTCTCTTACTTTAAGTAAAAATGCTTGCATGGTGATTGATTTTTAAAATTTGTATGTAAATGCTTATAAATGATCCAACCCTTTAGAGAGCCTTTCTTATTCTTTGTACCTAGTAAACACGGAAACCTATGTCTCCTCTTGTATCGAGCGGAAAAGACCTTGTGTCCACATAACCTATTCCGATAAATATGGTGGAATGCTCCATCACCACATAATAAGCTAGCGCGCTAACCCTATATACTCCAGTACATGCTACAGTCCTCCTCTAATATGCCCTAATGCATGAGCTAAGTTTACTTGACAGAGACGAGATATAAATACAATGAAATCATGTCTTAACTTCCTCGTGCACGTATGGAATACCTTTGACCGGTAATGCTTGTTTAAGACTAAGGATTTCTTAAGGCCTAACTTATAAAATATAATTTTTTTTCTTGCTTAATAAAATATTGTTAAACAAATCAAAACCATAAGTTTTAAAATATGGTTTAACAATTAAAACCATAGCATACAAATCGTAAAACAATTTATAAACAATACACTAGTCATGAAAAATAAAGTTTAGAACACACACATTTCTATTTACAATAGTTGAGCAAGACTTCACAATTTCTCCGCCTACACAGTCAAGAGAATACGGTGAAAACATTAATTGTCTGCGTAATCGCGTAAAACTTAACGTAGGCTTACAAAGCGACTATTTTGAAATGGATTCGGATTTTAAAAAAACTTCACATGCAAGTCACATTAGGGCCACACAACATTTATATAAATCCAAAATGACCAAATTACCCTTGAGCACAAAAAGCCCCTTAAAAACCACTCATTTTGGCGAACTTTTCCAACTTGACCCTAAGCTATCATATCCGTTTCTAACGAAATTCGACGGGAGTCACATTGCAGTGTCGGGGCCAAATTCAATTCAAAATGACCGAACCACCCTCCACCTCTTCCCCTGCCAATTCGATAAGAAGGCTCAAATTTTCTAATTTTGCTACGATGCATAATAAATTCAACGCTTGCCACAAAACACTCTCTTAAGATCCTAAACTGAGACTTTTAAAGAAAAATCCGGAAAATAGATGACCGTGTTACCCCTACGGCCAAAAACATGCTTACTAGTAAAATTGGAACGAAAATGTGGTAACTCTTTGTTAACCACTTCTATGAAACCCCATAAAATCTGAATTTTAGAAAAAGGGTAAAACAGTAATTTCGATCGAAAAACCGAAATTTTTCTAGATCTCGGATGATGAAACGGACTTCACCGTTGAAATCGTCTCGCAAAATCTAGCTACCACGTCGAATTTCATTGGATTCCGAGACAGTCAGAATTGCATGTTTTTCAAGGAGTAGGATGTCAGATAACACATGGCATGGTTAAGGGGATGCCACATGGCACCCCAAGAGAGTGACTGTGAAACCCGAGAAAATTCTAATTTTCTGAAAAATGGTAAAATGATAATTTCGGTTAAAATCCAGAATTTTTCTAGATCTCGAATGATAAACGGACTTCACCGTTGGAATCGTCTCGCGAAATCTAGCTACTACGTCGACATTCGTCGAATTAGAACGATTCGAATTTCACATTTTCAAGGCCACGAGAGTGGTGGGGACATAGCATGGTGGGGCGACTCAAGGATGCCACGTGTCATGTGCGGGATGAGGCTAAATATGAGCTCAATGGGACCCATAGAGACACAGCCAACATGTGATTGGGTGGAAATCTATGTTAGATGGATAAGGGATAAGGTGAAATCAAAGTCAATCAATGAGGGGTTGACATGTGGCATGAGAGGACAAGTCCTCTTGACCAAGTTCTCCCAACTAGTTTGGGGAGAGGAAAAGAGAGTGAGAGACCAACGAAAGAGAGAAATAAAAGGGCTAGAAGTTCACATGTCTCTGGGTTTTTCGGCGATCGGACCGGCGATTGCAGACAGAGGAAAGGGATTGATCCTCCTGACTCCTTCGTCAAGACGGAGTTGAGATTTGACAAACTCCGAGAGGTAGGGGTTCTTTCCTACTTGGTTTAGTCCTTGTTTAAGTACCTTGTTAATGGTTAGGGATGTCTTGAGGCCTGGATGGCCGTGTTTTTAGTTCGAAAAGTTTTGGATTGAGTGAAGAAATCCCTAGAGTGTTTTTCGACAGTCCTGAAACTGACCATGGATTGTATTTGCTGCTTGTGTGTTTCTATGTTTAAAGCATGATGTTGTGTGATGTTTGGGGCAGTTCCAAGATGAATTGTCGGATTGTGTATTAGCCCATGTGAGTATTGCTATGAATAAATAACATGTGGTTAGTATGTGAATTTTGTTAATATAGACATTTGAGTGGGAACTTGCATGTTTTACTTAAATGTGTGGTGTGCCGTACATGAAGAGCACTTGAACGAGATAACCCTTGGCAGGAGATTATCACTGGCCAAACTTGCTCACCACAATAGAGGAAAAAATTATTTCGAATGTTGAAGGTTCACCTGAGGATGGGACGCATCCAAGGTCTTAGAGTCGAAGAAACGGCCATATATGGCCTTGTTATGTATTTTTGTAAAAATCTGGGTAAAAGACCCAGTTTTGAATAAATTGTAATTAAAACAAATTGTAAATTAACTCAAAATGTATAAAATATACAGTTTTGTGAGTGTGGATGTATAGGCTCGATTGGGTCATTTTACTCATGTATGAGTCTCATGATATGAGACATATAGGTTTTCCACAGGTTGAGGGTGGTCAATGGGACCCCCGGGTTTGGGTCGTCACAGTGACACATGGCAAGAGCCATGTGGTGCACTTGAATGTGTGGCTCACAATTAGCCACATGAAGGATGATGCAATAAAAAGGAAATAAAGAAATAAGGAAATAAGAAGGACAATCATGCACCACATATGTGGCATGAGGAAAAGGGGAGGAAGTTTCCTCCCTTGACCATTCGGTCAATGGCAATCCAAAAAGGGAGGAAAAAAATACCAAAAGGAAGGGAAAATGAGAAGAAAAGAAGGAGAAAAAAAAAGATGAGAAAATGAAACGAGAAGAAATGATAAGAAAAAGAAAAGCAAAAAGGAAAGAAAACAAAGAAAAAAAAGAAAGAAAAAGGAGTTCGTAGAAAGGAAATGAAAGAAGAAAAGGAAAGGAAAAGGAAAGGAAAGGGAAAAGGAAAATTGGAGGATTTCCCGGCGCTCCAACGGTCGAAGCTCGACAGTCTGAGTACTAAAGTTGGTACATGCAGCGCGATCTACGTGTGGACACCAAAAACTTGGAGTTTCGACGAACTCCATAAGGTAGAGGATTTTCCTATTCGGTTTACTTTAAGCCTAAAGACTTTATAATGGTATGGGCTATTTACAGTAGGCCATTAGAGACCATGTGATTTAGTTCCAAGACTTGAGACTGGATGGTAGAGATTCTATGCCCGGTTTTCACACAGTCCTAAATTGTTGTGGGTTGGGGTTTGATCCTGAAACTAAAAGTTTCAGTTTTATAAGCTGTTTGATGTTGTATGGATGTTTGGAACCAAACTGGTTCATGTTTGTGAAGGGACCATGAGGTACCCTGTTGGATGGGTCTAAGATTGTGACCTTGTTATATGTTATGGCTTATATGAATAACATGCAGTGTGAAGAATGACATGTTGATGTATTAACATGGGTTATTTATGGATGTTAATTATATGTATCAATTATAATTATCTATGGTAGGTTAATGTTTCATGTAGTACTCATATATACATGTAACATGAAGGAAAATGCATTGGCATCATGCATTTCATATGCACGGGCACATCGCGTTTAGTGGTGTAAGGTACATGAGTATGGTTTATTCACCGATTAATTTGGTGAATGGGTCATGAACTTCCAGGAAAATGGGGACAAAGTGTAAAGACTAGAAAATTCAATTTACGGAAAATGGCAAAATACGTAAATTTCGGTTAAAACCAGAATTTTCCTACAGATCTCGGATGGCCAAGCGGATTTCACCTTTGGAATCGTCTCATGAAATCTAGCTACCATGTCAGGTCCGAGAGCCAGGTCGAATTTGCACGTTCAGGAGCCAAGCGAGTATCGAGGCGCAGAAGTAAACGACATGTGTGATGTAATGACAAAGTCACCTATAACATGTACTCATGTGACATAAGCAGCATGAGTAGAGAGATGATGGAAATGGACGGCCGAGATAGTGCAAAATGTCAAAAATCCAAGCTTAGGGACATGATTGGCATTATTAGAATTCTTAAGTGAGATAGGACAAAATTTTGAATAGTGTCATCTCTTACATTCAAAAAGGAAAGAGAAAATGTGCAGGGGGAAAACGAATTCACAGTGAGCATAAGGTTTGGTTTTCTAATGAGAGAGTGAGTACCTTCTCTCTAGATCGACTAATCCGTAGTCGAATTTCTTTAGAAAGAAGGAGGAAAGTTGCTCACGCATGAGGCCTCTAGCGTGGAGCTCAGGTTTTAAGCGATTCGACATATTCCGTGGTGGGGTTTTATCTCTTGACTTACACTTTGTTTAAGTGTTTTGTTGATGATTCGGTTGGTTTGAGGCCTTGAACGATCGCTTGATCGGTCCCAAAACTTAGGACCGAAGTGTGAAAATTATGGAGCTCATTTGGATAGTCCGTGACAGTCCACGGACTGTTTGGGCTATTAGTGTATGAATTTTGCATTAAATCATGTTTTGATGTGTATGAGACCGGAAATGGCCATGGATTTCGGGTTCACCAAGTGGAACCGAAGATGGGTGATTGGCGAGTGAGTGATAACGAGGGTTTCAGCATTCCAGTGAATAGTGTTCATGAAATATTTTTGTGAAATAATGTGTTTGGTTGAGCAATTCAAATTGAATTGCTTGTATTTGTTAATTAGCCCATGTGAGCTAATTTTTGGTGTAATTGATGGTGAATGTGCATAACATGTTTTATGTGCTTTAATTATGTTAATATATATATACATATTTTATATATTAGCATGTGTTGTATATATTGTGTTGAAATGGCATAATGCATTTCATATGCACCGGGGTAGCCTAGAAATTAGGTGTTGTGCATGACATGAACAATTGAAATAAAAACGAACATGATTGAGAAAGGAATTTCACAGGATGATTTTCCGGAGAATGGTGTTGGGAGATGGTCCTACAATTACACGTCGGAGGAGCCCTTGTATTGTTTTGGGTTCTCGACACATTGGCCTGGGGTAGTCCCATATTTTTACCAAAACTCGGTAGTGTATTTTCAAGAACAACAAGTTTTGTTTTAAAAATGATGTTTTCTCATACATGGCTTAGGCAAGTGTGAGGGAGTCGGTGAGGACTCGGGACATGGGTTGATCATTTAGACATTCAAGTAGGATCACGTATTTACTTGGTGTGTTTACATTGGATCATGCAATGCATGGGTGGGAGTAACCATTTAGGTTGTTCCTCTTGGGCGATGGCGCTCACCATGTCAGGAATATATTGGAGTATGGGAGCGTGCGAGGCGGCTCATCTTAGAGGCCGATTTTGAAAGTCAGGTGTAAGCTTTGATGGTTTTATGATGCTTATGACATATATTATAATTCTGGTATCAATATATGTTTGAAGTAAGAGTGAGTTATTAACTCTTGAGCTATGGTATATAGTTGATGTATATTGATGAAGTATTGTTGTATGGGCCCAAGTGGCGTTTTACTCATGTATATGTCTTATGATGTTGTTTGGGACGAATTGGTTCTTGGAAGGTAGGCTCCTCGTCTGAAAGGAGACTCTTGCCCGATTTTTCATAAAGTGGTGTCAGATTGCAGAGCATCCATGAAGTATTCGCGAGGTTGTGGGTTGTCAACGGACCCACCGGGTTACAAGGGCGTCCGCAGCTTGGTATCGAGCTTGGGTATCGTTACCCTGGGGGCAGGGATTTGGGTTAAGGCCAGAGTCTTTAAGAGATAAGGACATCACCACTTATTGCGGCTTGATGTAGAGTTAGGTATGTGATTACCTAGGAAATCACGGGACAGGATTAGAACACTGCATGCATGGTGTTTTATGTGTGATTGATGTTTATAACATGAATGATGTGCGATTGTTTGATGGATGGTTATGTGATGTGAATGGTGTGCTTAGTGATTAGCACATAGGAAAAAATGATGTGTGATTGTTTGATGGATGGTTATGTGATGTGAATGGTGTGCTTAGTGATTAGCAGATAGGAAAAAATGATGTGTTGGAAATTTTTTTTGAAGTTTTATAGTGTGTAAAACTGGAAGAAGAAAATAAAAGAAATAAATTTTAATAAATTTATTTGGTTTATAGGATAATGAAATAAAATTTTAAAGTTGAACACCAGGGGTTAGTGTGAGAACGGAGGGTTGGGAATTTTGGACAAATGGTCAATTAAATGAAAAAAAAAAAATGAGGAGAGGAAAATTTTTTGGTTTCACAGTGGGTAAGCGAAGAAAAGTGATGAATAAAATAAATTTTATAAATTTATTTAGGTGTCTTGAAGAGTGAAAAAAATGGATATGTATTTTTTTTTGGTGTTTCCAGTAGTAGAAAAGAGAAAAAAAAATTGAATTGGTGAAAAAAAAAAAACGAAAAAAAGGGTGCAAATTTGGCTGTTTTTAACACATGGGCCTTGGGTCACGATCCCCGACCATTGTGTCATTGTTTATGGTGAAATTTGGAAGGTGGCCTGGCACAGGAGAGGTGCGAGTCCACGATACAAAATTTGTATTGTGACTGAGGCGGCTTGCAAGACTGGGGAGGTGTGTTGTGATACACAAGGAACATGCTCGTGGCTGAGAGAGAAGAGCTAGGCAAAAATTGGGAAAATGTGTCATAATCTGAGAAAAGAATTGTATTGTGACAAAGGCTGGGAGCTGGGGAGAGAAGCGATTAATAATGATACAAGAATTTGTATCGTGAAGTAGTAATTGGTGGTGAGGAAGTTTGTATCGCAATACCAGGTGGTGTGTGACGAGGGGCATGGCGAGTGGTTGTGTGTCATGACCTAGGCCTGACACGACCGAGTGCATCTGTAGCGACACGAGGGCACGGGACACGGTCGGGGCCGAGTCACGACACGACCGGGGCCGAAGGGACCCTGACCTCCACGGCTGCGTGACCCGCTGACACGGCCCCTGTAGCGGCGTGCGCTGGCGCCACTGGGGCGTCTTGGATGAGCTAATTTGTGCGCAGTTGCACCCATCGATTTTGGACTCGGTACTATTTAAGTCTTTGTTTTGACTTGTTCATGAACAAATTTGTTCACAAAATTTTTTAGAAAAAAAAAAAAATGAAATAAGATTTTGAAAAATAAAATAAAATGAGTTAAAAATTTTTAAAAATGAAAATTTTAAAAATAAAATTTTTGATGTTAAATATGATTTGATACATAGAAATAGTTGTCTTGCAATGCTTATGAATGCAGGGACTTAGCATGTAATATATTTTCTGTGTATGAATAGTGTCTTGGGGCTGTGTTTATGCCTTAGAGATACAGTATTGTATTTAACTACCATTTTGAATTATGCTTGTATCATCCGGGAGAGTGTCTGATACAACAGCCCAATAGGGAGCATATAAGAGCTCTAAGTGTCACATTGTAATATTTTGGAGATGAAATTATGAAATTATAATTTAGTAAACCGGAATGTTCTAATAGAATAAAGAATTTAATTGTCATTTAGCAAGGATATAAGAGTATAATCAAAGTAGAGATGGGCCACAATACAAATAAAACAAGTTGATGTGCAATTTTAAAATGCTTGAGGACTTAATTTCAATTTAGGAAAAGTGGAGACTATAAAAGGAGATAAAAGCCAAAATTCATTTTGGTTCTCAATTTGCTAGGGCTCACGTTGGGTGAGGAGAGAGAAAGAAGAGCAAGAAGAGGAAGAAAAGGAAGAAGGAAGGGAAGAAGAAGATCAAGGTATGTTTGTCTTGGAATTAAGTGTATTTTGATGTCTAGGGCTTTTAGTATAGATTTTCCATGGAATTATTCCTCCTTGTCTAGGGTTTGGAAGAATCACCCAAATCCTAGATTTTGTTGAATTCATGTGGGTAAAACCTTGAGTAGTATACAATAAACATGGAATCCTCTTATTTATGGTTTTGTAGGAATTGGTGGACCTTGAGTTGAATTCATAGGATTTTACCTAGGGTTTGGTTTATGAAGTTCAAATCACCAATTCAAGTGTTGTGAAAGTTGTTTTGGATGGTCGATGTTGGTTTTGAGGAGAATTGTTGTAAAAGGAGAATGTTGGGTTTTTAAAAGGAAATTATGTCAAAAATTTGGTAAAAACCCACATTTTTATTTTTGGTTATATTAAGTTATAATCATCAAATGAATTGATTCCAGTGGTAAGAACAAGAGATAGGGCTACAAATGTATAAAGAAGGAACCAAGAGATAATTGTAGCTCTAAGGCTCTAAATACGGCCTGAAAAGGTGAGCTCTTGTAGCTTTCATGATTATGCTCTGTTTTGGGTATGGTTGTAGTGTTTTGGCCATAAGTGGAGTTTCACTCATCCAAATTGAGTGATTCAAAATTCTGGGTAAAATAGACTTCTAGGGGAATAAGTTATCTGAAGAAAGTTCATGCAAATTGTACGCCAAAAGTGCACAGAAAATTTGTCAAAGTGGAGCTATGTGCAGATTCTGTTCTGCCAAATTGAGTCATCTAGATGTAAAATACAATAACTTGAGTTTTGGTGATCTAAATTGGGTGATTCTAATTGGAGAAGAAACCTTAGAATCATAGCTTCAAATAGTGAAGAAAACATTTCCAATTTATGGATTTAAGATCCCAGAAATCAAGGATAACAGTAGGTGATTCAGTGAGTTTGGAATAAAAAACATGTTGTAACTTATGTGGTTGAGGGCCTTAGAGAAGGAATTTTACATTGAAATTTTAAAGAGATGTGATTGGATATATAAAGGACTGATCTAGAGAGTTTCATAATTTTTGAAGACCATTTGAATAATTTTTGGGTAATAAAGTCCATAGAGTATTGTTGGAAAAAGGTTACCAAAACGAGTGGTTTTTTTTTGTTATGGGCTTTTTAGTGCCCAAGGGTAAATTGTTAATTTGACTTTATATGAATGTTATGTGACCTTAAAGTGACTTGCGTGTAAATGCGATTAAGTTTATACGCTATACGTAGGTGATTAATACGTTGCCGTATTCGTTTGAGTATGTAGGCTAAAAGCAAAGGCAGCAAAGTAGTGGATTTGTGCTCAAGTTTGGGAAACAAAGAAGTGAGTGTTCTAAACCTATTTTTCCAAATACTAGTGTATTATTATGGTATTTTTGCTTGGTATTTAAATGGTTTTGATTGTAAACCATGTTTGAAAAGCAAGCAAAAGGTTTTGATTTTAAACCATATATGAAAAGCAAATAAGTAATGGTTTTGATTCATTCAACCATACTTTTAAAAAAGCAAGCAATGAGTTTAGCAAGCAATGGTTTTTAACATAAAACCATATTTCAAAACAAGCAAGCAAACAAAAGTCTATTTTGTAAATAAGTATAACCAAAAATCCTAGTCTTAAGCAAGCATTCGGTTAGAGGTATTTTATGCGTGTAGCGGTGGTGTTAAGTTTCATACATGCATTTTAGATTGCAGTCGGCAAACTTAGAACATGCATCATGCATTTAAAGGGACCGTGGCGCATCTTTGGAGTATTTAAAGGTTAAGAGCTCTAAGTAGAAATTATGGTGATGGGGCCAGGTCAATTCCACCATATTCTTTGGAAGAAAAGGTAGCGTGGGCCAAGGCCCTTCCACCTAGGTGATGTGGACCCGGGTCGGCTTCCACCGACACGGTCGATCTTGGGCTCAGTGTTCACTAGGGTACAACATTCAGGAAAGGTCTCCAGTGGTTGATGATTTATAAACATGTTTATGATTTTAAAAATCAACCATTGGAGCACGAGATTGAGGCTCCCATGTTTGTTTTAAAACAAACGGTTGAGCCCAGGCTCCGTTTATTGCCCTAACATGCAGTTAATTGAGGCTCCCATGTTTATGAAAGTTTTGAGAAACTTTGAAGCAAAAGGTTTAGTGAAAAGTTTTGAGCAACTTTTAAAGCAAGAGTTGAGAAAAGTTTTAGAAACTTTTCCAAAGTAAGATAAGCAAGTAGAAAGTGTTACTAGTTTGGACCTCAGTCAGCAAATAAAAGTTCAGAAATCTTTAAAGTAAAACAAAGCAAAGAAAGGAATATTTCTGGAAAATATCATGTAAGTAGGAAGTTTCTGATTTTAGATGTTTTAGAAAAAACAAAACATTTTCTAAAGCATACACTCCATGAGCTCGTTTAGCTCATTATTTTATGTTTTAAAAACTATTTCAGTGCGGGTATGCGAGACCATTTTGGAGCACAATAGGAATCACGACATCGGTATAAGTCTTTGTGTATAAATAGAATTTTGTATGGAAATACCTTGAACTTGTATAAAGGAATATATGTATGTACATAATGTGGTTTATGAAAATTATGTGGAGTTGTTGGTTGTCATGTTTGATATAGTGTAAAATTATTGTATATCTGAGGTTTTGGGACATGTCCTATATCACATTTGTTATCTTTATGAAATTTTATAAAATCCTGCTTTAGAGAAAAGAAATTTTTTTATAAGTTGAAGCAAGCAATACGACTTAAGCTGAGGATTTTTAATTAGTTGAAATAGCGGTGGGGATTTGTGGAGTGACGTAGCTGCAGATGGTAGGGGTGGGGTGTGACATAGATTATGTAGATGGCTAGTCGAGGGCCGGGGACGTAGAGGCGTCCACGGGTGTTGGTCAGGCACCACAGTGTTGATCCAACAAGCCTTTGTTGAGGTTGTAGGTATTAGGTTGCTATCGTACGGGGCTGGGGTGTGGTAAGGTGGTCGGGAGGTCAGGAGTAACCTCTAGGAGTTTAGGGCACATCTCCAGGCATTCACTAGGGAGATCAATGGTGGCGAGACCATTGGATTGTACGAATCGAGAAGGTGTTATAGGCTATGGAGATTACCTCTAACACGACCCGGATTAGACTAGCTGCGTTCCAGCTATAGGGTGAGGCCCAAGTATGGTGGAAATGGGCAGAATAGAGATCTAGAAGGCAATGACATGGGCGAGTTTAAATTTGTTCATGGGTAAGTACCTCGGATCTTGCGAGGGCGTACGAAGGCTTAAGAGTTCCTAGAATTTGAAGCGGGGCGATATT
Source organism: Tetrastigma voinierianum (assembly GCA_016808115.1). NCBI lineage: Eukaryota > Viridiplantae > Streptophyta > Magnoliopsida > Vitales > Vitaceae > Tetrastigma > Tetrastigma voinierianum. Next base: position 402,621 of record JAEQBH010001468.1, on the reverse strand, counting down.
TGTGATGGATGATGTGGATTCAGATTCACGAATTGCTTGGATTTCTTGATGATTACGTGGCCATAGACGCGGCAGGGATTAGAAGATTCAGAATGGGTTGAAGTTGTCCATTCGGGCGAGTTGTAGGACCGCCTATAGGACATGGACTCCATGGTTGGAACTGACCACGACCATAGAGAGAGAGAGATCGGATGCTCGGAGCACCAGATCTTGATGGTAGTAGCAAGGAAGGAAGGCCAATCTTCTTCCTAGTTCGGGAAAAGCGGGGGCTTCCTGGCTCATGAGGGTTCAGTCGCGACCATCGGGTAGGGACGGATCAGATTTGCCAATCCCAGTTTGGGCGGATGGTGTCTTGCCATTGCCAACGGCTTGGACATATGAGGATTTCCCCCAAGACGGGGGATCAGGGTTTAAGACAGCAGGTCCGATCAGCGATGGGACGGGAGGATCGGTACATTCCTCCATGGCCGGTCGGTCGGAGGCTAGTTTCGGTTTCGGGGGCTACGGGCATCTCTCGTTATAGAGCGGGCAGGGAGGCAGTGGGCGAGAAGCGGAGGTGAGGCCCATGGCGGGGACATCGGGGTTTAGGGCGTGTCTACACCATCCTGCGTCAGTTGAGTCATTCGATCGACCGAGTTATATAGGTGCGTTTTGCTATCGCTATGCGTGAGGGTGTTATTCGATTACGATCGTCACATTCATTTATATTTGCATCGGTTGTGATAAAGTTGGGTTTTAGGAGTTGAGGCCTTGGAGATCTTGTATGTGAGCTCCCTAGGGTTAGGGCAAGAATAGGGATGATATGTCGTGGTTGCGGGGTTAGAGATCTCGGGGATTCTACTCTGATGGACTTCGAGGTCATGGACATGTCGAGTTCGATGTCATCACGGGGATGGATTGGTTGGCGGCTTACGGAGTCGTTATCGATTGTGGCGTAAGGGTTCTTAGCCACGCGGGGATGGTACTCGTGTGGTATTTCAGGGGGACAAGCATGATATTTTGCCCCATACAGTATACGAGTCTAGGTGTTAGGGACATTTAGCGGGTTGGCTAGCAGAGCCTTGCCACCCCAGAGGGTGAGGAGGACCGGGACTTGATCTACCTCGAGTAGTTTGCGAGTATGTGGATGTTTTTCCGGATGAGCTACTGGGATTGCCTCCACAGAGGGTGGTAGACTTCGGTATTGAGTTACACCCTGGTACTTCGCCCATCTCTATGACTCCGCATAGGATGGCACCAGTTGAGTTGCAGGAACTCGAAGTCCAGTTACAGGAGCTACTGGACAAGGGGTTCATTAGACCAAGTACTTCACCATGGGGCGCTCCGGTTCTATTTACGAAGAAGAAGGACAAGACCTAGATGGCCGTGATTCTGGGACCAGGTTGAATAGGGTTACGATCAGAATCGGTACCCATTGCCGGATTGATGACTTGTTTGACCGAGTTGAGAGGAGCGCGAGTCCTCGAAGATAGACCCTTCGCATAGTTACCATCAGCTGAGGTTAGGAGACAGATATCCCTAAGGCGTTTAGGGTATGGGCACTTTGAGTTTATGGTGATGCCCTTTGGATTGTGAATGTGCCAGCGACATTCATGGATCTCATGCATAGGGTATTCCAGCCCTATTTAGATCGGTTGTCGTAGTTTTAAATTGGATGACATCTTGATCTACTCCTAGTCAGTGGGAGCATAATTATCATGATGATCGTTCTGAGTTGTTGAGAGACCATCAGTTGTATGCCAAGTTCAGTAAGTGCGAGTTTTGGCTTACTGAGGTGAAATTTTTAGGACACGTGGTGTCAGCATCAAGAATGTAAATGGACCTAGAGAAGGTCGAGGCCGTGATGAGTTGGGAGAGGCCAAAGTCAGTCTTTGAGATACATAGTTTCTTGGGATTGGTACGGGAACTTCACGGGAGATTTGTTGGTTATCGATTAGTGGCGAGATGTGAGGTTAACGGAAGGAAATCAAGTTTGATTGGGATGACCGATGCGATGAGGCATTCCAGGAGTTGAAGAGGAGGCTTACTACTGCTCCTATCTTGATAGTCCCGGATAGGGGGCAGGGGTACACAATGTATTGTGATGCCTCGAGTGCTGGACTAGGATGTGTTTTAATGCAGTCCGGGAGGGTGGTAGCTTATGGTTCCCGTCAGTTGAAGAATCATGAGCAGAATTACCCCACACACGACATGGAGTTGGCGGTCGTAGTCTTCGCGAAGATTTAGAGCGCCACTACTTATAGCGAGAGTTCGAGGTGTGCACCGGACCACAAAAGTTTGTAGTATATTTTCACGCAGCGGGACCTCAATACGAGGCAGCAGTGGATGGAGTTCAAGAGGATTATGACTTCGAGTTTGCATTACCGCCTGGTAAGGCAAGTGTAATTGGCTGATGCGCTGAGTCGGAAGTCACGGGGAGCATTGGCTGGTATAGCTTCCGGGAGTGGCGGATGCTCGGGGCGTGGGGCGGTTTGGGCTGCGGTGCAATGAGCGAGGCTCGAGAATACGTTGGGGAGTTTAGTGGCTACATCGTCTCACGGTGAAGCGAGTGGTGGAGTCTGAGTCGCGAGGTTGCGGAGATAGTGTCCATCGGGGGCGGGTGCGATTAAGGTACGGTGACGAGGCTGGGCCAGGTCCACATATAGTAGTCTTCGATATAGGGGATGGGTAGCGGTTCCCCGAGTTGGCCCGGTTGAGACGGATTCTCAAGGAGTTTCACTGCTCGATTTTCCATACATCAGTGGCGCAGTCTTCCGGGACCGTCACGGTACTATTGGAGCGGAATGAAGAGACACATAGAGACTTTGTTCGTGATGTCTCATGTGTCGGCCCAGTGGTGAGCACGAAGTAGCGGGGCTACTTGGCCATTGGAAGTGGGAGCACGTCATGATGGATTTTGTGACCCACTTTCCACGGACGCCGCAGAGACATGATGCGGTATGGGTGATAGTGGATCGGCTCACGAAGTCGGAACATTTTCTAGCTGTGCGGATGACCTTCACATTGGAGAGATTATACCGGTTGTACATTCGAGAGATAGTCCGACTACATGGAGTACCGGTATCCATAGTGTCGGATAGGGACCCGAGGTTTACGGCGCACTTTGGAAGGGTTTCAGTATGGGCATATGGTGACCATGAGTACAACTTCCACCCACGAGACCAGATGTGGTGCGTTGAGAGGACTATCACGGGTGTTAGGACATGCCTAAGGCATGTCTGGATCATAAAGAATTGTTGGGAAGAACATTTGCCCTTGAGTGGAATTAAGCCTCACGACCACTTGATTATCGGCGGTATCACGAGATGGCACTATATGGAGCATTGTATAGGAGGCCATGCGAATCACCGTTATGTTGGACGATGTGGGAGAGAGCTCCATCAATGGTCCTTATCGATTAGAACACCTTCGAGAAGGTGAAGCGATCTGACAAAACGTCTTCTCACGGCTCAGGCCAGCGAAGATATTTGTCTTGATGTGCGTCGACCATAGAGTTCGGAGTTGGTGATCACGTTTTCTTGAAGGTGATGCCTAGGGGGAGTGGTCGGGTTCGGCAGAAGCACGGAAGTTATGGCCCAGGAGTTTATTAGGAGCCTTTCGGTGAGCACTGTTACGTACCGGTTGGCTACCGCCCAGCATGTCAGGTGTCCACGAGGTATTTCACGTCTCCATGCTCCGGAAGTATACTCCAGATCCAACTCATGTGGTGGATTAGGGACAGATTGAGGTTGACACTGATGGGACCTTCGAGGAGGGACCAGTGTGCATTTTGGATAGCCGTGATCAGGTTTTGCGACGCAAGACCGTGAGGTTAGTGAGGGTGCTATGGCGGCACTATGAAGTGGAGGAGTCAACGTGGGAGCGCGAGGACACGATGCGGGCCACCTATCCCTTCTTTTTTAGGGATGAAGGTACGTGGTTTAGTCGCTTAATATTTAAATGACGAGTTTACATGCATGGTATAGTGCACACTGTATATGCATGTGTTGTGTTTTGATTGTCCAGAATTTCGGGACGAAATTAGTTTTAAGGAAGGGAAAATGTAAGACCCGAGAAAATTCCAATTTCTGGAAAAATGGCAAAATCGTAATTTCGATCAAAACCCAAAATTTTTCTAGATCTCGGATGACGAAACGGGTTTCACCGTTGGAATTTTCTCGTGAAATCTAACTACCACGTCGAATTTCGTCGAATTATGAGACAAGAGGGAATTTGCATCGTCGGCTAAGACCGAAGACGCGTCGTGAAACCATGTGATGCGAAAAATTCACCTATAACATGTACTCATGTAACATAAGCAGCATGAGTAGAGAGATGATGGAAATGGACGGCCGAGATAGTGCCAAATGTCAAAAATCCAAGCTTAGGGACATGATTGGCATTATTGGAATTCTTAAGTGAGATAGGACAAAATTTTGAATAGTGTCATCTCTTACATTCAAAAAGAAAGGAGAAAACGTGCAAGGGAAATACGAATTCACAGTGAGCATAAGGTTTGGTTTTTTAGTGAGAGAGTGAGTACCTTCTCTCTAAGATCCCGGCTAATCCGACCGTCGGATTTCTTTGGAGCAAGAAGGAAAGTTGCACTACGCCGCGAGGCCTATGCGTGGGCTCTGGTTTTAAGGAGTTTCGACAAACTCCATGAGGTAGGGGTTTTATCCTACTTGAGTTACACTTTGTTTAAGTGTTTTGTTGATGATTCGGTTGGTTTAAGGCCTTGAACGGCCGTTTGATCGGAACCAAAACTTGGGACCAAAGTGTGAAAATTATGGAGCTCATTTAGATAGTCCGTGACAATCCATGGACTATTTGGGCTGTTACTGTATGAATTAGGCATTAAATCATGTTTTAATGTGTATGAGGCCGGAAATGGCCATGGATTTCGGGTTCACCAAATGGAACCGAAGATGGGTGATTGGCCGTGAACAGTAACCCGAGGGTTTCACTGTTCACATGAATAGTGTTCATGACATATTTGCGGAAATAATGTAGTTGGTCGAGCAATCAAATTGAATTGTCAGATTTGTTAATTAGCCCATGTGAGCTAATAATTTCGTGTAATTGATGGTGAATGTGCATAAATATGTTTTATGTGCTTTAATTATGTTAATATATTTACATGTTTTATATATTAGCATGTGTTGTATATATTGTGTTGAAATGGCATAATGCATTTCATATACACCGGGGTAGCCTAGAAATTAGGTGTTGTGCATACATGAACAATTGAAATAAAAACGAACATGATTGCGAAAGGAATTTCATAGGATGATTTTCCGGAGAATGGTGTTGGGAGATGGTCCTACAATTACACGTCGGAGGAGCCCTTGTATTGTTTTGGAAGGTTCTCCAACACATTCGCCTCGGAGGGTAGTCCCATATTTTTACCAAAACTCGGTAGTGTATTTTCAAGAACAACAAGTTTTGTTTTAAAAATGATGTTTTCTCATACATGGCTTAGGCAAGTGTGAGGGAGTAAGTGAGGACTCGGGACATGGGTTGGTCATTTAGACATTCAAGTAGGATCACGTATTTACTTGAGTGTGTGTTTACATCGATCATCGTAAATGCACTTGGGGTGGGGGAGTAACCTATTTAGTGGTGATTCCAATTACTAGCATTAGCTCACCCCTGTCGAGGGAATATATTATTTCCGTGTATAGGAGCGTACGAGGAGATTCGCCTCATCTTAGAGGTCGATTTTGAAGAAAGCCGGGTTGTGGCTTCATGGTTTTATGATGTATGACATGTATTAGAATTCTGTGAATTTTAATATGCTCAAGTAAGAGTGAGTTATTAACTCTTGAGCTATGGTATATAGATGATGTATATTGATGAGTATTGTTGTATGGGCCCAAGTGGCCGTTTTTACTCATGTATATGTTGATGACCTCAGACCAAAACACATATACAAATTTAGTTGCACAATTACCAAAGGACTATTATCTAATCCCTGAACCGGTGACCATAAAACTCATGGAGACCAAAAGTCCCTAGAGTTAATCATTTTCACTTTGGTTTTGACCCGACATACCACAAGTGCAATGTGTCGACAAGTAATAAATGGATATAGTCCATATCGATCCTACGTAGATCTCAAGAATTTTAAATCAACTACCTCGACTACCTCAAGTCTGCACTATTCGGGACCATAAAGCGATGACAGTGGTCCGTACCTTAAGAAGTCGGAAATTATACTAGCACGAGTAAAATAAATGAACAATAAAATAAAACTGAATATAAAGAATAAAATAATAAAGAATAGTTAAGAAAATTAAATGGACACTTTAATAATTATCTTCGTATGATACATCAAGTATACTACTATAGTGAAGTACCAATTCCTGTAGTTAATACTGATAAAACTTCTTGAATATTTCTGGTTTTAAAATCTGTCCAAGGTGTTTAGCAGTACAGCTGGATCTCTCCAAACTCCACATTTCATTATCTAATTTTCCCGAGCCTCTCGCCACGTGAAATTAAATAACTACTTTTAAAAGGGATTTCCTTAATCAGGGTATTTTTCTTCGCGAATACTTCATACCCATTTCATGGATCAGAACCTTAGCTCCTGCTATCGGTCAAGCAAGGATATACAACTTCCAGGATGCTCTACCAAAATTAGAATAGATCACTCCTCCGATTTAGATCTCGTTAACACCTGATCGGGCCTCACTCATTCGACCGAGGTGAACTTCGCTTTGTTTAAATTTTCGATAAATCATCAACTCCTTCGATTTCAAGTGAGAAGAGATTTATCGGCAAACTTGTAAAGCTCATTAGATCTCAAATAGCAGGTTAATATACTTCAAGCAATTGTTCATGGACTGTGAAGATCTGCACACCGAGCCCTTGAAATCTAGCAACAGACAAATCTTTATAATCCGGTATAAGAAACCGATATTCAGATCAAAAAACAAGAAACTCCAACACTAGAAGTAACCATAAACCGGAATTCAAAAGTCAGCCGGAACGATCACGTGAAAGATACTTCGACTATAGCATTCACTTAATGGAAGCCGGATTCTCACCATCGACCACACGCTACAAGATTCCTCTTATCATAAGAATAATCGCAATTCGAAATCGAAGAGTTGAATTTCCAGAATTTGTCTCAACTTCAAACATTCCGGTAGTAATTTGAAAGAATAGAATTTCGCATTCGCCTTCTCGCTCAAAATCGACAACACCCGCATCCAAAATAAAACGAAAAATAAAACGATAAATCTAATCTAATTCTTACTATCAACATTGAAGAAAAGAAAAGAAAAGAAAGAAAAGAAAACTAAAAGAAAATAAAATGGGGCCGAGCTCTTCACCGGCCTGCCACCCTCGTCTGCGGTCACCGAAGCCAAGTCGCTGCTCCTCTTCCGGGGTAGCCGCAGATTGCTGGTTTCGCTGGGCCCTAATCCCAACGCATTCGCTATGGATTTCCAGCGGACCGCCTGCCACGGCCTCAAGTCGACCTCAAATCCTCTTTGTCACGACATCATCCATGTCGCGACATCGATCTCACGTCGCGACATCAACTTAAGTCTCTGTAGCCTTGAACTGGTTATTCATGATGTCGCAACATCAATCTCTTGTCGCGACATCAGCTCACGTCTGCATGCTTCAAATGGTTGCTCCTGATGTCGCGACATCAATCTCTTGTCGCGACATCAACTAAATGAACTGCAGCTTTCAACTGATGTCGCGACATCGGTCCCTTGTCGCGACATCACTTTATGCCTTTGCAGTTTCATCGTGTTGCCGTGTCGCTGACCAATCTCGGTCGCTGAAGATCGTTTCCAGGAACCGCGGATCTTCAACCTCCAGCACGCTCGATGTGTCGCGACATCAACCCTTTGTCGCTGGCAAATACCCGAAAGACCGCTCATTTTTTTTCAAACCGTCACAGCTTTTGCGCTTCGTCGCTAATTTCTATCAAATTTCTTCCATAAGTTTCCCCGATGTCGCCACTGCTTTGATCTATTCAAAGGATGTCGCGAATTCTTCTCTTTCACTACCGCTTGTCGCGAACAATCCATCGGCTGCCATGATCGCCGCCGATTATTACGATGTCACGACAAAGATCCGCATGTCGTGGACATGAAGTATTCTTCTTCTTCATTTCCCGGGTTGTTTGACCCGAGCTTTAACTCTCACCGCTTCGCTTCTTCAAGCTCGCTTCGACCGGAGTTTTACCGCCGTGAACCTTATATGCATTTTTGATTGTCGCTGCGCTTTCACGACATCGTTCCTTCATCTTCAGGCGCCTTTTCTCGCCAGAACTTGCTTCGTACCTAATTATCTCATTAACGCTTCATCCAATCCGCTTTTTCTGCAAAATTTTATTTTTCTTGAATTCCCTGCCATTTACCAACTTGGTTAGTTATTCCATAATTCGCACATAAATAAGTCTTGTTTGTGATAAAAATAGACTTAAAAAATGGGACTAAAAATAGATGACTTTTACCATCGAACTCCCCAAACTTAAGTTTTGTTTGTCTCAAGCAAGGAAAAGAAAGAATTGTTTGTCCCAAACAAAAAGGACATTTTTTCTATTCTGTTTTTTGCAAGAGAAGTCAATTTAATTGAAACACAAGGATTGCATTGTTTTCTGCTACACATCTAGCTTCCGGGTCCAGCCAAGGTTGGTTTCACTCTTATAGTATACAAACCAAACTCGTTGAAATTGTATTTACAAACAAACATAATCATTGATCCGTTGAAAAATAAATTGTTTTCCTTTTCTCATCTTAATAATTATTCACTTAACTCCCTGAGTCCTCTCACGCTTAATGCTTATCGCTTCCAAATTCCCTAAGCTTGTTGCTCATATTTGACTACACATATAATGTAGTAATTCTATCCCCAAGATCAATCAGTTCGCTTGTAATGTTAGGGCTTGCAAGGGTAGATAGAGCGAAACCTTTTTGCTTAGGATTACTCCTGAACTTTTTCTCTCTTCTCACTCATCAGCTCTTTCCTCCTTGTAGTTTCTTTAATAAACTCCCCAAACTTCATTTTTGGGACATCTCCTGATTTCTTCTATTCAATCGTATGCTCTACTCATTTGTAATTCAACTGGGAATTTCCTTTGTTTGTCACCATTCAGTGGATAGTAATGTTTTACCTTCTAGCTTTCTAACACCCTTACGAACTGGGTTAGTAACTCCCATACTGTGATGGCATTAGGGTACTAGGTGTTGAAACAATTCCCAAGAACTTAATAGTTCAAGAGAATTAGGCCACAAGGTAAAACTTATCCCATTCGTTCGAATTTTTCCTTTCATTCCCTTTTTATGTCTTTTTCTCCTCGAAGTTCTTCAAAACAACCTCCCCCAAACTTGATTTCCTTTCTTCCTCCTTCGCCTGGTAATTTCATCGGGTTTCATCGGAAGATTGATTCTTTTGGAAGGTTTGGGGTTTAAATTGGCTGATTTTTAGAAATAGCTTGATTGGCTCACTGAACTAAGGTATATGCTTTGTATAGCAGATAGGGATGGCTTCAATGGCTCAAACTTTCCAAGAATGGCCTACATCATTTCTTGTCAGCTGTATCACCTAGGATTTCGCCTCAATCAATCTAACAACAAGTTCTAGAACTGCTAGCTACGTTATTAACCATTAGGAGTTCCTTGATTAATTTTTGCTGATGAGTAGTTAAACTCTTTAGTATCCAAATGTGTTCCTCGACTCATTGTTCATACCACACCAAAATATGTTTTGTTCCTTCAATTTCATTACTTCTATTCTGACTACCAGCTAGACTTAAGTCACTTTGCACTTCTCGTGTTTCAATCAAACTCAGACTTTTGTCCCTTATTCTTACATTTTACCTTATTTCTAATCTAACTCGCTTCATTCAATCAAATTTTCATGACATCTCAACAGCTTTTATTCCGAACTAATTCCTACTTTTATTTTCCCAACTATGCATCACAAAGCAACACAACATTGAACAAACAGATTCATAATAGCACACAACAATTCAATTCAAATTTCTCATTTTATTTCTGATTCAATTGCAACAGTTGGATACAATTCAAATGGGATAAGGAGGGTAAGGAAGTCGCTTTTAAAGAAGTCTATCTTTTCTTTTTGGAAGAGGCAAGAAAGATATTGGGGGACTCCAGTCTAAGGTATTCAAATGAGTTGGGAATGGAGTGAAATTTCATTTCCCTTCTTTCCTTTCTTCTTAGTTTCCTTCTCAACTCTGATCTTCAATGAAGATCTCATTCGAGAGAATCAACCTTTGCTCAACCTCATCCCGCCTTCCCCAAGCCATTCATTGTATCTCTACTGGGCCAGTGACCCTAAAATTGGAGAGATTATCAAGTTAATCGTGATCCAAATTTTCTAGCCATTCTTCTCGCCCTCAGAGGATTCAACATCCTTTGCTTTGTCTCTATCATCCAGCTTTGTTTTCAAAACTCTTCGTAGACTTAGAGTAGGAACTTGAAGCCCTTGATTTGCTCCCCAAATTTGGCTTTCGCTTCAGATTCATTTCCTTTTTATCAATGTTAGAGTTGAGAATCATGCTCAAACTGATTGTTATAAAAGCTTTCCATGACTTAGTTTGAGTTTCAGAATGCATTGTGATCTCTTTCCTTCATTTCTTTCTAAACTCTTCCCTTGTCGCTTCCAAAATTTTTCTCATCTGCCTTCCTTCTCGCTCACCTCTTCTCCCAATCGCCGGCTCCTTCTTTGTAGTTCCATCTCATGCTCCTTTTCCTTCCCTGCTTAGCTCTTCCTCCCACCGCTGGTCCCTTTTCAATTCTTTTTCATAAATGCCTTCTCTCGACTTCGTAGTTCCACTTTCTTCATCCATTCTCTCGCATGGCACAGAGCTTCCAAGATCGAATCTGTTTCCCTGCGGCTCCCTTGAGCTTTCTCCATGTTGGAAATTTCTGTCAGTACGTGATGAGAACCGGGCTAAGGAATGGAGTAGTCTATCACCGCCTTCATCCCGTCTCTCTTCATTGTCTCGTAAAATGAAATCATTGTTGTCGTGAGTTTTCCGGTGCCTCGCCTTCCCGACAAGAACCCTCCGAGTCTCCTTTCTCGGGGTCTTTCAAATTCGGGCTTCATCTATTTTCTACCAAGACCCCTCTCTGCTTCCTCGTCCTTGCTAACTCCGCCGGCGAGCTGGTGAAGCTCGGGTACTTCTTCTTTGATTCCCATACCTCTTTCACCCTGTACCTCTTCAAACATAGAACAGTTGATTGCTGTCGGTGAGGAATAAACCCCTTATTCCCCCTTCATGATACCTCATGATAGAATTTTCAATGACAACTCCTACATTGATCTTCAGATTCCTTGGGGATGGCATATAGCAACACAGCTTCTTCTTGTTCTCTCACTCGTGTGCACACGTGTTTTGTTGGAACTAAAATCGTGGCCGTGAAGTAAAACCATACCTTCGCTCTCGCGAGGCTTCGTTAAATGTTCTTGGCCTTCCTTCTCCTTGGTTTAGCTTCACCTACCACAGTGAGCTTCTGGCAATCTTTCCAAAATCTAGTTTTTCCAAAAGTTTTCGAATTTGAACCATGTTTTGTGTGCACTGCATGCCATGTGCCTCGCTGATGGCCTTAGCTTCATATGAACCCACTCTCTAACAAAAACCGCCCATCCTTCCTTCCTACCAAACTTGAATAAAACTCTTACCAAAGGTTTATACCCGATTTTGTGTGCCAGAGATTCTCCCACTCCTCTGCTTCTATCATTCCCTTGAAAGGGGAAAATGTGATTTTTGAATCTCCTCTCGTGACAAACCCTCATAGCATAATATTTTTTTCCACTCCGGGAGTACGCTCTGTCGACATGAAATCTTCTACTTCTTCTTCTTCTCTCACCTTTCCCTTTCCTTTTTCGCTCTTTCTTGAGTTTGTCAGCCGTGTTTCGATGGCACTTCCCGATTGTTTCTTCCTCGACTTCACCCGCCTAAGTGTTCTTCTTGACGAGTTTTTCCGGTTGTTCATGCCCTCATAATCTCATCTTAGGTTAGGGACTAGGTGGGAATTTCAGCCATTGGAACGGAAGAAAGCCAAAAGGTTTGGAAAGCTAGGGTTTTAAGGGGTCGAACTGTATGAGTGAAAGAAGGTGAATAGCTATGTGGCTCAGAGTGAATGATAAAGTTTCCAACAGCTGCAATTCAATCAATGTTTAGGCCAATTATCGCTTTCATTAAAAACACGCCGCGACTTCACTACTCTTTATTTGAGATCATTGAATTTAGGCTTTTTAAAGTGAGTTAATGGCATTAAAATTCCTGGCGTCGCGACATGCTAAGTTTGTCGCGACATCAGTGGATTTTTAGGAATTGTTTGATTATCACGCCATGACATTCCTTTTATTCCCTGCTTTTATTCCCGCCTATTTCCCTACCTTGTCAGGGGTTGCTGCGACATCATTTTTTCATTTTGAAACTTTGACTCTCGTCACGACTTTCACGCGGTGTCGCGACATATACCTTCTTCCTTCAATACCACAAATTGCCCTTTCAAAAACAGGTCACCTACATCAATGTTTTGTCGCGAATATTCACTTATGTCACGACATTAACCTTCGTCAGGACTCAAGCCCTTAACTCAATGATCTCTAAGAACCTTGAATTCTCTTATTGTTCCTAACCCTTTTTAGACATCTCTTCGTGCATCTCAAAGAAGATTTAACAATCAATTCAAGTATATCTACTGCACTTGGGTTAGTGGGAGAAGGTTACTCCCCTTTTCCTCATGTTTTGTGACTTCTCCAAGTAGTTGCCGGAATTGTTCCCTCGTAGTTGCCTTTGCCATTCATGTCTTTAAACTCCTGCGTAAGCTCACCTAATATTCAAGAAAAATTCAATTAAACTACCATTAATTTCTAAAAATTAAATCTATCTTTTATAAAAAAATTTGATCTAATTTTCATCAACTAAAAGAAAAATATTTCAAAACTTAAAATCGTAGATTCAATCCTTATGGGTCACCCCATTAGCCGGCCTCGCTTTTGAGTCCTACCGACTTGCCGTTGTGGTACTTCTTCTTTTCCTTCCGCACTCTTCCCTTCCTGGTCTTGCTCCTTCTTTGTCAGCGCCATCTTTTTTCTTTCATCTTTCTATTTCCTTCCCACTCCCTCGCCCGTACAACCATGCAAATTGATTTTCTTTTGTGTCACTTGGGAAGGTATCTTCTTCCTCAAGCCAGGTTGGGGGCCACCGCCTCTACTTCAGGTCTCCGTGTTCTTCGTGGATGCATTGTGGTGTTCTCAAAAATTTCCAGAATTGGCAACAGCTTGCTTCCCAACTCGCAAACTTTGTTCATGGAGGTTCAATGTACCTTCTTTATTATCCCCATGAAATGCAAAGATCTGCTCTTTCAAAAGATCGGGCCCTCCTCTCGACCCCTCGATATTCATTTCTCGTGTTCATTTCTCGTTGTTGCCGGGCTGAACCCTGGTTGCTGATAACCCCGTTTGAGGGTTCTGCTCCATGCTCGGGCCTTGTGAAGCCCCTCCACCATATGAGAAGTTCTCATGGTTCCTCGCCGGGTGATAATGTGTGGTCGGGCAGTTAGTATTTGGTTTGAAATGGTAAGCCTCGCTCACCCGTATACTTAACCTCTTCAAGATCATAGAATTGTTCTTCGTGCCAGCCTCTCTCAAAGACTTTCCTTCAATAACTCTCTTCAACTGGCTCCTATTTCCACGGGCGCAGGTGTCTTCCTTTCTTTTTCTGTCCGTACTCGTGCATAATGGTATCCAACTTGGCCTCCATGGTCAGCCATCTCGTCGTACTCCATGATCCCCTTTCCCTCCGTCGTTTCCTCTCAAAACTCGAAGGAGTTTTCATATTGCATTTAGCCAGTCTTCAATCGCCTCTCTCGCTTCTTCGCACTTTTCGCTTGAATGCTCCACAACATGAAGCATCACGATCCTCTTTCATATATCATTCAAGGCATGATATACAATGTCCATCCGAAGCCCTCGCATCTATCCCATGCATCGATATCTTCTCAAAGAAATCGTTGAATTTTCCTAAGCTACATATGCTCTCATCTTCCCCCCTCACTGAACACAATGATTTCCCCTCCTCCTTTCCCGAGGTGAGTGATCAGGGGAAGAATCAGCCCAACAGTTTCTACCGTCCTCTCAAGTATCAACAACAGAGCCATATGGTAAAAGATTAATACCTACGAGCCGGCCAGATTCCAGAGAGTAAGGGGGAATAGATGCGCTTTATCGACTTCGTCTGCCACCCCATTCAACTTTAATGGTGATAACATCCGAGAAATCTTCCCGGTGTGCTCGTTGTCTTCGCGATGACCGCGAACCGGGATGCCGCCGACCACGGTAATTAATGCCGTTTAAGTTCAAATTGGTTGGCATCGATAAATAGCGTCGCCCTGATTGCCGAGCATTCATCCCGACGATCGGCTTCCAAAATTCCTCCATGGTATCGTTGATCGAGTGTCTTCGCTGCCGTCCAGGTCCCCGGCCGATCCCCGTCTCTTCATCCGCCATGGTGGTGTTTTCGCTTTCCCGTCTTTTCTCAGCCGCGGCGTTTTCTAATTCAATCACCGGAATCGATCAATTTTTCTCGCTTCCTATGCATCAAAGTTCTTTCTTCAAAGCAAAACATACCCCATTAATAGAATTAATAAACAACAAATATATTCAATATGGTTCGTTAAAGGTTATGGTTAAAGTGTACACCACGCTTGAAAAAGCTATTTTTGTTCTTTTCTTCTAAATGTCCAACCAAGATTTCTTCTTTTCGTCGACATTATCACTTAAATTCTTTTCGATCCGCCTAAGAATCCGCCATAAAAACTTGATGACCTCAGATCAAACACATATGGGTTAAATTTAGTTGCACAATTACCAAAGGACTATTATCTAATCCCCTAAACCGACCATATAAAACTTGTTTGAGACCAAAAGTCTCCTTGGGAGCACCATTTTCAATTTTGTTTTGGCCTGATATACTACAAGTGCAATGTCGTGACAAGTAATAAATGGATAAGTTCATATATCGATCCTACGTGAGATCTTCAAGAATTTTAACTCACTCAAGCTCCGGTGATTCATTCGGACCATAAGATTAGTGGTCCAATTTTGCAATAGTCGGAAATTATACTAGCACGAGTAAAATAAATGAACAATAAAATAAACTCGGAATATAAAGAATAAAGAATAAAGAATAGTTAAGAAAATAAATCACTAATATCTTCGTATGGCCACATCAAGTATACTACTATGAAGTACCACCGCACTTAATACCGATAAAACTTCAATATCAGTTTTAAAATCCGTCAAAGGTGTTTAAGAAGACACTGATCTCTCCAACTCCACATTTTATTATCTAATTTTCCCGATTCTCTCGAAGACAGAAATTAAATAACTACTTTTAAAAGGGGGATTTCCTTAATCAGGTATTTTTCTTTCGGTAATACTTCATACCCATTTTATGGATCAAACTAGCCCTGCATCTGGCCAAGCAAGGATATACAATCTCCAGATGCTCTTCCTCAAAATTAGAATACATCACCTCTCCGATTGGGATCTCGCCTAACACCTTAATCGGGCTCACTATTCGACCGAGGTGAACTCTCCGCTTGTTTAAATTGGATAACTCATTCAACTCTTTCGATTTCAAGTGAGAAGAGATTTATCGGGCGCAAACTTGCAAAGCTCATTAGATCTCAACAGCGTGTGTTAACATCTTCAAGCAATTGTTCATAACTCAGAATGCCTTCTCTCAGGTCACTCGTGAGGGCCTCCCTTTGAAATCGTGAGCAATGAGACAAATCTTATAACCCGTATAAGGTAAACCGATATTCGATCAAAAACAAGAAACCCAACACCGTAAGTAAATTCATAACCAAATTCAAAAGCCGCCGGAAACGACCATGTGAAAGATAATTTCGAATACAAGATTCACTTAATTAAGCCGATTCCTCACTAATGAATTACACGCTACGCATTCCTCTTATCATAAGAATAACTAACTAAATCAAGAGTTGAATTCCAGAATTTGTCTGAATCTCAACACCTGTAGTACTTGAAAGAATACACTTCAGATTCAAATCTTCGCCAAAATCGACAACACCCGTATCCAAATAAAAATCAAAAATAAACGACAAATCTAATCTAATCTCTAACTATCAACATCAAGAAAAGAAAAGAAAAGAAAAGAAAACTTAAAAGAAAATAAAGAATGAAGCCTTCACTACCCGTGACCTCTCGCCAGGTCACCAAGTCGCTCCTCTCTCGGGGTAACCGCCAGATTTATAGAGCTGGGCCCTAATCCCAACGCATTCTGCCATGGATTTCAAGTGGATCGCCTGTTACTCGCCTCAAGTCGCACCAAATCCCTTGTCGCGACATCATCCATTTCGCGACATCGATCTCACGCCACGACATCAACTTGCCCGCGTACCAATCGAGCCAGTTCGCGATGTCGTATGGCTATCAATCTTCGTCGCGACACGCCTCTCACGCCTTCTCGTGATGTTTGGGCCGAGCCGCTTCGGCGTCGCGACATCAATCTCTTTATCGCTGACATCAACTAAATGAACCGCAGCCTAATCGAGCGTCTTCGATGTCACGAAGACGGCCCCGCCGCGACATCACTTTACGCTTTCGTGCTTCACCGGTTTCTTTCTTGTCGCTGATTTAATCTCTCGTCGGCATATCGCTTCCGTGAAATCGTGTGGACTTTCAGCACCAGCACGCTCGGGATGTCGCGACATCAATCTCGTCAGCGACAAACATCTGGTACATCGCTTCATTTTTTTTCAAATCATTACTTTAAGGCGCTTCTCTCATACGCGAATTCTATCAAATTTCCTTCCAAGTTTCCGATGTCGCGACAAGTCGATCTATCTCGCGGGATGTCGCCACCTCTTCTACTCATCATATCGCAGAATAAATTTTTACCGTCGCTACGACCGCTTCTCAGACATCACCGATGTCAATGACAAAGATCCGCATGTCGCGACATGAAGTCTTTCATTTCGCCGCTTTCACTCGAGCTTCTTAACTCTCACCGCCTTAGCTCTTCGTAAGCTTGCTCGGACGGAGTTTTATCACAAGAACTGAAATGCATTTATCACGCCAGTTTCTACGACATCAGTTCCTTCATATTTGTGCGCCTTTCTCACAAGAACTCGTTTCAGCCACCATCTCATTAACGCTCATCCAACTTCGCTCTTTCAGAAAATTCTTCTTTTTCGAATTCGCCATTTAACAGCTTGGTTAGTTATTCCATAATTCCCGTACATAAATAAGTCTTGTTTAGATAAAAATAGATCGTAAAATGACTAAAATAGATACTTTAAGCTCATCATATGTCTTATAATGTTGTTTGGGAATGTGGTTCTGTGGGTGTAGCTCCCGCACAAAGGAGACTCGCCCATTACGGGTGGTGTCGTTACCCGACATCCATGAATATTCCGCTGCCGATTGCTGTCATGGACCCCAGCTGGGCGTCACACAAAGTCCAAGCGAGACTCTTACGTGTAAATCACTGTACCGATAAAATGTTTTTGAGGAGTGTCAGATCCTCCTAGGTGAAAGACTCAAATGTTATCTCACGACACATGAATCCCGACATGTAAGTTCATGGTGTACAGCGGAAAGGCTTCGCGCAACGCCCCGCTTGCGTGGAAACCCAAAATCAGGCCCACAAAAGAAAAGAAAATAATGGAAATGATAAATTAAAGATCGGGAGGGTCAGTTCATCGGTTTAAGGTCATCGTTAAATACCAATGACCTGCTATCCACACTTCGCACCAGCAGGACGGGAGCTCATTGACTCGGGTCAGGAGCTCGAGAGTAACATCTCACGACGCACACCTAACACTGCTATAATGCTGCATAAATTTTCAAACGATTTGATTTACATACCATTGTATCAGATTTTAAATGGGAGTAATCACAGTAGAAAAAAACTCTTCTACTGGCATCGATCACCCCTGGGGAATTATTTTTCAAAATGTATGGTGAAACCGGTTTTGGAGCGAAAGGTGAATTGTGCCAAGCCGTAATCTATAAAATGTTTTGGATTAAAAATTCAGTTTTAAATGCATGTAGTAATGTATTTTGTAAAGGAAACTAAGTTCTGGGATGTTCCAGTGTTACGTTAATATTTTTCCCAGTGTGCATATGGCTTGAAAAATGAGTATATTAGGATGCAATATTGAAAATATTGCATTTAGTGAAATCGCGAGTGCAGTGGAGAAAAGTACGCTTGGCCGTCACGGCCGGGTCACACCATAACTAGTGGTCACGATGTGCAGGCCTGATATAAGCGACAGGTGCACAAAGCCGGCGAGGTCGAGCTGGATGCGCGCGCGAATAAAGGTGTGCGAACGCAAGACGCTGATAGGTCCTCGTACGCGACGACAAGATTCTCGCGGACATCAAATTTCAGGTCATGGCTACGGCCGCTGGGATCACGGTGGTTCAAGGTCGCACATGATTTTCACAGCGCGCAGACAATACCGGGTGTCGAACGGAAGCCCCATCAGGTCGGGCTGTGTCGCGAACACGCTGAAGAACGCGATTACCTGGGCCTGGCCATTCGCGTCGCGACTAATTTTTTAGCACGACATGGTCTCCGGCTTCCACTTGCTGCGATCTAGATTTGTAAAAATAATCTGCTTCGGCATGGTAGAGGCCTGGTGTCACGACACGTACCCAGGTCGCTGGATCGCCAAGAGGGCATACGCAACACCAGCCGATAAGGTTAGCGTGTGCGACAACGTCATTATTACAAGAAGGTGTATAGTGCATGCTAATTCAGACACACCTATACTAAGGATCGAAAGACCGCTTCAGGGTTACTATTCTAGTCACGTCACTGAATCGCCTATGGACACGTTCATTAAAAAAAAATGACCCCGGATTTGCGGTGGCATCACAACTTCAATTTCTATCGCTTCCGACATCAAATCTAAGCACTTAAGATCCAACCATGCCTAAACGGCACTCTAGTGCCGAAAGCTCAAACGCCCTTCAACTCGACTAAAGTCAGGGAATTCCAACCAATCACATTAAACATTACAATTAACCACCTTAACAACATTTCAAGCCAAACCACTAACTTTGGGTTAAGATTTACTTTAGGGCTTTGCAAATCAAACACATGGTGGCATCTATGTTCCTTAAACCCCCCGACTTAGAATTCACTTACAAATCATGCCCAAGCGACGAATCAATCACAATCAAGCAAGATAACATGCAAGGAGCAAACCTATGCATTAACTTTGAAAATAATCCAAGTTTTGTAGAGAATTACTAACCTCGTTTTTCCTTGTTTCGATTCTTTGCCCAAGTGAAAGTAACTTTGCTTAATCGATGCACCAACCCTGTTTCCACCTTCCAAGGACCAAAACCCTTGCAAAACTCAAGAAAAAAGCCAAAGAAATCGCCACCTTCCCCAGTGCTCAAGGCCATTTCTTCCCAAACGGGCTGGGATTGCGCTTAATCAAGTCTAAAAGATTTGACAACTTTAACTAGTTAAGGTTTCCATGATTTGTACTTTCACCCCTCCACTTTCCTTAATTGC
The DNA here is from genome assembly GCA_016808115.1 of Tetrastigma voinierianum. Taxonomy (NCBI): domain Eukaryota; kingdom Viridiplantae; phylum Streptophyta; class Magnoliopsida; order Vitales; family Vitaceae; genus Tetrastigma; species Tetrastigma voinierianum. The sequence continues at coordinate 383,081 of JAEQBH010001468.1, read as the reverse complement.
AAAAGTGCCACAATTCTTTGAAAACTTTACAATTTCATCCTTAAAAACAACTTTTAAGAATACTACTATGGCACCTAACTACCAAGGGAAGCCTCGTGCACATACGCACCCTACTACATCGTACTATACACCCTCTGGGATTCGGCGAGCAATTTTTCACTTATGTAGTTTACTTTCGTAAAATATTCTAGATTTATGTAATTTATTTTGCCGAGCCGAACTCACTCCTTTCTTCTATGTTCCCTCACTTCAATTCTTTTTTAAGGATCCATAAAGCTTTTTATTTGAAAGTTCCTACATGTTTTTTGAGTAATGAGCATGGAACTTTGAAATTACTTTCCTTTTGCCTTATGAGATTGCATTGCATGATTTCTTGAACCCAGTAAGCTTTCTGAATTTTTATCCTAATAGAATGCGTAGACTCAAGTGTTCCTTTAATGGCACAAAATTCAAGGATTTTATTTTGCTCAAGTCTATGCTCTGGGTCACAGCCACCACAATATCTTTCGAATCATACTTGCATTTCAGGTGTGGACAGCGATGGTTGTTATTATATAAGTCGATCCTACAAAGCATCTCAAACAGATTTCAGTCTCCAATAATAAGTATATATGTGGTATATGTTAACCCAGGAAAGAAGCAACCCAAACTAGAAACTAACATAGCCAATTTCGTGAATCCACCACCACAAGACCCCAGTGAAACTAGAAATCAACCACCTACCATCCGTTTATTTATTGAAACTCGAGAAGTTTGGTAAGTCCATTGGGAGAGGTTTTTTGCCCATACCATACACTATGCTGAAAATCATTTATTTCGTAAAGATGGGTGAATCTATACATCCATTTTTTGGAATTACAACTTATCAGGTTTTGTTAGAGGCCGACGGCATTGCAAGCCATATGATAAATTGTATGTGCAAAATTGTTTCTGTTGTGTTTGATAAGAAAATTCACAACTGGGTGGCATTCACCTAACACTGGGCCGCTCATTTGCTTAAATCATCCTGGTTCAATAGATGGAATCCCTTTGAATAGATGGACCCAAAATACACATCAGAAATATTAGAGTAAAACACGTCAATTTTCTTTTGTTCTTGTTTTGATTATTATTATCATTATTATTATTATCATTAGTAGTATTAGTGTTAATATATAGTTAATATCCCTTTTCTTTTTTCTTTGTGTGGTCATTCTCGTGAGAAGCTAAAACCGACCTTCATGATGTCAGAGATCAATGTCATGAATCGTACAAACTTTAGGTAACTCAAATAAATTTCTTCAACATGGATTCTAACCATAGTTTTAAAAGGTTTTATGGGCGTTGAGGTTCAAGGCACAATCCACTCCCTACAGAGTAAGTGTTTCATCTTCCAAGACATGCATTTTATCGGGAGAAGTTAAGGCTCAGAGGACTATAATTTATTTTTTTTTTCTTACAAACAATTTTATTCTTGAAATTTATATAATTTTATCACTTTTTATTGAATTTTTATTTTAAACATTAGAATCTTAAACATTTTATTAATACAATCATATTTGGAATCATATTTGTAACATTGATTTTGTGCACTCTCTAGCCTGCCTAAAGGACTAGTTTGTTTGTTTCACTCTTTTTTATAGCTGTCCCCTCCATAGCTTCTTTAGATGAATATATTTTCTCTATTATCCATATAAAAAAAATATTTGTAACATTGATGTGCATCCAAAGTCACATTTCACTTCACTTAGGCACGCCCTTATGTCAGGCTCTCAGACTTAAGCTACGGAGACATTCAGGTTTCGTGCACCCTCAGGCCTTTTAAACCATGATTCTAACAATGGGTTTTGGCTTGAAAATTTGTGGAGGAAGAAACGGATAAGAAAGTAAATTTTTTTTGAGTAGAAATTTTGTGTGTAAATTGCTCGGGGTTCACTTACAATACTAAAAGCTTATTACACTTCCATTACTAATTTATTTGAAGAACAATAATGTTAGCTATTTCTATACATGGCATTTCTGTTTACGAAGATGCAATCGCCGGCTGGGTCATTATCTAGGTCTCCTCCTTGATAATCATTGAAATCAATTGGTGGCATTGTAAAACCCGAGAAAATTCTAATTTTCTGAAAAGGGTAAAATGGTAATTTTGGTCAAAACTGCACTTTTTCTAGATCTCGGTGATGAACGCCTCACCGTTGAATCGTCTCGCGAAATCTACCTACCACAAAAGTCAATTTCACACCCGGTGACAATAAATTTCACGCTTCAAGGCAACGAGGTAACATGGACACGCACATCGCGAAGTGGCTCAAGAGATGCCACATGTCATAAAAGCGCACGAGTCAAACATGAGCTCAAATGGGACCTATGAGAGACATGTGGCAACATGTGAGTGGGTGAAAATCCATGTTATGTGGATGAGAGGATAAGGTGTAATCCTATGAGCCAATGAGAATTTGACAAGTGGCAATGAGAGGACAAGTCCTCTTGACCCAAGTTCTCTCAACCGGTTTTGGGAGAAGGAAAAGAAAGAGAGAAGAAGAAGAATAGGAAGCTAGAGCAGAGAGCTCACCTTCTCTGCATTTTCCAAAGGATCCTGTCCGTCAACCTCCTACGAGACAAACGACAAAGTTGGTCCCTCACCCTGTGCGCCACTGGCAGCCGATATCAAGGAGTTTCGACAACTCCTATGCAGGCTTCTCCTACTCGATTTATTCTCGGCTAAGAGCCATTCTAATTAAGCAGTGATGTCTCTTATAATCGAACGACTGTGGTTTCTTTCATTTTCAAAAGATTCGACTGGGCTAAGAAATCCCTGTAGAGTGTTTTCGATAGTCTCGAAACCGACCGTGACCGTATGTGTCGCTTGCGGTGTTGTTATGTTCGGGCATGATGTTACGTGGTTGTTCAGGTGATGTTTCATGTGCCCAAGATGGATTAGTTTGATTGTATATTAGCCTATGTGAGCTAATTTTATTATATTGCTATGTATGAACGAATAACATGTTTGATTGTATAAATTCGTTTAGTATATGCATGCTTATATATTAACATGAATTATCGAATGGCATATATCAGATTTCATACGCACCTGCAACTTGTATCAATAAAGGGAGTTAATATAATAAAACATGGTTGTCAAATGAATTGATGGGAAGATTTTCCTCGAAGAATTATTTTGTAGAGTTGTCCAAACAATCATCTCGAGGAGGACCCGTGACTACTTTAAAGTTATCCAAGAATTCACTCCTGAGGGTCGTCCACAGAATTTGACCGAATTATATTGCAGCAAGAACAAAACCTTTTGTTTCGGTAAAACAAGGTTTTCTCTCACACTCGTCTGGGGCATGCAGGAGGAGTCGCTGAGGGCTCTTAGACGTGTGTCGGGGTGAGTCAGACTCATCCATACCATAGACATTTGAGTAGGAACCTGTATGTTTTACTTAAATGTGTGGTGTGCCACTGCATTTGTTAATTTAGGGAAGCGGGAGCAACCTCAGAGGGAGATTATCACCATCAAGACCGCTTAATTTGTCGAGGGAAAATTATTTCGTGAACAAGGTTCACCTGAGGATGGGACGCATCTGAGGTCTTAGAGATGAAGAAACGGCCATATATGGCCTCAGAATGTATTTCAGGAAAACTGGGTAAAAGAACGCGATAATTTGTAACCAAAAAAATTGTAAATTAACTCATTCGTATAAAATACACATTTTGGCAGTATGGATGATGGGCCCTATCGATCATTTATTTATGTATGGTTCATGATAATGAGACATGTGTTTTGCCAGTGTCAGATTGGTCAACAAGACCCCTGCTTCTTAAGGCCATGTAATGGGTGTGAAGATGAATCAAAAGGAATATTAAGTGTGAACTTAGACATGCAAACTATATTTGTAAATTTAAAAAGAAAATTTGTCATAAATAAAATATAATGATGATATGTTGTTGTTTCGTTATCCATAATATATATATATATATATATATATATATATATATATATATATATATATATATATATATATATATTATTGTTTCTTGTTTAGTTCTAGTAATTTGAATAGTCCTTTATGAAATTTCATGTGTTATGATATGGAAGTAGAAGAAGAAATGCTCATGCACAAGTTCTATGAATTTACAAAACAAGCTGAGCATCAAAATATAGAGGTATGTTTCTTAGCTTTTTTTTTCCTTTCCTTAGTATTTTTTGGGTTCCAAACGAATGCCTGTGCTCCGTGTGGAATCTGGAAAGTACTAAGAAAAGAAAATAAAGAGGAAAAGTGGAAGGAAAATAAAAAATGGATTTAAACTTAATAAATTAATTTTATATATTTATTCAAAACTCTTTTTATTTGTTTCTCTATTATATAAAGACTAAGAAATTTAAAATTATGTAAAATTTTGAAGAATTTTGATTATGTTTGATTTTCTTTTATATTTTCCACTGCCGCAGAACCAAACATAAGAAAATAATTTTGTAAAACCTGTGAAAATTTTAAATTTAATTTTTTTAGAAAAAATGGGCAAAACAGTAATTTACCATAATAGTCCGGAGGAAAAGCTGGGATGTTTCTAGATCTCGGATGACGAAACTGACGCGACCGTCAAGTCGCCTTCGAATCTAGTTAAACTGCATTAAACTACGCGAATTCCAAAGAATCTGATTTTCACAGATTTAGAGACTCCGAACGCGTCAATCACGGAGCTACGTGGCACCTAAATCAGGACAAGGGAGGTCGTGTCTCACCTTTAGCCGCATGAAGGTGGGGCGGACTTTTGCTGGTGGTACGCTGGGACACATGGCCTGAAGATGGGACATGTGTCAACCGCCTTAGAAACACAAGTGTTTAGGCTTCGTTAGTAATATTGAGAAACACGGGAAGGGGAGAGTAAGAGAGGATTGCATAAAGTGCCTCGCTTCATGGACTGAGGGAAGGAGAAGGTACTAGAAAACTCGAAAGAAAGAAAGAAAGAGCAAAAAGGAGGAGGAGCCAAACCCATTGGCTGCAAGGTCAAGGATCAAGGATTTGATCCCAAGCCGCATAAGTGGATCTCCTATTCGTTTATTCTCGCTTCAGCCATGGAAATGGCATCAAGCCGAGTACGGCTAGACCTCAATGGAGGATATTTTTCAGATAGTGGTAAATACTGTGGTTTTTTTGGGTGAGATGTCACCCGCCTTTTCCCTTCACCCCATGACTCCGTGCTTTACATAACTCGCCATCACTCATCCGACCGAAAGTGATTCTAGTTTCTTGGGTAAACTAGACTTAGAGGAGAACATATCTTCTTGAAATAGTTCTATCCAAATTCCGACCACTTTGGACTCAGAAATGCATTCAAAGGGAGCTTGTGTTCAGTCAGCCGTCCTGTGGTGAAAAATGAGTTGCCTGTTAAAAAACAAGGTTTCCAACACTGCTCTCTCGTTTTGTATCGGCTTTTAATTCATAAATTTTGTGACTTTTTTCGGGTTAATCTCTACACCCAGCCTGTGATGGTACGAGGCTCAATCTAAAGCCATCAGGAATCGTGGATTAAACGGCCCTCGTTAAGAGATGACATGATTTCTTGGTGTGTGTTCCAAATAATTGAATCGTATGTGTTTTCAATACGACTCGTCTCGCACCGTCTCGTTGTGCTCGTAGGACTTCTATATCACGCTCCTGTTCTCTGGGTGTGTGAGTCAGGTCATTAAATTGCTTAATCAGTTAGGAACTGCGGGAGATGCATGCTTGCGGTGGATGCATTGAATATGAATGTGGAATGCTAGCATAACAGCATGAGTAATGATATTAGACTAAACATATGAACTCGTCAGGTGCATTTAGACATAATCGCTCATGGTACACGAGATGTATACTAAGATATGTCGTTTATGCAGAGGTCATCTTGCATGTGGCATTGTATAAAGTGCAATGGCACATTTGCATTGCATAAATGCACGACAAACATCGCATTTCATGGGTGTGGATGCATTGGTTTTAAATTAACAACAAGTATGGTGTTGATTGTGCTGGCTCGGGAAATGACAACGTCCAATCGAGTCGCGCCGTTTATCGGAGACTGTCCAATGCTTTTGAATTAAAGAGGTTTATCGGAGACTATTCAATGCTTTTGAATAAAGCGGTTTAATCAGATTTGTTAAATGGTTTAAATTAATAAAACAAAATATTTGTTTTGGAAAATGGTTTGCATCATGCAAGAGAATCACGGTGGCACAGACGAGTCACCGGGCCGACGATTTATTACCCAAGGCACATTTGGGGGGGGACGGAGCCCTAAAGGCTCTCAGATACGGGGCATGTAGAGGCCGTCTCATATATGGTATGTGTGGATTCCAAACTCGATACGTAGTCCCGTTTGGAATGTTTGTGGATCGTGACACGATCATTCGCACGCCGCACTCCAAAGCGGAGGTACCAGAAGCCGCTCTATCGTGACGCGTTAGCTCACCCCGCCGCGGACTCCCCCAGTACAAGACACACGTAAGAAGACGACACTCCTTAGAGGCCGGGATCTTAAAGCGGGTCGGATTGTGGCCTTGACTTGATGTTTTGTATATGTATGAGGATTGAGTAGTTTTAATACATATCCTATTTTGTATATTAGAACACACTTGGTTCTAATAGATGTATATTTGTACCATATGTGAGAGTGTTGTGCCTGACTCTTACTGATCGTATAAGGTGATTCGTGCTACGCAGTGGCTACAGAATCAACAAAATTTGTATCCTAGGTGTCCCATCGCAATGAGGCAACCGCAGATAATCCGCCTAGTGGTCGAACACTGGACGGGTTTTCTTCGTGAAACGAGAAGTGGCAAATGAAATAAAATGGTGTTTCTTGATTTTGGCTTTGTTCAAAATGCTGGGTTTGATGTGGTTGTAAATCAGATAAAAATTAGAGGAAAATTCTAGAAAAGAAGACTCTCAAGTCTCAACAATTGATCGATTTTTAAGGTGTATTCACGCCCTCGTGTTTGTTTCATCGCCACGTGATACGACCTATAGTCATTTCCCAACCGACTGATTCGCACTAAAGCCTCAACCCTAAATTACTCCCTCACGAGATATGCAGATTCGAGCATTCAAGTCCCTAATCAAGGCGCATAGCTGGCCTCAAAGAGGCAAATCGCATCGACACCAATAGAGACAACTAGGCGGATGACAAAGGATCTAAGATTAAGCATCCACTCGTGAATCCACGGTTTACAAATACACATCGACGAGGCCGATCTGGGGAGGTTTCAACCCAGGTGAGATGCGGGAGCTTAAATGCTCATAAATGCAAGCAGGATAAATGAGAGGGCATGAAAACTACCTCCAAACCTCCACCAAAGGACCCTCCTTCATGAAAGTAGTTTAGCCAAGCATACCTTGGCTCATCACCAAGGTATGTTCGGTCACGAAAATGAAAGAAATGAAAGAAAATGAAGAGAGAAGAAGAGAAGTCGGAGAATCGAAAAGCAAAAACACTATAAATGAAAGATTTATTGACAATCATGATTTGATACAATGCAGAGGCTTATATAGCCTTACAAAATGTGAATACCAAATAACCAATATAATAAGATTACATCAGGACAAATGGGAATTATACAAACTAGGGTCGCTTCGATCAAATGAGAGGCAACCAATTTCGCTTATGTGCATAGTGAATTTCGCCATGATAGCTTGGGCCTCTCGCTATCATAGCTGTAATCGAGGCATAGCCAAATTCAAATTTTCGCGCGCACAGACTTTTGCCATGATAGCTGTAATTTTCGCTATGATAGCCAATTTTCGCTATATTAATTTTCGCCATCTTAGCGAAAATCGCGCATACGAAGCCTCGCAGGATCATACCCCGCAGGATCGCGGCCTCGCTACGGTCGCAATTCGCAACTGCCAGAATTTTTCGCAGGCGCCATACCAAAATCCCGCACTTCGCACGCTTCCTACATCAAGTTCAGCCTCCATTTCTTCAATTCCACACATTTCTTCAACTCTGCCTCGATGCACCGATAATTCATAATGAACTTGCATACGGCTTAACTCATTGATTCATCGTGTTCAGCCGCCCTCATCCGGTCAAGACGGAGAAGTTTTTTTGGTTTGCAAAACTACCAAAACACCTACAAACGTCGTTAGTAACACAATAAGGACATCAATATGCCAATCAAGATCTGACGATTAGTACCTAAAAAGTCACTTAAACCTAAGATGAATAGCCTCAAAAGAGCACTTTAAGCACTAATCACACCTCAACCCACATCGCTACCTTAGCAATGAAAACACACAACCAAGAAAAGGAGAACATGCATGTGTGCAAAAGTGCGTATGAACAAAAAGTGTGGGTATAGGTAATGCTCTAGCTCGTCAAAGGTCGATTCCCGTGACAAAACCGCCAGAGACTGCATGCCATATAGATCAATCAGTTGCGCAAAGAAACACCCCAAGGAATCAACCCGTTTCCCACCGAGTGCTAAGTGCATGTGGACTGGCTCATCAATAAACTAACTAGCTGCTATAAATTTCCCCCAACCTACCATCGCTAATGCCTTAGGAAGTGGTGACCAACCAAAATGTAATCGATTCCACTCTTATTTTATACCTTTCTAAAAGTAACGTAGATGCAATGCGAGAATTCAACCTCACTAAAGTCCATATAACGAGGATCCACCGATGACTCCCAACCAACTAAGGCTTGTATGGTCAAGCCAAAAGGATCTCGACCACAAATCTCTACTGTGCTTCACCCCGACCCCGAATGATTTTGAATTTAAGCACCTACAACTCGGGGCTACACTCCACCCATCCACCCATGTAGCGAGCACTAACCTGGCTCCCGACCACTGGTTCAGTGGCACCAGTTTTAGCAAGCTTCGCCATATACCTCTGACGTGCTCTGCCTCTGTAATGAGCTCATGCATTTAACAAACTCTTTCTTTCTTTTTCTTTTCGAGACATATCGTCTTCTTTTATAGGAACCGCCACTCATTACAAGGGTCACCTAAACTAAGGCTAGTTTTTCTAAGTAAAAAGGTCATAAAAATTTCTTAAATTTCATTAATGAAAACTGATGTGCACCGTGGTGTGGCTACTCCTGGAAGAGAAAGGGCGAAGACCAGGGGACTTCAGTTGACCAACAATTAGATAAGTATGGAACTAGGGCTAACAAACACGATAACATGCAATGCTCCAAATTTTTCAACTCGGAAGAGACAAACCACAAAATAATGGGGCAAAATGGTTACAAAAGTGCGTAAAAATGTAGCCGTATGGTATATTTATATGTCAAGATATTTCACAAAATTATCAGCTTTTTCAAAAGAAAACTATGCACCTCCACTGTGACGATGAAACGAACAATTGAACCAGGGAGGAAAATGGCACTTGCCGAACAAACAGCACTCGCATCAGACCGCAACGCAAGAGGAAATGAGATTCCTCCCCAGACCGCAACTCCTTCGCAACATTTCAAACCAAAAATCAGTGATAAGATAAGCTTAGAATGCAAATATTTGAAAGAAAATATAAAAGTAAAGGGCACCACTAAAAACCCAAATTAAGACTTAAAATAATATAAAGTAAAAATTTCAATAAATTGAGTGGTCTCCAGTTCCCAGAACCACTCCCGCTGTGTAGCCATCGATCTCAAGGAGGGTCCAGGAGGAGAAGCTTCTCTACGCATGAAGTGGTGTGTGCTGTAGGTGCCTTCATGCTCAACTCCTTGTTGGGGCAACCGGCCTCTCAGCGGCACTGGTCGACCGCAAGAGGAATGGTGGATTCTTCATTAATCGCTTCATCGTTTCCATCAATTCTTCCCGCTTGTTAGAATCATGCCTTTCCTACCCGTGTGCCACCTAGGCAAACTTCATCGATTTTGCTTCTCCTTCATCCCCGCCTGTTTCGCAAGGAAAATGTCAGCTCAAAGGTCATGTTGCCAAATGTGAGCTGAATTTAATCTCATTCCCGCAATTGATAATGGTGATTCGATGTGGGCCGTAAACGGCCTTCCCAATGGTAACGCCACTTGGATTAGTGCCCCGCCAACGGCTCAGGTCAAGAACCATGAAATCCACCGATAAGAGAACTTATCTACTTTTACCAACACATCCTCCACTATCCCTTTCGTATTTTCAACGAACGACGGCCAAGGACAGGTGACGCTGGGTTGGTTTCAGCCTCCAACCCTACCGCCTATACACCGAGTACGGCAAGAGGGTCGACATCGCAATCAGTTCACGTTGCTTTGTCAATGCAGGTGTCTCTCCAATCTTAACCGAGATAGTCAGTCCCTGTGACCAGATTTTACCATCACCAGACGATGATGGAGCTAACTTGCTCAGTTAAGAAGGCTCTTTGTCAATGCCCAACCCGATTGTGACATGATCTTTCAAAACTTCAGATAGCAGGGACTCGTTTGATGATGTCCAAAAGTGGGTATAAGCCGACCTTCATCCGCCTTAGACTTCTATGATGCTCGCTCTCGCCGGGATGCCTCTTCTCGCTTCTAAGGCTGGTCCATTTGGGAGGTCTACTGAATAGCTCGCCTCACGGACTCCTCGATTCGGGCAGCGGGTCGATAGCGGAACCTCCCGCTCTGCTAACACGCTTATTCTTTGGCATGGATGCTCGCAGTTCACACCCCAGTTAAGGTTACTTTCCGTACCCCATCTATTCTCGCTCAAGGAGCTTACATTTTCACTTTTTTTGCTCAACTCGAGCATCGAGCGCCGCTTCTCCTCCACAAAATTCTACCACACTCGCGATTCAAAATGGCTTCAACAGCGAAAGCTGCGTCACGATGCCGCGGAAGTGGTGGCATCGCCGTCATTGTGCCCGGGGTACATATATTGTGGAGGTCGAGGTTTCAGAAAGGTTGCGGTGACTCCTCCAGCCAAGCAAGTGGCCGCTATACGGAGCATTTGCTCGCGGCTTCGTTTTACCACCTACCAGATCCTCGTAATCTGGCTCGACATGGTTCTCCTTGAAGGTAAGTGGATCAAGGGGGCTGAAACAGCTGACTGGGCATGGCTTTCGCCACCGTCGCACCTCATGGACCCTTTTCTTTCTAATTCCTCCAATCTTCTAGCCAAGGTGATACCTTAGCTTTCACTCCAAATTCCTGAGCAGGCATACATGCCTCCTCTTCGTTCACTCAGGTCGAACTGCCCGCTTCTCTGGGTTTGGCTCATCCCACTCCTCGGAGGTCTCGCCACATAATTCGAGGAAGTCCATTGCCTCATCAGATTTTTACTCAAGAAATCTCCTTCACACATAGCCTAATAATCGTTTCTGGCCAAGGGACATTCCATCATAAAAATGGTTCACCAAAGATCCATGTATCAAACCCACGCAGCGGGCACGCACCGATAGTTCCATAAATATCTCCCAAAGATCGGGTAACCTCTCAATTATCATGTACGTAAATGTACCCCGCTTTCAAGTTTGCTTGCTCTCAGGAGCAATCGAAGAATCCTTTAGGAAATTTCGCCTCGCAGCCTCTCCCCAATTCCTTATGGTTCGCCTTAATGCATTTAGCCAAATTTTTACCTCGCCCTTGTGGTCATGGAAAGGCTTTCAACTCGAGGATCTTACGTCCACTGCGACCTTCTTTCAAAGTGGTGCATACTCTCAAACTCCCGTATGTAATTTAAGGGCTTTCATTCTCCATGCCATGGAATGTCGGGAGCAAAGAGGGCACCAAGCAAGGCTTCACTACCACCTCCTCGGCCAGGGGGAATTACGATGAGGGTGCACTCACCCGGGTGGGTGTATGTAACGATATGCATCGGGCTCCCTAGGCACCCGCTGGCTTTGCTGCTCTCCCGTGAGGATCCATTCGACCATCGGAGGATCAATTTCGGGGTCCCGTCTCTCGTGTAACAACACCTCTGCCCCACCCAGTGTTCCTATCCCACGCATAAACCGCTTCCCGCATTAATTTCCACAATCAATGAAAACAACCAAAACAAAACTAACTAAAGGTTAAGGTTAGCTAAAATAAAGCAAAGAAAACTCGACGTACCGAAAATTTAAACTTCGCAAGGAACCTGCCGGAAAATGATAAATCAAAAGGGTACTAGATTTTACCAAATCTCCCGAGATATGAATCACAAGTTCAATGTACCTTCTATCTCACTAGTGGCACCATCCCTCGCACGACGCCATTTCGATTCGCGCCACAAGTAGGCAATGTGAAATCAACAAAATTTGTATCCTAGGTGTCCCACTCGTCGTAGCGAGGCTACCGCAAAGATAGCGGCCTAGGGTCGAACACCTGTGGATGGGGCTTTCTTGTGAAATGAGAAGTGCAGCTTGAGTTGAAAATGGTATTTCTTCGATTTCGGGGTTTTGTTCAAAACAAGGTCGCATGGTTGTAAACTCGCATAAAATTAGAGGAAAATTTATGAAGACTCTAAGTCTTCGGGGTCACCGGATCGATTTTTAAGGTGTATTCATGCCCTCAGTTTGTTTCTCGCTTGAGGATAATGACCGCGAGTCATTTCCCCAAACCGACCTCGATTCGGGCACTAAAGCTCAACCCTAAATTACTCCCTCATGAGATATGGCATTCAAGCAGCATTCAAGTCCCTAACACAGTATACGGCCTCAAAGAGGCAACGTATCAACTAATAGGAGATACAACCATGGATGACAAGGATCTAAGATTACATCCACCTAACCACGAAGCTTACAAATACCTCACGAGGTCGGATCTAGGAGGTTTCAACCTAGGTGAGATGCGAGCCAAATGCTCATAGATGCAGTGTGATAAATGAGAGGGCATGAAAACTTACCTCCAAACCTCCACCAGTGACCCTCCTCTTCAAGGAAAGGGGGGCTTTAGCCAAGCATACCTTGGTTTGTCATCACCAAGGTATGTTTGGTTGCCGAGAAAATGAAAGAAAATGAAAGAAAATGAAGAGAGAAGAAGAGAAGCGGGAGAACTGGAAAAGCAAAAACACTGTAAATGAAAGATTTATTGACAATCATGATTTGATACAATGCAGAGGCTTATATAGCCTTACAAAATGTGTGAAATACCAAAATAACCAATATAATAAGATTACATTGAGGACAAAATGGGAATTATACAAAAGGGTCGTTTTCGATCAAAAATGAGAGAGTAACCACCTCGCTATGCATAGTGAATTCCTCGTTATGATAGCGAATTTCGCCATCATAGCGAAATTGAGGCATAGCTTAAAATTCACCGCTTATGCACGCGAATTTTGCTATGGAAAATAATTCGCTATGATACGAATTCTTCGCTATCTTAGCTAAAACCTGCATATAAATTCTCGCAGCCAGATCGCTGAATTTTCGCTTACGCCATAATAAATTTCGCTATGCCATAGCGAACTCGGTGACTCCCCGCATTGCCCCGCATCAAGTTCACCCTCCATTTCTTCCGGGCCCACTTTGACATTTCTTCAACTCTGGCCGATGCAATCGCCGAGAATTCATACGAACTCGCATATGGATCTAACTCATTGATTCATCGTGTTCACCGCTCCCGGCCCGATCCAAGACGGAGAAGTGTTTCGTCAGAAACTACCAAAAACACCTACAAAATGTTGTGTTAGTAACACAATAAGGGACATCAATACAATGGGTTATTCGAATGATTAGTTCAAAAGTGCCTAAAACCTACGATGAATAGGCCTCAAAAGAGCACTTTTTAAGCACTAATCATAAGGTAATTCCTGTATATTTATGAATTAAATGAGCAGGAATGAGTCTCAACACATGACGTATGGGTGTAATATCGAGACACCCGATATTCACATGTTTCCGTAGGTCGACGGGTTATGTAACACCCCGAAATATACCCTAGTTGTTTTATAACATGTTTAGGGTATTTTATGAGTATAATTTGAAATTTTTTCGTAATTTAAATTTAAAACGTGAAAACAGAGAAACCTGGAAATAAGCAAGGGTAAATTAATAATTTACCAATTGGGGACCCAAGGGTCATAATCTAATAAGATTATGTGTTAAAGTGCAAATAAGATAAAAGTTGATTTGCAATTAGGTGAGAATTAAAGGACCAAATTGCAATAAGAAGAAAATTAGACCCAAAATGAGGATAAGACCAAAAATGAGATATTTTGGTCTTAGTAAAGGAGAGCCAAAAATGTAGAGAAGAAGAAGAGAAGACAAGAGAAGGAGAAGAAGAAGAAGAGAAGAAGGAAGAAAGATAAAGACAAGAAATTAAGGTATGGAAACTGGGCTAGATGGAATAAAGAAGGATTGTATGGATTCATACGGGATTTGTATGGGATTTCTGTGGTTTAGTTAGGAATTCCTTCCTAACCCTAGATGTCTTAAAGTTAGGTTGGAAAACCCTAGTTCGTATAAGACGAGTAAGGCTTCAGATGATTCTCGTTTAAGGTATATGGATACATAAAGGTGTTAGGAAGTTAACCTAACATGTGCTGATTCGGTTAGGCTCGAAAACCCTAATTAATCTCTATGTTTGGTTTTGAATGTATTAGAAAACACTTAGGAGACATTTTCCTCGAGTGTATACAAGTTTTATTTGGATTTTGGTTAAATTTATGGAAAGAAAAACCTAAAACAAAGAAATCGGGGAAAATGTCAGGTCCTTTTCGCAAATGCGGCTGAGGCATGGGAGGCCAGACAGTCTCTTGTCTGGCCATGACGTGCACTATTCACGCATGGAACGCCGTGGTTTTTGTTTCGTTTTGTTTTTCCATCGGGTCCGAGAACTCATTCCATCTTGGATTTCAATGAAGACCCTATAAGTGAATAATAAATCCATACGTACGCCTTCTCATCCGACCCGGGACAAGTGCATCCAACCTGATCCGGTGCTCTACTAATTACTATAAACTAGAACTTGCTTTTTTATTACTATATAATGTTAAACATTTAACTAGTACAATATTTTGTAGAAGCGATTACAAAATATATACAAGCTCCATATATTAAGGCTCAACATTTACACATTATATCGCTTTCAAAGACAAACATGTACAAAAAAATGATCAAAAGGTCTTTGGCGGCACCTAGTGCTGTGTCGCCTGTCACTGGCGGAGGTTAGACTTCTCTTGGCTCTCGTTTCTCTTATACCTACACTGGGATGAAACACCGTATGTTTCTTTACGCTTAGTGGGAAATAAACTTGTGGACGACCACTAATAAGAGTCATCTCACTTTACACATTAACATATCATATACTATGTCATATTCTATACTATTATATACACATGCTTATATATGTTCCATACATATAATTTTACATGTTTATGCACCTTATACTTTCTTATCATATCATGTTTCATTTCGTGTCGCTTACATTTTTCTTCTTTGCTCTTTCTAACACGCATTCTCAGTTACTATTTACATATCATCACATAGCAATGCTTATGCTTCATATCATGTCATACACTTTATCATTTTCGAATCATTCGTGATATACTACTATTTGTTTTATGTTTCATGCATTCATAAACTTTAGAAGTGGATAAAGGAAACTATATGTCTCGGGTTGCGTCAGACTAACGTACGTAAATAGTGGTCTATAAGGGCTCGAAGGCGCTATTATCATTGTGCGAGACAATGACCTTCTATAAGGGCCCGAAGGCGCTGTTATTATTGTATGTGACAATGACCATCTATAAGGGCCCGAAGGCAAATGAATGACTCCAAACAGGCTAACTGGACAAGAGGTCGCAAACTTGTTTTTCCCCTACAGATTTCCATCTATCCCCTCTTACCAGTTCTAAGCGCATAACCATGTGTATTTTTTTATTTTCGCATATCTCTATATTCCCAAATAATTATTGTCATCCTGGTGAATCATATGCTATATTTACTAAATCATTTATTTGTATCTTTGCATTTTTTTTCATATCTCATCAGATGTAATGAATAACTATGATTACCATGTATGCTTATGAGCTATTTACTATCATTCCAATTTCATCAAGCTATATATATGGATGGATTCTAGACTCAAAGGGCTTTCCATAGAGTCCAAGAACACCCGAAAATAGTTATGAAAATCCTGTTTGGACTATCCGAAAACAATCCCAAAATTTCAACCCGAACTGTCTCAAAATAGTCCCGAAATTCAGCCCGGATTGTCCGAAAATAGTCCTGAAAATTCCTAAAAATTCCTAAACTCAGTCCAAAAATTTTGGGACAGGATTTTTCGGCCTTTCACGACCTCTAAGTAAATCCTAAGCCATTAAATGACCTTTAGGATGAAATAGCAGTAAGGAAAACTTAGTTACTGCTTGCCCAGGTTTAATGAAGCAGCTAAGATTTTGTGCCTACACGTAACCTCACGCATAGACCAACTTTGCATGCATAGAAAATCTACGGTCCAGGTTAGTAGATCTTAGAGAGAAGTTTCTCTCTCTAAGATCTCTCTCTCCTCACGCTCTCTTTCTCTCCTCACGCTCTCATCCGTCCTTCAACTTGATGTTATCTTCTTCTTTTTTATTCTTATTTTATTTATTATTATTATTATTGTGTGTTGAATACATAGCTCATATTTACTCATTGAGATTAGTTTCTGCAGAAAATTTTATTTCTTTAGGTTACTTTATTTTAAATGAACTTAGCTCAGTCATTTCACGACTTCCAAGATTTTAAGTAAAAATCGTCCCTAAGTCATTGACGACTTATCACCCAATCGTAAAATATTACGATTGTCTCGGAATTCAGCGGGGAAACTTTACAGGTCTTAGATTTAGCGAGGTGGGTGCCGAAAGCGATCGACCGTCATCCGAGATCTAGAGAATTTTCTAGGCTTCCCTGAACCATTATGGTAACGTATTATTATTATCCTTTAACTAATTAATGTTTCCATGATTTGTACTTTCACCCCTCCACTTTCCTTAATTGCAAAAGTGCCACCATTCTTTGAAAACTTTACAATTTCCTACTTTGGCATACAATCTTTTATTCTTATGTCATTTGGGTTCTTAATTGGCAATTTACCAATTTACCCTTGACTTTTGTATTAATTTATTCCGGAAAAATATGCATTTACTTTTATTAAACCCAAAACATGTTATAAAACTATCAGGGTATAATTTAGGGTGTTACACCATACATGTTGTACAGTTAAAGAAAATTAGACCATACCTCACTACCTCGGCGAAGCTTCACTTCACCTCGGCGAGTGTGATGTGGGCAAACTTAATGCCCTATGATAAGATAGTAATTATATGACAAGAGTCTGCTATAGGTACAAGTAAGTGTATAATTTGGTTATATGAAAAAGTATAGTAAAATGTTTATAAGAGATATCTATTTGATAATGAATATATCTCATAAGTATACATGATAACTGTAGTTCTTCATGTATATGAGATATCTTTTAATACATGAAAGAGTAATAAGAAAACATAATAAAGCTACATTCTTTACTTTATGGCCAGGGTAGTTGGATAGATAGGCATGCCTATAGGGACACAGCTGCTACAACATATAGTACATATAAGCGGCCAGTTTAAGATTAAATCGAGAGATCAACATCTTGTACGGTGATGTCTGTGAATGCAATACGAGATAGAGATCGGCTGTCATTATGGTGATAGTACAGCCGAATTTTCTTGATTTATCTCCCATATCCGCCTGTGGTATTTGCGAGCATGAACATAAAGAAAATGAAAAGTATATGTAAAAATGTATAAGTATATGATATGATATGAGAAGCATAACCTTTGCTATGCGATGATAATTATACGATTAAGAACAAGAAATACAATATAAAATGACATGAAAAGTATATGAAATATGATAAGAAAATAAACATGTTATGAGAAAAGAAAGTAAACATGATAAATGGATAAATATATGTACATGTTATATTTGTCATAAAGATATGCATGTGTCTAAGTGTGATGACCTTATTATAGGTCGTCCATATGTGTAAATTACCACTAAGCTATAAACACGGGTGTTTCATCCGTGTAGGTACAGGAGAAGAGGAAACCAGAGGACAGGACAATCCACATCAGCAATCAATGTAAAACCAGGGAAAATTCGAATTTTCTGAAAAATGGTTAAATGGTAATTTCGGTCAAAACCCGAAATTTTTCTAGATCTCGGATGACGAAACGGACTTCACCATTGGAATTGTCTCACAAAATCTAGCTACCACGTCGAATTTCGTCGAATTCAGAGAAAATAAGAATTTCCGTTTTTGGTCACCCAGAGTATCGGGTCTTAGTAAAGCGGGTTTCCCAGAGAGACATGTGATGTGAAAAAAAAAGTCACCTCTTGCATGTACTCTTGTGACACGTGTTGCAAGATTAGAGAGATGATGGAAATGGATGGCTTAGATTAAGCCAAGTGTCAAAATCAAGACAAAAGGACATAAGTGGAATTAATGAAAATGTTAATGAGAATGAGACAAAAGTTAAATAGTGTTCATCTTCTTCATTTTGAGACAAAAACGAGCAGGAGATGCAGTAGGTTGGATTTTATGATTTTTAGAGAGAGAAGGAGTTCCTACTCTTTAGATTTGCGGCCCAGTTCGGTTAGTGGAGTTCTCGACGGACCCGAGAACAAGTCGTTCTACGCGGCGGGGCTGCGAGTGGACTGGGTTGGTGGAGTTCCAACAACTCGAGATAGGGATCTTTTTCCTACTTGTGTTATTCTTTGGTTAAGAGCCATGTAAATGGTTGGGGATATTTTGAGGCTTGGATTAGCCATGTTTCGGTCTCAAAACATTTTGAGCGAGTGGAGAAAATAAGTTGTTGTGGTGAGTGAGCGGTGCCGAGCCTGAGGTTTCCTTTGTTCACATGAATAGTGATCTGATTTTGGTGTGAGATTTTTATGAGTGTTGGGTGATTCAAAATGAATTGCTTGTGTTTGTTAATTTGCCCATGTGAAATTTAATGTTGATGTTGTGGTTGTTGAGTGCATAACATGATTTATGCGGATTAATTATGTTAGTATATACATGTTATATATGTTAGCATGAATTTGCTTTCGGTTGGCATAATGCATTCCCATCTATGGGCACCTACTAGAATATTAGGAGTGAGTACATGATATGAAATTGAAGAAAAATGAAATGTTTGTGAAGGAATTTCGAAGGAAGATTTTAAATTGCCTTAGAGTCGTCAGTATATCGCGGATGAGACCACTTAGTGTACGGAGCGTTATCCAGCAATTCGCCTCGGAGGGTAGTATAATATATTCTAGAATCTTCATTAGTAAGTTTTTCGAGAACAAAAGCTTGTTTTATTACATGGACCACCCTACTCGCATTGGCTTGACATGTGAAGTCGGTGAGGGACTCGGGACATGGGATTGGGCATGCATGGGATATTCGAGTAGGTTCATGTAATTTCTTGGATGTGATTGTTCCCTTGACATGTAATACACCCAGGTGGGGAGTAACCACGTGGAAATTTTCACTCTTTGTGTTTTACTTTCCTTACATCGAAGATCACTATTTGAGATGAGGGAGTGTCTGAGGGGAGGATGGTGTTCACTAGGGAGCCGCGTTTAGAAGAAAGTCGGGTTGTGGCTTTGGGTGAGACTTTTGTATAACATGTATTAGAAATTGTACATTTAATATATGTTGAATTAAGGCGAATTTATTAACTCTTGAACCATTGTATATAGTTGATGCATTTGTAAGTATCGTCTGGGGACCCGAGTGTGAATTATTTTACTAACATGTGGATTGTATGTGGTGACATTAATTGTTGGAAGCAGGGTTTTGTACCTTGGGTAGAGCTCCTCGTACAAAGGGACTCTGCAGTTTGTGTTGGGTGCCGGGTTTTGGGGCATCTCACTAATATTCCAGCAGGGTTGACGGGTTGTCAAGCGAACCCCCCGGGTTTTGGGGCATCACGGTCGAGTCGACTATCACTAGGTGCCCAGCACAGGTGAACCATTTTGAATTACATTTTGTATAATATGTATATGTATTTTGTTTATTAGGAAACAATGTAAATAATGTAAATGTTGAACACTTCCATATATAAGAGCTTGTCCTATATTTTGTAATACATTGTTACAGAACCTCTAATACAAGAGTAAAATATTTAACATTATATGAATGAGCTTAAAGTGTATAAATTATTGTAAATAAAAGTTAATGGTATCAAAGCATCCACTGGTCAGGTCGAACCTACCAATGAGTCGACGAGAAGCAGAGGTAATCTGATTGAGTGGTATCAAAGCTGACTCGGGCGTCACGGTTATGGGTGGCGGACCCGAGTTTTGGGGGCTTCTGGCACTGGGAGTTTCAAGCGGATCACTTACAATTATTTTGCTTTTGATTGTTTTTAATGTTTTGATAAAGTTCATTAAGCTTTGTCCCCTGAAGTTCTATTTGGCTAATCCCTTTTTTTTTTCTTGCTCCTTTGCAAAGTGATGACAATAACAACACTGAAAATGAAAAGAAAACAGGAGAGTAAAGCAACTAAGTATAGTTTGTGAGCAAAGGTGATGGTTTGTCACTAGTATTGAATGATAGAGCCGGGTTATTATTAACTTTAAGGGATAAATGATAGATCGGATTTTGGTATGATTTTAGATTCCTCGTCCTCATTGGATTTACAATTTTTATCCCCATTCCCAAATACCTTATTCTAATTCGTAAAATGAATTGTTTTAGAAAATCATGAATATTAAAAATATTTTTTCTTATAATAGTAATAAGAATTATTGTGATATGATTCTATGAAACAAACAAAATAAATAGAAAGAAAGATTAAAATCCCGCTTGTTTTTTACCTTTAGTGCTGCAGCACTTTATATAAATTAATATATATATGTTGTTATATATTATATATTTAATTTGGGTATTCGAATTCGGTGATGGGTAGGATAATAACTCAAACACATCCATATCCGGAGCATCTGAAAATCTTCAAACTCGATTACCCGAATATTTAATTGGGTCTAAATGTTCCTTCATACCCTCCCCCATTTTGATCGGGTATCAAATTCTTCATTGGGTTTAGAGAAAATTGTCATCCCTTGTGCTTTTCATGAATAGCGCAAAATTTAGATGTGGTTAGGTCTGGCATACTTTTTTACTGTTATGTTTGAAACTTGGAAAGTACTAAGGAAAGAAAAAAAAGTGCTAAGGAAAATGGTTTTCTCATGTTTTGTTTCACTGTGGAAAATATAAAAGAAAATCAAGTTCATCATGCCTAGGTAAGTGGTAGAGTGTTCATCGTTAAAACAGACATAGGAAGGGGATCTTAGTGGGGGAAGAAACGATCAAGTATTCAAAAAAAAAAAAGAAAAGAAAAAGAAAATCAAATATAATAAAAATTACTTAAAATTTTAAATATTTTTAAGTTTTTAGTCTTTATATAATAGAGATAAACAAATAAAATGAATTTGAATAAATAAATAGAATTAATTTATTAAATTTAAATCTATTTTTTATTTTCCTTTGATTTTATATTTTTTCATTTTTGATTTTTCTCCCTAGAAAAAATGTGAGAAGGAGTGGAAGGAAAATATTTGGAGAAAATATAAAAATATGTTTAAACTTAATAAGTTAATTTTTTTTTATTTTGAACTCATTTTATTTGTTTCTCTCTATTATATATATAAAGGCAAACTCATTGGAGACAGAAAGTAATAGGGGAAAAGGAAAAAAAAAAAGCTAAGAAAAATATTTTTCATGTTTGGTTCTATAATTGGAAAATATAAAAAGAAAATCAAAATTTTATATATTTTAAATTTCTTAGTCTTTATCAATAGAGGTATACAAAATAAAGAGTGGGTTTGAAAAAACATATAGAATTAATTTATTAAGTTTAAACCTATTTTATATTTTGCTCTAAAAATAATTTTCTTCCACTTATCCTCACTATTTTCTTTTCTTAGTACTTTTCGGGTTTCAAACAAAGCGGATTTTTTTTTCCTGTCACGCTTGCCTTGGTTCTTAAGATAATGCTAGAGTGCATTTTTTTTTCGCAACTTATTGTGGTCAAAGCAGTGTTATACACTATGAATCTACTCTGTTGTGTTAAAACAAGTTTTAAAGCTTATTTTCTCCCCCCCAATGCAAACACAATGTTTGGGGCCAAATGAACAAACATGCCTTACGGAAAAAAACGGAATGGAACCCCACTCCGGAATCAAAGATCGGCTCTGATATCATTTGTAGTGACCCTGCTCAACCATGTAGATATTGTCCTCTTCAGACCTATCGGCTTTAAAACGATCAACTAGGTTGAAGGAGGGCGATACTTATATAGTATGCTCGGAACTTTCTTCCTCTCCTTATATGGGAGGATCTGGCATTTATATGGAGTTTCAACATCTAAGCTAAATTCAAATGTAGTTTCGATAATTTTCTCTAATTTATATAAATATATAAAATCATCATTTTCCTTACCATTTTTCTTTCCTTCTTATTTTCCAAGAACCAAACACAACCATATAAGACCCGATCCAACCCTACGTCGTTTTCTAAAATGCAACTGTGAAACCCTAGAAAATCCAAATCTTTGGATAAAGGGTAAAATAATAATTTCGATTAGAAAACCGAAATGTTTCTGGATCTCGGATGACGAAATGGACTTCTCCATTGAAATCGTCTTACAAAATCTAGCTACCATGTCAAATTTCGTTGGATTCCAAGGTAGTTGGGATTTCACGTTTTTCGAGGCGTGAGGTGTCGGATGACACATGGTGTGGCTAAGGGATGCCACATGGCACCCTAAAGGAGTGACACTTGGCAAAGCCATGTGGTTCACTTGAAGGGATGGCTCACAATAGTTCACATGGGAGTGTGATGTCAAAAAAGGGGAATAAGGAATAAAAGAAAAAGATGGAAAATTAAGGGCCACACATTTGGCTTGAGGAAATGGGGAGGAAGTTGCCTTTAACCCATAAGGTCAATAGTGATCAAAATGGGAGAGAAAATGCCAAAGGATAAGAGAAAATGAAAGGGAAATGAGATGAGAAAAGAGAAAAAGAAAAGAAAAGCAAAAAGGAAAGAAAAGAAAGGAGGAAAGAAAACAAAAAGAAAAGAAAAAAACAGTTCGTAGAGAAAGGAAAGGAAAGGAAAAGGAGAAAGGAGAAAAGGGAAAGGGAGAGGGATTTCACAAACACTTCTGAGTGGTCGAGGATTAAGCGGTCAGTTAAGAGACGGTGCTTGACTTGATCTACGTGTGGACACCAAAAAGTAGGAGTTTCGACAAGCTCCACAAGGTAGGATATTTTCCTACTTGGTTTACTTTTAGCCTAAAGGCTTTATAATGGTAGGGGTTGCTTATGGGAGGCCATGTGAGGCCATGTAATTTAGTTCCAAGACTTGGGACTAAAGGGTATAGATTCATGACCGGTTTCCACACAGTCATGGACTATGGTGGGTTAGGGTTTGATCTTGGAACCAAGGGTTTCTAGGTTGTGTGGTTTGTTAATGATTGATGAATGTTTGGAACCAAACTGGTTCAAGTTTGTGAAGGGGCCGTGAGGTACCCTGTTGGGTGGGTCCAAGATCTGTGACCTAGTTGTGTGTTATTGCTTGTGTGAATAACATGCAGTGTGTGAACATGTTATGTTGATGCATGCTAGTTGATGTGTTAACATGGTTTGCATGGAGGTAGATTATATGTATCAATTATAATTATCCATGGTTTGTGAATGTTTCATGTAGTACTCATATATACATGTAATATGAAGGAAAATGCATTGGCATCATGCATTTCACACGCACGATCACATCGTGTCAAGTCGGGTGTGGGTGCAGGTTATGGTTTATTCACCGGTGTTGGTGAATGGGTCGTGAACTTGGAAAAATGGAACAAAGTCTAAGGTAGAGATTCACGAGGGTGTAAAATGATCAAAATGATAAACCACACGTTTTGGAGTGGAGACGAGTTGAGTAGATCCTAGGGTGAAAGTCAATTTTATTCCGCGGTTAGACATGAATCTCGATGTAAGTTCGAAAATGTTGAAAAGGTGTCGCGTCTCTGATTGTAAACCGGAAATTTATGGCCTGAGGAAAAAGGAAAATCAGGGTTGATGAATAAAAAATTGGAGGATTGTCCAATGGTTTAGTCATTTGGTTAAATACCGATGACTGGTCTTATTCACACTTGGCATTCCAAGTGTGAGGGAGTCGGTTGGGACTCAGGTTGTGAGCATGAGGGGGTGAATTAACACGCGACGCCCCAAAGCAAGGGTGTCCTGTTGGCTCTGACTAAATCTTGACCGCGGAGATATTCGTGGATGTCGGGTAACCTTAGGCACCGCTCATGAAAATCGAGCATGATCTCGCACTCTTTGGGGCTCCACCCAGATACAACTGTCCCAAAATAGTTCTGATGACCACACCCAGGTCCACATGCGAGTAAAATGGCCACTTAGGGCCCACATGCCTCAATACTCCTGATATACACTATCCAAGTATATAACATAGTTCGAGAGTTAAGAAATCACTCTTAATTAAAACATATATTAAGATTTACAATTTTAATACATGTTATACAAAATGAAAGAAATACCAAGAAACCCGCAAATCGGCTTTCTTAAATACGGCTCTAGTGAGGTGTCGTCCTCACAATACCGAGTCCTTGTACTGAAATAGTGATCCCTCGACGAGGGGTGAGCAAAGCCCGATGGTGATAATTTCCTACATGGGTTACTCCGCTAAGTGCACATGTCTTGGCAAACAATCACATCTAGAGAATTACATGAACCTACTTGAATGTCTACTTGTGACCAATCATAATCCCAGTCCTCAGGCTTTCCCTTACATATGCCTAAAAAGTAGAATGCGAGGTAAGGCATATCCTTTTTATTTCTTTCATGCAGTGCACTCACACAGAGCTTTTCTTAGAGTTCCCAGGTGCATATGAAATGCATTATGTCATTCTCAAACCACACATGCCAATATATCATTTACACATATATTAACAAAATTTACATACATGCCACATGTTATTTAATTCACATCAATAACATCAAAATTAGCTCATTGAGCTAATTACAATTCATTTCCAATGGCTTACACACAATTATATTTTTGTATAATTCCAAGTCATTCATGCTAATATATTTACATGTATGTATTAACACAATTAATTCCCATAATTCATATTATTCCATTCTCAATTAATAACACCAAAATTAATAGCTCACATGGGCTAATTAACAAACACAAGCAATTCATTTTGAATCACTCAACATCATAAAAATTCACACAAAAAATAACGTCACTATTCACATGAACAGTGAAACCCTCGGGTTGGCGTTCCACGACCTGACAATGGGATTTTCTCGCTCGGTTCAAAGCTTTGGGGGCCAGAAAAACATGGCTAATCCAGGCCTCGGGCACCTAACCATTTACATGGCTCTTAGCCAAGAATAACACAAGTAGGAAAGATCCCACTACCTTTTGGGTTGTCGAGAACTCCACTCATCGGTGGTGTCCACACTTAGCCCTCGCCAGGTAGATCGACTTTGCATGCGCTCGAGTCGACAGGAAGGTCGAACGACCGCAAATCTGAGAGAGGAAGGAGCTCCTTCTCTCTCTAAAATCCTAAAAATACAGCCCCCTGCTCATCACTCTTATGGGTTATCTCTCGAATGAAGGGAATGTACCTGTATTTGCTTTTGTCTTTATTCTCAATTTAACCTTTCTGATTTCCATTGTGTCCCTTTTGTCTTGATTTTGACACTTGGCACAATCCTAGGTCATTCATCTCATCCTCACTAATCATGCAACATGTCCACATGAGTATGTAGTAGGTGAATTTTGTCTCATCACATGTCTCTCAGGCAGGTTTCTGACAGCGAACACGATTGCTTACTCGAAAACATGAAGTGAAGCGTCTCGGTCGGCGACCCGAGGGGTCGACGTGGTAGCTAGATTTAGTGAGGAGGACTGCGGTGAAGTCCATTTCATCCATTAAGTCTAGAAAATTCCAGATTTAAACCAAAATTACCGTTTACCCTTTTGAGAAAATTAGATTTTCTCGAGGTTTCACGATTCTCCCCCCTTAAAAAAATTTCATCGAAATTCCATGCACCTCTGCGTCGACCACGTGCATATGTAACCCTACACAATCCTTGCCAGTGTGCTTGGTGACCTTCCCGAGTCATAATCACTATCTTTGCACAACCCAATGGGCCGTCAACCTAATCCATGTCGTGAATGACATCCGTATCTATCTGCAGAGTCCTTCTTGGCTCTGACACCCAATCACGATTTCAATGGTATCCAAATCTCGAGTGTAAGAATCCTATCACTCATTTCTAAGTCTACGTGATAACCAGCATGACAGTGTGTTTTCTTCTCGAGTTACTCCCGACTCCTATCACTCGACTCTTAGTCCTATGTGATAACTTGGCCAGGTGTGTGTTTTCTCTCTCTCGAGCGAATGAGAACTTTTGACTGCTGCGAGCCTCTTACATCCAACATAGAAATTTTGGATATCTCACGGGTCTCTTACGCCACGCACAATTTTGGATAACTCATGGGTCTCTTACACCTACACTGAGAAGTGGGATATCTCGGGTCTCTTACACCACATAAATTTGGTTCTCCACGGGTCTCTTACAGCCACACAAATTCGGATAGCTCCAGGTCTCTTACACCCACCACAAAAAATTTGGTTTCTCAGCTGAGTCTCTTACGCCCACCACGAAGTCGGGATATCGTCCTTACCAGGGTCTCTTACACCAGCTGAAGTGGGAAAAAGCTCCTCGGGTCTCTTACGCCTGAGAAATTTGGGATAACTCCTAGGGTCTCTTACCTACAGAAATTTCGTATAACTCCACGGTCTCTCATACACACCATGAATTTTCGGATAACTCCACGGGTCCTCTTACACCCACCACGAAATTTGGGGACTCTCCCAGAGTCTCTTACGCTCACCGCAGGAAATTGGGATAGCTCCTCGGGTCCTCATACACCCACCACTGAGAATTTGGGATAGCTCCACGGGTCTCTTACACCAGCACGAGGGGTCGGGATATCTCCCAGGAGTCTCTACGCACCTGAGGTCGAGATAGCTCACGGATTACTACGCCCACCACAAGGGACCTTTTGGATACTAAGCGGGTCTTAACCACCACAACACCGGGCTTTTTTCACCCAGGGATTAACGGCTCCTTCTTGCTTTATGACACACATTAATTACTCTTCATTTCCCAGATTTGAACTATGAATCTTTATTGGGCGTAGTCCCAAAGACAAACTCAACACGCTCCGCAAAAGAGTGGTGAATGACAGCAGCATCCTTGCTTTACGGCTCGACTCGACGAGATGTCATAGATGCACCCACACGCGACTCGATGTGATCCCAAGTCCACCGTAAGACGGGGGAATCTCGGAGATCTCTAACTCACAATCCAGGCGTATGGGGTCAGCTCTCACCCACCATCCCACAAGGAAGAACATCCACACATGAAGCTACTCCAAGGCCACAACCTCTAAACTAAATCGTCGCACAAGATGCATTAATGAATGAATATGATGCATTCAGTTAAGCTACTCTAGTCAACAAATTTGCAGGTAGGCATTGCCACTGCATATCCGGTACTTACAGTATTAACCGATCAGAGTGCCTTCGAGGACCTCTACCTCTTGGGATAATCTTGCCTCGTATGCCCAGTGTGGTAGTGGTAACACGTCATGCACTTTGTAGCTTGGCCCGGAGACTCTTGGCACGCAAATCCACGTGGTGGAGCCTCGACCTACGCTCACAGCCCAGCCTATGTGACCGTCTGCTGCGAGTACCCCAGGTCTTTGGTCTGGGCACCTAGTGATCTAGTTCTGACCCACATGAGTAGGGCGGAGGGACAAACTATAACCCTCTGTCCTACGCTAGCGGGGCTATCTTTGTCCCAAAACCTTGGGATCCACGTCTGCAGGAAGCGATCCCGCACTCCTCATATGTCTGGGTTGTTGGCAATGGCAATGGTAGCACACCATACGCCCATCACGACTAGCAGCCCTAACTCGTCTCAGCATTGATTGGGGCCCGAGGTGTCCAGCCAACCTTAGGATTCACGCCTGCGTAGACCGATCCGTATTCGAAAGAGCTATCATTTGTCGGTAGAAATAACATCATGCGCCTTGTCAAGTAGCGTCCCATCCTAGCCTTGATCACATTTGACCTGGCCTGTCTGAATATCCTTACTTGAGAAGCGAGTCATTTGCCTTTTCTCGGGTTGGAAGAAGATGGATCTTCCTTCCTCTTAGTACCAACACCCATATCCTGGATGCCTTGCATAACATCTACCTCTCCCTTTGTGGTCATAGTCGTCCTGACCCTAGAGTCCACTCCTCCTCTAACCATTAGAGGACGATGTGCTTCTAAACGCTGGAGGTCGTTTGACCCTCCCTGGCTCACTGTGCACATGCACGTAGATAGCGCCGAGCAGCCTTCTACGATCCACTACGGCCTGAAAGCAGAGGACCTCTTTGGTCAGCCAGGTGTGCTGACCAATATAGTGGACGACCCCTACGTCCTCGCCCTCGACTAGCCATCTACACATGTCAAATGACAAGTTAAGTTTCAACGCAGTATCTCTAAGGTGTAAACACAACCTCGAGATGCTATTTACATACTAAAAACATTTCATACGCAATGTCCATGCATTCATATGTAATGCAAGACAATAAGTTCATATTTTAAATCATATTAAAAAAAAATTTATTTTTATTCTATTTTATTTTTATTTTTTTGAAAACCTCATGAATAGTGCTCATGAACAGTGTTCATGAACAGTGACTCAAAGCCGATTACGAGTGGCGGGTTGGAGTGCGCCCCGGTGCACCACGACCCGGTCTGGCGCTCGCTGCGTGCGCGCAACGCTCACCGACTCGGCGTTGGTGGGTGGCGGCGGGTGCCGTGGCGATCAACGGCGATGTCATGGCCTTCCACTGACGTGTCGTGGCGAGGCGTATGTCGATGCATCGCAGCGGCGCTGACGCGCCGTGTCAGAGCCCTCGGTCCGCGATACAAGTATGTCGCGGCCCTCGCTGTGCCGTGTGTAGGTGTCGGCGCCTGGCGCCTCCCGCGTGTCGCCGCGCCCCTGCCATGTCGCGGCGGCCCCGAGGCACCATATCGGGCGCTAGCGCCGTGTCGCCGACCCACAGCTGTTGTGTCGCGACACAAGGTCGCCTCGACCGCGATCTGAATTTTTGTATCCGGGCTCTCTCCCTTCTTGGCCCAGGTCGTGTCTTGCCTTTGCTGCCGAGCCCATTGACGAGGCAGGCGTATCATGAGCCATTATCTCGGCAGTGTCGCGGGGCCTCCACGGGCGTGTTGTGGGCGTGTTGTGGCGGGTGTCGTGCGTGGGTCCCTGGCCGCCCGGGCCCCGACCTCCCAGCCACATGTCACGTCTGATGGGCTGCCTGTCGTGACTGTGGGCGGGCCACAGCCCGTCTCCGGTCTACTCTTTTTTCCATCATTTTCTCTCATTCGGCTATTGGAAAACAACCCAAAAAACAAATATTTTCATTTTCCGATAAACCGAAATAGAATTTGTGGGTTCATTTATATTTTCTGTAGTTTTACATTGTAAAACCTTAAATAAAATTTTCTTCACATCATCTTTTTTTCATCTCCGGTAACCTCCCTTCCACTTTACCATAATTCTGAGTAGCTGAGACCCTTTCACTTCATACAACTTCAAAAATTTATGAGTTAAAAAATTTTAACCTTTACACACAGCATGGTGGAAGAATTTTCCGAGGAGTTTCCATGACCTGACATGTTTATGTTCAAGCTGGAACTATGTCCAAAATTATATGTATACTATATATATATATATATATATATACTCTTTGCTATAGTATATATATATATATATATATATATATATATATTATATATATATTCATTGTGTTACGGACCATTTTGCCCGAAAAATTTCTGGAGGAACACCTAGAGTTTATATTTCTGGAAGCCACTAGTGTTCAAATGATTTTCTCCTATCTACTTTTCTCTGTAATCATACAAATTACGATTCATACTACACACGATCACCTCCACTCATATTTATATACACAATCCATATACAACACATGATCCAATCTACGTCACATTTCATTCACCAAAAATATACAAGGATGCATGATCTAACTCGTTTCCCATCAGGTCTAGGTAAGCTAGGTATTCCTAACTTCACGTGCTAAGCTATGCTCTAGTGTATACCAACATCGGAGTTATATACCAATTTGTGATGTTCTTATACTACAAATGACTTTGGCCTTGCTTTAAGTCCCCCCAAACACCTAGGTATTCGTATACACACATGTGCTCTGATATAATTTGTGACGCCTAAAAGGAAATCGAGGTGTCTCATTAGGCAACCGTCGGCCGTAAGGAATATTCGTGGATGTCGGAACAAAGCTAACCTCACTCATGAAAATGGGCGAGTCTCACCTTTATGCAGGAGGGCTCCTGCCCAGATACAACATGTCCCCAAACGGGTTACAATAACAACTATGAGGTCCACATGGCCAATTAAAATGACCGCCTTGGGCCCGTGCGTAATACTCACAATATACATATATATTTATATAACATAGTTCAAAGTTAGGAAATCACTCTTAATTCAGAGCATATGTTAAGATTTTACAATTTTAATACATGTATACAAAATATGAAAATACAAAGCCACAATCCAGGCTTTCTTAAATGCGACTTCTAGTGGAGTGTCGTCCTCTGGCTGTCTGAGTCCTTGTACACGAAGTGGCAATCCCTCGACAGGTGAAACACAAAGCCCTAAGTAGTGATAAAATTTCCTACATGGGTTACTCCCGCTAAGTGCATGCCATGTAACGATGCATCTAGCAGAAATTACACATGTGACCTCTTTTGAGTCTGCAGACCAATCCATGTGGAGTCCTCACCCAGGCTCCTCATGCTAATGCAGATACGAGTAGAATATTCTTTTTATTTCTTTCAAACCTTCGTTACTTTCCTATTTCTTGAGGTTCGGTGCATATGAAATGCATTATGCCATTCTCAAACCACACATGCCAATATATCATTTTACATATATTAACAAAAATTTACATACATACCACATATTATTTGAATTCACATCAACAACATCAAAATTAGCTCCATTGAGCTAATTTACAAGACTATTTTTAAATGGCCTTCCACACAATTATATTTTTGTATAATTCCAAGCCATTCATGCCCAATATATATTTACAGCCATGTAATGCTGTTCCTTTCCCATAATTCTATGACAACCATAGATTCAATCAATAACACCAAGATTAGCTCCACATGGGCTAATTAACAAACACAAACGATTCATTTTGAATCACTCGACATCATAAAAATTCATAAAAAATCATGTCACTATTCATTCTGAACAGCTGGAAACCCCACTCGGGTTTGGCAATTCAGACCACAGCATAATGGATTTTCTCGCTCGGTTAAACTTTTGAGGCCAGAAACACATTAATCAAGCCTCAGAACATTTCCAACCATTTATGAAAATGTAGCCAAAAGAAGACAAACTTACAAGTAGGAAGATCCTACCTTTTGGGTTGTGAACTCCATAGAGCTAGGTGTCATGGTGACCCTCGCAGCGTAGATCAAGCTTTGCATCTTACTCAATTAGAGCTGACAGTCCGACGACATGAAATATGAAGGAAAAAGACTCCTTCTTTCTCTAAAATCAAATCAGCCCACTGCACCTCATGCAAGTTGTCTCTCTGAAATGAAGAAGATAACACTATTGCTTTTGTCTTATTCTCTAATTAATAACTAACAATTCCCATTGTGTCCTTTTTGTGAAATCTTGATTTTTTGACATATGGCTGTTTAAACCATTCATGCGCTCTATAGCTTTAATCATGCAACATGTGATAGTACATGTATTAGAGTGACTTTTCCACATATCACATGTCTCAAACCACCCAGTTCTGGCACGAGCCTGATTGCCTGAAAAATAAATTGACCATCTGCGGATTCGGCGGAAGGTGACGTGGTAGCTAGATATCAGGAGCCCATTTGATTCAAGCCAATGAAGGTGGAGAGTCGGATTTGTCACGTGCTGATACTATCATAAAAAAATTCTGGATTTACTTAGAAATTATCGTTTACTTTTTGAAAATTAGATTTTCTCGATTGTTTCTGACATCTATTACACCCAATACAAACACATTTCATATAATGTTGAACAATTGTATGGAATGTGATTTATGATTAATTATACTATATTACTTTACTTTATGCATTTAGATTGAGATAACCATGGCAGTAGGAAAACTCTCTTGGAGTGTGTATACCCAGTGTGGGGAATTATTTTTCAGGTGCGCAAGGGGAGGAAACTGGTTTTGGAGCTTAGTTGTGAAATTGGCCTGGTTATGGCCTTTTTTAGTTATTTGTAATATTTTGGGATTGAAAATCCAATTCAAAATGCATGTAATTATGTATTTTGTAATGGAAATGAGTTACGGGGTGTTTCAATATTTTATTAATATTTTCAGGGTTTTGTATGCACGAATGAGTTGAGCAGGTTGTAGTGTCAAATTTATGCATTTGGGTAAGTTTGGATGCTGAGTCACGGCCAACGAGGGGATGAAATTTACTACCCGTTTGGCATTGGGTCGCGGCCAGAGGAAGAAGGTTGTGTGGTGGACATGGTGTCGCGCATGCGGCGCGCGGCCGGCGTGTGTGTCGCGCAAGGCGCGTGAGCAGCGGGGGCTACGCCACGACCTGGTTTGAGTGTGTGGCAGCCGAGTTTTCAAAGGGTCCAATTCCTTGACATCAAGTTTGGTGTCGCGACATGGTATAAGGCACAGGACCGGTTGAGGTCCTTAGTCGCGACATGGCTTTGATGCGATAGACTGCAGGCCAGCATGTCGCGACATGGATTTGCGACCCATGTCGCGAACATGGAGGACATGGGATAATAGGAATCGGTGTCGCGACATGCTTTTAGCGTCGCGACATGGATGGCAATCGAGGGGTGTCGCGACACGGGGATGACTAAGCGACTGAAAAAGGTGTCGCGACACGGGTGGCAGTGTGGGAGGTCGCGACCTTACTTCTGGTGTCGTGACTTGGAAATCCCACTATAGGCATAAATGAGGTCGCGACATGGAAAGGATGTCGCGACATGGCTTGGTCCCGGGGGGGTCGCGACCTAGTTTTGGTGTCGCGACCAAGGTTGGGGGATTTGGGCGGGCGAAAGGGAGCTGTCGCGACTAAAAGTAAACGCCAGCCGTAGCGGCGACCGGGCTCCTAGGCGGTAACTGGCGCTCATGACCTGGCGGCGGGTGTCGCGGCGGGGCACGCACTTACCCGGCGGTAGCGACTGCTTCATTGTATGGTGGCGATGTGTGCCTGATGCGCATTCCACTGTGCGCCCGACCGATTTTGGGTTTGGGTCCCTTTGTTTTTAGTTAAGCGTTCATGGACACTATGCATTAACCTTGTTCATGGACAGCATTAAAAAAAATGACCCTCGGGTTTTTGGGGTGTATCCACCGACAACCCCTAATTTCATTCATCATTTTTATCAATGTTTTAAAATCGGATGCAATAAGACCACAATTTCTTGTTCCATGAATAGTAAGTTTAGGTTTCGATAGAAGTTATGCTTTTGCTGTTGGTAGGGAAGCGGTCAAATGAATAATAATTTTCAAAACGAGCTCAGAAAATAAAAAATGTTCGAATAATGTATTTGAGTTTAAAGAAACGGAACATATTAAAGCAGGTCGTTTAAGGGGGTACATTTGAGCGTTCGACGATTTGTGATAAAAATGCCCTTTTTACGAAATAGTTTTTAAAAATATTCCTTGTAACCCTAGATTTTTTTCTAAAGCATGTTCATGATAGGAAATAAGTTTAATTAGAGTACTCTATGGTCAATTTTATGATTGGACAATCATGGAATATTTCAGAGTTTTTATCGGTATAGAATTTATTATTTTCAAGGGCATTTAAGTCATTTAATGAGTAGAAGCCTAATCTAGGAAGTAGAAAGCAGCGAAGGAGACCAATAGAATGGTGCCATGTAGCTTGAGGTGATCCCATGTGATAAAAAATGGACCTATGAGAGCTTTCCATAAATTTTGATATTTATCATAAAAGTAGTTTAACAAAACTGTATGGTTCAGTGGATGAGTTAAAAAGTTAACTAAAGTGAAAGTTAACTAACTTTGGTTAATTGATGAGTTAAATTAACTAAGAGTTAAGAGAAAGGATATTTTTGTTAGCAAACCATGAGAGTTAGTGAAGCCTAACTATGGTTTAAATTAGTGAGATTTTATGGAGCAAAAAGTGGAATTAGTTGCTTTTGGACTATATGGTTACATATGGACCAATGAGAATGCAAGGATGCTAACCAATGGCATGTGGTTAATTTAAGGATAATTGGAGGGAAAATTAGGAATGAAAAAAGATCATTTAAGTGCATTGGACTTGTCTTTGGGTGTGCATACGGTTGAAACAAAATGGAGAAGCAATTAAAAGTGAAGCAAAAGTGGAGCAAAAAGGGAGACAACTTCTCCAGCCCCTTTCCAAGCAATTCAAGTGATTTTTCAGCACACCTTTCAAAGTCAGATTTCAAGTGTTCATCATGTCAGCAAGTGCCATAGATCAAACCTAAGTGAAAAGCAAGTTTTTTAAGGTGAGATCACTTACTAGTCTATGTGAGCAATTTGAAGGTTGCAATGGAGGAAATGGATTTATATGATGGGTCTAATAAGTATGGTTTCTTGGCATGTGTTTATGTAAATTTGAACAAGAGATTTCATTGGAATTCAAGTTAACATCAAGACACCAAAACTCTTAAGGTAAGCAATTAGGGTTTTATGGATTATTTATCTAAACCTTCAATTGAGTTATATTAAGGTGTTAGCTAGTAAATTGACATGATTCTAAGTTGATTTTGCTAAGAAATTGAAAAGAAAGAATGAGATTATAAGGATTGTAAATTTAGGTCAACCTTGGATGTTAATGGAAGTGATGTTGTTGATTGGTTTTAATTGATTTAATGATATTACTTAAATACTTGAAGGAATTAATGGAATTAAAAGTTGAAAAGAAAATGAGATATAGCATGGAGAGGGTTAGGCCAAGAGAGGGTTTAATTGGAAATGCATTGGTTTGATTTAGTTTAAGTGAATCAATGGCATTGGATGAATTGTAAACTGTAATTTGTTGAAAGAAAATGGAAGAAATTGAAGAAATAATGATGAATGTGTGACATATGAAGTTCGAGCCACCCTAAGGAAAAGTATGCAAAGTTGAGTTTCAATTGATTTTAATCAATTGGAAGTGATAAATGCCCTAATGGAATGTATTAGAATTAAAGTTTTAAGAAAGAAAAAGAATTGATTTAGATATAAGTAAATTTTATAAGGTGAAAGGCATTATGGGTTTTTCACTTTAAGCATGCTAATGGCTTGATTTAAAAACATAATGATATTTGTCATGAGCATTGATTTGATTGGAATTGAATTGGATAAGTTGAGATTAAGTTGAATAAGAAAATGCTTAAGGGTTGTTTTCTAATTTAATAGAAAGTATATTATAGTTAATGCTTTAATTGAATATTGTTAAGGTATGAATGTTGATGGATTTTATGAATAATGTGACTTGTAGGAATGAAAGTGATTAAGGACAAAGGTGGAAGGTTTTGAAAGGAGGAAAAATGACTTAAATAACTAAGGTAAGGGAAAATGTAAATGTTTATGAAAATATATATATATATATATATATATATATATATATATATATTAATGTTTACAAATATATTTTTTTTCATATCTATGTTATAAATGTTTAAATAAAAAAGAAAATGTGGTTTCCTTGACTTTAGTTATGTTGAGAAAATATGAAATGATTATGGTTTCCATAGTTTTATAAAGCATGATTTATGGTTTTCATATTAAATGAAATATTTATGAATATATATATGTTTATATGAAAATGTTTATGATTGAATCCATGGTTACCCTATGTTACAAAGATAAAGTTTAAAAGAGAGTCGGCTAAGATGCTTTAAGCGTGCATGTGGTACATGGGAAGAGATAGGATTTTCTTATAGAGGGAAGAGGAAGAGTGATGCATATACGCCATGTGTATGTGAAAATCTGAAAATGTTACTTAGCATACGATGTGATTTATTCCATAGTGCAATGGTATCTAAAAGAAAGACACCATTTATCAGATGTTCCTTTTGGACCATCGGTGATCATAAGACTGTTTCATCGGAGGTTCTTTCTTAGGCCAACGGTTGTTAACTGTAGGCGGGTTCCATTGGATATGACGGATTCAAAAAGGGAAAAAAATAAAGTAAATGTTTATTGAAATGAAATATTTATACAACTGTTTTACATATTGTATTTGTACTATATTTGGAAACATTATCTTCATATGAACAGTGCTCTCACTGAGCTCCTTTAGTTCACCATTCTTTCCAAATGTTTTATAAAATGTTTTTAGGGGCAGAGGCTAACGAGTAATTCGAGCATCCTCATGCAGCGTGACGGCGCCTCATTTCCGAAATTCAGTTGACAGCGATCAGCTGTGGAATACTCGTGGATATTGGGTAGCTTGAGCACCACTCACAATCGGGGGCGGGGTCTCCTTTGTGCATGGGGGACTCTTGCCACGGGCCTAGCACCGCGAACCGGTTTACAATTACCACACCGGGTCCACATGCGAGTAAAGTAATTGGCCACTTGGGCCCCTGCATCAATACTCACAAAATACATCAACTATATTACCATAGTTCAAGAATTAATAAATCACTCTTAAATTCAAACATATATTAAGATTTACAATTTTAATACATGTTATACAAAAGTCTCGACAAAACCACGACGGCTTTCTTAGCAGCGGCCTCTAGTGGCTCAGATCCTCCACACAATACACTCCACAGTACTGAATAGTATGATCCCTCGACCAAAGGTGTGTTAAGCGGAAGTAGTGATAATTTCCCTACATGGGTTGCACCACACCTAAAGTGCGTGTCATGGAAACCTGTCGCATCAAGTGATTACATAAACTCACTCGAATGTCTAAATCAGATCAATGTCTGAGTGTCACGCTCGCCGCATACTAAAGTAAAATGCAGTAAAATATCCAGTTTTCAAAGAAACAAAAACTTGTTCTCGAAACTTACTATCTAGATTAAATATATTAAGACTACCCTCGAGGCGGGTACTAGATAATGCTGCAGCTTGATCCTGAGGCCATAAGTCAGAGAAGTGATATGTTAAGGACAACTCTGAGGCATTCTTGGAAAATCTTTCCTTGAAAGAAATTCCTTTCACAAACAGGCTTTTTCCTTTTATTTTCTTTCATGTCATGCACTCACTCCTAATATTCTAGGGTGCTTTAGTGTATATGGAATGTATGTCGATCGACAAACTCATGCTAATATATAAAACATGTATATATTAACATAATTAATCCACATAAATCATGTTATTAAATTCACATCAATAACACCAAAATTAGCTCACATGGGCTAATTAACAAGCACAAGCAATTCATTTTGAATCACTCAACATCATAAAAATTTACACAAAAAATCACATCACTATTCACGCAAACAGTGAAACCCTCGGGTTGGCACTGTTCACGGCCACAACAATGGGGATTTTCTCCACTCGGTTCTCTAAATGTTTTTTGAGGCCCAGAAAGCACGAGCTAATCAAGCCTCGAGCATCCCCGACCATTTACATGGCTCTTAGCCAAGAATACCTAAGTAGGAAAAGATCTACCTCTTGGAGTTGTCGAACTCCGCAAATCGGGAGAGATCCCACTCGTAGATCGACTTTCTTCTTGCTCAGATTGTGAAGCCCGGTCAGAGCTTCACAGCAAATCTAGAGAGAGGCACGCTTTCTCTCTCTAAATTTCAAAAACAACTTTTCTGCACCTTTTCTTCAGCCCTGCACGTTTTGTCTTCAAATTGGTGGAAGATAACTATTCATCCTTGTCTTATTCGTTAAACATTTCATTAATTCCCGATGTGTCCACTTTTGTCTTGATTTTTAACACTTTGTACAATCCCTAGACTATCCATTTCATCCCTCTCACTAATCACGCAACATGTCACATAGGTACATGTAGTATGATACTCATGTCCACATGTCTTTCCTGGCTCAGTTTTAGGACACCGGTGCGCCGAAGCGTGAAATTCCGACGTCTCGAGATTAGAGCGAGGAAATTCGACGTGGTAGCTAGATTTCGGGAGACGATTACAACGGTGAAGTCCCTTTCATCATCTGAGATCTATAAAATTTTTGGATTTTTACCGAAATTATTGTTTTACCCTTTTTCAGAAAGTTGGAATTTTCTCGAGTCTTATATTATCCCCTCCTTAAAAGGATTTCATCACGGGGAGATTCTATACAATCCTTTCTGAATCACATGTATGCCACAGCGTGCGCTATACCATGCATACTAAACTAATCATTTAAGTATTAAATGGATTGAACCCTTGTCTGTCATCCCCTAAACAAGAAGGGATAGATTGGCCACGCATCGTGTCCTCGGCTCCCCGCACGTTGACTCCTCCACTCCACGGTGCGCCATAGCACTCTCACTAGCCTCGTAGTCTTAGAGTCGTAGAAACGATCCATTTATCATAATGCCTGCTTGGTCCTCCTCGAAGGTCTCATCAATGTCAACCTCAATCTCTCCCCATTACACTACATGAGCTGGATCTAGAGTGTACCTCCGGAGCATGGAGACGTAAAATACCTCGTGGACACCTGACATGCTGGGCGGTAAGGCCAACCGGTACGCTATAGTGCCTACCCTCTCTGGAGTGCCTCTCGAAGGGCCCGAT
This sequence comes from Tetrastigma voinierianum, assembly GCA_016808115.1. NCBI lineage: Eukaryota > Viridiplantae > Streptophyta > Magnoliopsida > Vitales > Vitaceae > Tetrastigma > Tetrastigma voinierianum. The sequence goes on along the minus strand of JAEQBH010001468.1, from coordinate 344,349 downwards.
GAACCTCGGCGATAGCTCCGCTTGTCGGGCGACCACTCCCTCTTTTAGGAATCACCTTGAAGGCGTGATCTCGACCTCGAACTCCTAAGGGTCTCGTGGTACATCGACGCAAAGCTCTTACGCCGACTACGGCGGTGAGAGAACATTGTCGTCAATCAAGCTCACCTTCTCAGAGGTGTCTCTAATCATATCAGGACCAGTGATGGAGTTCTCTCCCACCTCAGTCCAACATATCGGTGATCTGCATGGCCTCCCATACAATGCCTCATATGAATTCAATCATCTGTGTACTAGCGATAGCGTTGTTGTAGGTGAATTCCACTAAGGGAAAATGCTCTTCCAGTACCCTTATGATCAGGGACGCATGCTCGCGGCATGTCTCCCAACACTATATAGTCCTCTCATTTGACCATCCCGTCCTATGGGTGGAAAGTTGAACTCATGGTCGGCAGTATTGCCCAGCCTTTTGAAAACTCCTCAGTGCAGCGTAAACCTCGGGTCTCTATCCCGACATGGATACTGAGTGCTCCATTCTGGTCGGATTTATCTCTCGGATATCTGACAATGAGAATCTCTCCAGTGTGAAGGTCATCCCGCATGGCTAGAAAAATGTGCCGAGCTTTTTTGTGAGCCAGTCACTATCCTTATACACATTATGTCCCTTGTGGTGTGCGTGGCAAGTGGTCCGCAATCCATCGTGAGCACAACTCCCGCTTCCACTTCGACCACCTCGATGGTGCGGGAGTAGCTATCTTACGGCACGGTGCTCGACCCCTTAACTGGCGACACGTGAGACATCGTCGAACAAAGTCCCCCTCGTGTCTGCTTCATTTCGACTCCGATGGTGCGGCGGCGAAGATCTGGTATCTTCCATACCACTGGATGCCTGAAAATCGAGGAGGGTGAAACTCGCGAGAATATCCTCTACAGGTGGTCCAGTGAGGGAACCACTGCAGTCCTCCACTCAAAGACTACCATCTATGTGGATGGTCCAGCCCTTGTCACCTATATCTGACTGTACCCGGTCCCTGATGGACACTATCTCCGCGTCTTGCCCCTAGGACTCAATCACTCTGCCGCAAGCCAGAGCGATTGTAGCTACTAAGGTCCCGACGTGGCGAGCTGCTCGCGATATTGTAGCCAATGTCCATAGTCTGCGAGCATCGCCATTCTGAGGAAGCTATACTAGCCAATGCTCTGTGACTTCCAACTGAGTGCATCAGCCACCACATTTTCCTTACTAGGATGGTACTGGAAAGTGAAGTCATAATCCTCGGAACCTCCGTCCAGCAGTTGCCTCATATTGAGGTCTGCCGACGTAATATACTTGGACAGTTGTGGTGGTACATGGCCCCGCTCACCATATAAGTAGTGGCGCAAAACCTTCAAGGTGAAGACTACGGCCGCCAACTCCATGTCGTGTGTGGGGTAATTCTGCTCATGATTCTTCAACTGACAAGAACCATAAGCTACTACCCTCCCGGGGTACATCGAAACACATCGATCCCGACCCTCGAGGCATCATATCACCTTTGTGTACCCCTGTCCCACATCAGGGACTGCTCAAGATGGAGATGTAGTAAGCCTCCTCTTCAGCTCCTCGATGCCTCCTACGCGCCGGTCATCCCAATCAAACTTGACCTCCTTAGGGTCGATCTCGTCATGGGTGCCCCTTCATCGGGAGAAATCCTCGATGAATCTCCTATAGTACCCGACCCGATCAATCGTATCTCAAAGCCGACTTGACCTCTCCTAACTCATCATGGCCCTCGAGCCTTCTACGGATGTGCCGACATACTGATCGACACCAATGATTGCAAGAAGTCTGCCTGGTGGCTAAAAACTGCATTTCTGGAACTGGCGCCTTTAACATGAATCTGAGGACATAAACGATCGTGTTGGTGTATCATGTATGACTGGGGGTGGTCAAAATAATATCCACGAGACAGCCAGCGACGTTCAATGGGTTTGGAATTACTTTGTTGCGTGAGATCCTGAATAACATTGAAGTCAGTGAATCGAAGTGCAACAATCAGGTTGCTTGCATATAGCGTCTGGCAATGCCCAGGGATATCATCTCCCAACCCTCGGTGATGGTAACCAGGTGCGAAGGTCTATCTTGGAGTAGACTCGCGCTCCTCTCAACTGATCAAACAAATCGTCAATCATCGGTAATGGGTACCGATTCTTGATCGTAACCCTGTTCAACTGATTGTAATCAATGCACAGTCGAAGGGTCTTGTCCTTCTTCTTCTCGAATAGAACCGGAGCGCCCCATGGTAAAGTGCTCGGTGTAATGAACCCCTTGTCCGATTAAGCTCCTGTGATTTGGACTCACCGGGTTCTGCAACTCAGTGCGGTGCATCCTATGCGCGGAGTCATAGAGATGGGCGAATGTGGTGCGACACTCAATACCAGAGTCCTCTGACCCTATGGGAGGCAATCCAGGTATTATCAGAAAACATCCTCTGTACTTTCATGAGTGCTCGAGGTAGATCCTAAGTCTGGTCCCACTCGTCCTCCTAGGAAGATGAGCTACGTTAGCCAACCCGCCAACCCACCAACTGTCCCTGACACTTGGACTCGTACACTGTTTGGGGCAAAATGTCATGCTTGTCCCTATAAGACTCGAGAAAATTCCAATTTTTGGAAAAATGGCAAAATCGTAATTTCGGTCAAAACCCGAAATTTTTCTAGCTCTCGGATGAAGAAACGGATTTTACCGTTGGAATCGTCTCATGAAATCTAGCTACCACGTCGAATTTCGTCGAATTCCGAAACAATCGAAATTTGCACATTTTTCGAGGCACCGAGTATCAGGTGTCGTAAAACGATATGTGATGTGAAAAAAGCCACATATAACATGTATTCATGTGACATAAGCAGCATGAGTAGAGAGATGATGGAAATGGACGGCCAAGATAGTGCCAAATGTCAAAAATCCAAGCTTAGGGACATGATTGGCATTATTGGAATTCTTAAGTGAGATAGGACAAAATTTTTAATAATGTCATCTCGTACATTCAAAAAGGAAGGAGAAAACGTGCAGGGGAAAAACGAATTCACAGTGAGCATAAGGTTTGGTTTTCTAGTGAGACAGTGAGTACCTTCTCTCTAAGATCCATTTGTCAGGAGGTAGGTGATTTCTTTGGAAGCAGAGGAAAGTTGCTATACGCGGCCGAGGGCTATCGCATTGGGCTCCGGTTTGGGAGTTCAAAGAGCTCCATGAGGTATGAGTTTTTATCCTACGCCAGGTTAAACTTTGTTCAAGTGTTTGTTGATGATTCGGTTGGTTTGATGCAGCGAACGACCCGTTTGGTCGATCGGAAACTTGGGACGCGGAAGTGTGAAAATTATCTAGAGCTCAATTTAGGATGAGTCGTGACCAGGTCCACGGGACTGTTTGGGCTGTTAGTGTATGAATTATGCATTAAATCAAGTTTTGATATGTATGAGGCCGAAAATGGCGATGAAATTCGAGTTCACAAGTGGGACCAGATGTTCAGGTGATTGGCGAGTGAAGACGATGGCACCAGGGGTTTCAACGTTTCATATGAATAGTGTTCCGCGAAATATTTTGAGAAAATGTGTTTGGTTGAGTAAATTCAATTGGATTGCTCGTGTTTGTTAATTAGCCCATGAGCTAATTTTGGTGAAATGTATTGAGAATTTATATAACATGTTGTTATGATTTAAATTATGTAAATATATGCATGAAGATATTTAAATGTGTTATATAAGTGTGGTGAAAATGACATAATGCATTTCATATGCACCGGGGTAACACCAAGGAAATTGGTGTGTGTGCATGACATGAATTTTAAGAAAAAGCGAACATGGTTGCGAAGGAATTTCCTTAGGATGATTTTTCGTAGAATGGTGTTGGGAGATGGTCCTGATTACATGTCGGACCCGTGTATTGTTTTGGAAGGTTCTCTAACACATTCGCCTCGGAGGTAGTCCTATATTTTACCTACACTTGATTGGTATATTTTGAGAACAACAAGTTTTGTTTTGAAAATGATGTTTTCTCATACATGGCTTAGGCAAGTGTGAGGGAGTTAGTGAGGACTCGGGACATGGGTTGGTCATGTAGACATTCAAGTAGGATCACGTATTTACTTGTGTTTACATTGGATCATTGCATATGCACTTAGGTAGGGAGTAACCCATTTAGGGTGATTCACTGCGGGCATTAGCATCCTGTCGAGGAATATATTATTTTAGGTATAGGAGCGTCTGCGGGAGGCGGCTCATCTTAAGTAGATTTTGAAGAAAAGTCGGGTGTGGCTTTGATGGTTTATGATGTATGACATGTATTAAATTCTAAATTTTTATATATGTTTAGCGTGATTATTAACTCTTAAGCTATGGTATATAGTTGATGTATATTGATGAGTATTGTTGTATGGGCCCAAGTGGCCATTTTTACTCATGTATATGTCTTATGATGTCGTTTGGGACAGGTGGTTTTTAGGTAGAGCTCCCCGTACAAAGGAGACTCTGCCCAATTTTCATAAGTGGTGTCGGGTTACCCGACATCCATGATTATTCCGCGAGTTGACGGGTTGTCAACAGGACCCCCAGGTTTTGGGGCATCACAGTCCCCCTGAAATACGACACGAGTACCGTCCTGCGTGTAGACGGTAACCCTCCTACGCTCTGTCGATGGCGACTACATGGTATCGGTCGATCCATCGGATGTTTATTCAGACCACGACAACGTAATCCCATGACCCTCGGGTCCACCGTAATTAGAATCCCCAAGTCTCTAACTCCACGACCTACGACATATCATCCACTATCCTGCCACATACCTGGGGAGGAACTCACATCTAGAGGGCTCTTCCAGGGCCTCGACCTCTAAACCAAACTCATCTGAGCCGATCACGTGATGAATGAATGTGAAGCACCATAATCAAATAACAGTCTTACCCATAGGCGAGATAGAAAAAACATACCCTGCATAACTAGCTAATCTATATGTCCGGGATGCTTCTTTCCATTGGAAGAGAAAATTTGTCTCCTTCTTACTACTAACACTCGCATCACAGGTGCTTGATCATCTCGATCTCCCTCTCTATGGTCAGGGCTGTCCCAACCATGGAGTCCATGTCTTGTAGGCGAAGTTCTACAATCCTTCCTCGAATGGAAAACTTTGGCCCATTCTCGAACCTCCTGACTTTGGCCATGTCTGTGGCCACGTAATCATCAGCAAAACGGGCTAGCTTCATGAATCTAGCCACATAATCCATCACAGTCATCATCCTGCTTCAGCTCTAGGAACTCCTGAGCCTTCACATGCCTCGCAGTATCCGGAAAATACTTACCATGAGCGACTCCACAGAACTACGCCCGTGTCATTGCCTGCAGGTCTCTGAGGTCTTTGCCCAGTTCCACCACACTTGGGCCTCACCCTCTGGCTGGAATGTAGCTAGTCTGATCATGGTCGTATAAGAGGCAATCTCCATAGCCTCCATACCTTCTCGACTGCATGAACCCGATGGTGCGCCGCCATCGGATCTCCTCCCCATGAATGTCGGAGGGATGTGTGTCATGAACCTCCCAGAGGTTGCTCGGACCTCCACCGGCTACTTTCTTTGCACTAGCACAATCAGTGGCGGCCGGTCGCCAATGCTACAACCTCAACAAAGGCTTGCTGGTCAAATACCGGTGGTGCCTGACCAGTACCTTGTGGACGCCCCCTACGTCCTCGCCCTTGACTAGCCATCTACACATGTCAAATGGCAAGTTAAATTCTAATGTAGTATCTCTAAGGCATAAACACAACCCCGAGACACTATTCATATACAGAAAAATATTTCATAAATAATGTCCTTGCATTCATAGGTAATGCAAGACAATTAATTCCATATTAAATCATTTTTAACAAAACAAAAATATTTTTCCAAAAAAATATTTTTATTTTAACCCCTAGTTTATTTATTTTATTTTGAAAACCTCGTAGCGAGTGGTCGACAGTGTCCCCCAAACGATGACTTGAAACGTTGCAGCGAGTCAAAACTAGGTTGGAGTGCGCAAGTGCACACACCTGAATCAACTGAGCCCTGAGCCCAGCGAGCCTTGCGCTCGGGCCGTATCCCGTGACCGTGTCGTGGGCACGTGCCGGTGTATCATGGCTTGTGGCCGACCTTGTCACAGCTTGTATCGCGACACATCCAGCACCAAGGTCATGCGCGCTGCGTGTCGCATAACTTTTGATAACCGTGCGTAGCCGTGCTTACCGATGTCATAGAGCGGCGTGTATGTAACCGTAACTACCTTTGTATCAAGACCTGGTCGCCCCCTCTCAGCCATGATACAATTTTTGTATCGCGACCCGACTCGACCACGCACACTGCGCCGTATCGTGAGCGCTGGTGCGTGTCGGTAATTGACGGTGGCGTATTGTAGCCTACTCGCGTGTCGTGGTGTGCCCTGCTTGTGTACCTCCTAGCCATGCCTATCACGATACAATGCATTGTATTATGACTCAACACCAGAATGGGCGGCGGCCCCAGCACGGAGCGGGGGTCCGTTGACCCGACCCGTCAACTGCGAATGCTCGTGGTGGACCGCCTGGGTAACCCGAGATACCACTCACGAAAAATCGGGCAGAGTCTCCTTTGTATGGGGAGCTCTACCCAAGGTACAACCCATCCCAAACAGTTTACAATGATCACACCGGGTCCACATGTGAGTTAAATAATTGGCCACTTAGGCCCCTGCATCAATACTCACAAAATACATCAACTATATTACCATAGTTCAAGAGTTAATAAATCACTCTTAAATTCAAACATATATTAAGATTTACAATTTTAATACATGTGATACAAAGTCCTACAAAGCCCGACGGAAACTCTTCTAAACGGGGCCTCCTAATTGAAATAGTGATCCTCGACGAGGTGGAGCAAAGCACATTAGTGATTATTATTTTCTACATGGGTTACTCCCCACCTAAGTGCACATGTCATGGCAAACAATCACATCCAAGCAATTACATGAACTTACTCGAATGTCTACATGCCCAGTCCCATGTCCTGAGTCCTCACCAACTCCCTCACACATGCCTAATCCAAATGCGAGTAAAATATCCAGTTTTCAAAACAAAAGTTTTTTGTTCTCGAAAACTTACTACCAAGATTCGGTAAATATATTAGACTACCCTCCGAGGCGAATTGCTGGATAATGCTCCGAAACAGTCATGGTCCCCATTCGAAGTGATCTGTTGGACGACTCTCCAAGGCAATTTTTCGTAAAAACTTCTTTCATGTCATGCACTCACTCCTAATATTTTAGGGTGCCCCATTGGCTATGGAATGCATTATGCCAATCCTAACAAACTCATGCTAATATGTAAAACATGTATATACTAACATAATTAATCCACATAAATGTTATTAAATTCACATCAATAACACCAAAATTAGCTCACATGGGCTAATTAACAAGCACAAGCAATTCATTTTGAATCACTCAACATCATAAAAATTCACATAAAAAATCATGTCACTATTCACATGAACAGTGAAACCCTCGGGTTGACACTGTTCACGGCCACAACAATAGGGATTTTTTCCACTCGGTTCAAATGTATTGAGACCGAAAACACGGCTAATCCAAGCCTCAAAACATCCCAACCATTTACATGGCTCGTAGCCAAAGAATAACACAAGTAGGAAAAGATCCCTACCTCTTGGAGTTGTCGGAACTCCACCAAATCGGTGTCCACGCATAGCCCTTGCCTCGTGGATCGACTTTGCTTCTTGCTCCGTCGAGAACCGACGGTCCGAACGACCGCAAATATAGAGAAAAGACACACTTTCTCTCTCTAGAATTTCAAAACCCAACTTTCTGCACCTTTTTCAGCCCCTGCACGTTTTTGTCTTCAAATTGGTGGAGAAGATAACTATTCATCCTTGTCTTATTCTCATTAAACATTTCATTAATTCCCAATGTGTCCCTTTTGTCTTGATTTTTGACACTTGACACAATCTAGGCCATCCATTTCATCTTCTCACTAATCATGCAACATGTGTTACATGAGTACATGTAGTAGGCGACTTTTGTCACGTCACATGTCATTCACAAGCCGTTCACGAGCTGATCTACCAATGCTTAAAAATTCCGAAATGTCTGATAGTGGGGAAACTCAGCGTGGTAGCTATATTTCGGTGAGGTGATTCCAACGGTGAAGTCCGTTTCGTCGTCAGAAATCTAGAAAAATTTTAGTTTTACGAGTACGTTTTACCATTTTTCAGAAAATTGGAATTTTCTTGGGTCTTACACAGTGACACTTCCGCCTCATGCGACGACCACTTTTTGAAAATGTATAGACCTTTTTGTAAATAACTACTTGTGTACCTTTATTTTGTAATGTACATATGTTTTAAAAAAATGAACTACAAGAGGTTTGATCCTCTGTGTGGTAAGAGGTACGTAGGCGGTTAAGTGTAATCCCCAACTCGAGTCCAATGGTTATAAAAATATTGTTTATATTTCTATGGTGTTCAGAAAATGATTTTAAATTTTGATTTGAAATTTCTTGTGGTGGACTTGATGTCTCGTAGTTGGATGTGGAGCATTAAGAGTATAAAATGTTTTATTGCAGGTGTTGTAAAATTAGGAAATGTCCGAAAACCAGAGGAAACTCTGTCCGATTTTCTGAAAAATGTTTAATGTTTAAAAGAAAAGAAAATAAAAATTCCCACCATGTTTAATAAGGTTTTAATGGAAAGCATACTAGGGTTCGCTCATGGGTTCACTTTTAAAAAGGGTTTAAAAGAAATGTTTTCTCAAATCCGTAGGAGTGCCGAGAGGGTCCCTCGGGTTAGGAAGAGGAAATCCAGGTTGGGTCCCTTCAGGATCAGAATCGAAAAAGTTACTGGTTCATAGTTTAAGGGCGAAATCGCCGAAGCGACAATTGAACCAGATTAAATCAAGACCGAAAAGGTCACTGATCCACAGTCCAACCATCCCATATTTGGTGTGGTTTTTAAAACATTGGTTTTTTTTTTTATTTTATAGATTTTACCTGATAAAAAGATTGGCCATCACCACATATGAAATCCACAGCCCCTTCAATATAGCAATCACTGAAATAGTGTCTGCCTTCCACATCCCATAATGTATCTTGTAATCCCCGAAAGCCACAACTATAAAAAGCATATTTATCACCATATATTCTTACTGGTGTTGTTGGTTTAATTGGCTCTTTCAGAAATTTTCCTAGGTTATAATCATTCTGCAAAAAAATACAAAATAGGAAACAATATTTTATTACCAAACGTGTTTTCTTTCTTTTTTATTTATGGAAACATTATTTCCAAACAAACTAATAATTATTCTTCAATTTTTTTTGTTCTAAAAGTATTATACAAAGATAAAACCAATTAGACTCACAAACTATTAATCTAGATATCATGATTTTGAACACTATGTTTTCTATTTATAAAAGGGTGATTTGATAAAATGACCTTTTCAAAACCCAATTTTTGAAATAAGACTATTCTTTAATTTTGGCATAATTTTGACAAAAATGTCATCCTTATTTTTTTGCAAAAATAACTCTTTTTTTTGAAGAGATAATGTAAATACATTAAATAGAGAAAAAGGAGTCCAAAATAGGTTATTTTTCAAGAAAAAAAAATGTAGGAAAGGTTATTGGATGTATTTTAGCAAAATATTTTTTTATAAAAATAAAAAAATAGGAAACAATCTTTTATTATCAAACATGTTTTTTTTTTTAAACATTATTTCCAAACAAACTATTAATTATTCTTAAAAAAAATTTTGGTAAAGAAAAAGCCAATTAGACTCACAAATTATATGGTTGATTTATATTATTTCCAAAATCACTAAAATTTACCACAAAGAAATGAAAAAGACTGTCAAGGCCATATTTAGTTGCTGTTTTTGAAAACTATTCTACAAAACACTCTTTTGAACACAAAAACTATTTTTGTGTTTTATCAAAATAGGCTTGATGTTCCTTGTGTTTTTCAAAACACAAAAAATGGAAACCAAACATTTTCGTTGTTCTCCGAGTTTTAAAAAAACATGAACCAAACAATTCCGAAGTTTCTTTACCTCGAAGCTGATATCCTTAGCAACAAAATTATCCGCCAATGAAGTGAAAGTTGCACTTTCATGTGTTTCACTATGGTCATTCCACCAAACTATTGTTGCCTAGCGTAACATACCAGGCTCTGGCTCCTAGCCACCAACAACCCAAGAGCCTCAAAGGGATTCAGCCCAAAGCCGAAATTCACCCAAGAGCTCCTGGGCCGATCCTCCGATCGTGACACTCCCAAAAGGAACTAGGCCCAAAAGGTCGACCTAGAACGCCCGCCGATCCTCCGCCCGGGGACCCCAAAGGGACTATGTCCAAAAGCCAGCCGGCCCAGGATCGCCCGGTCAATCCTCCGCCTGGATGCCCAGGCGCCTCTTATCCCGAATGCCTTTTTACCCAAGTGCTTCCTTTCCCGAACGGCAACTCCACCCAACGAAACTGGTAATTGGCTCTTCATGATATAAGTGTAAGTTCTCCCATGAATCGACCCCCTTGCCTCCAATAGAATAGAAAAGCACCCAGCAAGGCTCATTCTGTGCTATAAAAGGAAGAACTAGCCATCCTTCCCAAAATAAAAGCCACTTCCACTTTTAAGGTGAATAAATAGTTCACTCTCCTGTAAAAGATGATCCTTCTTCTCCCTCCACAAAGAGAAAATCACAAAGCAAATGAGGTAATTTCTACACTTAATCGAGATAATTGCTAGTCAGCTTCTCTAAGTCTTCCAGAGTGATCACAACTTTGCCATCGGAGGGGCTATGGAACACCACCTGGCCTCGCTTCTTATTTAGTTTTGGTGTGTTGCGCCTTAACCGGTGAAGTCTGGACCATCCACTGACTCAGAACTAGAGACCACAATTGGCGCCGCTTTGTGGGAAACGCTTGAGTAAGAAATAAATCTCAGAGACGATACGCACAGGTGACGGGGCACACCCGCTCCCGTGTGATCTCCCCACCCTCCCGGGTCTGCCATTTCGAACATCCCACCTGACCGTTGAACTTACCGCCATGTCCAAACAACTAGCAAACCCACCCACTTCTCGAGGACTACCTTCACAGCGCTGTGGAGATGGAGGCAAAGGTGAGGAGTGTGCCCGGAAGATGGCAAATTACGCAGAACGGGAAGCAATTGCTTGGTAATAGGAAAACGACCACCCATGGACCCTTGGAGTCCAACAGTTTCTGAACCCCAAGTGTCATTTAGAACGAGCCCCCACCGGCGAATAAAGGGAGTTCCTCCTACCTTACCACATAGTGATCATCAGCCGATGATGAGCTTCTATTCGACAGCCTCTCCACTTCGCCGCTCACCACCCCGAGCAATGCGGCAGAGTTCAGAAAGAGACTCTCGCCACCCAAACAGCCAAGGAGCGTGAACACAACGCCAAATACGAACATATTAAGCACCTGACTGCAGGAACTGCCCCTCCATTTTTACATACACAATATCCGCCCGGGGCGCTCTCCGTCCCGCATGCCTTTATCCCCTATCCTCGACTCCTACATACGCCGTCTCCCTTGTGCCAACATATTTAGACTATGAACCCCTCACGGATCGTTATTCCGCTATTCGCTATGTAACACCCAAGCCTCCGATCCGTGACGCATCACATCGCACTTCAACCAAATGATGATCCTCAACGCCGGGATGATAGACTGCGGTGGTGTTCCGCCACCAAAGGCCCAAATTTTCGCCCGGTTCCATAAGCTTCCAGAGGGTAGATAAACTGCTCGGCAGTTGGCGATCTGTTTGTCTCCCGCGATTGGAACAAATTAGCGCAGCGTCATCAACTCCCTCCGCTGTCCTAAACGAAGACAACCATTCGGATTTCAGACGTAGGTTCGATAAGCCGGCCCAAAGAAATCGATATTTACAAAGATGGATTTACCCTACAAAACTTCCGGAGAAGCTTGGACCAATCCACCCCGTTTTGCCTTTATCCCTAGATCCGGCCTTTAACCATGGAAGAATCTATATCGGCGGGCAGATAAGTTCTCCACACTGGAAGATAACTTTCGGGCCGCCTTGCAAACTGTAATGATAACCACCCAGAGTGGCAAGCCGGTCGCCAAAGGCTCATCCGAACAAAAGAGCAGTCAAAACAAGGGTTAGAAGCGCGTTAACGGGCAATCTAAAAAGCGCAAGGAGCCCCCCCAGTTCACTCATCTCAACATCGCCTATGACCGGCTCCTCCCCCTTATTCGGGACCTCCCCGATTTCAAGTGGCCCCCACCTATGAGGGCAGGCCCGGACCAGCGCAAATGATCCCTAAGGTGCAACTATCATAGAGACCATGGCCACGAAACCAACCATTGCCAAAGCTTGAAGTTCCTAGTGGAAAAATTGATTCGGGCGGGGCATCTCATAAGGTATTGACAGAGCCATCAATTCCGGTAGCAAAGAGCTCAATACCGACACGGTTATCATTACACGAAAGATGCTCTCTGCCCCTAGTTATCAACTTTATAATCGAGGACCGGCCGATAGCTAAGATTTAGCTCAAGAAGCAAAGGAGAAAATGATCCGTGCACCTCGCCGCAGCCGTGGTGAACACCAATGGAGCTCAGAAATCATCACAAGAGTTCGAAGAAGTTTGATTTAATTCTATATCCTCCTCTCAACCCTACTAGTGATCACCTCAGGCCACGATGCACTTGTACCACCGTCATATTATCAATTTTTATGTACACTGTATCCTCATCGATCCAGTAAGCAGAATGATTTACTACACTCCCAACCCTTACAAATGAGAGTCCCGCCTGATAGACTCTGGGCCCAATCAAGGTGGTTTTGTCCTGTTCAACTGGGCAATTACATCTGACAAATGGGGATATTGCCTTTTCCCATCCAGTAGTCCAAGACTCAACAATTGTTGCCTCTGCGGGCGTAAGATTTGGGGCTATACAATGCCATCCTAGGTCAGGCCTGGCTACACGCCATGAAAGCAGTACCATCCACAAACCACCAAACAATCAATCATTTAATCAAGGCCCGAGCAAGTCGACCTTTACAAGTCGGCGCACTCATGACAACAATGCTACCGCCTCAGCCGTCGTAAGGACACGGCAGAGGGAATGCCTAGTGAACCACCCCTTGAGGGATAACTCAAGACAGTAATCACAGCCATTCGCTTAATCCGCCTTGGGGGACAAAGAGCCACTGGCAGTTGATCCCTTGGAAACTACACCCCTTGACGGACCGACAGAGTGCAGATTATGTTAGTACCTCCTGGTCTGAGGAGGAGAAGGGCCTAATATGCTGTGTGATACAGCGAACATCGATGTATTTACTTGACTCATGTAGATATGACCGAATCACCCATCATGCCTCATGCTAAACATCGCCCATCCGCAAGCCACGGACAAAAAGCGAGACGTTTTCACCCAAATCGCCACTTGGTCACCAGATCAGGTCATAATATTTCATATAATGGATTTATCGCAGCGCTAAATACCCCCGAATGGCCGCCAACGTGGTGAAGGTCTAAAGAAGAACAACTTTATATGCGGATTACACGGACTCAACGATGTCATTCAAAAGATGCCTTCCCTCCGCCCCGCATAGATCTGGGGATTAGGATGCTCTACACTTTGATGCTATCATTCCCGGATCGCCTCGGATACCACCATCCTCACGCACCCTCGACGCGGAAAACATCTTTCATCACTCCATGGACTCTACTGTTAAATGTGATGCCTTCGCTTATAACGCAAAATACCTGATTTTGAGTCGCGACGAAATGTTTTGACCGTTACTCGGTAGCACAATGGAAGTCTATATCGACGATATGTTAGTAAGAACCCAAGCAATGGATCACCCCCGCTTCATCTCCAACGCATTCACCTCCTGCGAGAATATGGTGGCGAAACCAAACCCCTAAAATGTGTTTCGGTCACACGCTGGATTCTTCGGCTTTGCGGTAACCTCAAAAGGGGGATAGAGGCTAATCCTGCATATAGCTTAAGGCCATCTTGCAATCACTGGCCCCCAGCTCCAAAAAAGGGATCCAATAATTGACCGGTCGGTTGACCGCTTTGGGGCGTTTTATTTCCCGTCACGACTGCTTGAACCCTTCTTCATTACCGAGAGCTAACTGGCCGAATGGAATAAGGAATGCGACCGCATTCAGAAAGTAACTAAGCAATATCTACGAGCCCCCAATTCTTGTGAGCCCGGAAGTCGACGACACCCTCTATCTCTACTTAGTAGCCTCTGATATAGCAGTAAGTGCCGCCTTGTTTAAAGAACGGGACGCGGTTGAGGCTCGTGGTTTTTATCGCGAAATCCTAACCGACGCTGAAACCAGATATATCTCGGCCCTAACGAAGCCGCCTTGGCTCCGGATAGCCGCCCGTAAGCTCCACGCATACTTCCAAAGCCATCCCCGTTGTGGTGCAACCGATCTTCCACTCCGGGCATGATTCATAAATCGACTGGTCTCGGCTGATCTGGGCTGGGAAATGGAATCGAGTGAGTATGACATCCAAAGCACAAGCTGAGATTTGAAGAAGGGCAGTCTTAGCTGACTTCCTCGCATAAATCCCGTAGCCCGATACTTGCCTGATAAAAAGTGGGCTAGGACCCTATGTTAGATTGGTCAGAGGACCAGAGCTTCGATCGCCTGCAATAAATCTCCCAACCGGTAGATTGAATCGCAAGAAGGTTAGCTTCAATGCCACCAATAACGTAAACACACGTAGGCCATTATAGCCGACTGAGCTCGACTGCATGGCGTCACCGCCGATCCAGAGCGATCTTCTATGCTTTAGTCATTTAATGTGTTAATGCAGAATTCGAGTCCAAGGACCCCCGAATGACGAAGTATGCTTCCTTAGTCAAACAGAAATTAAACACCCTCAAGCCGAACGAACATGTCCCCGGGATCTAATAGAGGTTTCATGGTCAAGCGCCATAAATGGCTTCATTATCGATAACAAAAACCATATTTCTCCCCATCTACTTCATCGACGTAATCTCTATACTACACGCCCAGTAAAACCAGAGAGGAAGTCCCCTTATCTGATTTGATCCATATGGCTATACATAGCCACTGGGAACTACCTAATGACGTAGACAAGGCTCACAAAAGTTTCGTTCGGGCCAACTAGACTTCACTATACGGCACCGTGACAAACAACCCTTAGGCGGGTCAGATTTGATGTGTCTAACCTCCAAGCTAATATGTATTAGTCGACCATATTACATATATGGAACCAATTAACTTGAAATTTCACCGTTCACACTCTCAAAGTATTATCACAACCATGAAGTCAGACACTGCCGATTATGTCAAGAGATGCGACCCTTGCCAACGAATGTCCCCTATCTTGAAATCACCGGTGCAAGACTTGGTCTCCATCTCTATCCCATGGCCATTCACTCAATGGGGGATTGACATAGTCGGTCCACTTCCCACTGCACCGGCTCAAAATAACCATTACTGTCACACCATTATTTCTAGCAAGAATGATAGAAGCTTTATCGCTTTCTCATCAATCAAAGATAGAGATGTCACTCGGCTTATCTGGAAAAATATTGTTTGCCAATTTGGTAATCCTCCGACAATCGCGGTCCGATAACGGGCCGCAGCTTTTGATAGCCGGAAGTCTATTTAGACTTTTCGCTGGCAATGAAGATTTAAAATTTATACTCTACTCCAGATCTCGGGAAGCAAATAATAAGTGTGTTTCTACCAAAAACCCTTATCGCTCGTTTGAAAAGCTGTTAGATTCCGCTTAGCGGGAAGTGGGTAGAAGAACTCCCCGGGTGCCTGCCTATAAACCATCAGCCCGAAGTCAACCGCTGCATCTCTCATTTCCTCACACACCACGGATGGAAGTCGTTATCCCTACAACCTGGGCTTACCTACCATCCTGGGATAACTACTCGACCGGGAACATAAAATCGGGTCGAGTTAGACGCAAGTGACGAGCCGCGGAAGCGGCAAAGAATCCAGAGTATCCCCGCCAACGCCACTTAGCAAACCCTTATAAAAATGGCGAAGCCCCTGGGTGTTCCAAATAAAGCATCTAGTCTTCGAGGAAAGTTTTGAGAATACCGTGGACCCCATGGCAGAAAATTCTAATCCAATTGGGAGGGGATGGGAGGCATGCCCTGGGGAGTTCGTGTCCTATGTTATAAACAAAACAAGCTGGAACTCTGCATCTAGAACGCGGAATGCCACCAAAGATCAAAAGTGGTCACTAATAAAAGAATGTCTTTATTATCTACCACCGCGATGTTCGTGAGTCTACTCGACGCAGTGGTCCATTCTGGGGTCTGGTGGCGCAGCTTCATCGACCTGCCTGCACGCGATAGATACAGATTTAGCCGGGTCACCCCAAGTCCGTGGCGCAGCTTCAATGATTCATCTACCAAAGATATAACATCTAGCGATCAATTCCAGTCCGGTGGCACGCTTCAACGACTCCGCCCGGCCCAGCATAGATAATATCTAGTCGGTCAATTCTAAAGCCCGGTGGCGCAGTCATTTGCCTGCCCAGCTCAAAGAGGATAGTGATCTTAGCTGGTCAATTAAACCAAAAGTATGTGAACCACCTATCCAATTCGAAGGCAGAGTAATTTCCACCGGGTCAAATATAAAAGTCAGTGGTGGCGCGCAGTCCTGATCATCCTACCCGACATAGATAATTTCTAGCCGGTCAAATTCAAAAGTCCGGATGGCGCAGTGAACTAACCTGTCCGGCCCAGCGTAGATCACTTCTAGCTGGTCAAATATTAGAGTCCGGATGGTGCAGAAAACTTACCTGTCCGACTCAGCATAGATCACTTCTAGCTGGTCACATTCATATGCCCGAATGAAGCAGCGGAAAGATCATATCCGGCCAAGATAGATCACTCAGATCACCGCCTAATCAATGCAAAGCCCGATGACCTAAGGAACGACTTATCCGCAACACAACAAGCACTGACCGTTCAATATCTATGTGATTTCTACAGATTGCGCCGAATGGTGCGTAAATCGTGCAAACCCGAATGGCAATAAACATTGCCATTCAACAAGATATTGAACAAAAAGTAGCAAAAAAGAAGAAGAGAGTAAATTGTTTGGTACAACCACCGGTCAGGGTAAGCCCAGTCTCATAAAAGCAGATCTAAAACTTAGTCGACTATGGCATCTCATAACCCACTGTCCGACGAGGTCAAAATCATCTAAGAATCGTTTCTTCTTTGGCAGCGGTCGGGCTATTCTCCGTACACTCCTCCTTGCTAACTGCAGCTAGATCCAAGGCTTTGAGCAAACACGAGACGCTTGGGGGTAGCTGGGCTGCAAAACTCGAGTTAGCGTGACTGGCGATCCAACATCCCCATCTGGATGCGAGGCTTTGCTCAGATATGTCGGGTATAAAAATGCAGCAACCATAGCCATAGTTGAACAGTGTGTCACCGCTAGAATCGAACTCGGCCTCCATCGTCTCTCTATCAACAGCAGCCTTCTCCCGGAAGGCGGTGAAGTCGTCCTTTATAGTCCCGAGCTCCATGACCAAGGCAAGTCTCTCATTCGCCAAACGGATGTTCTCTTCTTCCGCCTTCTTACAGGATTCCCCCGTTATGGCCAAATAGCTCTCGAGCGACCTAAGTCGAACTCCGCCTTCAGCGAGCACTCTTCCACACTGGAGGTACGCGCTGAACCCGTGCAAGCTCGTACCCACCGGGTGGCTCGTGTATTAACAGCCCATTCCACTGCAACTCGCCATCGCGCCTCTACGACGCCAAGATCTCTCTTCTAGCCTTCGCTCTCGGGCAGCCGGGCCAGATTCTAGCTTCTCAACCCGTGCCGGCATGTAACCGGCTCCTTTTAATGACACGCCACGCCTCTCGCTTCGCCATCCCCGACTGGGACATATAATCAGAGCTCGCTCGGCGCCTCACCGAGCTCAACCTCGTGATGCCTGGCGCCGCATGTTCCGGTTGAAACGACGACCTGCAAAGAAACCCGTTAGGCACGCAAAAATCAAGCATGGGCATTAATGTCACAACAAAACTCGCTATTTTACCAGTTCAGTCGACTGAATGAAGTTACGATTGCGGACTTGTATCCCATCGTCAATGATTCACTCAATGTCTTCCTTTCGGGTCCCTACTAGAACGCTAACCAAGTAGTCCTCGCCAAGACCCATGCCCCGAGCAGCTACCGGCATCCGATACAGGCTGGTACAATTTTTCATCTGTCGCCAGAGCCTCTCCCATAAAAGGCCCTAAACACGCATAATGAACTTAACTCGTTCCTGTCTAGCGCCGATACCCTCCACTCTCGGAGGCTCTGGCTCGCACGGTGGAGCATAAGAGTTGATTATGATCTGCTCAAGAACGGGGCCTAGGTAAACGAACCGCATGAACTTTCTCGACCCGCTGTGTCACCTCACCGAAAGGGTGAATTACCTCGTAGAGCACTCGAATTTGGCCACTTCCTTGACTCTCTAATTCAGCCATCCCAATCGCTTCCGTTTGATCTATTTCTCTAGGCTCGGGAGAACCAAGAATAACAATGGCTTGTACTCCCATCCTCAAATGGGCAAGATAATCAGATCCACACCTGCAGGTAGATCTCACCTCACCAGCTGAACTCACCTCGCTCATGGGCACAGAATGTCCAACAACCCCGCTATCCTTCCTCCTCGTTCCTCCTCCTCCAAATCTCTGAAATCTCGTTCACCGCCAACCCAAGGAATAAAACCTCCCCTGAGTTCAGGCGTTCCGTCGCTCGGGCCTACCCTTTTCTCAACTTAATCACCGGTAGATTCAAATGTATTTGCCAGCGGCGCACTACGATGGCACTGCCTCTCCACCTGGAACGGTTGAGTTTTTAATCCAGAATCTCACGGAGGTGTCGACAACCCGATGCGCTCCAAGCACCCGCACCCTTAGCTTGATGTTCACCACGGCCCATCTGTGGAGGAACGCGCCGTCGAAACGCTGCACGCGTAGGGCCAGCGAATGATCAAGTGCTCCCTTCCACAATGTCCGAAAGAAACAGTCAGGGAATGACCGGGAGAGTGTAAGGAGCCGGGTTGTGCCTCATGGTGGATATATTGTCTCGGATTCTGGTGAGAATCCTGTAATGTCGCTCCCGCCTGATTCGGCACCCGGGCCGGATTTTCTCAAAAGCTCGACTCTTTCCACCCGGGGCTTCACTAGCCCACCTCGCCAAGCCTTACCTAATATTCAGAAAAAGGCCATTAGGCCAGGTCTAACCCGACCACACAACTGAAAAGATGAGACCCAGTTATGATATCGAACTAAGATCTGGGAGCTCTGGGACTCGTCCTGTGGTCCCCTAACCAGCAACACTCAATTTCGCTTCGCTCTGTGAGTCTCGGTTCCGCACCACCAAGACTGGGATTCTTAACCCACATGGATCCGGTCGCCGCCTGCCCACTTTAAAATAAATTATACACAACAATTAATGAGAGGTCGGAGTTGATGGTGGTTCAACACGCAAGACCCGATCAAAATACGAATATGCTGGGCATAAGATATGGCGTCCGTGAAATACAAAAATTGCTTTACTAGGGCCGGTACCAAGAAGCGTAGCCCCACTGCAAGGTGCTCCTGGGTAAAAAACACACCATTATGTTCTCCACCATGTGTGACTCGGTCTACTTCTCTCCATCAACCTGAGGTCGACATGTTATCGTGCACCTCGCAATAAGCCACAATTTCTCCATTATCGTGGACGATGATGTCGCTTGCAGATATCGCCTCAAGAGCCCTCCTGGCTACCACTCATATTTCTTCCACCTCGCCGATTCTACAAGCAAGATCAACAGAGAAGAAACGAATATTAGACTCTAGCCATATACCCAATTGGTACAAAGGTATATCTCCCGAGCCCGGCAGAACCGCTCGCGTAATAAGTGTTAAAACCACGCCCTCCCTTCAGTATGCCTCAGACAAATGTGAAACCACCCACTCACCAAGGGTCAACATTACTAAGGAGCTGACGATGGCTACCATGACCTGGCAAACAGCGCCGCAACAATGGCTCACGAATGAACGCAAGGTTAGACTAGCCTATTCGCAGCGGTTAGTCGCCAAGAGGAAAGCAGATAAACCAAAATAACACGAAAATGAAAAAGGTACGACTTAATGATGCCTATCTATATATATCGCCGCCTAGGGCCTGCAATGATTGAATGCGCAAGCATGACTAATATCTCCGTCGATCTCAACCATCACGACTGGTCGCGCCTCTAGCACAGTAAACAGCGCTGCTTCAAAAATTTTCTTCCTGATGATTAAACCAGCCCGTTAACAAGTTTTATAATGTTCAATCGGCCTCAAATTAGACAGTGTGTCCCCACACAATTGTAATAAGACACTAAGCTATTAAAAAGCTACAATTTTATTAATTGCACCAAAAAGGTGTTCGACATTACATAGCGATGCTTGTTGCCAAGCAATCAAAATACAACACAAAAATTAAGATCATGAACATCCTAAATGGCTAAAGAAAACAGGTGCAGATCCAACATTACAACAATCAAGAAAGTAAAGCCATTGCTGAAGTAAGGGAAAACGAGATGGGGCTGAAAGAAGAAGCCAAGAAAAAGGGAAAGGCGGAGACGGGCTGAAAGAGGCAAGTGGAGCCAAGAAGAAGAGCAAGATGAGACGGGCTGCCACAAGAGGCTAAGAAGGAGGCACGAGAGGACGAGCTGGATGGTGCTAAGCGATCCCTGGGCGCACCAAAGCAGGTGTCCCACCCATCTCAAGCCTCTAGGAACTGCCCAAAGATCCCGACACCCACCGTCAAACCATACGCCCTTGGTCCAACCCATGATTAGAAGGCGCACTCAAATGACTAAACATGATCATCCTTCATCCTCAACTGTGGCCTTAGTACCTCTAATTATCCTTTCTCCCATCGGTGTTCGGATAACTCGCAAGACAACCAATCAATCCTCACCCACTCAGCCTTTTATAGCTACCTCTAAATCTCGTGGATCAACTCAACGACCTAATAACATCTAATGAAGCCAAGAAATGTAACTTACATGAAAAATTAAGGAAGATTATACCTATCGTTCTTCAGACAGACTTTGCTGTTTAGAATTTTTTCGAATGGGATGATCTTTTCTCCCCGCAGAAGGGGGCATTGTGGGTACCAGGGCCCAGCCTGCTCTCCTAGACAGCACCCAGCTCAGCCTCAAGAGCCCAAAGGGATTTAGCCCAAAAGCTGCACTACTTGATCGCCGCACATCCTCCGCTGGCACCTAAAAGCGACTAGACCTATAAGCCGCCGGCCTGCAGAACGCCTGGCCGATCCTCCTCCTGGGACCTGAAGGGACAGTCCAAAAAGCCAACCGGCCCAGAACGCCTTGGCCGATCCTCCGCCGGGGACTTAAAGGACTAGGTCCAAAAGCCACCGGCCTAGGAACGCCTGGGCCGATCCTTCGCTGTAGATGCCCGAGCGCCTCTTATCCCTGATGCTTTACCTAGGAAGCCTTCAACTACAAACTCCACCAACAAAACTACTAACCGGCTTCTCAGCACAGGCAGTTCTCCCATGAACCGACTTCTCGCTCCAATAGAATAAGAAAGTACTCCTAGTGCCGTCTCTAATGCAGCGCGGGCGATGTAAAAGGAAGAACGAGTCATCCTTCCCAAAATAAAAGCCACCTTCTCCTATCTTTATGGGAAGAAATCGTCCACTCTCTAGAAAAGATGGATCCTCTTTCTCCCTCCATAAAAGAGAAGCAAATCAAAACAGAACGAAAGATTCTTAACTATAACCGCCGTTTCGCCTAAGTCTTCCGTAAAAGATTAATTTGCATCGAGGCTACCTTGAACACCACCGTCGCTTTCTTATTTGTTTTGTAGGTTGCAAATTTAACTGTGAATGCTCCAAATAATCACTGACTCTAAGAATTCAGGAGACTACACTTAGCACCATTTCCTTCGAGAAAGATATAAGGTTTGTCAACGAATCTTTACTTTCTCCCTATGCATTTATTATACTTTTCAATTATAAATTGACATTTCAATTATATAAAAGTGAAAAAAAAAAAAAGCAAAGTAATATGAGATCAATGAATGAAAATAATAATGGTAAATTATAAAGAAGGAATCGACAAACCCAGAACTGATCAGAACCACATATTATTAATTAAGGAACGACATCAATAGCATCTAATCTTTCTAAAGTTTTGTCCCACGGAGATGCAATGATAGTCTTCTCGGATATCGACTTTTGATGAAAATATTTTTCGTTGATCTAAATTCATGCCTTGAACCTTCAAAGATGATGGTGATAAAAAATGAGTAGAAATGGAGGGAAATGCATTTTGATTTATTACTCTCTTTTTTTTTGTCTAAAATGATTTATGAAAAAATGAAAGACCAAGAGAACTATTTATAGATAAGAGTTCCCCCACTTTATTTTGAATTGATTAATATTTATTGCTGATTACTGTTGAAGATAGATTTGTTATTTGAAGACATATAACACAAAAATACAAAAAAGTAAACGGAGTAAATCTGGAGATGATAATGACTATTTATTTATATTTATTTTTCCTCAATAATATTTTCTTTGTTGCCCAACTCTCCAACTTTAACTCCTATAAGATTCAAATGAATTCATTGAATTGTAACAATAAACAAATCAACTGTTTTTTTGCTTTCCATGTATTTTTTTTAGTTACTTTTTCTCTCTCTATTTTCTTTTCTCACTTTTGAAATTTTTTCAAGAACCAAACATAAACTTTGATGTTTGATTGTCTTGACTTGGCTTATTTAAGTTTCTTGAGTCTTTGTGTCATTTCTATTATGTTCATTCTTTCATGTTGATTTCATATTTTTAAAATTTGTTCATAAGAATCAGAGTCCAATTTATCCAGCCAATAAGTTCTGAGCAGTGCAGTGTGATGGTCTGCTAAAACAAGAGTCAGCTTCGGCTCTGTTCAGTGCGATTTATGCACAAAACAGAGGCTCAATTAAAATTATTTTAACTTTATAGCATTTGGAATGCCATATACTCAGCACATGTACTTAACAACCGCAGTGTATTCTAACTCCAGACCCAAAAGATTAGGCATCTACCTGAACCTCAATATACTGCCTGGATTACTAAACCTCACTGACTAGTACAGGTCAGTTACAGGATGGAGGGTGTAGCTGATGGTCTTGATTTCTGTGTTTTAGTTGCATTGCAGAAACCTCCTTTTGAAAATACATCGATCTCCCTGTTAGTTATGAAGAAATGGAGTGAAACCATGTTGGGCAACCTTTATAACTTTTTATCGTTTGGTCTCTCTGTGACTAAATTTCAAGAGGGAGGGAGTGCATCGTTTTAGGTCCTAATGCAGAACTAAGTCCAGCAGTAACAGAAATGGTGGCCAAAGAGATCAAGATATGTATCGTAATCCCTTTCATCAATTCTCACAAGATTATCTGAAAATGACATAACCCTGTTATAATGATGGGAGCAGAATTACCATAATGTGGTAACCCAGTTACCTCGCAGGGTCTTGGTGATTGTGGAGTTATCATCAAGTTCAATGATACACACATGTATCAACCTGCCAATGGGATTTTGCTGGGGTTATTGTATCATGCTATATTGGTCCAAGATGATGGAAAATCATATTTAAGAAATTAATTTACAGCAGGAGGAATAGAGAGAGAGATTACCTTTTTTCTCAGTCTTTCCTTTCTGTTCTTCAGCTGTTTATTACCTCTCGCTCATAGATAAATCTGAGAAAGAAAAAGCCACCAAATTGCCCCCAAACTGCAACTTTCCTCCAATCAGATAGTGAGAGATTCAAACGCTCAGTGATCCTTTGATGACTTTCAGCACCGAAATAAATGCAAGGTAAATGTTCTTCCTGACTTAGAACCACATTTTCTTTGGTAAGCTCTTTAATCTTCCGTTTCCTCGGCTTCTACTTTTCAGCTGGTCCCAATTTCAGGTTCTTGAAGAATACCCTTCATTCCTTTTCTCGATTTGACTCTAAACAATAATTTTCTCATTCTCTCTTACTCCAGTCTGAGGATTCCTAGAAGGCCTGCATCTGACCTCCATGTTCTTCTGATCCGTTAACACAAACACAGATGAACATCTGTAGGATGCATTTCAATCAACCTAGATTACCATGTTAGAACACAAAAACATAATAATATTAATGGAGAGAAACTGAAAATTAAATACCTGATTTGGAATCCATGGTCGCCTCGATGAATGACAAAAACTCAGAAGAAACTCATCTTCAAGATCTCACATCTTTCTCCCAAATGGCCCCTTTGATGACACCGGGGCTTAATGAGAATGTCTCTCAATCGTTAAGAAAACACCTCCAATCCAAATGCAGAATGGTAACTGTACTTTATCCTGTGCACGGATGATCAGCCTTCATTATCAGTCACCACTCAGCCCTCCTGACATGTCAGTCGGCATCACAAATTAATACGATCACGTTCACTATACATTTATTAAGAAACCTTATGTAATCTCAATTCATCTGAACTTAATAAATCCAGCTAATCAAATTAATAAAGTTTCCACTTTATGAAAATCTTACATTTCCCACCAAGTAATATTAATTGAAACAAAACTCGTAGCGCCAAGAACCTTTATATCGTCAGAGATTATTCTTAATAGTCAATCCGATCCCATAAAGTCTCTAACACCGAATCATGGCGGTGAATTACACTCACGCAAGCCCTTCCATGGTCGCGTGCCAATTTCACTGAGGCGGATTCAATATGGTAGTGTGTTTAATGGAACAATAATCTCATAATGAGCGACAGACTTCATGTGTTATCCATTTTGTTAGTCCAAATTTTCTCTCCTTGTTATGTCACAAAACCTAGTAAAATACCGTAGAATATCCATCATGGTTCCAACGAACTCAGATATGTGTTACCTTTGATAGGTAACTTACTTTACGTGTAATTTAAAACATGTTAAGGCTAATGCTAAGAACTTCTCAGAAGCCTATACTCAAGGTTTACACAATGCCTCGAGATTTTCAACACAACTATTTGTACTAACTCGATAAACCTACATTCACAAATACTTTATCAATGTAAAGAGTTGAACAAATTCAATGACATGCAAAACAATAAAACTGATTCAATCTCAGCAAGGGAGTTAACAGATAAACTTAATAGCCCCACTAATTTACAAGATCCCATGATTCTAAGCCCAGTGCTAATGACATGTCGATCAAATACACGCGCTGGCGGTCAGTTGCTGGATTCAATCAGTATCATCCATGATATACTCATCGAACGTCAAATTCGTTTGAACTTTTTCAGAGTCAAGATTTGACCTATGCTTAGACTCGAGACTTCTCTGCCATGGTTGAATAATAACAACTGCAGAGAAAGTTATTGTCACAATACAACTCAGATGGGCCTTCCAATAAATCAACACGCGCACCTTAATGAGGTTTCGAGCCAAATTGCCCGAGTAGTTGTCGAAAAAGTGCTACAAACTCCGCAGATAAGAGAGGACAAATTACTGTCACTTTTCCATGATATCGCACCTCATGCTAACTTAAAGATATAACTAGCCATTGACTTTTCATCCTACAATGCAGGTCCCGAATCAATACCCAACTATTAGCCGTTGTGTCCCGAACATGTTTGTAAATCGATATAGTCTTTTATCCTCTTTAAGCACCAGAACTTCTATGTTGAACCCAATGATCAGGGTCCTCGGATTTTAACTGAGCATCCGCTTAGAAGTCCTCGCCGCAGCGGTATGATCCCGCCCATGGCATACTCGGTTACGTACATAATACCCCAAGTGCACTAGCATAAGGTACATTCTTCATCTGGGGTCAATATCTCGAATGAGGACATCAGGATTGCACTAACTTATCACCTTTACGTACGGTGAGCAATTCCTAGCTTACATTGTCAGTGATGCTGAATCTTTCTAAAATACGATCAACATACTGCTCTCCTGAAGGACAACCCAATAGTCCTGCAAAGAACGACTCCTGTGAATCTCAATGCCCAGGACAAAAGACGCCTCACCAAGGTCCTCTATATCAAAGTTCTGACAACATCCATTATTCTACGCAAGAAACTGCGTCATCATGCAAGGTGGATATCATCCATAGAGTATTAGGAAAATGAATTTCCTCCCACTCGACTTATAGTGATATACATTGATCTACAATGCTCAACAACCATATGAAGCAACAACACTATGAATTCCAGTACCATTGTCTAGAAGTCAGGCTTCGAGACCATAAATAGACTTTTTCAGCCTGTACAAAAGTTTACTCGACCATTTGGCTACAAACTTTCTGCTGCATCATATAGACTTCTTCATTAAGGTCTCCATCGAGAAAGCGCGCTTTTAACATCCATCCGTGTAACTCCATATCGAATGAGCAACTAATGCCACAGATCACTCCCAAAGAATTTAAGAACCGAGAAAAGGTTGCTTCATAGTCTACCTTTCTCTCAAGTGAAACCTTGGCTACCGGGCCCGCTTTTCTTGTAAACTTCACCTTCTTGTAGCCCTTGCCTTATACACCATTTGCAAATAATGGGTCTATGGACCTTCGTGCACTCCAATGGAGCTCCCAAACTCCATTATGCCTCATAGATTGAATTTCATCTCCTATCGATCCAAATCCGCTCAATCGAGGACAAGAAACAGCTTCCCATGTTATCGATCACATGTGAATCAAGATTCGTAGTCTTGTTTCTCCCATATAAGACTAATAGTCCGTGTGGTATAGCTGATCGTTTTCTCCCTTAGTGACTCTCATCGAGTGAGAATATTGCAACATCCCACCGAGATTTCGATGAACTTATTAGAGCCGTCAATGCAGATCCCGAAGTCTCAACAACAAAGCTCAATATGATGTGTGGGAGTTTCCACAATTATCTCGTATAGAGATAAAGATACCACATTACCCAATCGTACTCATCATCCTCAATAGTCTCTGTGAGCAGCCACTTTCTTCTGCCACATCAAACTCCAAAAACTTAGTCAGTTCGTGATTCCACAATTCGCGGCTCATCGGGATTATAGAACCTGATATCCCTTCGAATGTTCCGGGTAAGATACAAAGTAACACCGAGTGGTTCTGGAGTCCAACTTACTTAATGTCGGATTATATAACTTCACTTCTGCAGGACATCCCCAAACCTTAAGATGGTTTAAGCTGGGCTTACGCCCAGTCCATAACTCAAAAGGAGTCAATGGAACAAGCTAGAGTAAGACACGATTCAAAAATGCACAAAGTCAAGCTTTAGCTTCACCCCATAGAAAATCTGCAAATTTGTCTCTACTAATCATACCTTACCATTTCCGATAAGAGTATTGCGCCTTCGGCTACACCATTTTGCTCGCACCCCAGCATAGTAACCGTGCCACTATCCCGTAATCCTCTACGATTCGCGAAGGCCCTTAAGCCGTCCTGAGTCACCATGCTTTCCATAATACTTCCACCTCGACGATCTGCAACAACCCTTTATGACTTTTCCCAATTGTTCTTCGACTTCAAATCGAAAATCTTGAACTTGTCAAGAGACTGTGACTTTCTTAATCACAAAATAACCATATCGAATAGTCATCAATAAATGTGATGAATAAAAAATTTCTACACAAGGTTGCCACATAAGGTCCACTTATATCTGTGAATGACTTCCAACAAGTCAGAACCACGGACTTTCTTTCTTATCTTGGTCATTTTACTCTATTAAATGTACTTTTACAGATATCTCTAAGTCATTTTTAAGAGCAAAGGTGATGTTAGTCTTTATCAAATTTTCACTTACTCCTAGAGATATGGCAAGCCAAGTATGCCACAATGCATAAGACTCTTCCTTAGGTAATGGTCTCTAGAAAATAACTTTTCTCGTACCGTATAAGCGGCGTATATGTCATTGGGAGATAAACTTAATATGTATAATCCGTTGGACATATGACAGCACCCAACCTTATTTGAATTAAGAAATATTGAAATAACATTGCTTTTAATTTCAAAAGAGTAATCATATGAATCCAAACACGATACGGAAACTAAATTCCATCTAAAGGAGTGGTACATAAATGTGTCTTTCAACATCAATTTAAAAACTGTAATCTAGAACTAAGATTACATCTCCACGAACATGACATCACTCTCTTCGTTGTTTCACAAAGGAGCTTTGATCATCCTTGTTCGTTCTCCGGTTTATGAACTCGTATGGTAAATGCAATATGATTAGTCGCCCACTATCGAGCCACCAAGAACCGATGGTGCTTTCGTATAGGTTGGATTCACAAACAAGTGTTAAAGAATACACTGTAGTTTTCCACGTTTGACATCCAAGCTTTTAAATTTTGCACACCTCTTCATGTGACCTTTCTTCTTACAAAAGAAGCTAAATGATCACCATCCTTTTCAAGAATGTCTTCTTTCGTGGACTCATATCACGTATCGAATTATATTTCTCTTGACCAATCTTTGGCGAGTCGACTTTGAACTCTTATTTTCCTTTATAATTAGCAAAGATAAGGCCATATGCTCTTTCCTTAAGTTTCTTCTTCTCACCACCCTGCAATTGTCATTAACCCACTGTCTCATCTTGGGAATCAGAGTTGCCTTTATAATCCTAAAGTCAGGTGGAAGGGGTGTTTGTGGCTTGATGCACAATGCAAGCATCGTGAATGGTAACATTAAGAGCTTGAAGCCATTTTTAGGTCTACCATCCTTCAGCATGGTAATCTCAACTTTAATTGCACATCATATCAGTTGAAGAGCTTTTATAGAAGTGTTCCCAACTCAGCATTAGATGAAACTCGATTTCTAAATTTCATGGTCACATCATTTCCTTTAGCAAGACCAAACACCTGGTAAACCGTTTCAAGTGTTCTCAGATGGATTTCTTCATTGTCAATAAGAAAATCCATTGCCTCTCCTGCAGCACAGTCCGCTTTCGCCTTCAATACTAGTGGTCGTGGATATTTCGCCGCTTATCCCTTTGTAAGCGCTAATGTGAATGATCCGCCGCCTCTATTCCAACAGAAAGGTCCTCTTCCATTTCTTAAAATTCAATCCAAGAAGGACTTCAATTGAAATGGAATTCGTCGTCAATGTTAAAAAATTGACTGAAAAATAAAACAAACAATACAATCAGCATCATGTGAATACTCATATAGAGAATTATATACATCATCACATAATCAATTAAGTAAAAATATGACATGCAATAGACACTCTCCACATGACAATGTCATGAGAACATATAATCTTCGTGAAATCACCACCTGGGTGTATGAACCACAAGATCGGGCCATTTCTCGTACACATGCCATACATGTATCCCTCCATGAACTAACAACACAAGATCACCCCTTTGGGAGTATGATCACGTAATAAAACAGATATCCCACACAATATGAGATCGATATTTCAAACTCAATCATAAAAAGCAATTTTGGCTGTCATGAACCTAATTGAATCCTTGAAAATCTCTCATACCAGAGATATAAACTTTATGTATCACATTCAATATATATATATATATGTAATGCCAATTGCTCCAAAGATCATTAATAGTCAATGAATTACACTCTACATAGTCCTTGGTAGGGTGCTGATATACATAAAAAGAATCCACCATATGTATTTCCAAACGATAGAGAAATGATGGCAGCAAACACGCAAAAATACCAAAAAAATACGCGTATATTGAGTTCTTTACGACTTTCGAACTGATGTTTCAACATGTAAAATAAATATACCACATTGTAATTTCGATAAGAGCTCATAGACATCAAGATGGCCCAAAAAGGACCTCACACGCGCCACGCCACCGTGGCGCCTCGCCGACGCTGGAAGCCGCGGCACATTCATTGGCTGCCACCGCCGGCTGACCGGGCCTGCCGCTGACCGGGTCGGGTCAAACATCCGATTCGGGTCGTTGACCGGGTCGGGTCAAACATTCGATTCGGGTCGTTGACCGGCCTGACACCACTCGTCATACCGTCGCGCCAATCATCCTGCCTGCCTGCTTAAATTCGTTAGAGATGCGACATCATCATGACGCCATCATCCATCAGTAACCAGAATCGAACCGGTCAAAACGGATCGGGCAGAATCGGCTTACGGTCGGGTCACCGATCGGGCTGCGCGATGACGTCACGACGTCATCGCCGCTGATCGGGATTCCGCGCGCGGTCTTCTACGCGCCATTCTCATCGCTATGGTGCGCGTGAGGCGCACCGCCACTCTCCGGCGATGCTTTACCCACCGGATTCATCGTTCGTTGAGTAGATTCCAAATATGTAAAAATATTCATTTTTGGATTTGTAGAAAATCTCCGAAACTGGACATAATGCCCGATTGAATAGCAACCCAAAAAATTTCTCCAATTTATGTTTCAATTCTAATCCATGGTCGCCTCGATATCAATCGTTGGATACGCTTCAATCAACCCAGATTACTATGTTAACACAAAACATAATAATATTAATGGAGAGAACTGAAAATTAAATACCGATTTGAATCCATGGTCGTTTTCATGAATTAATAAAACCCGCAAAGAAACGATCTCAAGATCTCAAGATCTTCTCCCAAATGGCCCTCGACGACACCTACTTAACGGTAATGCCTTCACTGTTGAGAAAACAATTCTCCGAATCAGATGGTAACGACCAGACGTATCCCGCGCTTGGGAGGACTCACCTTCTATTTATCGAGCTCAATGACGCCTCTCATTACGCCAGCCATACTCAGCCCACTTGCTGTACCCCATATGATTTATTAAGAACCTTAATTCAATTAATTAGACCGAATAATCCAGCGACCCTGAAATCAATAAAGCCTAATTTTATGAAAATCTTACATTATCATCCTAAGCAAGACCCTTGTTTCTCTATGCATCGGAAGGTAAACAGACCCTAGTGCCAGCTTCTTTGATATCTTTGAGCGCATTTTCTCCTTTTCAGCAAATTGAGTTAGAACTTAGATAAGCGTCACTCTCATCTATATAGTCAGTGAGGCGGACTTTCTGAGCTCTAGTTACGGCAATTCTGGCAAGTCTTCTGCTGAGAGAACTCTTCAGGTAATGAACCATCTGATGTGCTCGAATCATCGTCGTTCGACTTGCTCGAATCATCTAATATGCTTGGGAATGAAGGAGGTTTGAGTGGCTTTGAGGGCAATCATCTAACTTCCAACTTAACCCCTGTTTTTGTACAGGATGGATAGAAGAGAGAGACTGAAGGAAGTAGGAAAAGAAGAGAATATGATTTATATGCAAGGAGTGTTTTGAATGCACATTATCCCTTTTCAATAATAAATATTAGAAATGCACATTAACCCTTTTCAATAATAAAATATTTTATTATTTTAAATATTATATAATATTGTCCTGAGGAAAAAAAGTATCACAATCTGGGCTGGGACAGACGATAGACGCCGTTTCCTTTCTCTTCTTTTTCTTTAAATCTCGTTAGAGCCAACTGCCAAGGAAGATGACAAAATACTGGTCCATTTGCTTGTGGGCCTATTTTTTATACTTTTTTCCTTCATTTTTAAAGAAAGTAAAAAAAATATTTGCAATTGTGTGGGAATCTTAAATCCAATCAACAGCAAGATCACCATGTTAAATTGAGATGAATACCTATCAATATAAAAGAAAATAATATTTTTAAATTTATATATATATATATATATATATATATATATATATATATATATATATATATGATATGAATAAAACAAAATGATGTTATATATATTTGCATATAGTTATATAAATCAATCGACTTTAAGATCGCAGATTCCACGCGCACCAGCAAGACCCTGTAACAATAGTGATTTGAGCCACAAGATGAGCATGTATTAAGAGCAGCTGCTTATATCGACTATCAATAATAATTATCTGAGCCAAAGGCTCCATTACAATAATGAGCAGAATATTCCATATAAAATATCAAACGTCGTTTCGCCCAATCGATATACACTGGCGGCCCTCCACTAAATTGATAATCGGAGTCGGTCCACTACTTATATCTGAGGGTTGTTCACGCTTAAAACAAATACATTTGTTTCAAAATAATGCTTCTACGGTCTGCTAAGAACATGTATAGTTTCCATGGTTAATTCCTGACATGGGTCAAGTCATTTAGAGATATCTCGCAGATCACGTATTTGAATGTGTTTAGATAATCATCAGATAATACACTTAAAGTGAGAGTAACCCATTTAGGATGATTCCACTACTGGGCATTATCACCCCGTCGAGGAATTATATTATTTCAAGTACAGTGAGTGCATCGAGGAGACGGCTCATCCTGGTTTGTACTGGTGTTGTTTCACAAGGGGTTTGGTGTTGATACACACAATATTAACTCTATGTTTTTTAATATATGTCAGAGCAAGAGTAAATTATTAACTCTGAACTATTGTATATAGTTGGATTTATTTGGATGAGTATTGGTTTATGGGCCCAAGTGGCCGCTTTACTCATATATATGTCTTTGATGTAGATTGGACAAGTTTTGTATTTCAAGAGAGCCTCCCTAGTTGAAAAGGAGACTCAGCCTGATTTTTAAGTGAATAGTACTAGTCACCTGACATTCATGAGGAGATTCCATAATACGGTAGTCAACCGAACACCCTGATTCGGGGCCATAGCTTGGCATCGAGCTTAGGTATACGTGCTACCTAGGCTTGAGAGGGGCTTGAGCTTAGCTATAGCCTGCAAGAACAACACGCTTGGTGTGGCTCGGCTGTTAGGTTTAGGTATGAGATTACCTAGAAAGTGCACTCAATAAACCAGACACCGCATGTGGTTTTTGTGTGTGATTTACGAATTGTTGTGAAAATATGCATAACATGGAAGATGTGTGATCAGTGTCAGTTTGGTTTGTGTGCTGCGGTAGCACATAAGTGTGCTGTGAGGGTTCGAGTTTTACAAAGGTGTAAAATCGAACAAAGGAATAAATGAAATAAATTAGAATAATTATTTATTATGATAATAAAATAAAATTTAATACCTTAAGGTTGAATACTAGGTTTAGTGTTGGATCATGAGATTTGAGGAAATTCTTGGACAAAATGTCCAAAAATTAAATAGAAAAAAAGAAGAAGGAAAATTATTTTCTATTGTCATACTTTTAAAATTGAAGAAAATCAATAAAATAATTTTTATAAATTATTTCAAGTGTTCTGAAAATGTGTAAAAAAAGAAGAAAATATATATATATATATATATATATCTATAAGTATGTATTCTTTCCTAGCCGGAAATTTAATGTAAAATTTAATAAAATAAAATAGAATAAAATAAAATCAAATAAAATGAGACAAAATTTTGGAAAAAATGAAATTTTCGAAAATAAAGTTTTGTGACAAAAATGGTTTACTATGGAATAGTTGTCTTACAAGGACTTGGTATATACATTGATTTCTGTGTATGAATAGTGTCTCGAGGCTACATGCTTACGCTTGTAGATATTTGGCAGATTGTGATTAACCGCCATTTGAACCGTAGATGGCTAGTCGAGGACGCAGGACGAGATGCGACACGCAGGCACTCCTGCCGCACCACCCCAGATTCGAACAGCCACCGCATTTGATCACAGGCCTTGCTGAGCTATAGGGCAGCGGCGCTGCCGCTATCGCACGTGCCGCAGCAAAGTAGTCGTGAGGTCCAGCAACCTCTAGAGGTTTAGGCGACTATCCTCCAAGATTCACAAGTGCAGAGAGAGATCCACGTGGCGCATCATTGGTTCACACAGACGAGAAGGTGTTAGAGGTTGGCAGATTACCTCCGACTCTACCAAGATTAGTTAGTCGCTGCCCGCCAGAGGGTAAGGCCCAAGTATGGTGGAAATGGGCAAGGACCTCTAGAGACCTAAAGGCGATGACATGGGTAGAGCTGTGGAGTCAGTTTCACAGGCATTTTCCGACACGCGAGGTATGAAGGCCCAGAATTCCTCGGAGTCGGGCAAGGATCTATGACCGATGGAATATGTGGCTGGGGTTCACGAGCGCCAACCCGATTTGTCGATGATTACATGGCCACGTACATGGCCAAGGTTAGAGATTTGAGAACGGGCTGAAGCGTCCCCGTGCCGTAATTGTAGGACTTCGCCACAGGAGGTGATCTCATTTGTCAGGACAGTCTGCACCATGTAGAGTAGATGGGGAGGGATGCCTGAACACTCCTGGATGGGTGTTAGTAGCAAGAGGAAGGAGAGTCAGTCTTCTTTTAGTTCGGGAAAGAAGCAAAGGGCTTCTAGTTCACGAGGGTTCCAGTAGGGCTCGCGGCCATCCCAAGCTGTGACGATGAGAGTTACCTGGCCAGCCAAGTAAACACAGGCAAGCACCATCATGTGAGCTCTACATAAGTGAGGAGGGATTGCCCTAAAGACAGGATCCTGTGGTTTTGGATAGCACAAGCCTCCAACAAGGGCGGGTAGACAGAGAGGATACAACACATTCTCCATAGCCCTAGCATGCACTGCAGAAACCAGCCAGCCAGGAGCTAAGAATGTGGGCACCTCCCATTTCACAGGCAGGCTCGAGAGCCAGAGTATGGGTAGAGGTAGAGCACGAGGCCCACAAGCAGGGACATCAGGTCTGGGGGCGTGTTTATGCCACATCAGCACCTACAGCTGGGTCAAGAGATCACCCAGCTATACAGTGGTAATGCTTAAGTATCTCGCCTACGGGCAAGAGTGTTATTTGATTCTGGGTAAGCTAGATTCATTCATTGTCGCATCAGTTGTGATATAGAGTTGGGCTTAGAGGTTAAGACCTTAGAGGAGCCTTGTATGTGAGTTCATCAGATTAGGCAAGAATATGGATGATATGTCGTGGTTGCGAGTCGAGATCTCAGGACTCTACTCACGCTGGACCCGAGGATTGCGGACATGTAAGAGTTCGATGTCATCCCCGGGATGGATTGGCTGACAATTACAAGGTCGCGGTCGATCAGGAGTATAGGAGAGTTACCGCCACACGCAGACGGTACCGTGGTACTGTGGGATAGCATGATATTTCGCTCTGCATAGCCGTACGAGTCCAGGTGTCGTGACAACAATGGGTCACAGCAAGCCTTACTCTAAAGGACGAGGTGAGACCGGACTTGATCACCCCGAGTAGTCTTAAGTAGTATGGAGGATGTTTTCCCATGAGCTACACGGATTGCCTCTCAGAGAGGGTCAGAGGACTTCAGGTGATCAGTTACACCTCCGTACTTCATCCATCTCTATGACTCGCATAAATGTGACAACGCTGAAAGGCTGCGGTGGAACTAAGAGTCCAACAATGGAGTTACTTGTGACAGCGCTCATTAGACCGAGCATTTCACCAAGGGGCGTCCTCTATTTTATTTGTGAAGAAGAAGGACAGCACTCTTCCAACCGTGACGATTACCGATAGTCAATTGTGGTTACGATCAAGAATCGTACCCATTACCGAATTGACGACGGTTTGATCGGGCTGAGAGGAGCGCGAGTCTACTCCAAGATAGACCTTCGTACCGGTTACCATCACTGAGGTTGGTGGAGATGGATATCCTTAAGACTGATGGACGCCAAGCATGGAACTTGAGTTTACCGCAGGATGCCCTTGATCGGATTTAATGCGCTGGGCAAAGATTCATGGATCTCATGCATAGGTATTCCAACCCTATTTGACTGGGCTTTGTCGAAGTCTTCGCGGATGACATTCGACTACTCCTAGTCGAGGGAGCATGAGTATCATTCGAGGATTGTATTGGCGCCTGCTGGAGACCACTACGGGCGCTAAGTTCAAGAAGTGCGAAGCTTGGCCATCGAGAGGTGAGATTTTTGGGGACACATAGTGTCGCGATAGTTTGCTGGGACCCAAAAGGTCGAGAGGCGTTGATTATTGGGAGGAGGTCGGGGGAAGTCACTTTGAGATACACGCTTAGGATTGGCTAGGTACTACAGAGATTCATTAAGGATTTCTCTAATAAGAAGACCTATGATTGAAGCTCAATCTGGAGTGAGGCATTCTAGGAGTTGAAGAGGACTTCATCAGCCCTATCTTACTAGTTCCGGATTGTGGACAAGGGTACACAAGAGACAGATGCCTCGAGTGCCTGACTAGGATGTGTTTTGATGCAGTCCGGTAGGGTAGTAGCTTACGGTTCCCGCCAACAGAGTTAATTGATATGCACTACACCCCACACACGACAAGGAGGTCAAGGCCGTAGTCTTCGCCTTGAAGATTTGGCGCCACTACTTATATGGTGAGCAGTTCGAGGTGTACTGCACTCACTAAATTCAAGTATATTTTCACGCAAAGGACCTCAACAAGAGGCAACGCCAGATGGATTTATTCCTGTAGGATTATGACTTCACTTCGGCATTACCATCCCGTAAGGCAAATGTGGTGGCCGATGCAATCACCGGAAGTCAATGTGGAGTATTACCGGTATAGCTTCCCGAGAGTGGCGATGCTCGAGACTGGGACGCTTTGGATTACGTGACAAATGAGCAAAACACGGGTACGCTGGGAGTTTAGTGCTGCACTCGCTGCCAGCGTAGCACTGAGTCCTGTGGCGTAACGCGTAGATAGTGTCCATCGTGATCCGTATAGTCGCATAAGGACAGTACCGGACCGTCCACACGCATGGTAGTATTCTAGATAGATAATTTTTAGTGGTTCCCCATTCAGGCGAGGAGGTCTCGGGGAGTTTCAGCGCTCTCGATGCGGGTGCATCCAGGTGGCACCGAATATACCAGGATCTTCGTCGGCGTGCAATGGAGCGGGATGAAGAGAGACACGTGGGGACTTTGTGTGACTATGCCTCTGTGTCAACGAGGTTAAGTGAGCACTAGAAGCCAGCAGGGCTACTTCAGCCATTGGAGGTGGCTGAGTGGAAGTGGGAGTACGTCACGATGGATTTTGTGACCCCGCTTTTACTTACGTCTGGCTAATAGAACATGATCGGTGTGTGTGATAGTGGGCCGGCTCACGAAATTAGAGCACATTTTCTTAGTCTTGGATGACCTTCACATTGGAGAGATTTCTTAGGTTGTACATTAGAGAGATGATCACTAGGCTACATGGGTACTAGTATCCATAGTGTCGGATAGGGACGAGGTTCACGGGCGCACTTTTGGAAGAGTTTCCCGGAAAGTATGGGCCTGCGGAGTTGACCATGAGTCGGCTTTCCACCCTCGGACGGATGGTAGAGTGCGAGAGGACTATCTGGTGTTAGAGGGACGTACTTTCTGACATGCGTCCTGCCATAAGGGTAGTTGGGAGGAGCATTTGCCCTTAGTGAGTCGCCTACAACACTTGTTTATTGGCGAAGTATCTGGATGGCACCATATGAGGCATTGAATGGGAGGCCATGCGGATCAGATTATGTTGGGCCAGGGTGGGAGAGAGCTCCATCACTGGTCTGATGCGATTAGAGACACCTTCGAGAAGGTAAGCGATGCGACAACGTCTTCTCATGGCTCGAGCCGGCCCGGAAGAGCTATCTTGTGTACGACGTCGACCCTTAGAGTTCGGGTTGGTGATCCGCGCGTTTTCTTGAAGGTGATGCCTCAGAGAGGAGTGGTCAGGTTCGGCATGCGAGGGAGATTGTCATGCAGGAGTTTGTGGACCTTCGAGATGCTCGAGAGGGTATTTGCTGGCCTGCGGGTTGGCTTTACCGCCCGGCATGTCGAGGTGTCCGCGGGTGTTCACATCTCCATTTCGAGTATACTCCAGATCCAACTCATGTGGTGGATTGGGGACAGATTGAGGTTGACAATGGGACCTTCGAGGAGGGACCAGTGTGCATTTTGGATAGCCGTGATCAGGTTTTACGACGCAAGACCGTGAGGCTAGTGAGGGTGCTATGGCGGCACTATGGAGTGGAGGAGTCAACGTGGGAGCGCGAGACGAGATGCGAGTACTCATTCTTTGTTTGTTTAGGGATGAAATCGTGATTTAGTCAGTTTAATATTTAAATGTGAGTTTCCATGCATGTGTGTGCACATTACATATGCATGTGAGTGATTATGATTGTCCAAAATTTCGAGACGAAATTCCTTTTAAGGAGGGGAGAATGTAAGACCCGAGAAATTTCTAATTTTTTGAAAAAGGGTAAAATCGTAATTTCGGTTAAAAATCCGAAATTTATTCTCTAGATCTCAGATGAAGAAACAAATTTCACCGTTGGAATCGTCTCACGAAATCTAGCTACCACGTCGAATTTCGTCGAATTTCGAGACAGTCGAAATTTACATGTTTTTCGAGGCATCGAGTATCGAGTGCTGGAAAATGAATTGTGATGTGACGAAAGTCACCTATAACATGTACTCATGTTACACATGTTGCATGAGTAGAGAAATGATGGAAATGGACGACCGAGGTAATGCCAAATGTAAAAAATCCAAGAGTGGGGACATTTATGACATTATAGAATTTGTTTTAAATGATAATAAGACAAGTTTGTGCATAGTGCCATCTCCTCCAATTGAAATTAGAAGCTAAAAACGTGAATGGGAAGGGAGAAAGATCCCCGTGCCGATTTTTCTAGTGAAGTGTAGCTTCTCTCTCACCAGAGTTTTAAAGGCGATATGGCCCGAAGTGAATTCTTAGGCGAAGGAAAGTCGCTGCAGCGGTGAGGCCTACACGTGGACTCTAGTTTTAAGGAGTTTCGATAAACTGTGGATATGGATTTATCTGCCGGTTTATCCACCAAGTTTAAACATTGGTTGATGATTCAGTTGGATGAACTAACGGCGTTGAAGAGTGCACATTATTACACCATATGTATGTATATGTAAATGTGTAGTGATCCCGCGCCAGGACCAGGTGAGGCCACAGGGCGGTGGAATGGTAGTGGCTGGCAGGAGGCTGTTTTGGGTGCTCAATGGTATAAATTATGCCATAAATCATGTTTTGATGTGTATGAGGTCGGAAATGGCTAGGGAATTCGGGTTCACGAAGTGGAACCGATGTAGGGTAGTGGTCGTGAATAGTAACCCGAGGGTTTTACTGCTCACATGAATAGTGTTCATGAAATAAATTTTGTGAGAAAAATGTGTTTGGTTGAGTAATTCAAATCGAATTGCTTGTGGTTGTTAATTAGTCCACGTGAGCTAATTTTGGTGTAATGGATTGTGAAATTGCATAACATGTTTGTGTGATTAAATTATGTAAATGTATATCATGTATATATATTTGCATGTGGTATATAATTGTATTGGAATTGGCATCATCATGCATTATGTGCACTAGGGCACCCAGAGCCGATAGGAGTGAGTGCATGAAATTGGTTTATTGAAAGTATTTCGGAGGTTGAATAATAATAATAAATTATCGAGTGTCCATTACAATATTGTGGTAGTCCATATAAAATATCAATCGTCGGTCGACCCGATTGATATATCGGAGGGTTGTGTCCCACTTTAAATAGAGAATGCGAGTCGATCCTTTCACTTATATCGGAGGTTGTCCGGTCAAAAACAAATACCTTTGTTTTGAAAATAATGTTTCTCATACCTGGCTTAGGCAAGTGTGAGGGAGTCAGCGAGGACTCGGAACATGGGTTGGTCATTTAGACATTCAAGTAGGATCACATATTTGTTTGAATGTGTGTTTAGATAGGATCATTGCATATGCACTTAGGTGGAGAGTAACCCATTTAGGGTGATTCCCCTACTGGGCATTAGCTCACCCTGTCGGAGGTATATTTCGGTACGGGAGCGGCGCATGAGAGGCAGCTCATCCTAGAGTGGTTGAGAAGAAAGTCGGGTTGTGGCTTTGGTGTTTTGTTATGTACACATGTATTAGAACTCTATAAGTTTAATATATGTTGTATAAGAGTAAATTATTAACTCTTGAAACTATTGTATATAGTTGGGATTTATTTGGATGAGTATTGGTTTATGGTAGTGTTTATAATATATATGTCTTTTGATGTAGATTGGGACATGTTTTGTATTTGGGTAGAGCTCCTTGTACAAAGGAGACTCTACCCGATTTTTGTGAATAGTGTCGGGTTACGAGCATTCCGTGTGTGAGTTGACCGGGTGATCACGGACACCCGGATTGGGCGTCATAGTAGTAGCCCTACTGGCTTTTGGTGCTCAGCCTTAACTTGCTGACACGTGAGACATCGTCGAACAAAGTCCCCTACATGTCTCTTGTTCGCTCGGTAATCGCGGCGGCGAAGATCCCCGATACATCTTAGGTGCCACTGGATGCGACGAATGGGAAGCGTTGAAACTCCACTGAGGAATCTCTCTCAAATCGGTCGGCGGGGAACCACTGCATCCTACATACCAAGACTACCATCTATGTGGGCGGTCCCGACCCTCGTCAAGCCTCACTTGTACGGATCCACTGATGGACGGACTATCTCGCGTCCGGCCACAGGACTCCAATCACTTTGCTTTCCAGTAGTGGCGGTGTAACCACTAAACTCCCCCAACATACCTTGAGCACAACGCGTCTTGTATGGCTTGTCCCGGTCGTGCATCCGCCATTCTCGGCTATACACTAGCCAATACTCCACCTTGTGACTTAGTGAGTGCATGAAGCCACCACATTTGCCTTACCGGTGTGTACAAAAGTGAAGTAATAATCCTCTAGGAACTCCATCCCATCTGTGTTGCCTCATATTGAGGTCAGTTAACGTGAAAATATACTTCGAACTTTTGTAGTGCAGTACACCTCGGCTACATTTGCATCATATAAGTAGTGGTGCGAATCTTGGCGAGACTACGGCCTTGACTCAGAAGTATCGTGTGTGGAGTAATTACGCCATGATTCTTCAGCGCGAGAACCATAAGCTACTACTCCCGATTTGCATCAAAACATCCCGGTCGGCCCTCGAGGCATCTGTCTGCTTTGTGTACCTTGTCCCTATCTGGGACTATCAAGATAGGAGCAGTAGTAAGCCTCCTCTTCAACTCCTGGAATGACTCCTCGCATCGATTAAATCCGATCAAAACTTGAGCCTCCTTAAAGTCCAATAGTCATAGGTGCCCTTGTCACCCCACCCCTACTAGCGAGGTGTCTGAGCCCACCTGAGGAAACCAGTAACGTTACTTCAATGACTAGAGAATCACGTGAAGCGAAATAGATGTTGTATTAATCATTATAAATTTTTTTTTTTTTTTTTTTTTTAAACTTGTGATTTTATAACATTTCGACAGCATAATAGCTGCATGCAGGACATATCCCAAAACACAGTATATATGATTACACTTTTCAAAATATGGCCTTGACACACTCTTTCAAAAGAGCCTCGGAGCTCATCACATTTTCACAATACAAAACTATGTACATACATATGTCAACTATACAATTCAAAGTATTTCCTTACACGATTTATTTAATACAGCACTATCCTGAAAATTCGAGGATAATCCCCAATATGCTCGCGTCGGCGTGACTTTATGGAAAATGATTTTAAAACGGGGAAAATAATGAGCTAGCAGAGCTCAGTGAGTGTATACTTTATAAAATGCTTGCTTTTAATATCTCAAAGCGTAAAACTCTCACTACAAGACATTTTGGCTTGTTTGCTTGCTTTGCTTTGCTTTGCTTTAAAAGTTTCTAAAACTTTTCATAACCTCTTGCTTTCTTTAAAAGTTTTATAAAAACTTTTCATAAACGCGGGAGCCTGGGCTTCAACCTCTTGCTTTAAAAGTTTCTAAAACTTTTCAAAAACTGTTTGCTTGCTTTGCTTTAAAAGTTTATAAAACTTTTCATAATAGCGAACCTTAGCTTGACAGCTTGCTTCCAAAGTTTCTAAAACTTTTCATAAACTCTTGCTTGCTTTAAAAGTTTTATAAAAACTTTTCATAAACGTGGGAGCCTTGGCTTCGACCGCTTGCTTCCAAAGTTTCTAAAACTTTTCATAAACTCTTGCTTGCTTTAAAAGTTTTATAGAAACTTTTCATAAACATGGGAGCATTGGCTTCGACCGCTTGCTTTAAAATAAACACGGGAGCCTGGGCTCAAACGTTTTCTTTAAAAGTTTCTAAAATTTTTTATAAACACGGGAGCCTGGGCTCAACCGTTTGCTTTAAAAGTTACGAAAAATTTTTCACAAGCTCACTTGGGGAGCACAGGCTCAGCCAGTTTACTTTAAAAGTTTATAAAACTTTTCACAAACACGGAGCCTTGGCTCTGACTAGCTTACTTCCCAAAGAGCAGGGCTTTGGGCTCGTGGTGCACCGATGGTTGATTTCAAAACTATATAAAACATGCTTATAAATCATCAACCACTGGGCCTTTTACGCTTGTACCTAGTGAACACGGGGCTTAAGCTTGATGAATGCTTAGGTGGGTACGGACTGGGTCCGCGCTCGCTCGTGGAAGAGCAGCTCAATTCCCCTTTTTCGATAAATATGGTGGCCTGGCTCACCATAATCTAACTAATGCGCTAACCATATACTCCGATCGTCTACGGTCTCCATTAAATGCCATGATACATGAACTAAGTTTGCTAGACTAAGCAAATCCCCAAAATACATGAATGATATCTAACACCAGTACGTCACGAATAACTGTATGCTTAAACTAGGGATTTCGTTAGGCCTGTTTATATAAAATATACTTTTGTTTGCTTATACTTGCTCTTTGAAATATGGTTTACAACTCATCATTACTTGCTGCTTTTAAAGTATGGTTGAATACATCAGAACTATTACTTGTTTGCTTTTCACATATGGTTTAAATCAAAACCATTGTTTACTTAAAAACTCATTGCTTGCTTTAAAATATGGTTTAAAATCAAACCATTGCTTGTTTGCTTGCTTTCTAAATCACATTGCTTGCTTGCTTTTCAAATATGGTTTACAATCAAAACCATTACATACCAGTGTAAAACAGTTTATAATAATACACTAGTATTTGAAAAATAGGTTTGGAACACTCACCTTCCTTTTACAATAATTGAGCACGACTCCACAATTCTCCCTTCCAGCTATTACCTACACATTCGATGTATTAGATCCACTGGCCAAAGCAATTTATCTGGCAGTGCTACCAATTAAAATTTTCGAATATGTGACTAGTATTCCTACAGGCATATGGCTAGATCTTATACTCGATGGACTTTCCATAGAGAGTCTAAAAACACCGAAAACATTTCTAAAGGAGTATGCGAATTTATGAATAAAATCTGAAATTTTAACTTAGAATAGTCGAAAACAATCCCAGAAATTTAGCGGTATGCGAAAATAGTCCAAAAAATTCCTAAACTCAATCCAAAAATTTTGGGATTGAAATTTACGGTCTCTCACGGGCTCTAAGAATGTAACACCCCGAAATATACCCTAGTAGTTTTCGGACTTGTTTAGGGTATATTCTAAGCTAAATATGAATTTTCGGAAATAAAATTAGGGCAGAAATGAATATTAGGAGACAAAGGAACAAAGTGGTCTTTACCATGAGGATATAAAAATATAAAGCATAAGATTATATGTAATTGTGGAATTTGAGAAGATTATGGGTCAAATTAGAATATGGCATAATTTGAATTTCAAAGGGAGAAGAGACAGAGAGGCTTAAATGCAAAATGAAGACTTAAAACAAAAAAATGGATTTTCCTTGTCTTGGCAAACATGGCCTTAACTCAAAGAAGTTGGATTTTAAGACCAAAATTGGTCTCATTTGAGGGAGACCAAACCGTAAAAAAGAGAGAGAGAAGGGGGAGAAGAAGAAGAAAGAAGGAGAGGAAGAAGAAGAAGAAGGAGGGATTGAAGGATTCAAAGGTATGGAACTTGGAGTTTGGTATGGAACTATATGGTTTTTGTATGGGTTCTTGTCTAGATATATGTTTGTGGGTTGTGGGTTGTAGGAAACCTAACCCTAGAATGAATTGATGTATGGAAATCCCTTTGTTTCTCTAGGGTTTTGCTATGAGAGGACCTAGAGTTCCCATTAATTGTGTTTTTGGGTTTAAGGGTTATGTAAAGTATGAACTTGATTGTTATTGTTCTAGGTTTTGAAAGGGATCCTAGATTTCTTGAAGTTGGTTGAGTAAAACCCTAGGCTTTGTATAAGAGATGAATAGAAAAC
The DNA here is from genome assembly GCA_016808115.1 of Tetrastigma voinierianum. Taxonomy (NCBI): domain Eukaryota; kingdom Viridiplantae; phylum Streptophyta; class Magnoliopsida; order Vitales; family Vitaceae; genus Tetrastigma; species Tetrastigma voinierianum. Next base: position 300,278 of record JAEQBH010001468.1, on the reverse strand, counting down.
ATATTTGAGTTCAATAGAGTGCATAAGATAAGTATTGAAAGATGAATTAGTATAGTGAGGTTACGGGATGAATTTGAAGTAGCCTTGAAGTGTTTATGAAGTATAGAGTTGATTTGGGTATGAAATATAGAAAAAAAATGGAGAAAATACATTCTGGGCATTTTCGGGTCACATGTACGGTACACCTTGAAAGTGTACGTGCACCACCCGAGAGACAAACGTATGGGGTACACGTTAGGGGTGTCTTAAATTTTGACTCTTTCTTTAGTTTCGACCCGGTTTTCGTATCTTGGCCATAACTTGCATGTTATTTATCCGATTTGATTGATTAAAGTGGCCAATTAAAATATACTTCAAGTAAAATCAAACCTAAAGAAATAGGCATCGTCAAATTCTGGCTCTAAGTGGCCCAAAAATTCACTCAAAGTGGGGCCATGTGCAAGCCAAATTACGATTCCAGTTTTAGGCATTAAGTAGTCAGGGTTGTTTCGGACGTAACTTGAGTTCGGGTGTTCAATTGGGTGATTAGTGAGATAGAACCGCATAGCACCTTAGCTTTAAATGATTACAAAGACCTAGTGTCAAATATGAAGTTAGAACCCCGGAAAAGTGTAGTAATACAGACTTATTTCTAGTGTAATCAGGAGTAAGCAGACTAGTTTGGCATGGAAATGTCATAACTTTAGTTTGGATGATCCGATTGGATTGATTCCAATTCCTAAGTAAAGTAGATTCATAGAGGAATAATAATACGTGAATGAGGTGTGATTTCATAGACATCATACTTTATAAGTATAGGAAGTTCCATATGTAATAGGCATGAAACAAGGAAAATGTAGAAAATGAAAAATATATAGATGTGTTCATGAAACATGAAAATGATATGGAAAATGAAAATGGCAATTGAAAGCATGAATGTGAACATGAAAGGCAATATGTCATGAACACATAATGTGGTTAAGTGATATATGATTATTATCACATATAACCAGAAAATGATAACAAATGATAGGAATACATGAATGAGTGTATGTGAACGAGTATATGAACGAGTATACGTAAATGAGTACACATGAATGAGTATACGTAAATGAGTACACATGAATGAGTATACGTGAATGAATATGTGAAATAAGTATAGAGATTGATTATATCTTTGAAAATATAACACGAAAGTGAAATTGGAAATTGAAAAGTGATTGTGATCGGTTATGAATGCTATTTGTGAAACATATATAAGCATATATATATGTTGATTTGAATTATTGTTATTCGAAATGTTTGTCATACATACGCATGTATACGTGTATTTACCTTTACAGTGAAATTACTGCACAAAGTAAAGTGATTTGAAATGTGTTATTGAATGACCAACATGGGATTCTAGCGAATTCATCATGAAGGTAGCGGTAATTCTTGAGATGAGAGATCACATTGCTCTTGTTGAATGACGAGAGCCGAGGACCGACAGCGAATCACGTAAGCGAATATCCAGACCTATAGTCAAAGTGAATCATCTTGTTAAATGCGAGAAATCACATTGCCTTTCTTGAATGACAAACGGACAAGATTCAACAAGCGAATACATCGTGAATAATAATTCTATAGCCATATGTGAGGCGGTGATATTGAATGTGAAATCACATTGCTCTTTGAATAATGATGACGAGTTAATGGCCCGAATGCGTAAACGAATGTAAATTCTATAGCCATATGTGAAGACGGTGATATTGAATGTGAAATCACATTGCTCTTGGATAATAATGACAGACGGATTCAACAGCGAATCTGTCGTGAATGTTCAATTCTATAGCCATATATTGAGACGGTGATATTGAATGTGAGATCACATTCTTCTTAAATGACAAACGAGGCGGGATTGACAAGCCCGAATGCATTAAGTGAATGTCGATTACATGGTCGAAGTGAATCATCTTGTTAAATGCGAAATCACATTGCCTCTTGAATGACAAACAAGCGGGTTCAACAAGCAATATCGTGAATGTCGAATTCTAGCCATATGTGAAATCAAAAACAGCGAAACAACGGTATTGAAAGATGTATTTGTATAAGTATCGCACACATTGCTTACGGATATTGTATAAAGGCATTATTTTGTTAAATGCAATTTTTTTAATGTGAATATTATGGGTCTTTTGAATTTGCTTAAGTGTTTATAGGATTGCCAGATGAAGTGCTTTCGCGTAATTAAAAAAACCTAAAATGGAATAACATAAGCAAATGTTTTGGGAAGATAATTGAAAATATCGGAGTATAGGGCTCCGGCTGGATCATAATGGTCAGTCGGGATTCGGTCGACACTTTTGAAAATAAAAATTTAATAAAACAGAAACAAAATGTTTTGATTGAAAATGTCGAGTAAGCCAGGGCTCGACTTGGATCCATCGCCTGGTCAAGTCGGTCGGGTCGCGACACTTTTGAAAATGAAAATTTAATACTCTTGAAACAAAAATGTTTAAGCGAACATCGGATTCATGAAATGTAATTGCTAGAGGAGTTGATTAATGGCTTGGCAGTGATAACTGATAAAGTCTAATATGTATTGGTATTAGATGCGATTTGATACTGTATGTGTTTAATATGACTTGATCTGTTCCGACTGGCCATTGTATATGTATAAGTTCTTTGAATTTGATATGACATGCCATACATGTAGAAGATATAAATTGAAATTGTAAAAGACATGACACATGGAGAAAATGATATGGAATCTGAAAAGGATAAAATCTACATGTATAATATGATGTAGGTTAGAAGTCGGAGCTAGGCCGTTATATGCATGAGAAAAGTAAATGTAAAAGATTGTGACGGCGATTATTGTTGGTGAATTCTTGTCACATAATGTTGTAAGCGTAAAGCTTAGCACGGGTGTTCAATCCGTGTAGGTACTGAAAGAGGAGATAAGAGGACGGAGATTCCACACCAGCGATCTGAACCATCCTCGAGAGATAGGTGCTTACCGACCTTTGTTTCGCGATCTTTGATGTTTGTATTAGACATATATATGTATAAGTGTTTGTATAAGTAAATGGGACTTAGTATATGTGTATAGATTTTGATAGACACCACTCCGTTGGTAGTTCTATTGTATATGTAAATGATTTTTAGGTATTAAAATTGTTTGTATACCACAGTATAAGTTAAACTCTGAAAAAAAATAAAATAAAAAAATAAAGAGGTAAGAGTCCCGATACATGGTTTATGCCAGCGGTTCGGTCATGATCAGATTAGGACCGTGTCGGGCGTGACAAGAAAATTTGATAATTCGCAGCCTTTAGGCACCGGAATAGTAGGAAAATTTCTTACCTCTTGAAGTTTGTGACAACTAAGATATTGGTTCACATGTAGCTAAATCGCGTAGACAAAAGCTTTGCATACGCTATGACCAATCTACGTCCCAGATTTTCATAAATTTGAGAAAGAAATAAAGAGAAAAAATAAAATAAAATATCTCCCTCTCTCCTCTCCGTCCTCACGCACTATCCGCCCCCTTTATGATTTTTATCCTTTTTTTTAATTACTATTATTATTATTATTATTTGGATACATAACTTATATTGCCTCATTGGCGAGATTAAGTTTACGTCGAAAATTTTATTTCTTTTTCGGTTCAATTATTTTAAATGAACTTTAACTCATGCTATTTTTTGACTTAGAAGTTTTCGTAAAAATCTGCGTCCACTGAAGAATCACTTAGACGATTCCCATTACCCGAAATTAGGTAAAATGTCCAGGTGTCTCGAGTCGGCGAAACTTTTAGGAATTAAGCTCAGATTTCACGAGGCCGTTGTGGCATGGATTCGTTTAGATCATCCGGAGCTCTGATTTTCACCAGGCTACTGAACCATTCTAGCAATTTATTATTATTATTATTATTCTTTTGAAATTCCATAATTTGTACTTTCACCCCTCCACTTTCCTTAATTGCAAAAGTGCCACAATGCTTTGAAAACTTTATAATTTCATCCTTAAAAACAACTTTCAAAAAATACTACTATGACATTGAAATAATTAAGGCCCTTGGTGCACTTATGCGACCCTCACGGGTTTATCTAGTACACCTCTTTGGACCCGGCGTTACCGCTAATCGGGAGAAATCATCGATGAATCTCACAGTACCGGTCGATCGAAACTACGTATCTCGAAGATGTGACTTCGGCCTCTCCCCCGACTCATCACGGCTCGACCTTCTCTCGGTCGGCGGCCTGTAAGTTGACACCACGTGTCCCAAAAATCTCACCTAAATAAGCCAAAACTCGCACTTATTGAACTTGGCGTATAGTTGATGATCTCTTAGCAACTGTAAAACAATCCTCAAGTGAGACTCATGCTCCCACTCTGACTGAGAGTATATCAAAATGTCATCCATGAAGACTTCGACAAATTGATGCACAGATGAGGTTGGAATACCACATGCGCAGAGATCGTAGATCTTCTTTGGCCCCTTCGTCGATCAAGAACATCATTGTAAACTAAAAGTGCCCATGCAGCATCTGACCTTATTTGTCTTAGGGATATCGTCTCCCCCAACCCTCAGGCGATGGTAATAAGTGCGAAGATGCATCTTGGAGTAGACTATGCTCCTCATTACGATCAAACAAATCATCAATCCTCAACAATGGGTATCTATTCTTGATTGTAACCTTGTTGACTACCATAGTCGATACGGTCGAAGGGTCTTGTCCTTCTTCTTACATAAATAGAGCCTGGGCCTTGTGGTGAAGTGCTCGGTCTAGAACCCGCTGTCCGGTAAGCTCCTATGGTTGGACTGCGAGTTCCTGTGACTCAGCCCCGGTGCCGTCTATGCGGAGTCATAGAGATGGGCGAAGTCTTTAGGTGTAACTTCGATCACAGAAGTCTCTGACCCTCTGAGTAATCCTGGTAGTTCATCGAAAAAACATCCTCATTTTCATGATTCCTCGAGGTAGATCTAAGTCAGGCCTCACCTCGTCCTCTAGGTGGCTCCTTCTTGACACTTGGTATCCACGACACCTGGGCTGTTACTATCTAGGCGAAATGTCGTGCTTGTCCCTTGAAAATACAACGATGCGGAGTCTGCGTTAATGCTTGTTAACCCTGCGCTCCCTGATCGATGGCGACCTTGTAGTTTGTTGCGATCCATCCCGGGATGACGTCGAACTTTGCATGTCCATGACCCTCGGTCCCGCGTGAGTAGAATCCCGAGATCTCGACTGTGGCTGTGACCTGTCGTCCACATCTCGCCCTAGTCTAGGGAGAACTGCAGTATAAGGGCTCCTCAGGCTGACCTCGCTGACTTTATCCTGTGATGTAGCAATGAATGAATCACGAAGCACCGAGGAGTAAATGTCACTCTTGCCCGTGTCATTGCCTCTAGATCTCTGAGGTCTTCGCGAGTTCCTGCCTTGGGCCTCGCCCTCTTGCTAGAATCTTGGCTAGTCTAATCCTAGTCGTATCAGAGGCAATCTCCATAGCCTCCAATACATTCTCAACCTGCATGAACCAATGGTCTGCCACCATCGGATCTCCTCCCCCTGTGAATATCGGATGATGTGCCACTAAACCTCCCAGGGTTACTAGGACCTCCTGTTTGTTGCCTTTGGCACGTGCGATAGCGGCAGCCGCAATCCCTACGGCCTCAACAAAGGCTTTCTTGGTCGAATCTTGGTGGTGCTGACCCCGGTACCGTGGACGCCCTCTACGTTCTCGCCCTCGACTAACCATCTACACATGTCAAATGACAAGTTAAGATTCAATGCAGTATCTCTAAGGTGTAAACATAACCCCGAGACACTATTCACATACAAAAAACATTTCATACACAATGTCCATGCATTCATAGGTAATGCAAGACCATAATTTCAATATATTATCATATGCAACAAAAAATTTATTTTAGAAAATTTCATTTTAAAAGATTTTATTTCATTTGATTTGATTTGATTTGATTTTATTATTATTATTTTTTTTGAAAACCTCCTGAACAGTGCTCATGAATAGTGTCCCAAATAGTGACTCAGAACAGTGTCCTAAGTCAAAACTGGGTTGGGTGCACCAGGTGCACACCGGCGAATCTGGCGTTAGCGGAGTGCCTGGCCGTGCGCCTTCGCGCCCGAAGCCGGTCGTGTCGATGCGGTAATAGGTAGGCTTGTGCGTAGGTATCGTTGCTTATGGCGGTTTGTAGTGGCGCGAACGGCCAGATGTCCCTTGAGCTTCAGACTGGCCGATGTCGCGAACTTTGGTGGCGATCATCGTGCGTGTATGAACCTGAAGTCATGTCGCAACCTCTTGCCATGCGCCCCTATCCGATACAAACTTTGTATCGCTGACCTAGAGCCTGTAGAGTCTTGTATCATGCTTTATCGTGAGTATCGTAGTGCCCCTGCGCGGGTGGTAGGGCGAAAGCCAGCCGTATCACAACCTTGTTGCGCCTCGTGTCACGATACAACGTATTGTCGCGACCGCCGGTAGCCCGGGCCACGCGCCCTTCCGCACGCCGCGCGCGCGACGTGGTGTCGTGGCCTCCCTTGGCCATCTGCAACCTTGCCATGGCCGTATCGTGGGCATGTCTGGCCATGTCGTGGCCTTTGCTGCTGCGCTGTGTCACAATACAATTCCTTGTATCGTGACTCAAATGAAGCGATAGCCACGTCAGATCTCTGCTTCAGCGATTTTTCACATCCGTTTTTTCTTTCATTCCCCAGCGCTCTTGGAAAACCAACGAAATATATTAATTTTTTCATTTTCCCATTATAACCAAATAAATTTATTAAAATTTATTTATTTTATTTTCCCAGTTTTACACCTTTGTAAAACCTAAAAAAATTTCTTCAATACACTTTTTCATTTAATTAAGACTATTTTGCCCAAAATTTCTCAAACAACTTGTTCTCACACTAACCCTAGTGTTCAACATTTTTTTTTCCTATGTGCTATTCACTAAGCACACAATCACACAATTCATTCACAACAAATCATGTTATGCACACCATTCACACACAAAACACCATGCATGCAGTGTTCTAATCCTGTCTCGTGACTGCCTAGGTAATCACATACCTAAACCCTAACATTGAGCTATACCAAGCTATGATGTTCCTATACCTCAATGACCATGGCCTAAGCCCAAGTCCCTCAAGCCCTAGGTATTCATTGTACTAAGCTACGATACCAAGTTGTGAAGGCGGTATCGAGGACTAAACATAAATACACCAGAGCTCCAAGAAATCATTTACTTTAGTTCGATGCAATTTGTGACACCTAAGCCCAAGGTGTCCGTTGACAACTCGTCTACCTGCGAAATACTCGTGGATGTCGGGTAACCCGAAACCACTCACTAAAATCAGGCAGAGTCTCCTTTGTACAGGAAGCTCTACAGGAGTCTGAGCTTGTCCCGATCCGCAGCAACTGTCCCTGATATTTTTACAATGACCACAGGGTCACATGCGGTAAAATAATTGGCCATGAGCCTGTATCAATACTCACAAAATACATCAACTATATTACCATAGTTCAAGAGTTAATAAATCCTCTTAATTCAACATATTAAAATGTACAATTTCTAATACATGTTATACAAAATATGATGCCCTGATAAACTTTCTTCACAAAAAGCAGCGCCTCTAGTGAAGCGTCGTCCTCCTGTACACTCTATTTTTTTTGAAATGGTGATCCCTGACGAGGTGAAGCGAAGCCCGGTAGAGATAATTTCCTACATGGGTTACTCGCTAAGTGCACATGACATGGCAAAAGCGATCACATCGAGCAATTACATGAACTGCTCGAGATGTCTACATGCCTAATCCACGTGTCCCAGAGTCCTCACCGACTCTCACACATGGCTAAGCCAAATGAGTAAAATCCACGGTTCAAAACAGCTTTTGTTCTCGAAAACTTACTATCGGTCGGTAAATATATTGGACTACCCTCACATGCAATTGCTGGATAACGCTCAGCAGTCATGTTCCTCATCGTAGTGATACGGGCGACTCTCAAGGCAATTATTTGGAAAATCTTCTTAAATTCCTTTCTAAACGTGAGCGGTGAAACCCTCGGGTTGGCAACATTCCACGGCTTAACAATAAGGGATTTTTCCACTTTCGGTTCAAATGTTTGAGGCCAGAAAACCGACTAATCAAGCCTTAGAACATCCACAAACCATTTACATGACTCTTAGCCGAAATTAAAACAAGTAGGAAAAGATCCTTTACCTCTTGGGTTGGCCGAAACTCCACCCAGGCTCGGTGTAATCCTGTAGCCCTACGCCAGCGTAGATGAGCTTTGCTGTTGCTCGTCGAGCAAATGGTCTAGAGCATTCATAAATCTAGAGAGGAAAGACTCTCTCTCTCTCTCTCAAACTCAAATCCCAGCCCCTATTTGCACTTTACGATTTTGTGTCATTGGAGAAGATGAACTATTTGCTTTTTTGTCTCATACATTTAACATTCCCATTAATTCCCAATGTGTCCATTTTCTTGATTTTGACATAGCACAATCTCATCCGACATTCCATCATCCTATAATCATCTGACATGTCACATGAGTACATGTAGTATGTGACTTTCCCCTAATCACGTCACATGTATTTAAGAGCCATTCTGGCACCGCACGGTGTCTTAGCTTGTGAAATTTATTTGTCTCGAATTTGGCGAATTAAACGATGTTAAACGAATTTCGCGGGCGATTCAACGGTGAAGTCCGTTTCATCATTCGAGATCTAGAAAAATTCTGGATTTTTACCGAAATTACCATTTTACCCCTTTTTTAGAAAATTCGAATTTTCCCGGGTTTTACATCATGCAATGGCAAACACACACATTCAAGTGAATTCATGAATCCTACTCTAATGCCTACATGCCCAATCCCATGGCTCGAGTCCTCACCGACTCTCTCTCTCTCACACATGCATTGTGCCATGTATGAAAATCATTTCCAAACAAATCTATTTGTTTTATTTGTGGGCAACCCTCCAATATAAATGCGATGGACAATACACCGAGGTGAATTTGTTGGATAACTCTCTGAAACAATTCATAGGCCTCTCTGACGTGAATCGTTGGACGCTTTCCCAACACAATTCTTTGGACAACTTTCCGATAAAACTATTGTTTGGACAATCCTCTGATTTGTTTCATGTCATGCACTCACACCTACAGTCTAGGGTGCCCCAGTGCATATGAAATGCAATATGCTATTTCCCAATAAATCCTGTTAATATATCACACATGCATATATTAATGAAAATCATACACAAACAACATGTTATTTGTTCATAACAATAACACAAATTAGCTCACATGGGCTAATAAACAATCGAAGCGATCATCTTGGAACTACCCAAGCATCCCACCTGAGACAACACAACATGTTATTTGAAATATTCTGATAACATATTAACACACAACAACTCATACAGTCCACGGTCGATTTAGGAATTGTCCCGAAACCACACTATAGGGATTTTGCGATCAGTCGAGTTTTGGAGCGAATAAGCGACCATTAGGCCCAAGGTATCCTTAACCATTGTGAGGTCCTTAAACAAGGACTAAACCAGTAGGAGAAAACCTAACTCTGAGTTGTGGCTCCACGGCAGACTGCCCACGTAGCTCTTGCAGTGGGGATCAACTTTGCCTCTTGTCTCGTCGGAGTTGACGGACCCGATCCTTAGGTAAATTTAGAGAGAGTGAGGCTTCTCCTCTAAAGCTCTTTCACCCCTCTCTCTTCGGTTTCTCTTTTTCTCTTCCTTCCCTCCTGGCTGGTTTAGGAGAAGATGGAATCAAGATTGGGGTGTCCTCTACTTGCCAAAGTGTCAATTCTCATTAGCCACGGATTACACTCATCACTTATCCATCTACAATGGATTTCCTTCCAATAGCATGATGCCATGTGTCTCTCATGGGTCCCACTTGAGCTCATGTTTGACTAGTTCTCCACTTGACACGTGTCTCATCTTCAGCCACTCAAAATGTGCCAAGTGTCCCGCACTACCCTCGTTGCCTCGAAAAACTTGAAATTCCGACTGTCTCGAAATTCGACTTGGTAGCTAGATTTCACGAGACAATTCCAACAGTGAAGTCCGTTTCATCACCTGAGATCTAGAAAAATTCTGGATTTTGACCGAAATTACCATTGTACCCTTTTTCAGAAAATTATAATTTTCTCAGGTTTATCTTGCACCAATGCGATGCAATTTATTGTCAACATAGCTCAAACCCATGACGATGTATGAAGACCTCTGCATGGACATTCTACCGTACACTATGTGTGCTATGAACACTCATGTCTATGCACAACATTTCATATATTTAGTTCAACATCCAACATACATGCGGTCATGTTAATATTCCACACATTCAAATCAGTACATCACATAAGCATCTTTTCATCTTTTCTACTCCATTCATTTCATTCATGTCCCGACACATGTCGAGCATGTCTTAACATAATTCCAACCATTACTTAGGCAAGTGTTGACTGGACCATATGATGTATACAAATTTATGACGTTATCACCAAAGGACTATTATCCCAATCCCGGAAAAAGCGAGGCGCCATAAAACTTTGTTGACTATCTATAAGTGTTATGGATCAACGCCCATTCAGAAGCTTGTACCCAAGGATTATTATCTAGTCCTCAGTAAATAAACCATTAAACTTGAGTGTGGGTTTCTTTATCTATAGTGTTGATTAAAATTTTTCATAAAGAGTAAATCATTTTCTCTTTGGTTTTGATCCAGTATACTGCAAGTGCACAGATCGAACAAGTAGTAAATTGGTTAAAGTCAGGATACTCGATCGAGAGATCTCGAAATTGCTGATCAATTACCCCCGACTTCACTTAAGCTCCATACTATTTGGACGATAATACGATAATGGGATTTTGCTTTGAAAGCTTGAAAAGAATGACGTAAAATAAAAATGAATGAATAACAAATGAATTGAATAATGAAATATTAAAATAACAAATTTAGATTGAACAGTTATCTCTAAAGAAAACATTGAATAATCGGCTATTGTGAAAGAGAATCGATTCCCTACGATGCATGTGTCATAGCTTTGCTTTATGAACTCTGATTTTAAAACTAGTCCAAGGAAAAAGATAGTGTGATTGGATCTCTCCAAACCACACCGTTCATCATTTCACCTTAACTGTTTCTCTCGAACACAGAGGGAGAGATAACTACTTTTAAAACTAGTAGCCTTGTTCTGGGTATTTTTCTTTCTCAATACTTCATACCCAAAACATGGGTACAGGCACGAGCTCCTTCAATATATTTAATGGAGGTTTGCACTATGCAGTTCCTCGTCACTCAAAATTAAGAACATCTTATAACCTTGATTAGATCCTTGCTAACGGGATCGAATTCACTTTTCGAATTGAGGTGAACTCTCTGCATACTTAAATTAATAACTCACTCAACTCATTCTCGGTTACAAGTGAAAAGAGGATGTATTGATTTAAATATACTGAGCACATTAGATCCCATAATGTCGAGGTTCAAATACAAAAATTGTTCCTTAGAGATACCTTCTGTGTCACTCGGAGGGGCCTCTTGGGAAATCGAGTTAAACGACCTCATTATGGGTGCGAGAGACTGACATTGGGATCAATTCGAAACAAAGCAAAACCGACAACTCGGTTAATATCTGAGAAGTTCAGCAATAATGAATAAAATTCTGCAGGAAAGATAATTTCTGATAATAACGTCAATTCAATGGAAGCTGGGTTTCTAAATTACTGATTATACCATACATTGGCTTGTGATCCAAGAAAACCCTTTGTAAATCGTTGGTGAAATCAAATTTATGCGGAATTGAGCAACTTGAGACGGTAATTACAAGAAATATATAAATGCGCATTGACTAACGTTCGAATCAAATTAGAGCGAAATACAAACTAATCTAATCTAAAATAAAATGGAAAGAAAGCGAAAGAAAAGAAAGAAAAGAAAATAAAAATCGGGAGCCTTGTGCATCGAGATCTCTCTTCAGTCGCGAAATTTGCGTTTCTTTTGGTAAACCATTATTTATAGAGATTTACGAAGTTGGGCCTAATTTTGATGCATTTCTTTTGGATATTATTTAGGCGGCTAGTAGGTGTCTTGTCGCGACATCGGGCTCTTGTCGCGACCTGCATTCTGTCGCGGAGTCCTTGTCGCGGGGCCTGTGTGGATTGCGACATGTCTTAGAAGATGAAAGTGGTGTCGCGGCGGCAGTCTTATCGCGACCTCTTTCTCGTGAAACTCACTTGTCGCGAAAACTGACTTCTTGGCGTCGCGACGCCAGTCCATGCGGTGATGTCGCGTGATGCGGTGTTATCGCGACTTCCATTGATGCGATTGTTATCGCGGCATGACGATGTTAATAGCGACCTCCGCGTCTTCGTGGTGATGTTGCGACAACCCGGTGTTGTCGCGACCTTATCTTACGTGAAATTGTTGTAGCGACAACTTTCTCCTATAATGATGTCGCGACTACCTTACATTTATTAGTGTTGATGCCAGCGTACATCAGATGTCAGCGACATTGATACTCTTCTTCTTCTTGATTCTGGTTGTTTAACTTTGAGTTTCTTTCCTCCCGACTCATTTCGTTTTCAATTAAGATTCACTTGCTATTTGGAGTTCCAGCGATGTAACACGGTCACGCATTTTGATTCTTTGTCGAAGCTTAGCGACATTTAGTCATTTCTTCCTTATCGTCGTTCTTGCTTTGCCACTGCTTCATCCCGTTATATCGAGTTCAGCCACGCACATTCTACTCCTTTTTATTGCAATTCTACGCTTTCTTTGGGATTTCTCTTTGCCACGAAATTTGGTGAAGTTTATTCGATTCACATATACATCCCGAGTTTTTATGTAAAGTGTCGGAAAAATGGGCGAAAATAGATGACTTTTAAGCTCATCAAACTCCCCCGAACTTAAGAATTTTGCTTGTCCCAAGCAAAAGAAGAAAAAGATTTGTTGTCCTCGAGCAAATGGACATTTACGTTCTATTTTGCGGTGCAACCAATTTAATTGAAAAGACTAGAAATTGCATTCTTTTAAATATTCGACTTCAAGTCGAATCGAATTAGTTTCTACTCAATCAGTGTACATAACGGAAATTGTTGAATTTGTTTTATAAGCGGTAAGATTCGATTGATCTACGCTAAAGAGTAAGTTGGTTTCCTTTCTCATTTCCTTAATGGAGTCAATTAACCCTTAGGGGATGTTCCACCGTTTGATCTTTCTGATTTTCCAATTCCATAGACTTGTTGTTCATATTGGTCTCCACTAATATAAGTTATTCTGACCTTGAATCGTCAGGTCTTTTGGGCTTGTAATGTTAGGGTTAGATGAGGAGTAGGATGGAATGAAGTTTTTAGGTTAAGATTACCAATACTCCTTTTTCCTTTTCACTCACATATTGCCCTTTTTCTCCTTGTAGTTTCTTGAATAAACTCCCCCAAACTTCATGTTTGGGATACCACATTCATTTTCTTCTATTCAGAACTGTATGTTCCCATTTCTCATTATGATTAGTTGAAATTTTTTGTTTTTTTCTATCTCCATTGAGAATAGCATGTTTTGTCTTCTTAGGCTTTCTAACACTCTTAGCGAACTTTGGGTTAGTAACTCCCATACGGATGGCATTAGGGTACTAGGTGTTGAAACACCCACCCCAGAACTTAATTGTTGAAAGAGTCGAGCCACCAGAGACAAAACCTATTCCTTGAGCTCTTTTCTTTGTATTTTTCGATGTAGATCTTTTCACCTCATTCCTTTTTCTATATTTTCTCTTTGGGTTCCTCAAAATTTATGCTCCCCAGGCTTTATTTCTTTCCTCTACTCCTTGAATTCTTTGGTAATCACGGGGTTCTTTGGAGGATTGATTCCTTAGGATGGGTTGGGGTCTTTATTGTTGATTTTGAAAATAAGGCTTGTTTGTCAATTTCGGAACTAAAGTATATGTATCGACATATAAGTAGGGATTGGCTAGAATGGCTCGAACTTTCCAGGATGGCTGCATCATTTCTTGTTGGTTGTATCACCTGGGATTTCGCCTTGATCGATAATCTAACAAGTTCTAGAATTTAGGGTTGGTCTTGTGACTAACCCGAGATTTTCTTGACTCACATCAGTGGATGAGAATTTAAATGATGTTATTTCCAACAGGTTCCTTGACTCACTGTTAATACCACAAACTCAAAAAAATTGTTTTGTTCCTTCAATTGTATAACCTTCCTTATCCTGGACTTATTAGCAAAATTCAAACTAAATCGCAATTTATGCTTCAATTAAATTGCCTGTCATTTGGCTCTTATTCTGCATTGTGCAAAATTATTAAATTGATTCCCAATTCAGAAACTAAAATGAAACAGAAATAAAATTCAGATATCATAGACACCAATTTACAAATCGAGAAGAAATCTATTCGAGATATCAAACATTTCGATTTACAATCTATTTTCTTCTGATTACACGTATCTAAGTTAGAAAAACCCTTCGTTTCTAGATCCCACAAATCCACATATCTTATGCAGGAAGTTGCGGCCAGCTTCAAAATTTGGTTCACGGACCTTGAGCTCCTTCAAAGGTGATTTGGCTGTTAACAAGGTTGTCGCGACAGGTGGGCTGCCTCTCCTTTTCTTTGGAGCTTCTTGGTTGATGGATTCCTAATTAATCCATATTCCCCTTCCCGTCTGACCATTCTTTTTATTTCACAGCGTTTTATGGAATGAAGAATGGAATTTATTTCTTTTCCGACTCCATTCATTCCATAAAACTTGTGTTCAAACCCTTGGAGCTCTTCTTTTCTCTCATTCTCCCTTTTCTCCATTCTCTTTGTTCGCTTTCTTCCAGTGGTTCTCCCGTCTTTTATAGTGAATTCGTTTCTAGGAAGAACAACCATTTATTCTTTCTTTTTATTTTTCTATAGATAAGTTAAATGAGATTCCTCGAACCTTGCTCTTCTGGTGTTTCCAATAGTTCGTTTTGATATATAAATTTGAGCGTTTCCTCGAACTCATTAATTTCCCTCACGATTATTCCTCGAAATTGAGGTGTATTAAACACATTGGTTCAATCGAATTTGAATTTCTGTTTCTACACTGATCACTATTTATTACTCCGTTCAATTGTGCTCTTCTCGTTCTAACTTGTTTGAGAATGTGTCGCATCATTAAATTTAGAGGCAATTGGCTTGCCCGGTTGGAAAATTTCCTTCTTTTGTCGCGACAACTTACTGTTTGTCGCGACAGCAGTAACCTATCGGAGGACAAGTCATCCTCTGGCTGCGACCTAAGATGCTTCATTTAAGATGTCGCGACCACATCACTCTTTTTGAAGGAATTGATCTTGTCGCGACATAAGTGTTTTGTCGCGACATTCAACTCTATTTTTTTTTCTTCCTTCAATTCTGACTAAGTCCGCGACATCGGCTTACTATCGTTACTGTCTGCATTTGCCTTAAATTTAAAAGACAGAGAGCTTTCATTCTTTATCGGTTCTAAAATTCTCGGTATCAACTAAATCAATTCCCACACAATGATTCAAACATATATTCTATTCACTTTTCACGAATTTGTATAGAAAGAATGCTTCCTTTTTTTTTCAAAAGCTCCTTCGTGAATTCTTTGGGTTGTCACAGAGTGTCCTTCTCTCCTTATTTACCTTTACTGCATATACATAACATTCTGAGAAAAGTTTAATTAAACAAAATTAACTTCCATATTCTTAACTAATCACTATAAAAACTAGAAAACAAAATCAACGTGAATTCTAAAAAAAATATTCTACAGTCTAAAAGAAAAACAGAAATTAAAGTCTCTACATGGGTTGCCTCTGCATCCAATTTGCTGTTTGAGTCCTTAGTTGGACTTCTTTGTTTTGATTTTCTTTCTCTCGATGAACCGATTAGCTCTTCTTTTCTTTCTTCCCACCTTTGATAATGCTTGGTCTCTTGTCCGTGACTTTAGAATTCTCCCGACATCGGTCTTGAGTGTTACTTGCTCAGAAAATGTGCTTGACACCGCGTATATGGTCCACTCCACCATGATTTCCAATTTTTCACAAACAATCTTAATCACGGAGTTAAATAGCGAACTGATCCCTTCTCTGAATTCTTTCCTAAGAATCCTTTGATCATGTCATTTTCTTTGTCTTGTCTTTGTAGATCTTAGCATTATCATAGGCTTCATTTCTCCAGTTCTTCGGTTAGACCCAATCTCTCTTCCTTTGCCCGATTTGAAATCGAAATTCGAAGCTTCTTGATGGCCCACATGGCTTTGTATTCTAATTCAAAGGGGCGCGTGGCTTGCCAAATACCGATCTATATGGGGACATCCCAATGCAGGAGTTTGAATGCGATCTGTAGGCTAAAAGTGCATCATCAAGTTTGGAAGACCAATCCTTCGGCAGACACACAGGTCTTTCGAGGATCCTTTTAATCTCCACATTTGGAAATTCTGCTTGCCCATTAGTGCAGGGATGATAAACTAGGCTCATTATATGTTTGATCCATATCTTGCTCATGAGCTTTGCAAGAATTTTGTTTGCAAAGTGGCTTCCCATCGCTGATAGTTCTGGGTGTTCCAGATGCGCTCGATATGTTGGCACTGCGGAAACCACAGCGTATTAACATCATTTCTTGGGCAGCTATGGCTGCCCATTTAGAAACATAATCCCGCGCTGGCGGTATATCACAGTTTCAAATGATTGTGGAAAGAGGGTCACATAAAATCTATCCCCATACATCAAGAATTTGCACCACCAGTATACCTCGTAGGGGCATTTCATTCTTCTTGATATTTCCAATCTTTTGGCATCTATCACATAATTTGGCAATTCGATGCAGGTCCTGGCTGGCGACTAAAATCGATTGGAGTATCTTTTGAGCTGTTCTTTCTCGAGAAAAATACCCCATATGGTGATGCATGGCATTCTGTTCATAATTACGCTGTTCACCTACGGCACACATCTTCTTATAATCATATCAGCACCCCTCTTAAACGAGTGGGTCATCGGATATAATACCTGGCATCGATCCTGAGCTCTTTTACGCTCTTGGTGAATTACGAAGGAACTACTCCTGATCTAAGTAATTCCTGATATCGACATACCCATGGCATTTGGAATGACAATTGAAATAGTTGCTCATCTTGGAAATTCTCTCTTGATGCTTATCTCCTCCCTCTTACCTTGATTTCTTTCTGTCTGGACAAGTGATCGGCCTATCACATTGTCACATCCTTTCTTATCATAATCTCGAGATCAAACTCTTACTGCAGTGTGCACCGTATCGATCTTAGCTTAGCTTCCTTTTGACATGGATATTTGATGGCGCATGATGCAATGTGAAGCTATAACATGGGATCCCGAAATGTATGGCACGAATTTCTACTGCTTGAAACACTATGGCTAGCATCTCCTTTTCGGTTGTGGAATAGTTTTCTTGTGCTTCATTGAAGGTTACTGCTAGCATAGTATATAGCTCGGAAGATATTTTATCCTTTCTTTGCCCATTACAGCCCCATTCTGAAGTCACTTATCACACATTACTTGAATCCTGATCCCATTATAGATGCTGACCATGATGAGTGCTTGAACCAATCGATCTTGATTTCTTCAAGCGACCTTGCGGAATCATCAATTAAACCGTGTCCTTCTCGATGTCACATAATTAATGGCTATCCTTGAAATCTTTGATGAATCTCCTATAAAATCGGCTATGCCAAAAAACTCCTTATACCTTTTCATTGTGGAGTGCTAAGGTTTTGATAATGGAAATCTTGGATTGGTCCACTTCACAGCCCCTTTAGCATAAATTTTATGACCAAGAACAATATACGTCACCATGAAATGGCATTTTCCCAAATTAAATGCTAATTTGTTTGTCCTTACATCTTTGAAATCTTGTTTCTAGGTTGCTTTCGGACCTTTGTTCAAAGCGGACCCATACTTGTGAAGTCATCCATAAAAATCTCCATGACTTCCTCGACCAAATCTGAACATCGGCGTCATACATCTTGGAAATGTGAGGCATTGCATAGCCCAAATGGCATCCTTAGAAGCAAGGTACCGTAGGGGCATGTAAATGTAGTCTTTCTTGGTCCTCGGTCGCGATTGCAATCTCTGGTTGTAGCTTTGAATATCCATCCGAAACAAAAATGATGATGTCACACGCTAGCACATCCCAACATCGATCAATGAAGGTAGGAAAATGATCTTTCTGGTTGTTGTGTTCGACTCACATGTCTGATGCATATTCTCCGTCATCATTTGTTCTTGTTGGAATCGATTCATTTTTAAATCATTGCGAATTCTGATGAAATCCACCTTCGTTGGAACTACATGGTGGGCTAACCTAAGGACTGTCTGTTGCATATATAAAACGACATTTAACCATTTGAGCACTTCCTTCACGACTACCTCGCTTCATGGCGGATTCGATCTCGCTTTGATATTCAGCCAGTTAGTCTTACCTTTCTCTTACAGTATTTGTGCGTGCATATCGATGGAGCGATACCTTTTAAATCTTGATAGACAATGCTATAGACTCTTTATGCTTCTTGAAATTTCAATAAGCTTTGTTCTCGATCACCTAGAGATGCAGTAGAAATTATTCTTGGTTTGTTCTTTAGCGACTCGGGTAAGCATACTTTAAATGACTTAACTCTTTAAAACTAGCCCTTCTTCCGGTTTCTTGATAAAATTCCTTTTCTTCATTTTTTGTCTCTTTGTTTTATCCTATTTTGTTCAAGACTCATCACCTTTTAGTCGAATGTAGAGATGATGTGCAAAATCTGAATCAAAACGGGATCTGGAAATTCATCTTTTCATTGATTGAAAGTTGGTCATTACAATCATAGTAAATCGAGTTGTTGACATACATCTTCCTCTTGACTTGATATCATGCATATCGATTAGAGCTGCTCCAGTTGCTAAGAATGGCCTTCCCAACAGAGGGACTTGTGAATCTTCCTCCATATCCAGTATGATGAAGTCGATTTGGAAATAAAACCTCCCACCTTGACCCGACACATCTTCTATGATTCCTTGGAGTTTGCCGGGGTTACATCTGCCATTTGGAAGGTGACGGTGAGTGGGAGTAATCTCCCAAGCTTGGCAGCAGCGAATCGGCATTAAATTTATCTTGCGCTTTGAGTCGTAGGAAGCTTTGGAACTGAGCTCTCGATGGTGCGGGGAATGGTAAAGCTCCTGGATCCTTCATCTTTTACAGTAGCCTCTCTTGATCACGTGGCGCAGATTGCGATCAAATTCACAATTCCTTCTTCCTTGATCTTCCTCTTTTTGCTCGGTATGTCTTTGAAAATTTTGTAAAAGTGGCATCTGGTAACCATATGTGAAAGGCATGCGATTTCCGACTTCGAAGTCTTTAAGAACCTTACAGCTACATTCCTCTATTTTTGATTTTAACGACCTCTGTGGAAATGGGTATGACTGATTGTTCTGGTTCTTCTTGCTTCCTTCTTCTCACGATAAACATTTCCTTCTTTCTTTTCCCTTCGGTGTTTGATTCTAGGCCTTCTTCTCCACAGTTCTTTCATCTTTTTAAATAACTTCTTCTCGAGTCTTTCCCATACAGGTACAACCATACCAGTCTTTTGGATTCTTCTTTGTGTCAGCGGGAAGGCATCTTTCATCGATTTTGCGAGGTTTGGGACGATTGCCTATCTGTGTCTCTCGAGGTTCTTGAGAGAAGCATTAGTGGTCTTGAAAATTTGAGAATTGGCATTTGAGGCTTCCAGTGCAAACTTTTGTTCATGGTGGTTTAACGACTTCTTGTTGTCCCCATGAATTGTAGCGATTGATCTTCAAATGGTGGAGCTCTCCGATACGATATTCATTTATGCTTCCCTCGCTCCTTCTTTCTTTGTTGGAACCTTGGTGGCTGCGATATCCTTCTTTGAGATCTTTGTTCATGCTGGCCTTGTGAAGCCCCTCCACCATATGAAAAATTTTCATGTGGTTCCTCGGTCTTTGGATGATGTAGTGTGCTGGCAGGTTAGGATTTGGTTTGAGTGATATGTGGCTCTCCCCAGTGTAACCTCCTCGGCGTCATAAAAGCAGTTCTTCGGTGGGTACTTGTACTTCCTCTCAATAGTTCCCTCCTTGCTTGCTCTATTTCATGAAGCAGTGTCATCTTCCTCTCTTGTATCCATTCTATGCGTGATAGCATCTAACTTTTGCTTCCATGGCTGTCATCTTGCTCAGCTCCATGACTCTCTCCCTCTGCCAATTACTCTTGGCTTCGATGCGGAACTTTCATGTGCATTCTTGAGGTCCTCGATCGGATCTTGCCTCTTCGGCACTTTTCGTTTGGATCTCCTAACATGAAGCATCAATGCCCTTAGATGTACAAGGCATGATGTATGTCCATCTGGGTATTTGATCTATCCCATGCATTGGACACCTCTTGACCTTTTTAAATCTTTCCCCGAGCTACGTAAAAAAGGCTTTCATCTTCCCCCTTCTTTGGAACACAATTATCTCCCTCCCCCCTTCTCTCGAAGGTAGTGAAGGTGGAAAGAAATCTACTAGTAGGCTTCTACAAGCTCCTCCCAAGTATCAACAGAACCATATGGTAGAGATTCGCCATGTGAGCTGTGTATCTCTCGGAGAAAATGGGAATAAATGCAATTTTATGACCTCGGTCTCTCACCCCATTCAACTTCAGATGTTGGCCATTGAAACCTTCGGATGCTCATTTGGGGTCTTACGTAGGATGACGATGCTTGTTCTTTGAACCATTGTAATGATCTTGGCTTCGAGTTGAAATTATTAGCATCAGCTGCGAGTATGCGATTGCGGAGTATTCATCCCCGAATAATTGGTCTCGAAGTCCTCCGTTGTATGTCGATGATTGGAGGCCTTAAGGCTCAGCGTCGTTGTCCTTGATGCAGTACGGCCTTTCATACGCCCATGGTAGGTTTGTTTTCTTCGCCTTTCTCGAGCTTAAGGTGTTCTTTCTAGTTCGATATCTGCTTTGGAATCAGATCGATGTTCTATTTCTATGCATTAAAAGTTTTCTGAAATCAAACACACGCACATTAATAGGATTAGTCGGAGCCCGACAAATATTTTCAAGCATGGCTTGGTAAAGTTAGTGGCAAAATAACCCTTCGCTGAAAAACTATTTTGTTACTTTTTCTGTAAATGTCAAATTAGCATTTCCTTAACCATCGAATATTGATCTACTAAATTCTTTCGATCACGACTGGCGGCGCCATAAAACATTGGCCGGACCATATGATGTATACAAATTTATGACGTTATCACCAGGGCTATTATCTAATCCCAGGAGCAGCGCCATAAAACGTACATCTATAGAATTATTTACATGGATCACTTCCTTCAAATTGCCAAGCTTATTACGAGTTATTATCTAGTCCTCGATAAATAAACCATAAAACTTGAGTGTGAGTTTCTTTAACTATCATGTTGATTAAAATTTTTCATAAAGGAAATTAAACCATTTTTCTTTGTGTGGTTTGATCCGGTATCTTCTGCAATGAAGTGCACATGCTCCAGACAAGTAGTAAATTGTATTTAAGTCAGGATACTCGATCCCAGAGATCTGAAATTTTTTGATCGACTACTGACTACTTAAGCTCCATACTATTTGAATGTCGATAATACGATAATGGGATTTTTGCTTTGCAGAAAGCTTGAAAAGAAAGATAAAGAAAAATGAATGAATAACAAATGAATTGAATATTGAAATATTAAAATAACAAATTTAGATTGAGCAGTTATCTCACAAAGAAACATTTGAATAATATTTGTGAAGAATCAATTCCTGCGATGCGTGCGCAACTTTTTGCTTTATGAACTACGATTTTAAAACTAGTCAAGGAAAAGATAGTGTATTTGGATATCTCGAACCACCCAGATTCATCATTTCACATATTTGTTTTATATAAACCTGAGAGGGTGAGATAACTACTTTTCCATTAGTAGCCTTGTTAAGGTATTTTCTTTCTCAATACTTCATACCTGACATGAATTGCAAACTGACTCCTTCAATAGTCATTGCAGGGTTTGTACTATACTGGTTCCTCATCCTCAAAATTAGAACATCTTACTCTTACCTTGATTAGATCCTTGCTTGCACGGATCGGGTCACTATTCGAATTGGTAGAACTCTACGCATGCCCAAATTAATAACTCCTCCTTTCATTCTCGGTTACAAGTGAGAAAAGAGGATGTATTGATTTAAATATCTGAGAGCACATTAGATCAATATCGGGTTGAATACCTTCAGAAATTGTTCCTTACTCACCGGGAATGCCTTCTACGTGTCACTCGAGAGGGCCTCACGGAATTAGGAAGGCTGAAACGACCTCATTATGGGTGCAGGCGACGTTGGGATCAATTCAAGAAAGCAAGCAAAACCGACAACTTCGATTTAATATCACGAGTTCGACCATAATGAATAAAATACTACTTGAGGAAAGATAATTTCGACAATAACGTCAATTCAATGTTTGGGTTTCTAAATTACTGATTATACCATACATTGGCTGCGTCAGCTCCCTTTATCATCGGAAGCGGGCGTTCAATCCAAAATTTGTGCGGAATTCAAACAACGAACCAGTAATTGCAAATATAAATCTGCGTTCGGCTAAATCGCTACAGTACGTTAGTCAAATTAGAGCCGAAATACAAACTAATCTAATCTAAAATAAAAATGGAAAGAAAACGAAAAAAAAGAAAGAAAGAAAAATAAAAATACGGGAGCCTTGACAACCAGTCTCTCTTTGATCGCGAAATTGCGTTTCTTTTGGTAGCAGCTTCGTATTTATAGGGTTCTAAAGTTGGGCCCTAATTTCGATGCATTTCTTTTTGGATATTATTTAGCTGGCCCAGTAGTCTGATACTGTCGCGACATCGATCTCTTGTCGCGACCTCTGTTCTTGTCGCAGTCCTTGTCGCAGGAGCCTCTATGTGGTTGCGACATGTCTTAAGTGAAAGTGGTGTCGCGACAGCATGATCTTGTCGCGACCTCTTCTCATTGAGGCTTCGAGTCGCGACTTGCGACGTCGCGCGACCTTACGTCCATGCGGTGATGTCGCGGCGTGCGGTGTTGTCGCGACTTCCATTGATTACGATTGTTGTCGCGACGACCTGATGTTAATCGCGACCTCGCATCGCCGTGGTGATGTCGCGACAACCAGGTGTTGTCGCGACCTTATCTTCTGTGAAATTGTTGTCGCGACAACTTTCTCCTTACAGCGATATCGCGGCCCATACATTGTAGTGTTGATGTCGCTGGCTTTGCATCGGTGTAGCGACATTGTTTCTTCTTCTTCTTCAATTCCTGGTTGTTTAACTTTGAGTTTCTTTCACTCCCAGCTCATTTCGTTTTCAATTAAGATTCATTTGCAGCTGGAGTTCCACTGATGTAACCTGAATACGCATTTTGATTGCTGTCGAAGCTTAGCAACATTTGGTCCTTCTTATCGTGGGTTCTTCTTGCCACACAACCGTCCCATTATATCGGTTCCCGCTCAGCTTTGTGCACTCCGCGCTTTGTGCAATTTACCACTTTCTTTGGTTTCTATTTGCCGCGAAGTTTGGTGAAGTTTATTCGATTCTGCATATAAATCGGTTTTTATGTAAAATTAATCGAGAGAAAAATGGGTGAAAATAGATGACTTTCAAGCTCAGAAATCCGACAAGTAAGACCATAATTCATATTCAGGCACGAGACATAATTGTGGAGTCATACCTGACCCAATGCATATAGTGTTCCATCTTTATCCCACACATATATCACATAATTTTATATTATTTATGTTATTCAATTTATGGCAATACTTGCCCACATTATGCATTCGAACCGTAAATACGGCCATGCTTGGCCTCCCGGAAATATCTGGACTTAGTTCGAGAAAGTCGGTTTTTGTAAATACCACAAAACATCCAATAAGTAATTCCACCTTTCGGTACGTCTGCGACCCAAGCTAGGTTACAAAGCCAGTTCGACAGTCTGGAAAATAAAATGGACCATTCCTGTCCGTGACCGACCCAAATGTTCAGCCGCGTTTGCACTTTAATTATTAAATTCTATACTCCGCTGACTTGGTAGAAATTAAAACGTGCAAATCGAGATTCCCGGCAGAGGAAGATTATGATAGTGCGAAGTTGATGCGTCCAGATGCCAGGGTGTCTTGAAATTTAAACACACCCAGGTTTACCCATTATTTCGAGTTTGTTGTCCGAACACAATGTTCGGTTTTGGGCGGTCAGAAATGTTAATCGGTCTTTGACCATCACATAATCCTAACCAAACCACCCCCATCTTAAATTCACGCGAAATTGGGGCGGCTTGTTAGGCGGCCCACAGGCGTAAAAAATAACGAAGTAGAGAAAACCTACCTCTTGTAGCGCGAGTCCAGAGTTCTTTATTAGATGCAGGTCTGCTGCTGCGACACTCCTTTATTTTTCCTCTTTCTTTTTCCTCTCTTCCTCCTTTTTCTTCTCATACTTTTCTTCTTACTTTTCTTTTCTTTCCTCCATTTCTATTCTCACTCTCCTTTCTGCTTTTTCCTTTCACCACTTCACTCTTTTCCACTTCTCCTCCTTCTCCTTATTGCTCACAAAGCCCGAATTAGACTCCCATTTTATAGCCTTTAAAGGTGCCATGTGTCACACATGCATGCCTTTGCCATGCATCGTGACACATGGCTTGCCATGTGTCACCCACATGGTTCGCCATATGTCATCCACATGGCTCGTTATGTGTCGCCCAACACTTGTTGGCTCGAAATACGTGAAATTTCGACTATCTCGAAATTCAACAAAATTCGACTTGGTGGCTAGATTTCGTGAGACGATTCTAACGATGCAATCCGTTTCGTCATCAGAGATCTAGAAAAATCCCAACTTTTCTTCGGACTATTTCGATAAATTACTGTTTTGCCCCCCTTTTTTTTTTGAAAAATTTAAATTTAAAATTTTCACGGGTTTGACACTCTCCCCCCCTTAAAATAATTTCGTCTCGAAATTTTCGCATACATACACATTCAAGCAGCGTACGTATCTGTGGTCGTTTAACGTGTATTAGAAAATGCACCTTCCCAGGTCGTGAGAAGGGATAGTTGGCATGCACGGTGTCTCGCTCCCATGTCACCTCCCCTGCGACTCCTCGGTCTTCGCCCGCGAAACACCTTTACAAGCCTCACGGTCTTGCCCGCAAACACGCTCTCGACTATCCATGATGCGCCTTGGTCCATCCTCGAAGGAGTCACATCGACATCAGCAAACAAGCTCGCTCGATCCATTATATGAGTTGGATGCGGGTGTCTGGGAGCATAGAGGCGTGAAACACCTCGTAGTCTTTCGACAAACTTGGCGACAACGCTACTTAGAGTATGCAGTAACGCCCATCCTCTGAGTACCTCGAGAGGATTACAATGTACCCCTCGACTACGTCTTCCCTCCTTTCTTGAGACGATCACTCTCTCATAGGCATCACCTTGAAGACATGATCACCGCCTCGAACTCACAGGGTTGTGATCGTGTCGGCGTAACTCTTCTACAGGCTCACAGTAGTAGGAAACGACTAGGATCATCTGCCTCAAGGGTATCTGCAATCAAATATGGACGATGAACGGAGCTCTCTCCACCTTTATCCAACATATTATTGGTGATCGCGTAGCCTCCCAGTAGAAATTACTCATGGGGCCCATGCATCACGAATACTCGCGATAGCTGTTATTGTGCGAGCTACCCAGTGAAGTGCTCCTCCCGACTACCCTTAAGATCGAGGCATGCTGCGGCATGTCCTCCCAAATCTCGTAGTCAGCTACGATTGACCATCCCAGTCGAGGGATGAAGCGGTACTCATCGAGTTGTGTCCCCTGTGGCCTTTTTGGAAACTCTTAGAAGCCAAGCCATGGCAGGGATCTGATTAGATAAGATGAAGGCGGAACTCCATCTGGCCAAATGCCATCTCTCATATACAGCTTTGTAGAATTCCTCGATGGCGAATCATCCGCTTACGGCCCGAAACTATACTTTACTTGGTGAGTCGGTCCATAACCCACAGCATTATGCTTTAGCTATGTCAGGTGTGATGAGTCACAAAGTCCATCGTGATGTGCTCCCACTTCCAATCTGTTATCTCCAATGGTTGGAGTAGCCTTGCTGGCCTCTGGTGCTCATCCTTGACCTGCTGGCACGTGAGACATTGTCGGACAAAATCCTCTACATGCCTCTTAATCAGCTCAGTATCGCGGTGGCGAAGGTCACGATACATCTTCGATGTACTGGATGCCTGACGAAATGTCGGGGCAATGGAACGCAGGGATCTCCTTTCGGGTCAATCTACGTCATAGGGCGCTGGCCGGGAGAAATCCTACATAAACCTCTTGTAATACCTGATCAACAAGCGATATCTCGGGCCCAACCGGTATCTCGACTAAATCCACGACCTCGACCTTCACAGGATCCATTGACACACGATAACTCTTCGGTGAATTTCGAGAGGCGGTGAGAAATTTCCGCGTTTTTCGAACCTTGGGTGTCGGGTGTCGTAAAACGGGTTTGAGAGATATGTGATGTGATGTGATGAAAGTCACCTATTACATTTAATCTTGTGACACATATTGCAAGAGTAGAGAGATGATGGAAATGGACGGCCTAGATAGTGCCAAGTGTAAAAAATCTAGAAGAAGGGACATGAAGGGAATTAAATGTAAGTTTAATGAATAAGACAAACTTGGAATAGTGATACTCTCCAAAATTAAAAGACCAAAAACATGAGGGGCTGGAGATGAGATGAAGTGAGGTGCAGATTTTGTGTTTTAAAGAGAGAATATTACTTCTCTCTGAGATTCCAACGGTCGGATAGTCGGTTCTCGTGAGATGAGTAAAAGTTGCTCTGGCGGCGAATTCTGGCGGTGGGCAGATTTGGTGGAGATTCAGGCAACACCTCGAAGGTAGGATCTTTTCACACTTGCGTTAATCTTTAGTAGAGCCGTGTAAATGGTTAGGAATGTTCGAGGAGGCTTGTTTTAGCCCAGTAGGCTTCAGTCTCTATCCCAGACATTATGGATGCGGTACTCATGTGGGACCGATCTCGGATATACAGTGTATAATCTCTCCCGATGTGAAGGTCATGCTGTGGGTAGAAAATGTGGCGACCGTAGTAGGTCCATATCACCCATGCCGCATCATGTCTCTGCGATTCGTGTAAAGTGGGTCACAAAATCCATCGTGACATGCTCCGCTTCCACTCGACCACCTCCGATGGTACGGAGAGTAGCCTGGCGGCTTGGTGCTTCCGATGCCAACTTTGCTGGGCGTGAGACATCGTCGAACAAAGTCCACTCTGGCGATCTCTTCCGTCCTACTCGATGAATGCTTGTGATGAAGATCTTAATTTTATCTTTGTGCCACACGGATGTCTGATAATCGAGGCTTGGTGAAACTCCTTGAAAATCTCATCTCTCAAATCAGTCAACTGGGGAACCACTACCGGGTCCTCATCACAGAAGACTACGAAATGCAACGTGGACGGTCCCGACCCACCTCGTCACGTACGACTATACCCAGGGTCCACGATGGACACTACCTCGCGTCACGCCCTTGGGACTCAATCACTGCATACTTGAGAGGCGGTGTAGCTAAACTCCCAGCGCGTACCTTGAGCACGCTGCGATGCAGTAGCCCCAATGTCCCACAGGTCTCGGCATCTGCCGCTCAGGGAAGCTATCTTAGCTAATGCTCCAGGTGACTTCCGATTGAGTGCGCTCGGTCACCACATTGCCTAACCGGGATGGTAATGCAAAGTGCGGAGTCATAATCCTCTAGGAACTCATCCATCTGCGTTGCCTCATGTTGGTCTCAGCTGCGATGAAAATACTTGAGTACATGGTCTGAATTTTCAGCGCTCACCATATAATAGTGGCTGCAAATATTCAATGAAGACTACGGTCGCCCGACTCCATGTCGTGTGTGGGAATGATGCGCTCATGATTCTCAATGGCCCGGGAACCATAATCTACCGCCATCCGGTGCATCAAAACACATCCCGGTCCAGACCCTCAGTCATCTATCACTTGTGTACCCGTCCCTGTCAGGGACTATCAAGATAGGGCTGTAGTAAGCCTCCTCTTCCAACTCTGGAATGCCTCTCTTCGCATCGGTCATCCCGATCAAACTTGACCTCCATCGGGTTAATCTTGTCATAGAGTGTATTGTCGGAGAAATCACCGATGAATCTCCTATGGTACCCGGCCCGATCCCGATAAGCTAGCGTATCTCGAGGCGACTTCGACCTCTACGCCTTTCATCACGGCCTCGACCTTCTCTAGGTCCAGCGGCGGCGCTTGATCTTGACACCACGTGTCCCCGAGAATCTCACCTCGATCAAGCGAAGCTGTGACTGCGGAGCAGCGTACAAGCGATGGTCTCTGCAGCAATTAGCAACCTGATCCTCAAATGATACTCATGCTCCCGCCGGGTTGGGGGTAGATCAAATGTCATCCCGCAAAGACATGACAAGCGATCAGTATGGTTGGAATGCCCTATGCATGAGGTCATGAATGTTGTTGGCGCGTCGTCCGATCGAAGAATCAGCTGTAAAGTCGAAGTGCCCATGCTTGGCGTCTAGCGTAGCTTAGGATAACCCTCGGTTGATGGTAACGGTGAAGATACATCTTGGAGTAGACTTCGCGCTCACTCTCAGCCCGATCAAGCGAAATCATCAATCTCGGTAATGGAGTGGAATTCTTGATTGTAACCTGTTAAGCGTACGTAGTCAATGCCTGGTCGAAGGGTCTTGTCCTTCTTCTTCGTAAATAGAATCGTGGCGCCCGTGGTGGTCTTTCACGACTGTGAACCACTTTGTCGATAACTCGTAGGCGGACTTTTGAGTTTCTATAACTCAAGCGGTTCCATCTATCTTGAGTCATAGAGATGAGCCTGACTTGGTATCGAGCTTAGGTATCACAGTACACAGGGAGCTCGGGTTTGGGTATCCATAAGTTTAGTCCTGATACCAGCGTCACAGCTTGGTATCAGAGCTTAGGTATACAAGTACCTAGGGCTTGAGGGACTTGGGCTTAGGCCATGGTCATTAAAGTATAAGAACATCACAGCTTGGTATAGCTCGATGCTAGGGTTTAGGTATGTGATTACCTAGGAAGTCACGAGACGAGGATTAAAGGCTGCGCGCATCATTGTGTTTATGTGTGATTGATTGTGCATAACATGAGTTGTTGTGTATGGTGTGATTGAAATTGTATGCTTTGTGAGTGGGGATGAAAAAATGTTGAACACTAGAGATTAGAAAGTAGTAACCTTAGGTGTTTGAGAACTTTGGGCAAAATAGTCGAAATTAGAAAAAGAATTGATGTGAAGAAACTTTTTTTCGAGGTTTCTGGTGTGTAAGCGGAAAAAAATGGATAAAATAAATTTTAATAAATTTATTTGGTTTATTGGAAATTGAAAAAAATAATAATATTTTTTTGGGTGGTTTTCTAGTAGTTGGAATGAGAAAAAAAAAATGTTGGGGAAAAAAAATAATATACGAGAGCGAGGAAACTAGATGGGTAGCCCATACGAGTCACGTCATTGACATAGCAGTCTGGCGTATAGAGGCCACGCGATACGGCTAGGCCACGCCCGCGACACGGCGTGGCGGGGCCGCGATCTGGCCGACTGCGTGCGGGGGCGTCTTTGCGGCGAGCATGGCGGCCGGGGGGCATGTATGATCTGACTTTGTATCGTGGCTGGGGCGACTTTGTATGCATTAATATGGCTGCGATACGAGGCGCGACCTTGCCACAATGCGCCCGCGCGTCTGACCAACAGGGTTCACGACAGCGCGGCGGCCACAGCGACGGCAATCTTTGGCGCGCCCAGCCCCTTGGTCTTGGGTGTGTCGCGATATGACGGGAGGGGGTACGACCGCGACTTTAGGACGGGGGCACGACAACGCCCGGCACGCCTTGTCTGTGACTGTCTGGGCGCGATGCATGTCAACTGTCTTTGAAGCTGGGTCGAGTGTGCACGGTGCACCAAACCAGTTTGACTGATGCACTATTACGAGTCAACATTTTGGAACCCCGTTCGCGAGCCTTATTTATGAGGTTTTCAAAATAAAATAAAATAAAATCTTTTAAAATGAAATTTTCTAAAATAAAATTTTTGTTGTTGATTTTGATTTAATATATGAAATTATGGTCTTGCATTACCTAGGAATGCATGGACGCGTGTGTGTGTCGGGGTAGTTTTACGTATGTGAATAATTGTCTCGGGGCGTGGTTTAAGCCTTAGAATCTTGCATTGAGCCACTAACTGCCATTTGACATGTGTAGATGGCTAGTCGAGCGGGACGTGGGGGTCGTCCACGTGGTGTAGCCAGCCTGCCCATGTTTATTGCAGGGCTTTTTTGCTAAGAATTTGTAGGTATTGCATTTCTTTCTTGTGCCTGGAGCTAGTCTGTGGTAACCCGGGGAGATCGAGTAACCTCCAGAGGTTTAGGGCACATCATCCTTCGACATTCATAGGGGAAGGAGATTCGATGGTGGTAGACCATTGGTTCATGCAGGTCGAGAAGGTGTTGGAGGCTAGTTGTGTTCCAGCTAGAGGGTGAGGCCCAAGTATGGTGGAACTGGGCAAAGACCTCAAGAGATTTAGAGGCAATGACTTAGGCAGAGTTCCATGATCTTTTCATGGGTAAGTATTTTCGGATCTTGCGAGACATCGCGAGCTCGGGAGTTACTATAGCTGAACGGGACGATGGCTTGTGATGGATTATGTGGCTAGATTCACGAAGCTAGCCCAGTTTCTATTTGATGATGCGACTGGCCACGGACATGCGAGGTTAAGAAGATTGAGAATGGGCTGAAGTTGTCCATTCGAGGCAGGATCGTAGGACTTCGCCTACGGGACATGGACTCCATGGTTGGGACGACCCTGACCATAGAGAGAGAGATCGAGGATGCTCGGAGCACTCGGGATGCTGGTGTTAGTAGCAAGAGGGAAGAGAGTCAGTGTTCTTCTGGATTCGGGAAGAGCGGGGGCTTCTTGTTCATGGGGGTTCCCGGGGCCGCGACCATCGGTGGGGGACGGTTAGGGTTCTTTGGTCGGGGCTAGGCGAGATGGTATGCTATCGGTGCGCGAGCTGGAGCATATAGGAGGGATTGCCCCCAGAGGCAGGGGATCCCAGGTTTTGGGACCCGGCGGATCCAGTCGGTATGGGGCGGGGAGAGGAATGCGGTATATTCCTCCGCATTTCGGTGCGAGGCTAAAGGAGCCGGTTCGGTCTCGAGGGCTGCATGGACACCTCAGTTACACGAGGCTGACCGGAGATGCCGGCCCATGGGCGGGCGGAGGAGGAGGCCACGGCGGGGGACATCGGGGTTGGGGGCATGCTTCTGTGGATGCTCTGCGTGGTGAGTCGACTATGTCGACCCGATTATACGGGTGCGTTTTGCTATCTCGCCTATGGGCAAGAGTGTGTTGATTCCTAGTCGTCGCATTCATTTATCGCTGCATCAGTTGTGATAGAGTTGGGCTTAGAGGTTAAGTCCTTGGAGGAGCCCTTGTATGTGAGTTCTCCCCTAGGGATTAGGGCGAGGATAGGGATGATATGTCGGTGGTTCTTGAGCTAGAGATTTCGAGGGTTCCTCACGGTGGACGGGGTCATGGACATGGCGAGTTTGCGTCATCTGGGGATGGATTGGTAACGGCTTATAGAGGTCGTTATCGATTATGAGTGTAGGAGGGTTCACAGCTAAACCGGGACGGTACTCGTGTGGTATTTGAGGGACGAACGCGATATTTTGCCCCGAGACGATGTAAAGTCGGGTGTTAGGAGACCGGTTGAGGCGGGTTGGCTAGCAAGCCTTAGGCCAGAAGGACGAGGAATTGAGGCCCAGGACTTAGATCTACCTCAGTGGTTGCGAGGATAGATGTTTTTAAATAAGCTCTGGGATTGCAACGCTGAAGAGGGTTGTAGACCCCGATTGTGAGTTACACCTAGTACTTCTCCCGTCTATGACTTCGCATAGGATGGCGCAGTTGAGTTGCGGGGAACTACGAGTCCAGCTACGGGGTTTATTGGACCGAGGGTTCGACA
This sequence comes from Tetrastigma voinierianum, assembly GCA_016808115.1. Lineage (NCBI taxonomy): Eukaryota > Viridiplantae > Streptophyta > Magnoliopsida > Vitales > Vitaceae > Tetrastigma > Tetrastigma voinierianum. The sequence continues at coordinate 268,181 of JAEQBH010001468.1, read as the reverse complement.
AGTGAGCACTTCACCATGGGGAGCTCAGGTTCCTATTCTGAAAGAAGGACAAGACCCTTCCGTGCGTTGACTAAGCCAGGTTGAACAGGGTTACGATCAAGAATCGGTACCCATTGCCGAGGATTGATGATTTGTTTGATCAGTTGAGAGGAGAGCGAGTCTACTCCAAGATAGACATTCACACTAGTTACCATCAGCTGAGGGTTGGGGAGACAAATATCCCTAAGACAGCGTTTAGGACGCATTATGGGCACTTTGAGTTTACAGTGATGCCCTTTGGATTGACGAATGTGCCAACAGCATCCATGGACCTCATGCATAGGGCATTCGAACCCTATTTGGATTAGTTTGTCGTAGTCTTTGTGGATGACATTTTGTTACTCGGTCGAGGAGTGGGAGCATGGTATCATTTGAGGATGTGTTCACCGGTTGTTGAGGGCCATCAATTGTACGCGAGTTCTTAAGTGTGAGTTTGGCTATTAAAGGTGAGATTTTGGGACCGCGTGAATTGTCGACATCGGGCGTGTCCGATGGACCGAAGAAGGTTGAGGCCGTGATGAGTTGCGGCGAAAGTCAGTCTTCGAGATGCGCGGTTTCTTAGGATTGTTTGAGTCTTATGGGAGATTCATTGAGGATTTCTCCCAGATTAGAAGCTTTTTATGACAAGATTGACCGGAAGGAGGTCGAGTTTGATTGGGATGACGCCCAGATGCGAGGAGGCATTCAGGGGAGTTGAAGGAGACACTACAACTCTTATCTTGATGGTCCGAGCAGGGGGATGGAATTTACGGTGTATTGTGATGCCTCGAGGGCCGGACTAGGATGTGTTTTGATGCAGTCCGGGAGGGTGGTAGCTTATGGTTCTCGTCAGTTGAAGAATCATGAGCAGAATTACCCCACACACGATATGGAGTTAGCGTACGAGTAGTGCTTCGCCTTGAAGATTTAACAGTATTTATATGGTGAAGTAGTTCGATGTGTACTGAAACCATAAAAAGTCGAGTATATTTTCACGCAGCCCGGGACCTGACATGAAGTGACTTAGATGGATGGAGTTCTGAGGATTATGACTTCACTTTGCATTACCATCCTGGTAGGCAAATGTGAGGTGGCGATGCGCTCGGTTAAGAGTCACGAGGGCATTGGCTAGCATAACTTCCGAGAGTGGCGGATGCTCCAGTCATGGACCGGTTGGGCTATAATGCCGCCAGCGGGCTTCCAGTACGTTGGGGAGTTTGAAATGGCTGCCGTCTCGTTGGCGAGTGATTGAGTCAGGCGGGGCGTGGAGGTAGTGTCCATCGGGATCGGGTACGGTCAGTGGTGACGAAATTTGGACCATCCCGTGGATGGTAGTCGCCCGGTATAGAGGGCGGGTAGTGAGTTCCCCCGATTGGCCAGGTTGAGAGATGAGATTCTCGGGGGAGTTTTCAGCTTTGCTCTCGATTTTCCGTACATCCAGTGTACAGATGAACCCGGGATCTTAAATCGCCGGTACCTGCGGTAGGATGAAGAGAGCGTAGGGGACTTTGTTGAAAGATGTCTCACGTGTGTCGGCAAGTTATCTTTGAGCACAGCGGCGAGGGCTACCGACCATTGGGGTGGGCGAGTGGAAGGTGGGGAGCACGATCCTGATGGATTTTGGTGACCCGCCCACGAACAGGTAGGACATGGCGTGGTATGGGTGATGAGTGGTAGGCTCAGTCGGCACATTTTCTAGTCGATGCGGAGATGACCTCACATTGGAAGATGCAATGGGTTGTATATTGTTCTCTTTACGTGATGGACCAAAATGCGTATACAAATTTATAAGCGTTATTACCCGAGGACTATTATCTAATCCCGGCAATAATGCCATGAAACTTGTTTGTTGTGTTCCTTATCTATTGTGCGATTAAAGCGGTTTCCTTAAAGTAAATCATTTTCTTTACGGTTTTTGATCCCGGGATGCTGCGAAAGTGCCGGTCGAACAAGTAGTAAATTGGATTTAAAGTCCGGATCTCGTTCCACGAGATCTGAAATTCTCGATCAACTACTGACTTACTCTAACTCTATCTTGTTGGACTTTGATAGGCATTTGAAATATTCTTCGCGAGCCTTAAAATAATAAGCAAGAAAAGTGACTTAATACCTAAATGAATTAAAGCGAAAATCTAAAATAACAAATTCGAATAATCGGGGTTATCTTTTAAAGGAACATTAATCTTTGCTATTGTGAAACATCGATTCCACGGACCACTGCGCAACCTTGCTAGAACCCGCAGTTTAAACACGTCGAATAAGGTAGTGCGGTTGATCTCTCCCTTCTGACCTTGTTCATAATCTAATCTTCACGATTCTTTGAAGGCGAGAGGATTAGATAACTACTTTTAATGCGGGATTTGCCTTGTTGGATATTTTTCTTTTGATACCGTACCACGAACATGAATTTTGTAAACCCAGCTCCCAAGACATAGGTATACGCATGGGTTTACACTTTCTTTGATTTCTCTTATCAAAGTGGAGCAGTTCATCCCTTTCCTTGATTAGATCCCTTGCGAGCACGGGATTATTCTTGTTCGGTCGAGGTGAACTCTGCGCTTTTAAATTGATAAGTCGTTGACTTCCGATCCTCGATTTCAAGTGAAGACAATTTATCGACTTACATTCCACCGAGCTCATTAGTTCTGCGTATCGGGTTAGCATACCTTTGAAATTGTTCGCTACTCCTCGGGAATGCCTTCTCGGTGTCACTCAGGGGGCCCCTCACCGGAAATCGAGCATGAAATGATCCTATTGCGGGTATGGGACAATAGCGATATTGGGATCGAATCTGAGAATATTCGGAACCATAAAGTAGATTTATAAATTGAGGTTCGGTGGCTTCGATGGGAATTTCTACGAGAAGATAAATTCTAACAACCGAGTCTATTGATGAAGAATGGGTTTCTAAATTACTTTTATTACACCTATGATGACTGTCGAGAACCATAGATCGGACCTTTGGAAATCAAATTCAAAATTTGTGCAGATTGGACGATCCGAGGCCGATAATTTGAAAAATAGAATTACGCGTCGGCTTCTACTTTAGCATTGCGTCGGATCAAAATAACAATACAATCTAAAATAACAACAAAGCAAAGAAAATTAAAATACATAGACCTTGAATTTACCTAGATCTCGTTACAGTAGTGAGAGCTACTTTCCTTTATTAGCGGTAACTTTATTTATAGGGTTTTTTGAAGTTGGGCCCTGCTTTGATGCGCCTCCTTGTGAATTTGGTCGCCCGGCCCGACTGGTTGTTAATGTCGCGTCCCTCGATTCTTTGTCCGCGACATCAGTTGTCCCCACAGCATTTGTCGCGAAGCTTTATTTGGTGGCGACTTCTTATTTAGCATCCCTTGGCTCTTCCTATGTCGCGACCTCGAAATGGTGTCACGACATCATTTGTCCTCACGACATCTCGTCGTAGAAGCTTTTTATTTGATTACGCGACACGCCTTTAGCATCCTTAACTTCTTATGTCGCGACCTCGAGTGGTGTCGCGACATCATTAATCTCGGCATACGTCCGCGAGCTTTTTATTTGGTCCTGACATCGAGTTATCCCTGTCCATTTCATCCAGTTCTTCCCGAAAGAAGGTTCATCTTACGGTCGCGACCTCCCAAATGGCGTCGCGACCTTAATTCTGCAAAGTTGTCTCACGATACCCTCCCCAGGAGCGATTCTGATTCATTGTTGATGTCGCGACCCTGCTACAAGTAATCGCGACGATGATCTCTTGAAAATCTTATGTCGTGAATTCTGATACGTGTCCGCGACCTCCGTGTCTCTTGCTCGGCCTTGATTACAGTCGGGACCTCTAAATGGTGTGGCGACATCATGTGCTGTTCTTCACATTAATTTATGGTTGCGACTTGGAGTTTACATTTGCGACACGCTCGTTCGCCTTGATTGCCCGCTATGTCGCGGCGGGTTTTGTGGTTGCGACAGCGATGCGATTCTTCATTGCGTCAAGGCGTTGCGACGCCAGTCCTTTCTTCCCTCGTGCACCTGCTCTGTTTGCGACATCATTCGACCGGTCGTGTCATTCTGCTTTCGGCCCTCTTTACGCTCGGCTTCTACGCAATATCCTCTTTCTCTTGAATTTCCTGCTGCATAGTAGTTTGGTGAGTTATTTCACATTTACGCATATCATCAGTCCTTTTAGATAAGAAATCATCGGAAAAATGGATGAAAAGGGATGACTTTTCGCTCTCAAACTCCCTAAACTTAAATTTTGCGTCTCAGAGCAAAGAAAAGAAAGATTTGTTGTCCCTCGAACAAAAGGACATTTTTCTGTTTTGTTTTGCAGTTGCAACCAATTTAATTGAAAGACTAGAATTTCATTCTTTTCTGTATATCTAGCTTCAAGTCCAAATGAAGGTTAGTCTCTACTCAATCCGATGTACAAAACTAAATTGTTGAATTTGTTTTGTAAAACGATATAGTCGATTGATCTGCTAAAAAGAGTAGGTTGGTGCTTCTTCTCTTTTTCTTAGTGAGTCGATTAACCCTACAGGTCCTTCACGGTTTTGATCCTTTCAAGATTTTCCAAAATTCCATATGCTTGTTGTTTATATTGATCTCCGCTAATGTGGGTAATTCAAGCCTTGAATCGATCAAAATGTTTTAGGTTTGTAATGTCGGGCTTGGGTCTTTGATGGGATGGATGGAACTTTTGGAGGTTAAGATTACCCCAAACCCTTTCTCCTTTTCTTGCCAAGCTGGCGCCCTTCTTTCCTTGCAATTTCTTTAATTGAGTTCCCCCGAGCTTCATCTTTGGGGTATCTTCTTGATTTCTTATGTTTAAAATTGTTCATTCCCATTTCTCATTTATGCTTTCACCTTGTTGGAACTTTTCCTCTGTCGCCATTCGGGAATAGTCTGATGTTACGTCTTTTAGGCTTTGGCTACTCTTGCGAACTTTTGGGTTAGTAGCTCCTGTCTGCAGGTTGGCGTTAAGTGCTTAGGTGTTGAAACGCCCTAAGAACAATTGTTCGAAGAGTTAGGCCCGCAGAAGACAAAACTTCTTCCTTTAAGCTTTCTTTTCACGTTGTATCTTCTGCTTTAGATCTTTCTCTCTTCCCACCCCTTTACGTATTTTCTCCTTTAGTTCCCAAAATACATACTCCCCAGAGCTTTATCTCTTCCTCCTTTGAATTTTTGGGTGTCGAGAGGGTTCTTTGCGGAGGTTAATTATCTAGGATGGCTTGGGATTTCCAATGGCTTGTTTTGAAGATAAGGATTGTTTTTGGCTCAAGTCGGGAACTAAGGTGTATGCAGAAGCATATAAATAAGGGTGGCCAGAATGGCTTAAGCTGCCAGGATGCCCTGCATCATTTCTTGTTAGTTGTATCACCTAGGATTTCGCCTTGATCAATAATCTAACAAGTTCTAGAATTCGGTTTGATTAATTGTGACTAACCCTAAGGATGTCCTTGACTCACTTCAGTTGATGAGGAGTTACATGATTTAAGGTTCACCGGGTTCTTTGGCTTATTGTTTATACTACAAACTCAAAAATATATTTTGCTCAGCCCCAGTTGTATGACTTTCACTTTTATCTTGGACTTATCGGCTAAATTAGAGTCGATATGAAATTTGTGTTTCAATTCGATTATATGTCGATACGCGCCCTGTGATTATTTGTGCTTGAAACATCTTGGATTAAGTACTTCAACTAGTTCGGATTATGAGGTATGTCGGCGCATTCTTGAACTAAATCCTAATGTTATTCTCCCAACAATTCAAGCGAAAAGAAATATGATCTAGCGCGGCTTGACATGAGTATTTCTTTTTAACAAATTTTCTTATTTTATTCATGATATGATCTGTTGAGAATAACGGTCAGGAAGGAGGGAAGAGAAGGATAAATCAATGGAAGATTTATTTTTTCTTTTTTGGGGAGGGCTTAGATGTTGGGAGGATCCGAGATCAGGGTAGCCAAATTAGGAGAGAATTTGGGAAACTTCATTTCAGTTCTCTTCTTTTTCTTGTCTCATTCTCCCTCTTATCTGTTCTTCAAGGATCGGTCGTTGGTTAGATCAACCTTTTGTTCGAGATCATCTTGTCTTTCTCTAATGTGTTCATCGTGTTCTCCGTTTAGTCATGACTTCTAAAAATTTGGAAAGATTATTGTTGATCGAATCAAATTTTCAAGCAGGACTTTCTTAAGAGGCATCTTTGTCGTCAAGCTCTTTATCTCTTTCCTTCGTCCCCTCTTCTCTAAGTCCTTGAACATTGACATGTAGAATTTGAATCCCTTGATCGCTCCGTAGTTTGGCTTCACGATCGAGGTCCCCTTTTCTTTATGATTGTTAGGAGTTGAGAATCACGATCATACTGATTGTTGTAAAATGACTCATGGCTCAACTGCAACTTCTTCAGTAGATCGTGATCTCTTTCCTCCATTTCCTTCTTGAATTTTCCTCTTGATGCTCTGGGATCTCCTTCATACGCTCTTCCTTACGTTGTTTCTTAACACCCATTGCTGATCTTTTCTTCTCAACTTTGCTTCATATACTTCTTCTCTGAATTTTTGTTGGAGGCTCCATTCCCTTTCCCTTTCTTCCATTCTCTTACGAATGGGCGAGCATCTCCATTATTTGATTATTCCCACGAGCTCCCCTAGGCTTTCACCGGAGTTCTCGGAAATCTGTTCTGATAGGGGAGAGGCGGCCAGTGGGGTTGAGAAATTTATAGGGTTTCCGTCATCTTGTTCTCACATTATTTGCAAACATAAGGTGTTCTCTTACGGATGTGCTTACCGGATCTTCTTCTTGATCTGCTGACTAGAGGTGTCCTCTTTAAATGTACATTCTCATTTTCTTCTCTTGAATACAACACATTATAATCCCCTTTTTCTTTTGATTCTGAGCCCTTTGCTTACTCCCTATCGAGAGTTAGTGGTGAAACTTTCGGGGCATTCTTCTTCTTCTTACCAAGTTCCTTTCACCGACCCTCGAGCAGCCTACGTGATAGTTGTTGGGTGAGGGATCGAACCTCTTTTATTCCTTCATGGTATCTCATTGCTCCCTAGGAGTTTCAATGGCGCTCTCGCATTAATCTTGTACCAGCATAGCATAAGAATGGTGCTTCTTGTTCCGTGCGGAGTGCGGACATGCTTGGTCGGTTTCATAACGAATGCCCGGTAAAACCATACTTTTCGTATATACGTTAGATCTCCCACTATTTATGGTGCTTTTGCTCTCCTTTTCATTATTTACTTCCACTTTCGCAGGTATGTCGACTTTCTTGCAATCTTCTCTCGCGGTTAGGGTTGTCTATCATCTTTCTTGAATTTGGATCCATGCCTACCGCCTTCCATTCGGTACATTTCATTGATGGTTTCGCTCCATGCGGCACCCCGAGCTCCTCGACATAAGCAGAGTTATCCTTATCCCACCCGGGTTAGAGTAGAATTCTCGAACTCTTCTTCAACGTATGGGACTTTTGATACTTGCGAAGTTTCCCAAACCTCTTTTGTTCTATTAGTTCCTTGAAAGGGGGAATGAATTTTTGAAGCCTCTTTTCTCAGATGAATCCGCTGCAGACGCATAGTACTTCAACCAGGATGGAGAAAGCTTCTTACGATATGAATTAGTCTTCCTCTTCTTCTTGCATTTTCCTTTTCCCCTTTTCTCACATTTGCTTGGAAGCGGTTGAACCGATGGTTCGACGGGTTCTCCTTGTTGGTTCTGACGAACTTCCCGCCGGTGAGTATATTCTTCCATAATCTACTTAGATTTGGGGCCGGGTTGGCCGGTCAGGCCATTTGAAATAAGGAGTGTTTTTCGGAAGAATTTTGGATCTAGGGTTTGCGAGAATTGAAAAACCGAGAGAGTAGCGAATGTAGAGTTGTATTTGTAAGGAATGAAAGAAATAGTGGTGGAGGGAGTTTCACCCGACATTTGATTCAATCGTATGGACTCTTTATTACTTCATATAATTGCGCTTGTCGCGACTTAAATTCCGGGCCCTTGATTGTGTCTTTGTCATTAAATAAAGGGCAGATTTAAAAGTTGCCCTGGTGGCACACTTTTCTCTTATGTCACGACTTATTATTGTTTGTCGCGACATAAGTAAGTTGTGGGAGAACAATATATCATCAGGTTGCGACATCTGGCATTTCAACCCCCTTTTGGTTAACAAGCAATTTCATGACATAGTTGAGTTGTCACGACCTTCACTATTCTTTTGAAGGAATTGTTCTTATCGCGACCCAAATGTTCTGTCGCGACCTCAAATGCGACATAACTTTTTTGTCGCGACCTGTGCTCTTGTTCTCCCCTTAGTACTTACTAAGTTGCAATCGGTCGACAGTCACGTACTTGCCCTAAGGCTGATGATCGAGACTGACTTTGCCTCCTTATTAATTTTGCAAATTCTTAACATCGATAAAATACTCCCGAACAACAATTCAAACATGCATTCTATTTATTTTCCAGAATTTGTTTAGGGAGAAAAATACTCCCCCTTTTTCAAGTCGCCACATCTGTGAAGTCTTTGGAGTAGATCTGAAGTTGGTTCTTTCTCACGAGCCACACTTGATTACGCATAGGCACCTTTGTAACAATTTAAGGGTTTAATTGATCAAATTCTAACCCAGCAAAGTCCTAACAAATCATTACAAGAATAAAAAAGCAGTAATTAAAAAATCCAAAATCTATATAAAGCGAATCTATATGGAGTTTGCCTCCCATGAAATTTGCTCTGTTTGAGTCCTTCATTTGGACTAGCTGTTTTAAGCCTTCTCTCTCTCGATTCACCGGTAGGAGTTCTTCCTTTTTCTTTCTCCCACTGTTGAGATAGTGCTTGAGTCTTTGACCGTGCCTTGAATTCTTCCCGACATCGGTCACGAGTGTTCTTGCTTTCCAGGTAGTGCGGCAGCCGCGTATATGGTCCCTCCATTTTGAGTTTCAGCTTCCACGGAAATAATCTTAATCACACGGGTTAAATAGCCGAGAACTTTGATCCATTACTCGAACTCTTTCCTCAGAATCCTTTGATCATGCCATTTCTTTGTCTTGTCCTTGTATATTCTACCATTATCATAGGATTCGTTTCTCAGTTCTTCTAGTTCATTCAATTGGAGCAGTCTCTCTTCCTTTGCAATTTTGAAATCGAAGTTCAGCTTCTTGATGGCCCAGCGGCTTTGTATTCGGTTGAGAGGAGGTATGGTTTGCGAGACCACTTTATGTGGGGACATCGATAAGGAAGTTTTGAATCTTGGAGTCTGTAAGCCCGAAGTGCATCATAAGTTTGGATGACCAATCTTTCTGCTTGAACTTGATTTTCCGGGATCGCTTAATCTCCCTATTGGAAATTTACGCGTCCATTGAATGCAGTTTGTGATAAGCTAGGCTCATTATATGTTTGATCCCCATACTGCTCATGAGAGCTTTGCCGAATATTTTGTTTGCAAAAGTGGCTTCCCCGATCATTGATGATGGTCTGGGTGTTCAGAATGCACTCAAATGTTCGCTGCGAAACTCACTGCGTGTTAGCGTCATTCTTTGGACAGTTATTGCTTCCGCAGCGGACTGCCAATCCACTTGCCGGCGGTATGTGCGAGTTTCGAATGATGGTGGGAAGGGTCCCCGTAAAATATATTCCCAATACATCAAAAACTTGCACCGCAGTATGCCTTACAGAGGCATTTCGTTTATTCTTCTTGATATTTCCGATCTTTTGGCATCATCACATAATTTGACCCGTTCGGCCACAGTCTCCCCAAGATAGTGGACGATAAAATCGGATGGAGTATCGTATGGTAGTTTTTCTCAGGAAAAATGTCCCCATGGTGATGCATGGCATTCATTCAAAATTTTGCATTGTTCACTCTCGACACACATCTTCTTATAATCATGTGCGACACCTCTTTTAAATAGCAATGGGTCATCGGATGTAATACTATTTGTCGGTTTTGAGGCTTTAACTACGTTGGTAGGCGGAGTGGGAGGCCTTGCTCCATAAGCGGTAATTCCGCGATGTCGACGCCTGCATGGGGTTGAATGACAATTTAAACAATTTCTCATGCGGAAAGTTCTCACGTTGAGTCACGCCTCCTCTGCTTCTACTTGTTTTTCCTACTTTTTCGACAAGTGATCGGCTATCACATTGTCACGACCCTTCTTATCTTTAATTTCGGATCAAACTCTGTAGTAACAACACTGCATATCGGTCTTGGTTTGGCTTCCCTTTTTCGACATCGAGATATTTAATTGCGCATGGTTAGTGTGAGCGATAATATGGGATCCCAAAATGTATGGCACAATTTCTCCTGAGAAAAAACTATGGCTAGCATCTCCTTTTCAGTAGTTGAATAGTTTTCTTGGGCTTCATTGAAGGTTCTGCTAGCATAGTATATGGCTCTGAATATCTTCTCTTTTCTTTGCCCCAATACAACTCCCATTGCGAAATCACTGGCATCACACATTATTTGATCCACGATCCATTATGGTGCATCCATGATAGGTGCTTGAACTAATCTGATCTTGAATTCTTCAAAGGCTGCCTTGCAGGAGTCATCAAAATTAAACCTTGTGTCTTTCTCTAGTAATCTGCATAATGGTCTTGCTATTTTTGAGAAGTCTTTGATGAATCTCCTATAGAATCCTGACATGTCCCGAGAAACTCCTTATCCGCTTTTCTTGTTGTGGGCGGTGCGAGAGTCTTGATAATGAAACCTTTAATTGGTCTACTTCTGGTCGTGAAATTTTATGACCCGAGAACAATACCTTATGTTACCATGAAGTAGCACTTTTCCCGGTTAATATTCATTTGTTTGTCCTTGCATCTTTAAAGCATTGTTTCCGTTGTTTAGGCGATGCTCAAGCGGATCCATATGCGTAGTCATCCATAAAAATCTCCATGACACTCCTCGACCAAAAATCGAGAACATGGACATCATACACCTCACGAAAAGTAGCGGGAGCATTGCACAACCCAAATGGCATGGATTACGAGGCACGAGGTGCCGCGCGACCTGTGAATGTGGTTTCTCCTGGTCCTCGGTCTTGATGGCAATCTGGTTATAGTCGGAATATCCATAAAGGAAACAAAAATGAAGTGTCTGCTAACACGTCCAACATCGATCAATGAAGCTGACGAATGATCCTTCTGGTTCCCAGCGTATTCGGCTTCCGTGTCGATACATACTCTCCACGTCCGTCACTTGTTCTTGTTGGAATTAACTCATTTTTCATTTCGGATCCGCGGTGAACCCACGTTCTTGGGAACCATGGTGGTAACCCGAGGGCGTACGGAATTGCATATATAAAAACCCGACATTGACCATTTGAGCACTTCCTTTCTGACTACTTCTTTCATGACCGGGTTCAGTCTTCTTTGATATTCGAGATGGTTTGCATTTTTCCTCAGCGGTATTTTGTGCATGCGTATTGACGGTGATACCGCCCGATTCATCATGGACAACTGATCGACTCGATAATTCTTCAAAATTTTCGGCAACCACGTTTCTTCGGCATCCGCGAGTCTAGTAGAGATAATCAGTGGCTTACTCTTTGGTAGCTCCAAGTAAGCATACTTGGATGACTTAGCTGACTCTTTAAAACTAGCCGCCTATATTTGGTCTGCTGATGAAATTCTTTCTCTTCATTATTGTCTCCATTGTCCATCTTTGTTTGTTTAAGACTCAACACCTTTCGGTAGAGTGCAAGCCCGATGCGGCATCCGAATTAACACCTTCAAGATCTTGGAAATTCATCTCATTTTCATTGATAGGAAGTTGAGCATTACAATCATAATAACAATCGAGTTGTAGAGATAGACATCATCTACTTAACTTGTAATCTTCCCTATACGTGTCTAAATTCTTCAAACTTTGGAAGCGGTGAAGTCAATTTGCTTCTTCTCGACCACGAGAGTGAGAACTCATTTTTGCATATCTATTAAAGCGACTCCGAGTTGCTAGGAATGGCCTTCCCTGGCAGCGGAGGAACTTGTGGTCTTCTTGATGTCGGGATGATAAAGTCGACCGGGAAATAAATTTCCCCACCTTAACAAGCACATCTTCAATGACTCCTTCGAGGTTTTAAGCCATTGTTACATCGCCATTTGGAGTAACGGTAGTGGGAGTAAGCTCTAAACTTAATTTCCTTACAACCGAGATAATGGCATTAAGTTAGTACGCATAGAGTCACAAAGAGCACTTTTGAATTTCAAATCTCGATGGTGCAAGGAATTGTGAAACTTCCTAGGTGCTCGTCTTCTGCGGTAGAATTCTTCTTTATCAGCACCTTTGCCAGTAGCGGTCAATTCACTACTCCTTCCTGCACCAAAATCTTCTCTTCTTGCTTAAAATTTTTCAGATTTTGGCGCCAAAGTGGCATTTGAGTTACCACTTCTGTGAATGGCATGCTTATCTCCAACTTCTGGAAAGTTTTCAAAAACTTTGCGAACTGCTCCTCTATCCTTGACTTTTGCAGTCTCTACGGGAATGGAACTACAGGCATAGAGTTCTGGGCTTTTTTCTTGCTTCTTTCTTCTTCTTGCTGCTGCTCTTTCTTCCTTTCTTTCCCTGTTGACTTCCGACATTTTTCGGGATCCGCTACTCCACTGTTGCTTTCATCTTTCTCGACTTTTCCTTACAATTCTTTTCCGCCAAGTTTGCACGAAACCATGCAGTCTTTCGGATTTTTCTTCGTGTCACTGGGAAAAGCATCTTTAATTTGATTATGCAGGGTTAGGGCCAGTTGCCCTATTTGCGTTTCCAGGTTCTTGAGAGAGGCATTAGTGGTTGTCTGAAAAATTTGAGGTGGTTTGAAGCTTCGATTCTATGACCTTTGTTCATGGAAGTTTGCTTGACTTTTATTTTCCCCGTGAGCTATGACATACGGTCTTCAAAATTCGAGTCCTTTTTGACTCGATATTCATTTGGCCTCTCCCGCATTCTTCTTCTTTGGAACCTTGGTGGAGCATACCCTTGTTGAAAGTTTTGCCCCGTGTCTTGGGACGTGTTGTCTTTCCCTCCGCCCCGTAAGAGAAATTCGTGGTTCCTTAATCTTGGGGTATAATGGGTTGAGGTTGGGGTTAGGCTTGAAATGATATGCTATGTGCTCGTTGAATGGTTAGCCTCACTCCAGCTCCGCTAGGAACCCTCTTCAGCGCGCCCCTCAGCATTATTTACTCTTCCTTCTCTTCCTTGCTCACATCTCATTTAGAGTACATTCTTTTATCAATAGATGCATCGTGCATCTAGCTTGGCCTTTATGGCAAACATCTTGTTCGACTCCGATCATTTCATTTTCCTTTAGCTTTTCTGGCGCTCCACGGTTCGGAAGGAGGTCTCGTGTTGCATAGCAAGATCCTCGATCAGCTGTCTTGCTTCTTCTGCTCTTCTTCTTCTGAATGCTTCGTCGCAAGCTGCATCTATTATACCTTTTGAGGTATAATTCATGGAGTGGTAGAAGATGTCCATTTGTGTCTTTAGGTCACATCCGGTGCATGGGACATCTCTTGATGACCTCTTGTATCTCTCAAAGCGGTGTCTGAGACTCTCATCTTCCCCCTTGTTTGAAAGTAGTAATTTCCCTCTTCGTTCGAAGTGAGGGGATAGACTCTACTGGGTAGCTTCCATCAAATAACTTCCCGTAACGTGCCAGTCCATATGGTGGTGAATCAAACCATGATGCGGCTATATCTCTTAAAGAGAATGGAAACAAGCTGCGACTTAATAACCACGGTCTCCACACCATTCAATTTAAGCTGTGTGGCCATTCTCGAGAAAGCAGATCCCAAGTGTTCGTTGGGATCTTCGGAGGTGACACGTGGTGGTTACGTTAAACCATGGTGATCGGTGGCTTGAGCTGAAGTGTTAGCGTCATCGGTGGTGTCTCCATTGCTAAGTATTCATCTTGGATAAGCGGGTCTCAGAGTCCTCCATAGTGTCTCGCTCTTGAGGTATACGTTTGCTAGTGCACGGTTGGCGCCACCGGTCGATCTTTAGGTCTTTCATCTGCGCTGGTTGCGCACTCTTGGCCTTTCTTAGCCCTCTAAGTGTTCTTTCGAATCTCGGTTGTCCTAGTGGCAACCCGGTCGGCTCCACAGCTGCATTGCTTTGGGTCAACTCCTGGTATAATATCTTTTGAGGATCAAATGGGTCGATTGATACAAAAAATTGTGTTTAACATGAAAAGCTCTACAAAAATTTCGGTAAAAAAAACGCTGAAACTATTCTTTGTTGAATCATATTTTTGCAAATTTTCTATTTTCTTTTTATAAGAATTATGTCGAGCTAATTATTTCCTTTAAGTGCGAATATTGATTCACCAATTTCTTTTCGATCCGACGGCGCCAGCTTGTTCACCTCTTTTACGTGATGGACGAAATACCTATACAAATTTATAAGCGTTATTACCCAGGGTATTATCTAATCCCGACAATAATGCCATGAAACTTGTTTGTTGTCGTTCCCTTATCTATTGTGCGATTAAGCGGTTTCCTTAAGAGTAAATCATTTTCTTTAAGTTTTGATCCGAGGATGCGGCAAGAGGTATGCAATTCGAACAAGTAGTAAATTGGATTTAAGTCGAATATCGTTCAGAAGTCTCGAGAATTCTCGATCAACTACCTGAAGCCTATTCTAACACATACTATTTGGACTTTGATAGGCATTTGAAATATTCTTAGCAACCTTATAAATAATAAAAACTAAGAAAAGTGACTTAATACTAGTAATTAAAGCGAAAAATCTAAAATAAAAAAATTCGGTGATCGGTTATCTTAAAGGGAGCATTGAAAATCACTGCTTATTGTGAAGCATCGATTCTACTTGAGGACTACTCTGTAACCTTGTTTCATGAACCACGAATTTAAAAACACGTCCGAGGAATAGGGTAGTGCAGTTGGATCTCTCCTTACGGCATTGTTCATCATCTAATCTTCGATTCTTTTCGAAGGCAGAGGACAGATAACTACTTTTATCACGGGTTGCCTTAATTACGGATATTTTCTTTTGATACTTCATACCACGAACATGGAATTTGTAAACATAGCTCCTAAGACATAGGTATAGCATGGGTTTACACTTTGCGGTTTCTCTCCCTCGGTGAACCGGTTCATCCTTTTCCTTGATTAGATCACTTGCAAACACGGGTTGAACTTGCGGTAGAATCGGGAATTGAACTCTGCTTTTAAATTGATAAGTCATTCAACTCAATCTCGATTTCAAGTGAGAAGACAATTTATCGACTTACATTCACAGAGCTTATTAGTTCTCCATTATCAGGTTCGCATACCTTTGAGAAATTGTTCACTACTCTCAGGAATGCCTTCTCTGTGTCACTCAGAGGGGCCTCCCGGAATCGAGCATGAAGCGATCTGTGCGGGTATGGGACAACGATATTGGGATCGGGGATCTGAGAATATTCGAGACCGGAAAGTAGATTTATAAGTTGAAGTTCAGTAGCTTCTGATAAATTTATACAGGAAAGATAAATTCAGCTCACTTGAGTCTATTCGATGGAAAATTTGGGTTTCTAAATTACTTTATTACACCTACCATTAACTACGATTAAGAGAACCAACGTAGATCGGACCTTTGGAAATTCGAATTCCAAAATTTGTGCAGATTGAGACAATCGACGATAATTGAAAGAAATAAGTGCATTCGAATTCTACTTTAACGGTAACGTCCGAGATCGAAGCAATCTAATCTAAAATAACAAAAAACAAGAAAAATAAAGAAAATTAAAATACATGAGCCTTAGGCTACCCGGATCTCTCGTTGGAATTACAGTACGCTTTCCTTTAGTATGGTACCTTATTTATAGGGTTTTGAAGTTGGGCCCTTACTTTGATGCGCCTCCTTGTGAATTCAGTTAAGCGCCCGTTTGGTTTTTAATGTCGCGACCTCGATTCTTTGTCGCGACATCAGTTGTCTAATCATTTGTCGCAGAAGCTTTTATTTGGTCGCGACTTGCCTTTAGCATCCCTTGCCTCTTCCTATGTCGCGACCTCGAAATGGTGTCGCGACATCATTTGTCTCAGCATACGTCGTAGAAGCTTTTATTTGGTCGCGACATAAGTTGTCTAATCACTCATCCATTCTTCCCAAAGAAGGTTCATCTTCTGGTCGCGACCTCTAAATGACGTCGCGACCTTAATTCCTTGCAAGTTGTCTTTGATACCCACTCTAGGAACAATTCCTGATTCATTGTTGATGTCGCGACATCTTCTAAATGTCACGACTTCGATGTTCAGCCTCTTGAAAATCTTATGTCGCGCGACCACATTACGTGTCACGACCTCATGTCCCTCTTGCTCGGCCTTGATTACATCGCGACCTCGAAATGGGTGTGGCGACATCGTATCTTGTTCTTCATAGTAATTTATGGTTTGCCTAACTTAGAGTTTACATTTGCGACTGCTTTCGTTACGCCTTCAATTGCCTTATGTCGCGGCCAGGTATGGTTGCGACCTTGATGTGATTCTTCATTGCACATCCAAGGCGTTGCGACACTCCAGAGTCCTTTCTTCTCGTGCACCTCTCTGTTGCGACATCAGTCGACCCGATCGTGTCATTCTGCTCAGCCACTACGCTCCTTCTCTCTTGCAATATCCCTCTTTCTCTTGAATTTCCCTCTTTGCATCTCGGTTTAGTGAGTTATTCCACATTACTGCGTACTCATCGATCCTTTTAGATATAATCGATAGAAAAATGGACTGAAAATGGATGACTTTTAAGGTCATCATATATCCGAGAGATCGTCCGGCTACATGGAGTACTAGTATCCATAGTGTCGAATAGAGACCCGAGGTTTACGGCGTACTTTTGGAATAGTTTCCAAAAGGCTATGGGCACACGGCTGACCATGAGTACAACTTTTCACCCATAGACAGATGGTCAGTCAGAGAGGACTATACAGGTGTTAGAGGACATGCTGCGAGCATGCGTCCTGGATCACAAGGGTAGCCGGGAAGAGCATTTGCCCTTAGTGGAATCTTCGCGCCTATAACAACAGCTATCAGGAGTATACAGATGGCAAATCTACATGAGGTATCAGACGGGAGGCCATGCAGATCACCGATATGTCGGGATCGAGGTGGGGAGAGAGCTCCATCACTAGTCCCGATCTATTAGAGACACCTCCAGAAGGCGAGCTGATATGACAAATGCCTTTCACGCCGTCGTAGCCATGTGAAGAGCTATGCCGATGTAATGACGTCGAATTTTTAGAGTTAGAGGTCGAGATCACTTGGTAAGACTGCAGAGAGTGATAATTGCACACAAAGCACTATATCCATTAACTCATACTGAATATAATAGCTGCATCTATTGGTTTTATCGCCCAAGATGTCGTGTCCATGAGGTATTTCACGCTCCATGCTCCTGAGGTACACTCCGCATCCAGCTCATGTGGTGGATCGGGAGAGATTGAGATCGATTAATCGACGGACCTCGAGGGAGGACCAATATGCATTATAGATAAATGATCAAGTTTTGCGACGCAAGATCGTGAGGTACAGTGAGGGTAAGCATGGCAAAGACCGTGATGAGAGTCAACGGAGCGCGAGGACACAATGCGGGCCACCTATCCTTCTTGTTTAGGATTTAAGGTACGTGGTTTTAGTCGCTTATACTTAAATAACTAGTTTACATGTACGGGTAGTGCACGTTGCATACGCATGTGAATGGTCGGTGGATTGTCCGCACTCGATCTAAATTCCTTTTAAGGAGGGGAGAATGTAAAACCCAATAAAATTCCAATTTTCGGAAAAAGGGTAAAATGGTCATTTTGGTAAAAATCCAAAATTTTTCTAGATATCGGATGATGAAATGGATTTCCTTATTGGAATCGCTCATAAATCTACGCTACTACCGCCGACTCGGCTGAATTTCGACATATTTTAATTTTACGTTTTCGAGAAGTACCGTGCTCCGTATCGTAAACGGGTTTGAGAGACATGTGATGTGACGAAAGTCACCTATTACATGTACTCTTGTGACACATGTTGCAAGAGTAGAGAGATAATGGAAATGGACAACCTAGATAATGCCAAGTGTCAAAGATCTAGAAGAAGGGACATGATGGGAATTAAATGAAAGTTTAATGAATAAGACAAACTTGGAATAATGATCTTCTCCAAAATTAAAAGACCGAAAACGTGAGGGGCTAGAGATGAGATGCAGTGAGGTGCAGATTTTGTGTTTTAGAGAGAGAATGCACCTTCAGGATTCCACGATCGTAATCGCTTGCCTCGACTGAGCAAGAAGTGTTGTTCCACGCAGCCAAGGGCCACGCGTGGCACCGATTGTGGAGTCCTCGACAACTCTAAGAGGTAGGGATCTTTTCCTACTTATGCTAATCTTGGCCAAGAGCCATAAATGGTTAGGAATGTTCTCGAGGCTTGTTTTATCGTAAA
Source organism: Tetrastigma voinierianum (assembly GCA_016808115.1). Classification (NCBI taxonomy): domain Eukaryota; kingdom Viridiplantae; phylum Streptophyta; class Magnoliopsida; order Vitales; family Vitaceae; genus Tetrastigma; species Tetrastigma voinierianum. Next base: position 249,776 of record JAEQBH010001468.1, on the reverse strand, counting down.
CTCCTAGCCCCAAAAAGCTTAACCGAGCGGAGAAAATTCCTATTTAGTGGTCGTGAATAAGAATTCCGAGGGTTTCACTGTTCACATGAATAGTGACACATAAATTTTTTGTGTGAAAATGTTTTTGGTTGAGTGATTCAAAATGAATTGCTAGTGTTTGTTAATTAGCTCATGTGAGCTAATTTTTGTGTAATTGATTGTGAATTTGCATAACATGTTTTATGTGATTTAATTATGTTAATATATATGCATGTGAATATATTAGCATGAATGTGTTGGAATTGGCATCATGCATTCCATATGCACGGGGGCACCCTAGAATATTAGGAGATAGTGCATGACATGAAATTGAAAGAAAAACGAAAACGTTTTTTAAAAGAATTTCAAGGAAGATTTTCCGAAGAATTGCCTTGGAGGGACGTCCAAATGTGATCACTGATGAGGACTAAGTGACTCTGCTTTGAGAGTTATCCAAAGAATTCTCCTCGAGGGTAGTCCTAATATTTTTAATAAATCGGTAGTAAGTTTTCAAGAACAAAAATATTTTGTTTTGGAAACTGTGATTTTACTCACATATTGACTTAGGCATGTGTGAGGGAGTCAATGAGGACTCGAGACATGGGTTTGGGCATGTAGACATTTGAGTAGGTTCAAGAATGCTTCACTGATTGCTTGCCATGACATTTCAGACTAGTGGGAGTAACCTGCAGGAAATTATCACTACTGGCTTTGCTCACTTCGTCGAGGGATCACCATTTCAGTAATGGAGTGTAGTACGAGGACGGCGCCACTAGGAGGCCGTATTTTTAAGAAAGCCGGGTCAAGGGCTTTGCATCTCTGCTTGTATACATGTATTAAAATTCTAAGGTTTAATATATGTTGAATTAAGAGTAACTTATTAACTCTTGAACTATTGTATATAATTGATGCATATTGTGAGTATTGATGCAGGGGCCCAAGTGGCCATTATTTTACTCATATGTGGACCTTGTGTGGTCATTGTAAACTTGTTGGGACATGTTTGTACTTTGGGTAGAGCTCCCCGTACAAAGGAGACTCTGCCCGATTTTCATGAGTGGTGCCTTTCCAAGCTACCCGACATCCACGAGTATTCCACAAGGATTCGTTGTCAATGCACTCTGCTTTAGGTGTCACAACCTCGAGAAGCTGCAATTTGGACTTATTGAACTTGGCATACAACTGATGATCTCTCAAAAGCTATAGTACGATTCTCAAGTGATCCTCATGCTCCACCTTCGACTAGGAGTAGATCAGGATGTCATCAACAAAGACCACCACAAACTGATCTAAATAGGGTTGGAACACCCTATTCATGAGATCTATGAATGATGCCGGTGCATTAGTCGATCCAAAGGGCATCACCGTAAACTCAAAGTGCCCATACCGCGTCCTAAACGCTGTCTTAGGGATGTTAGCCTCCCTAACTCTCAACTTATGGTAACCAGTGCGAAGGTCTATCTTGGAGTAGACTTACGCCCCTCTCAGCTGATCAAACAAGAAATCAATCCTCTGCACGGATACCGACTTTGATTGTAACCCCCGTTCAACCTGTCAGACCGATGCACGCTGGAAGTAGTCTTATCCTTCTTCTTCGCAATGGGGACCTGAAAGCACCCCATGGTGAAGTGCTCTACCTAATGAAACCCTCGCCCCAAGAACTCCCTGTGATCCGACCTCAGCCTCGCAGAACTCAACCGACCCCATCCTACGCAGTCATAGAAATGGGCGACGCACGTGATGCAACTCAATACGGAAGTCTACATCCTCTGAGGTAATCCCAGAGTCGTCCGAAACATCCGTACTAAAACCACCCGAGTAGACTCATATCCCGCTCCCAATTGGCCCTCCGGGTAAGGCTAGCTAGCCAACCCGTCAACTACCTGTGCCATCATGAATCATACACAGTATGGGGTGAAGCATCGTGACTATTCCCCTGAAACACAACACAAGTACCGTCTAGTGTGTAGGCGGTAACTCTCATACGGTCACAATCTATGACAACCCGATAAAGCCGGGCCAACCGGGCCCATCTCGAGGATGACCTCAAACTCTGACATGTCCATGACCCGAAGGTTCACTGTGAGTAGAATCCGGAGATCTCTAACTCACATCCCCGACATATTCGATCAATTCTCGCCTTAGTCCCTAGGGGATAACTCACATGTAGTGGCTCGTCTAAGGTCTCAACCTCTAAGCCCAATACTCTCACACAAGATGCAACGATAAAGGAATGTGATGCACCTTAGTCAAATAACACCCTTGCCCATAGGCGAAAGAGTAGAAACATACCCTGAATCACCTGATCGACCCACGCCCTCACCGTGGGAGTAACGGCGTAGAAAAAGCCCCGAGTCCCTAAGTACCAGCTTCAGGGCCTCCGCCCCCGCCTCGACCCATAACCCGGCCTCTCCGTCCGTCCAGGCAGCAGGAGGCGCTCGTACAACACCCCGAGACCGGGACATCGATTCCTCCCGACCTTACACCGAGGGTGGGAGGAATAAATCGTGGTCCACGCTTTGTTCATCGATGATTAAGACTGCTCGTCTAAGGACAACTTCAGCCTATCCTCCAACTTTCTGACCTTGGCTTCGTCAAAGGCCATATAATCATCCCCGAAACGTGCCAACTCTCAGAACTGCTACGTGACTCGAAAGTACAAACATCGTCCCCTATCTCACCAAGGAACTCGTGCCTTCTAGATACCTAGAAGAAGCCTAAAGTACTTCCCTATGAATAGTTTCAAAATCATCCCATGTCATAGTCTCCAAGTCCTTGAAGTCGCGGACCACACCCACCGTATTCTGACTCACCAAGCCGAATGAAGCCAGCGTAATCCGAGTAGTATCCGAGGTGATCTCCATAGCCTGCAGAATCCTTCCTTAACTGGACTAATCCAATGGTCGGCTACCATCGGTCCCTCCTCCCCGTGAACATCTGGGAGGATGATGTGCTCAACCTCAAGGTTACTCAGACCGCCACCTCCTACCGCATTAGCCTCGCGGCAAAGCAAAGGGCTATCAGGTCGGGTTACGCGTAATATCCAACTGATTGGAACATAAATGTGTCACTTAAAAAATTTTTTATCCCTTAACCCACCAATCATCACAATGGGTTTCATAAAACCAAGTAAGGGTAAAACTTAAAACTTACCTCTTGTAGATCGATTCGCTGCCTCAAAGTCTTCGCTCGTTTATTCGGATCTTCAAAGATTTATTTTCGAAAAGCGACCACTCCTCTACAAGTATCCACACACGAACAAATAATGAACGACTATGGAATGCTAGTTCGCATTTGTCTTCTCAAAACGAAATTGTGGTTTTTCTTTCTTTCATTTTGCTGTTCTTCGAGTAAAAGACGACTACTACAAAATATATATGTCTCACATATATATATCTATATAAGTCTGCTAGGGTTTAAGTCAAAAAAAAAAAACACTTTTAAATAATAACAATTTAAATTCGAATCCTTATCAGATAAGGAAACGAATTTATATATTATTATATATTTAAAACTCTTTTAAAAAACCCTTTACATATTATTTCCTTATCCAATAAGAAAATATAACAAATTAATTATTTGTTATAATTTAAATCATGAATTTAAACTTTCTTAAAATTAAATTCGACCAAATAACAACTAATTGTTATTTGTAATTTAAAATAATTCATCATTTTAAAATTCACATGCAGAGAGTGAAAAACCATAACTCATATTATTCGCTCTAATGTGCGACCTATAGGTTCACTCAATATCAAGTGTAGGTATAAATCACATTTTGATCCTACAAGTCATGCTCGCTCTAAAAGACATTATGATCACTCCGTTAAATGAAAAGCTCATGATCCGAGACAACCTTAATATAGCTAATGACATAATCCTTTGTCTCATGATATCTTGATAGAATATAAGGCATGGACAAAGTCAACCTTATATCGCTCTATCTTGATTACCGAAACCCAATTAGTGACTAAACAAATGACATTGATCTCCATCAATTCATTTGAGCAATTCATTTTACTGCATTTCTCGCCTCAATTGTCGAGGGGACCCAAAGATATCTCTCTTATAATAAGAGGGACAAATTCCATTTTAATCGCTCATATCTCACTACATAATTCTTATTATGTTCAAGTATAACCTTTATAGTCATCCGATTAAAGACAACGTTTGATTATATCAAAACACAATATTCCTTATGTTGAGAACTATAGCGATCTCATGTCAAAGGATTTAATGACACAACTATTAGAGATTAACTTATGACTTTGATCCATGTAATAATCTCAAGACGGGTCTGTCCAATATTTGTTCTCAACAAATAGATATAAATTGATTTGTATCTCATACACATATTCATCCCATGAATATCAATCAAACTTTATACTAATCTTAATTCATTGTTATTCCCATAACAATAACCGATTAGGGACATTTAGAATAATTAATAATATTATTCAAGGACAATATATATAATAAACATGCAAATCATCATATAATAATAAATTCTCATAAATAGTCAAAAATACTCATGTCCATACAATAATAGGCTCAGAGCACTATTATTAACATATCGCAAAGACCCATGGCCTCTATGAAGGTTCGCTGATAAAAACAGTGGCGGCCGACCATCGCCTGGTTTCAACCTCTACGCCTCGTCCCTCTACTCTCTACATCTACACAAGTTTAGAATCATTTTAGTGTCCTACTATTAGCGCACATGCCGACCAATAGTAGAACTAATATCACGAACCATCAGTTTGTTTCCCGAACTCCTAAGGTTACATTTTTCAACCCTAGTGTTCACATTTCCTATATACATCCTACCACGTATATAATTCACGTAATTTGTAACACAAAATCACGCACATACAATCAAAGCATACACAAGAAAACACACAATGCATGTTGTGATCTAATCCTATCCCATGGGCTCCTAGGTAACCTCCTTCCTAGACCTTCATAACAAACTATGATCTGGATATCAATTTCCCGAGCACTAGGTAATTCTAACCCAAGTCTACACCAAGCTATGACTAAGTCGTGATGCCTTATACTCCAATGACCATGGCCTAAGCCTAAGTCCTCGAAGCCCCAGGTACTCGTGGTACCTACGCTCTCGATACTGCCCTCGACGCCCAAACTCGGGGTCCCATTGACCACCGTCAACCTGCAAAAACCTATGTGTCTTATATCATGAGACTCATACATGAGTAAAATGACCCAATGGGGCTCCATCATCCATCATCTACGCTACAAACCATACATTTCTATAGATCCAAGAGTTATTACATCACTCTTAATACAAAACATATATTAAACTCCGGTTCGTTCGAATATATACACAAACATGAATCAAGGCCACATCCGTTCCGCTTTATAATCCCGACTCTAAGGAGCTGTCTCCATTCTCGCACTTCAGAACTCAGACCCGAAAAGGGGGGGTCCCACGACGGGGTGAGCTAACGCCTAGTAGAGATAAATCCTACAAGGGCTACTTCCCACCTAGGTGCACATGTAAATGATCATTTCACAGTCAACCCAACAACCAATCCGTGCATACATGTTGTCCTATCATGGAAAAAAAAACTACATGCATGTATGAGACGACACTCTACATGCCCCATGTACCAGATCAACCTCCGACCCACCACTAAATGCAAGTGCCAATGGGAAATCAATACTGAGTCAGTCCCGACTCCCATCTCACAACCCATAGTCTATGTGATATTTATTTAATCGTTTCGTGTCTTTTTGGGCAACAGAACTTTTCAGGGTCTCGTGGGTCTCTTAGACCCTCCGACATTTTTTGGGCTTTCACCGATGGATACACTGTCTAATTAGGTTTTCGGGCTTTTCACCTAAGGGGGGTGTCTATCCCCTACTTGCTACGCCTGACACTATTTGTTTTCCATTTTTATTTAACACTGTGGAATTCAATTGGACTTCGTCCCATTCCCAAGCCCACACGATTCAAAGACTCAAACTAGTACAAATTAGTACCCATGTACACACACTCATGTAAATTCACCTGTTACTCACACCACGTAATGCAATTTGTGCCACTGCACTCAAACCCATGACCAATTTTTGAAGACCTCTACATGGACATTCTACACCGTACACTATGTGTGTGCTATGAACACTCATGTCTAATGCACACAACATTTAATATATTTAGTTCAACATCAACATACATGCAGTCATGTTAATATTCCACACATTCTGATCAGTACATCACATAAGCATGCACTACATCTTTTCTATCATTCAGTTCATTCATGTCAACACATCATTCAAGCATGTCTTAACATAATTCCAACCATTACTTAGGCAAGTAATGCCATAATTCATATTCTCGGCCTGAGACATAGTATGGAAATCATACAACCCAATGCATATAATTATTTCCATCTTTATCACACATATATCACATAATTTCACATATTCAACATGTTATTCAATTAATGGCAATAACACACATTAACCATTCCCGGCCATAAAACTGGCCATTCTTGGCCTCGAAAATAATCTGGACTTAGTTCAGAAAGTTCAGTTTTTGTAAATACCACACAAAACATCCAACACGTAATTCCCTGTCAGGCCATACGCAGCCCCAAACATTTCAGTTACAAACCGATTCCAAAAAACGTAGTCTTAAAACTGCATCGGACTATCTCCTCAACTCCGTGACCCAAATTTCTAATGTTTTAGCCCCACGTTTTGGTTGAGAACTCATTCTATTAAATTTAGACTCAACTAGCTCAGAGAGTCCAAGAACATTCGACCGAGTTTGACGAAAGTTATGACCATCCGCTGATGACCGCTTCACAAGGGTGCGTACCCTGCACACCCCGCTTCGTCATTCCACTCGGGATTTTTGCCGTCTCCTAACACAATGTTCTACTTGACAACCAAATCTCGTGAACTCCATTCGACCATCACACAATCACAACCAAACCAATTCATCTTAAATTCACCCTAAATGTGGCGAAAAACCGTTAGGCCATTAAGTGTGTGGCCCCTAGCTAGGCGTAATGGGTCCAAAGCAGGAGGGAAACCTACCTCAGGAATAGCCTCCGAAGTTCTTTTTCCGTCTGGGTCTACTCACTGCGCGACACTCCTTCCTTTTCCTCTTTCTTTTTCCTCTCTTCCTCATTTTTCTTCTCCTCTTTTCTTCTTCCCTTTTCTTTTCTTTTCCTCTCTTTCTCTTTTCCTTTCCCCCTCCTTCTCCTTGGAGTTCCATTTTATAGCATTCAAAGTGCCATGCATGTTGACATATGGCATGCCATGTGTCACACACATGGCTTGCCATGTGTCACACATGCATGCCTTTGCCATGCATCGTGACACATGGCTTGCCATGTGTCACCCACATGGCTTGTCATGTATCGTCCGACACCCGTTGCCTCGAAATACGTGAAATTCCGACTATCTCGAAATTCAACGAAATTTGACTAGGTAGCTAGATTTCGCAAGACGATTCCAATGGTGCAATCCATTTCGTCATCTGAGATCTAGAAAAATCCCAACTTTTCTTCGGACTATTTCGGTAAATTACCGTTTAACCCCCCTTTTTATTTTGAAAAATTTAAATTTAAAATTTTCACAGGTTTTACACATACATTTTAGAAGATGAATTAGAAAGGGGGAGGGAAATGTATTTTATGAACAATTAAGCAAAATGAAATTTATTTTATTTCATGTGTGACTTCTTCAGCCTTATCCTCAATCTAACAAAAAATTTGAAGATTGGGAATAGTTCCACATATGTTCAAAGAGAAACTCTAGAATTGAAAACTCCAAAAGCATTCTAATTACATTGTCTCTTTGGTTACCAGAAGAAGAATGGAGAAAAATAAATAAAAACCACAAAATTTTTGGTTCAAAATGCCAATATCTCCATCTCCACGGGTTTTCAAAGATAATCTCTAAAATTAAAGCACAATAGACAGTAATCCAACCGTCTGCTTGGTTACCATGATCATGGAGCAAAATAAAATAGAAACAACTTTTGATTACTTCATCATGTCATTACTCTTGTTTTCTTTGCTTCCGAAAATCAGAAACCTAGATAGTAAACGATTTACAATTCACAAGTTTCTTCCCATTTCCATCTATTTTCTCAGCATTCAAACGATTGTATGTAACGTAGAAGTTGATTGGTTGAATAGGGAGATGAATTGAACAAGCATTCTCTAACTTAGAGATCAACAAGACGCACAGCCGTTTCGCAGTCGAACAGAAGATTGATGCTTCATTCCAATATACCAGGGCAACGATTCATTATCCTAATCATGGGCTATTGGGCTTTATCTTGGTCTCTAAAACTAAAACCTCATCCTCAAATTTTAGTATAGTTTCTAGGTTTAGTATTTGATGAATAATAAATATTTTGGATTTTGGACCTAACACGTTATAGCCGAGGTCCGGGAGGGGCGGCGGTTTAGGAATCAAATGTTCTAAACACAGAGTTACCGCCTACCATCAAAGCTATATGTTGAAATCGAGCCTCTCCCCTTCTCTCTCTCTTTATACTTCTTTCTTCCGATTTGTGTCTATTCGATTCCAAGTTGTCGGATTTAAGACAGAGAGTCGGAGAACGATGGCTTACTAGGAGGGAAATCACTGCCTCGCTACCCGGCTTCCCTTCGCAAGAAATTATTAGCTCTTCTACAAAAAACAAAGGTAGTTTTTTGTTTTGTTTTTTTTGCATCAACTGCAAGCAAACCATCATAATGTGTATTCATCATAACAGCTTATCTGGGAGTTTGGTGTGTTATATAATGAGGTGTTTGCTATTTTTTTGAAAAAAAAACATCAACTCCCTATTCAATTCTGAATGTGTTTTCTATAAGTACTTGCAATCCATTTGTGAGGGAAGTCAGGATGCTTAGCTCCAAGGAGGAATGAACTTGTTCAAGGTAGTTTGTATTTTTCCCTTCTTTTGCTTGTCTATTGGTGCCTAGCACTTAGATTGTATGTGCTTTGGTTTACTTACGCACTTTTAACATAAATCTATTTTTATTATAAAAAAAATCTTAAAATGTCACTTAACAAAATCTGTAGTGTACTTCTTCTTTTTTATTTCTTAGGATTTTTATTATGTATATCTAGTTTTTCTACTTTAAAAAGAAAAAATATGATTCAGAATTATCTCAAACATGTGAATTGTTTTACCCTAATATCAGGCAATTTGTTTCATAGATTGAGATCAGGACTCAAACTTCTAAGAATATTTGGTGATCTAATAAATGATGGCACTTCACTTCAGGTTATAGAATAATTCTTTACAGATGATTCAAGAATGAGCCATGAGTGCATTTAGTACCCATCTTAGGACACTAGACCATTTGGAGAACAGATCAGATTGAGTATTGTGGGTACTTTACACCAATGGAAATAATCCCTGTGCATCATGAATCCCAAGTTGATGGTAATTAGTTGTCCATTCTAAGATATGAAATGGGCAAGAGAGACAACATTTATTTTGCCTCGCTATTTCCGGTAATTTTAATCTTAAGTATAAATATGCAAACTTGTGTTCGATATTACTTAATAATTTTCTTAGAGTTGAGGACTTCCCTAAATTGATTTGTTCTGATTCTTATTATTTATTCTTTTTTTGTTTTTTTTTTTTTGCTTTATCCATTGTTAGACTATCTACAAAGGGTGGATTTAATCCAGGATTTGAGGTTTGAAACTGCAACAACCAAAATTAAGGCTACCCTTTATGGAGAGTTTCTTATTACATCAGGTGTTTAGGAGTTCATATTTTAGTCCTTATATATTGTTATTGTCGTGTTAAAACAAAACATGATGGCTCAACTTGCACAAAATCATCTGATCATGGTATCTATCTCTTGAAATTCAGGTATTTACCCTCCACAAATCAAGGCGCATTTGTTAAGGGAACCGGCTTGAAGTTTTAAAGGCATTTAGTCTCGTATGATAATTGATTTTCGTGTATTCCTCAATGTGACTGCTCAAGGCCGACAAATAGCACTATCTCAATTCTTTCCACTCCTATCGCTCCTAATGGTCACCATCTCATCGTCTTTGAAACCACCGGTCACTATCGACAACTCCCCACCCTTTAGTTTTTCATTTGCTCATAGTATTATAATTTATATAATATTTTCCTTAACTCATAAATGTATTTTTATTCATAATCACAGGGAAGGAGAATCTCGCACATATTTTTTTTCGTAATCGCAGTATCGTTAAAAGCATCAAGTTAAGTGATTTGTTCTCTTGTAATGTACAAGTGCTATCGACGTTGCACAGAGGTCGATAGAGTGTTCTAGCTTCCATTAGGAATAAGGAACTTATTGGTTTATAGCTGTCTTCTAGCTTCCATAGACTCCGCAATTATTGAGTTCGGTTGGTTGCATAAACAATAATTGTTTTGTTGTATTGAATAAAATTGAAAGCAATATATAAAACATGTTTCAAAACATGTTTTCAGAACCCATACAAGTTAATAATTGAAAAAAAAAACCTCATATGAACATGTTTGTTGTTCTCATTTTAAAATAGAAAAAATTCTAAACCATCTTCATTAACATAGTCATTGTTATTGATCGAATTGCATGTGGAATTTCATTTCTTGAGCATCTTGACATTTTATCTTATTATTTAATTTTACCCACTCTGCCAAAAAACAGAAAAAGAAAACAAAAGCATACCTGAATGGTAAGCCCCAACAATGCCCACAAAGGGTGGCTTTTCTTGGGGTAAGTAGATTAGCTTCCAAATTTGTAGATATAGATTTAATGGCTCAAATATCTAGAAAGTCCCATAATCTGGTGCTTCGGTCATATCTTCATGGCCCTTTCTCACCCTAAGGAACCCTGGAATGATGTTTTATCTCTCTCCATTTGTGTCAGAAACACTTAATGATATTGCCTCTTTCAGGGTTTCAGATTTAAATGTAGATTTAGAGCTGCACCCTAAGTTTCCTACTTAGACCTGCTGGTTTTTTAAGAAAGCTCTCATAGCTGCCACCTCATGGTTCTTGAAAATGCCAATAATACTCCATTTGTACTTGTTTTCCACGAGCCTCATCAATGATGACTTCAAGGTTTCTATCAAGTAAGGTCTCATCAGCTCTAATTGTATAAGCCCAATTTTTAATCTCCATCACTAGGAGAAAAGGAGACGCACCACGAACTCCGATGCCTATTCGACCTAGTTTATCCAAGGAGCCTCTTTTAATGTGACTTCATTTTCTATCAAGAATTCTTGTAAGCCGTTATGATAGGCAATTCAATCTTAATCTACATTTCACTAAGAGGAAAGAAGACACTAAGAACTCCTTGATGACAAACATCCATATAGTTGTAAGATAGTATTCTTATTTTCCTTTTTCTATTTTTATTTTTTGAAACATAAATAAGCATCTTTAATCATTTTTAAAGATAAATACAAAAGAATGACAAGCCTTTAACATTGTAAACAAATGGTTAGAAAGTGCTATCATTGTCGGGTGGTGTCATATGGACCCTTGGTAATTCACTCAATTTTTTAGCTTTGTGGCTCCTTTATATGTAAGAGGTGTAGGAAAAAATTATGATTAATTGAAAGGAACTTTTACATTATTAACATATGAGCTGGTTCACTTGCCAAAATAACTTTGTTTCTCAAAAGTATGTGAACATATATTAGATGCATAGATATTATATAACCATCTTCTTGGAAGAAGATGGTTCTTTGTATGTTCGAATGTTAGAAAATGCTCTATTCCTGTTGTTTTTGTCTCATCATGCTTGGGTCACATTGATACGATGATAAAGGGAACCTAAAATTTAGAAATATTGGTCCTCACTGCTTCTCATGTTCTGCCACTCGAACTTTTGTTTATTTTAGGTGTTGCTATTGATTTTTAAAAGTCTTAATGGTTAGAATTGTGGTCCATAATGTATGCGAGGCCTTACATGTTATCTTGGGAGTGAGATAGTAGAGTAGAGAAGACAAACTCAGACATCAAGTTTTAATACAATGTGAAGTTGCCAACTTTCCTAAGTTCCTGCCGCTTCGGAAGCTCAATTATAATGCGCCAGCCGACTTACACATGGAAACCAACGCTAGGTTGCCATTAGAAAATAAGCTCGTATGTGTTTGAATCATATGAGTTCTTGTGTGAAGCTAGTATCAGGTGGATGTCAATTATACAAACTCGAGATCATTTGGAGACAATTTGATGTATGGTTTGCAATGTAGAGTATATCAGGTAGTATTTCTTATTTTAATTCCCGAGCCGACTTTAATATTTTGTTCTTATTGGTAATTATCTGATCATCTCATCAGATGTTTAAACATCTTGCACACTAGAGGTTGTATTTACTTACTCTCAATCTTTCTCGTTTCGTTAGCTATAAGATTATTCATATTCATTTTTCAAAGTTCTTTGCTTATTATAACCGCAAATATTTAATTTGGATTAGTGAATTGGTTGAAAATAATTACTAAATAATTCTTCATAATCTTTTCAAGGATTTTAAATTAATTCGCTTAATATTTTGCTGCCCTAATAGATATTGGTTGATGACTATTCAAAGCTTGCATTTCTATGTACTGATCATTTCGTTTGTCTACATGCAAAATATGGAAGTCATCCCAGCTTGCGAATTCCAAGGTTTACTTTTTTAACTTTATTTAAAGTTGTAGTCCTGTATGAAAATTATTTGTGCATCCTTAAGTGTTAATGATAGATGGTTAAATCATAGTTCTAAAAGGTGCACCTATTGACACACCCCCACCCCTACTATTAGCTAGTGGTGTGCTCTACCACCCCATTGAATCCCCAGCCAAGCATTTTAACGACTAGAAAATCCCGTGAAGCTTAAGCCGTGTTGCTTGGTCAAAATCAAATAAAATTTTCCTTTCTAAACTTGTGGATTTGGTAAAATCTCAAGAAAGATAATAGCCGAGCATGTGGACATGTTCGAACTCGTAAACACAATTTACACTTTTCCAAATATGGCAACCAGCAACGTTCTTTCAAAAGAGCCTCAGGCTCAACACATTTTCTCAAAACTACACTATGTACATACATATACTGAACAATACAAATTCAAAGTATTTCTTTACAAAAGATTGTTAATACAACACTAATACAAAAGTCAAGAGAATCTTAATATGCTCCAAAGTCCTGGCAGGCCCGTATTCGAAAATAGTTTTTAAAATAAAGAAAATAATGAAAGAAACGAGCTCAGCGAGTATATGCTTTATAAAAATGTTCGCTTTTTATGAAAATATCTCAAAATCAGAAACTATCTTTTAATACATTTTCCGTAAACTCGTTGCCATGGCTTCGCTTTAAACTTTGCTTTGCTTTGCTTTGCTTTGCTTTAAACGTTTCTAAAACTTTTCATAACTTCTTGCTAGCTTTGCTTTGCTTTAAAAGTTTATAAAACTTTTCATAAACGCAGGAGCCTGGGCTTCGACCGTGCCAGTGTTGCTTGCTTACCAGTGGTTGATTTCAAAACGGTGTGAAAAATGCTTATAAATCAAGATCAACCACTGGAAGCCTTTCTTGCTTGTTGTACCCTAGTAAACACGGGAGCCTGGGATTCAACCATGCCGATGGAAGTGACCCGTCCACATCACCTAGTGTAAGGGCCTTGGCTCACTTCACCTTTTTCAGTAAATATGGTGGAAAGACCTTGGTCTACGTCACCATATAATAGCTAGCGCGCTAACCCTATATACTCCAGTACGTACCATGGTCTCCTTTAAATGCCATGATGCATGAACTAAGTTTGCCGACCAGGCAAATCTAAAATGCATGAAATGATTTCCTAACACCACCGTGCACGTATGAATACCTCCGACCTAGATGCCATTTAAAAACTAGTGGATTTTCAAGTAGCCCGTTTTATAAAATATATTTTGCTTGCTTGCTTGCTTGAAACATGGTTTAATAATTCAAAACCATTTGTTGCTTGAAATATGGTTTGATAATTCAAAACCATTATTTATTTAAAATATGGCTGATAATTCAAAACTATCAAGCGCTACTAAAACTCATTTCTTTCTTTAAAATATGGTTTACAATCAAAAATATTAAATACTAGGGTAAAACAGTTTATAATAATACACTAGTATTTGAAAAATAGGTTTAGAACACTCACATTTCCACTTACAAAACTTGAGCACGACTCCACAACTTCTTCGCCTTGCTTTTACCCTACACACTCAAGAGAATACGGCGAAAACATTAATCGCCTGCGTAATCGCATAAAACTTAACGTACATCACATGCAAGTCACTTTTAGTAACTAGCATTTACTCACACTTAATGAATATTGCCGAGGTACGGTGCGCTTTCATTGAGTTTCATTCTTCTTTGAACCGCTCTTAATAGTTTATTAAGGTTCCCATACTAACGGTGTATGAATTTGGGCTTAACGATGCGAAATTGCAAAAATCCGGGCAGTTGGAAGCTGTGGTACCGGTACCACTATGTTTGGTATTGGTACCAAACACATTCTATAAGTTGGTACCAGTACCACTTGTCTTGGTACCAGTACCAAATGGGTTCTGTTAAGGGGTACCGGTACCACCCTGTTTTGGTACCGGTACCACCTCGTGGGTTTGCCCAAAATTGCTGATTTTTGCCCTCTTTTGGTACCACTTTTCTTCCATACAACTTCTCTATTCCATAATACCTCAAAAACCAACATGGAGTCCATCCAAAACTACTCCACACACTTGTATTGGTGGTTTGGAACTTCTTATAACCAAACCCTAGGTAAAAATCCCAAGGTCCACCAATTCCTACAAAACCATATAAATAGGAGGATTCCATGTTTATCTTTACCAACTAGGGTTTTACCCACATAACTTCAACAAAACTAGGGTTAGGATGATCTCTCAACAAAACCCTAAAAAAGGAGAAACTAATCTCCATGGAAAACCCTAGAATTCATACCAAAAACCCAAAATACTCATGATTCCATACCAAAAACATACCTGAAATTTCTCTTCTCACTTTTCTTCTTCCTTTTCTTCTTCTTCTCTTCCTTTCTCTCTTCTTCTCTTTCTCCATGAGCTTGCCTCTAGCCAAAATGGAGACTGTTACATTTGTTTGTCTCATCTCCCTTTTATACTCTCATTTTTGCCTTAATTACAAGTTGGTCCTCAATTTACATCTTATTTGCACCATAAATTTGCTATTTATATAATAGCATACAATTTTCTTTTATTATGACCTTCATATCCTTTTTGGAAATTAAAACTTTACCTTTCTTCTAGTACAACATTCTGGGTTCGATCAATTTATCATTTCTGCCCCCATCCCCTTAAAAACAACTCCCAAAATACTCACACAACACTTGCGCACATATATGCGCCTTACTTCAAGTACATCGCACCGTACACCCTTTCCTGACTCATGCTACACCTATGCCTCGGGCGGAAACCACTCACTATTGAAGAGGCATGCCTTGTAGACTTTACTTTCCTCTTTAAACACTTCTATTATTGATATTGTTAATTATTTATTAAAATGCATGTAATTTTGTTACATTTTTTTTGTTGCATGTTTTTTTTAAATTTTATAAATTTTTATTCATTCAATTAGATTTTGAATCATACTTTATAAAATTGATATGCATCCAATGTCACATTTCATTTCACTTTGGTGGGTGCATTGTTTTTTTGTCTTGTTGCCTAGGTGCACCTTTGTGTCCTTTAAAACTAGGAGTTGATTCCACCTATCAAAAATAAAAAATAAAAACTAGAGTCAATCCAGAAATTTATCGCTTGATTTTTTTAGCTCTTCATTAACGTGTCTTCAGGTGTGAATATGTTAATTTATAAATATTGGGCTTACTTACTAACATGTATTGTTCTAAGGATAACAAGAGTAGCAGAGAAGTGTTGTTACTTGTAGCATGTAACCAAAGGTGTGACAGAGCAGCTTATGGTTATGCTTATTTGTTTGTGTTTGACAGGATGGGAAGAGATATTGCATATGATCACTGGTTGTGAAACCCCGGAAAATCTGGAATTTTTTTTTTTAGATCTCGGAGACGAAACAGACTTCACTGTTGGAATCGTCTCGCTAAATCTAGCTACCACGCCCACTCGCCGACCCGGTGACGCCTAATTTCATGTTCTTCGAGGCACCGAGAGTGACGTGTGACATGTGGCGTGTGTCGGGAGGGCTCACATTGAGGTGCACATGTTGCCGCGGAGCAAATCAAACCAAGGAGCCTGGGCAGGCTATAGGTGACATGTGACATCATGTCATCAGGGAAATCCAGGCAGATGGATATGAGGAGGCGGAAATCCTAAGAGCCAATGAGAAATCGGGATACGTGGCAAGTGAAAGGACGAGCTCTTAGCCCATCTTGGACCAAACAATGGGATGGGAGAAAAAAAAGAGCAGAAAAGAAAGAGGAAGAAAAAGAGAGTGTTTTAGAGAGAGAGATTACACCTTCTCTCTAAATTTCCCGACGATCGGACCTGTGGTTTCAGGCTAAGCAAGAGGAAGAGTTCAACATCACTAGCAAGGGCTTCAGATGTGAGACCGTAGTTGGGAAGTTTTTGACAAAAACTCCAAGAGGTAGGGGTTTTCCTACTGGGTTTAATCCTATTTAAGGGCCATTCAATGGTATGGGTTGTGTGAGGCCGTGAGGGTCAGGTAGGAACCGTCCCAAGACTCTCGATAATAATGGAGATTTCGGATCAAGTTGCACTGTCCAGTGGATCGGTTTTTCGTGGACTAAGTAATTGTCCTTGTGTGCCATTTTATGTTAGGAGTTAAATGAATGAAGGTGTGGTTATCTTGCCCTAAGGAATGTTTGGTTGTGTTTTGAACCATGGAAGCTGCCATATTGTGGTAGCACATTAACCAACTTTAGAAATGGTTTTTGGGTAGGAAATAAAGGGATTTTGGTAGTGAGTCCTTCAGTAATTGTAGCCACATCAGTGAACTTGATGTTAGGCTTTGGCCTTCAACCTGACCTTCAGAGCCCTGCCATGGTCCATTTACCATAACAGTCTAGTTGAAGGGTTGTTCGGCTGGGTTAGCCAGCCTCGGATGGGTTCATCCCGAATGGGGTCACCTCGAATGGGTTCAGCCAGCCCCGGATGGGTTCCGTCCGGCTAGGATCATGCATGACCTCTAACTTTGGAATGTCATAACTTCTTCGTCCGAACTCTGTTTCGAGTGTTCTTAGACTCTATGGAAAGCCCATTGAGCCAAGTTTCTAGCCGGATGCCTTTGGAGGGCAGTGGGTGCTGGAGCTAGCCTGAAAAGGGGCATTCAGTTAGGTAAGGTAGGCTAGCCGGGTAAGGCTGCCTAGTCATGTGTGACCTCCAACTTCTAAAGGTCATAACTTCTTCGTTCGAACTCCGTTTTGGGTTTTCTTGGATCCTATGGAAAGCCCATTGAGTCAAGTTTCCAGATGAATTTCTTTGGAGGGCAGTGAGTGCTGGAGCTGGCCAGAAAGGGGCATTTTGGTAGGTAAGGTAGGCTAACTGCAAGGCCGTTTAGTCATGTGTACCTTCCAACTTCAAGGTCATAACTTTCCATCCGAACTCGTTGCTTATGTTCCTGACTCTATGGAAAGTCCATTGAGTCAAGATTTCATCCATGTCATTGTGGAGGACAATGGGAAATCGGGCCTGCTAGTTTCGTCCGGTTAGTGCTGGTTGGTTAGGTGATTCATGCCACAAGAGGTGTTTTAATCAACACAATTTATATTCCTGTTCTCCTATCGTAGTCAAGCACGCAGATAGTGGTCTAGGGTCGCAATACGTGGATGGGTTTTCGTATTAAATGACTAATAATGAAGGCAAAATTGGTGAATTAAATTTTGATTTTTAAGGTTTGCAAAATGTGGGGGTTTCGTGTTCACCGATCAAGCTAAACAAGAAAAAATCAGAAATAGAACCCTTTGAAGTTTTAGGCCAATGTCGAGGGTTTTAAGGTAACCATGTCCCCGGTATTTTTTCCTCAGTCGGGAGGATGACATATAGTCATTTCCCGAACCGATCTTCTTCATTTAGCTTTAAAACTAAAACCCTATGATTTTCCCTTTGAAACATAGCATTTAAATGGGCATAAATGTCCCTAATAAGTGAAAACATTCCCAAAAACCCTACTCCACGATAACTAGCAGGAGATTAACTAATCGAGTTTCAATGGATCTAGTGAAAGTATCCATTGGAACTCCAAAAAGTCACAAATACATTAAAGAGAGCATGCTTAAGATTTTAACCTATGAGAAGCAGGAGCACAAACAACCATAAATACGTATGCTTAAAAACAGGGAATCGTGGAGCTACCTCCACACTGCCAACAAAATTCGCCCTTCTTCAAGGAGGAAGAGGTCTAGCCGAACATCCTCCGAGTCATTATCCTCGAGGAGTGTTTAAGTGTACCAGAAAATGGAAAAAGAAAAGAAAGAAAGTGGAAAAGAAGTCGCTAGGAAACCGCCTCCCGCTTGCATCAGATATCCGAAATTCAAGTCTCGTTGATTTGTACAACCGAGACTTACATGTATGCTCGCGTAAGGGAAGTTACAAAAAACCAAAATCTAAGGTTATTACAGGTAAAATGGAAAAAAACCAAAAGCAAAGCAAACAGGTGTAGCGTGAAAAGCAGTGAACTGCAGTGTGGAGAACAAAGGTCGAGCCGGAAATGCTCGCAGGAGAAGCTTCCGCAAAGGGTGTTTTCTTCACATTTTGCTCTTCTTCCTTCCGATCTTTGATTTGCAATGTTGAGTTTGACTTCAAATTCTTCGTGCTTGGATCGACTCAACACTTAAGTATAATTAGCTCGCAAAACCCAAAATTTGCCACAAAATGCGATCATTAAAATAGTAGGACCTTAATGTGCAATCGGGTTAATTAGCATGATTAGTATACAAAAGCACTCAAAACCTATAATAAATAGGTTTAAAATAGCACTTTTGGGCACGAATCACACCCCCACCTACACCTAGTCCCTTAACAATGCAAGAAAGAAAGAAGAGAGCATACAACGAAACAAAATAATGTTCACAAAAATTATATTTCAAAAGGTTGTGAATGAGTAATGCTCTAACCTAAGTAAGAATAATCAATGTCGTGGTCCAATAACCATCATGAGAAAGAATGCCATACAAAATTGAGTATCAAAAGAGTCTCCATTCTTGAATCAACCGTAAACTTCCACTGCAAAATCTAAGTGTTTATTTTATCGCCCTCAACAATAAATCGCAACCGCACTTCCCAACCTAGCTACTACCACACCTAGCATGTCGACCAACCTAAATAGATCGTGACCTACCTCTTATTCCACAATTCTTTTGTGTTGTAGGCAACAGGAATCGACCACCAAAGTCCATGTACTGTGGATCTACCGATGACTCCCAACCACCAAGGCTTAGGGTACAAAGTCATAGCATCTTTCGACCACAAACTCTTCAGATTTCACCCCGACTTCTCGAATGATTTCGAGACTCCAGCACCCAACTTGCTGAACTCCACTCCATCCACCTTGCAGCGAACACTAAGTCGCGGGCTCCCAACCGCTGAAGGCACGTTCGCCTCAGGTAATGGCTGCTCAAAGGTGTCTCGCTCATATACCCCTGACCGTGCTCGTGTTTCAAGGCAAAGCTACTGTAATTTTTATTCTTTTTCTTTCTTTTCTTTTTCTTTTTCATTTCTTTTTCTTTTCTTTTCTTCTTTTTCTTTTTCCACAGGGTCCTAACCTATTAAAGGCGGTCAATGAAACTAGGTAGGTTATGCAGTAAAGGAGGTTGCATGCTTTTTCATCATCATTGAAATCTAATGTGCCTGTGTGTGGTGTTAGCCAAAGGTGGAAAAAAGGTCGAAATAAAAAAGAATTCAACTAGTCATTCACTAACTAAGCATGGAACCAATCTAACATCAATAGAATTGACAAAGCTTCAATTTTTCAAACCACAAGTGCTAAAAGAAAAACCACAAAAAATTTTTGTTGCAAAAACTGGTCCACTTTGAAAAGCAAGTCGTTTAGTATACCAAATTTTATAGAAAGGAACCCAACAAGCCACTAAACATCAAATGGGCTTGAAATAAAATGATAACAAAACATAATACAGTAATCCACTTCCTTTACTAACTCTCCCCAACCCAAATGCAAACATCTCTTGTCCAAATGGGGCTCCTAATGGAAAATTAGAGAAGGAAGTGTTACCTCCATGATGAGATGTGATCATTGCTGGATAGGAAACTTTGCAAGCTTTCCATCGACACCTTATTCACTCCGTTTGGGCTTCAAATAAACAAGTTAGGAGAATAAAAGAGAGGAAAAAAGTGACCAATTGGACCATTTTTAAAATTAAACTTTCATAATAATCTCTAAAATGTTTTTTCTGGCCATATTTGGATTCTACACTCTCTAAGCTTTCCAACTGGAACAAGAATCACTTAAAACGGAGTCTCGTATTTAAAAGTTACAAATAAACAAAATCGAGGTCAAAACTATAAAAGATAATAAAATTTCGCTGGCTAATGAATTTTCGCTTGTTAGCGAAAATTTTAAGATTTCAAGTTTCATAAAATTTCGCTTATGTCTACTAAGGAAAATTTTTTATTTTTGATTTATTTTTAAATTAAATAAAATAATTAATAATTAAAAATAAAAATAAAATAATAAAATAATAAAAATAAAAAAACATTTGTTTTTTTTTTCAAAATTTTTTTTATTTATATATATATATATATATATATATATATATATATATATATATATATATATATGTAAAACGATTTTTTTTTTGAAATAAAAATAATATATATATTCCATAATAAAAATAAAAATAAAAAAAACAAAATATTTTTTTTTTTTTTGAAATAAAAATAATATATATATAAAAAACAAACCGTTTTTGATATATATATATATATATATATTTTTTTATATATAAAACAAAATATAAAATATAAAAATAAAATAAAAATAAAACAAAAGAAGCACCGTGCACTATTTCGTCCCGTAGTGGAAAGAGGCACCGTTTGCTCACAGAATCGTGCATTTCGCTAAGCTAGCTTAAATGTATCTTTTCTAGCTTAAAATCTTCATTTTCGCTACTCACAGGATTTTCGCTAAGCTAGCAAAATTTCGCTAGCTAGCGAAAATTCCATACATAGCGAAATTTTCGCATTTCGCTAGAATTGCGAAATTTTCGCTATAATTGCGAAAAAATTTCGTCGCCGCTTGGCCGATTTTCAACTGTGCTTCAAAATTTGCACAAATCGCAAAATTAGTGCAAGAAAATTAAGAAAACTTGCAAAAGAGTAAAAAAATTAATCTAAAAACATAAATTAACTAAAAATTGTAGATAATCTAAAAGAAAATTAAAGAAATCAAAATAAAATACGATAAAATAAAACAAAACAAAACAAATTAAAACAAAAAAGGGGGGGGAGCTTAGAAATGCCGAGGTTCAGGTGCTCCAAACCCGAACCCGCACTGCACTCAACCACTCATGCCACGCAACAGAAAGAATTGCCAAGGTTTTCGACAGAAGGGCGCAGGCTTGTATAGGTGGCCACTAATTTCCTAATGTTTTCGCATCACAAGCAAGACGGGGTGGCCTTTGCAGGGCGCCGAGGGGTGAATCGTACGGGGTGTGAATCGTGGCTGTTGGCGTGGTATACACCGAGACGGCAAAGGCTACCGTGGTCAGGGTAATGGGATTAGCTCTTCCTCGTCCCTCCCATTACTTTCTCACTCAACAAGGGAAGAATTCTTCTTCTTTTTCCATGGCCCATATACTATACCCAATTGTAGGGCATCCTACGCTCCTCAGATGAGCTTCATCGATTCAACTTTCAATTCCTCCCCGAGGTCGCAACAGCCTCCGTCACCCAAAATTTTTTCAGTCAAGCACTCATCCTCTGGTGGACACTGCTGCTGATTGATGAGGCTTTCAATGGAGTCTTGCAGGTTGTCCCATTTGTGCTCAAAGACATTCTTTAGCCCATCTATTCTTTGGTCCAGGAAATTCTCCTCAGTATAGATTTTTTCACACAATTGGGCATTGAATTCCTTTTGTTCTACCACAGCATCACCCACCCGCCTTGGTGTCTAGAATTGCTTGGGTTCAATCGGGAGATCACGTGGTGGTTGAGGTCAGACACAAAGAGGCATACCGTGGAGGCACCACGTAGAGGGCACTCATCCACGGTCTCTCGTAGTCCTCATGGATTCAGTGGGTTTGGATTTCTCTCCCAGGTTGCCGATTTTGCCATGAGGTCTTATAGCCTCATTGTCTATGCCCTGTGGTTACTCTCTTGACTGTATTGCTCTTCATGTGGGGGTTCCATTTTCTCACTAATTTTCCCACAAACCTCGAATCGTCATTTAGAATTTTTTATCCACTGAAAATGGATTCCTGCAACAAAAACAGGGAAACCCAAAGAAAACAGTCCTGCTGCACCCTTTTTTTTTTTTTATAGTGAAATGAACTAAAAAACTGACAGTGAAACAATAAAAGGAAAAATTCACCAGAACTTGTGATGAGGATCACAAGTGTTCAACAAGTCATCATCTCGCGACTTAGGCAACATCCCCATGAACGGCGCCCATTTGATTCAGGCACAAAGAGAGAGTGAGCGGAATCAATACAATTTATATTCCTGGGTTCCTCCCACGTCGTAGTCAAGCTACTGCAGATAAAGGGTCTGTGGCCGAACACAGGATGTGGGGTTTTCGTGACAAAATGACTAATAATGAAGGCAAAATTGGTGAATTAAATTTGGATTTTTAAGGTTTGGTAAAATAGGGGGTTTTGTGTTCACCGACCAAGCTAAAAAACAAGAAAAACTGTAAAATAGAACCCCTTCAAGTGTTAGGCCACTGGTTTAGGTTTTAAGGTAACCACATGTCCTCGAGTATTTTTTCCTCGAGTCAGGAGGATGACATATAGTCATTTCCGAACCGATCTTCATTTAGCTTTAAAAACTAAACTCCTATGATTTTTCCTTTGAAACATAGCATTTAAATGGGCATAAAGTCCCTAATGCTGAAAACACATCTCTAAACCCTACTCCACGATAACTAAGCAGAGACAATTAACCGAGCCTCAATGGATCTAGTGAAGCATCCATCAACCCAAAAAGCTTACAAATACACATTAAAGAGAGCATGCTTAAGAGATTTTAACCTAAGTGAGAAGCAGAACACAAACAACCATAAATACGCATGCTAAAAACAATGTGGAACTGAGTTACCTCCACACCCTAGCTAAATGTACCATCCTCTTCAAGGAGGAAGAGATCTAGTTTAACATCCTCCGAGTTGTCATCCCCAGGAGTGCTCGGGTACCAGAAAATGGAAAAGAAAAGGAAAGAAAAGGGAAAAAGGAAGTCATGGAAACCGCTCCGCCATCAGATATCCAAATTCAAGTCTCTGCTGATTTGTACAACCGAGACTTATAGATGCTCGTGCAAGGGAAGCTACAAAAACCAAAATCGGAAGGTTATTACTGTGGGTAAAATGGAAAAACCAAAGCAAAAGCAAACAGGTAGCGTGAAAAGGTGAATGGGTAGCAGGAGGAATTCATACTGAGCTGGAATGTTGCTCATAGGAGAAGGTTTCCTAAGTAAAGGGTGTTTTCTTCACATTTTCGCTTCTTTCTTCCTTCCTCGATCTTTGATTTGCAATGTTGAGTTTGACTTGAATTCTCTTGTGCTTGATCGACTAACAATTTTGGAATAATTAGCTCGCAGTTCCAAAATTTGCCACAAAATGCGATCATTAAAATAAGAGGGACCTTAATGTGCAAATCGTTAATTAAAGATAGATTAGTATACAAAAGCACTCAAACCTATAATAAATAGGGGTTCAATAGCACTTTTGGGCACGATCATTAGCTAGCCAGTAGGGTCATTTATTTATGTGTGACTCCCAACTTCCTAAGGTCATAACTTCTTTGTGATTCTAAAATTTTTTGAGACTCTATGGAAAGCCCATTGAGTCAAGATTCCATCCATATGTCTATGGAGGGAATTGGGTACTGGAGCTTTCCGGAGAGGGGCTCTCAGCAAGGTAGCTGTCCGGCAGGACCGCTCTAGTCATGTGTGACCTAACTCTAAGGTCATAACTTCTTCGTCCGAACCCGTTTTGGGGTGTTCTTAGACTCATGGAAAGCCCATTGAAAGTAAGATTCCATTCGTATTCCTAGCTGAGGGCATCGTATTGATCCGCTGAAGGGGGCCCTGAGTAAGGTAGGTTGTCCGGGTAAGACTGCCTAGTCATGTGTGACCTCCAACTTCGGAAGGTCATAACTTCCTCGTTCGAACTCCGTTTCGGGTGTTCTATGACTCTATGGAAATCCCATCACAAGATCGTAGTCATATTTTGCGGAGGACATTAGCCAATCGTGCAAGGTTAGTGCCGGCATTAGGTTGTGTGTTATGGCTTGTGTGAATAACATGTAGTGTGAATATGGCATGTTAATGTATGATGTATTAACATGGGATGTGCATGAAGGATAATTATATGTATCAATTATAATTATCCATGGTATGTTGATGTTGCTCGTTAATATATATATATATGCATGCCTTATATATTAACATGAATTATTGTGAAAATGGCATAATGCATTCCATATGCACTGGGGCAACCTAGAATATTAGGTGTTAGTGCATGACATGAAAGAAAACAAAAATGAAAACGTTTGTGAAAGGAATTTCGACATAAGATTTTTCAAAGAATTGTGTTGGGAGATTATCCAACAATTCACGTCGGAGGGGCCCATGAATTGTTTTGGAGGGTTATCCAACAGATTCGCCTCGGAGGGTTGTCCAATAAATTTTAACAACCGTAGTGTTTTCTCGAACAAAAGCTTTTGTTTTGAAAAACTTTACTTTACTCGCATTTGCTTAGACACGTGCGAGGGAGTCGCGAGGACTAGAGACAATGGGATCGGGCATGTAGACATTCAAGTAGGATCATGATTTACTTGAGTGTGATTGTTTTCCATGATGTGCACTTAGTGGGGAGAGTAACCCACGAGGAAATTTATACTACTAGGCTTTGCTCACCTTGTCGAGGGATCACTATTTCGTGCACAAGGAGGTATGTGAGGACGACGTCACTTAGAGGCCGCATTTTAGAAGAAAGCTCGTTGTACTTTGGTATTCGTTGTAGAACGTGTATTAAAACTTTAAATTTTATATGTTTGGTTAAGAGTATTGTAATAACTCTTGAACTATTGGTATATAGTCGATAATTCTTGTGAGTATTACGTACGCCCAAGTGGCCATTTTACTGCTTTAATTGTATACGGACCCTGGGTGGTCATCAAGCACCGCCGATTGTGCTGTGTACCTGGCAGAGCTCCCCGCACAGCTGAGACTCGCCTCGATTTTCGTGAATGGTGTCGTGTTACCCGACATCCACGAGTATTCCGCGTCGATGGGTCACAACTGACCCTCGGATTCGGGGTGTCACAATCGGTTCAGACTTGCTTTGTGTTGCCTCTTCACCATATCTGTACAGAATTAATTTAGAACAGGTTTTTATCATTATGTTATGTCTTCATATAATCTTTATTGATCTGCTTTTATGTTTGGGTTTTGTCTATGCTGCTTTTGACTTATTTGTTCCTCGTGTGACGTTTCCTCTCTTAGCACTTAATTCCCAACTCTAAAATGTGTGTGATTCCAAGGTTGGTGGTCTTTCAATAATTATAGTGTCCACTTGTATTCTTAGCAATCAAAAAGTTCAATGACAAAACATTTAAGACCGCTTATTCAAGAAACTCAAGAATCTGCTTTTCAACCCAAGAATCTCTCTACGGGTCGGTTTCGCTTATGGTATGCAGGATGGTGCCATATATTGAATGCTTTGATATGAGAACGAGATCATCAGTTGGTGGGAGAGTTGCTGTTGCACCTGCAAGGGATATTGATTAGGTAGCTATTCTACTTCCAAATCTGTGGTTGTCTGTGTGAATTGCATCCTCAGCAATGGGGAAGGGAAAGGTGTTCACATAGACTTGACTTTAACTCATTTTTGAAACTCCAGTAAATAGGGATTCATTCATTTATTTATTTATTTTTTTGCATGAACAATGGCCATTTCCTTGTATTGACTAGCTGGTCCTTACAGCTGAAGATTTTTCAATAAATATGCAAATTATATTGTTTGTTGTATCTTGAACTTGTTACGCATGAGGATACCTAATATGGTCTGTTGTGGGTTTTTTTTTCATTATTTTAACCATCTTGCGGATCAGCCCTTAGATTTGATTGTCCTTGACAGAAAAGCTTCTTCAAACATGAAAAAGTGGGAACAAGAGGTTGGTCCGTGATGATTCTTACTTCATCACGCATATTCCACTTCTTATTAAAAGAAATTAAAAAATTTATCATATATTTCCCTAATATTCCCTTAACAATTTTTGTCCTTCCCGAGTATGATAATCACTTTTATTATTTCCTTTTCCACAATTTCTTACTATGTTTATCAATTTTAGGAGGTAATAAAGATTGGGAGTTTCCTAATGATTTCTTTCTTCTTAAGCATTATCATCATCATTATATCCTCTTTACCTAATGATTTTTTATAATAATTTGAGTTTTCTAAAAATAACATTAGAGTTTTATATGGATGATGATGATGATGATGACCATCATTGTTTCCTTTTCCTAAGCATCATCTTCGCTCATAATTATCATCATTATTTCCTTTTCCTAATGATTTCTTATCAGATAAGTAAATTTCTGTGGAGGTGACTACATCGGAGTTTGATGAGACGGGGCTCTCATGGTCAAGTGGAAGTAGTTTAGGAAAGGTAAGATATCATTCATCTCAACTTATAAAAAAAATTGCATTCTATAAAAAAAAAAAAAGTTTGTTATTGTCAGTAATTACACTCGTTTCATTTCAAGCCAAAAATAAAATAAAATAAAATCTCATTTCATAATATAAGATCATGTTGGAAATGTAAAAGTGCATTGTGATCTTAATTTTAAAAATAAAAATAAAATTGAATTGTGTGTCTCCATGTGTATTAAGCTCACAAACTTTCTTTGGATTTTGATCATTATATGCATCATCTGAACATTTTATGTAGCAACTCCACTGTGATATACCTCAATGTGCAATGTGAATGCATGGAATTGTGGGTTCCATAGAAAGGACATTGTCTCGTGTCCTTAATCTTTATTTGTTTTTAGCCTATTATTTTAGATGCGTGAGTTTGGTAATCTCTCGGGTTTTCTTTGCCTCCTTTCTTAGAGCTTTCTCCGATTCTTTTAACTGGATATTCTTTATTCCCGACCATTTCTTTTCAAATTAACCCCTTCTAAAGATGATGCCTTTTTGTGCTTGTTTTCACTTAGAAAGTTAATATGCGAGAGGCCTTTTAAAGCCCTTTTTCATTCTTTAAACATTAAGAATAGATATATAGATTCCAAGTTGAAGCATATTCTGTTGTTATTTTTTTCATGAGCTTCTCAAGGGTGGTATAGATGGAATAAGTGGATACGGGAGTTCTAAGATCTCCTTAAGGATATGAGTTGTTAATTCTTTTAGGCAACTGTTACTAAGAGAGGAGTTCCTAGGGTGGAGATGTTTGTGAATTCTTACCCAATTTGGTTTAGTTAGGTCCTTTGTTGCATGGTTATTATTTAGGTGTTCAATTTGTGACATACGTCGCTTGCCGGGTCCGTTTGTGATTCCTTTTCTGCTTAGTTGAATAATAGCTTTCTCTTGCGGCTTTTATATTGCTTGCGGGATGAAATGGATGTTTTTTCACAAGAGAGAAGAATTAGGTAAGGAATAGAGAACCTACGACGTTAAAATTCCTCAAGGGAAAGGCCACAAGTCCTCCTCACCACCCCGAAGGCCAAGTCTCTGAATGTAATATCAATTCTATAGAAAGATCGAGGAATATTTGACTAAAGGGTGTTCCAGGCGGTTCTGTTGAATTTGGCTAACATTTGATAATGACTGAAATTTAGAGGATATCATCAATAGTATGAAGAAAAGGATCTAGTTATTTATATCAACATGTAAGACAAGGCAACTCTGATAAAAAAAAACAAGTAAGAAAAGGCAACAACAACAACGATCGTGAATCGATAATATTTTTCTTCTAACTTGGAAGAATAATTTCATATTTATGCACAATCTTCTGATCATAAAGCATTTCTTCTTGTGGAACCTCATATGAATTATTCATTTGTGATATTTATCAAAAAAATAAAATTTTCATTTGTGACCTTGTAATTTAATTGTTAATGTATGATTTTAACTTTATGATTAGATATTCAGATTTTTAAATTACAAACCTTTTTGTTGCATTTCATTTTGGAACCTAGCTATATACTCATTCTGTTATTGAAATATGCAGGTTCTAATATATGATTTGGCGTTCATATCCTATTCGAATTAAGGATCACATGTAAGTATACCTACTGTATGGTGCATACACTTAGATATTCCCGGCTTAAAAAAAAACTCGGTCAAACTTTTTCTTAAACTCATTATAGGTATGGCACCCAATATTGACATCAAGTGGCATCAAACTCTTAATTCCGAACTTAATCGGGTTGATTAACGCTGATAATCATCTTGTTAGAATATAAGATCCTGAGACAGTGAGCAATTCTCATATGAAAATAATGCCATCTTTTTAGAACTACCTGTGTTCTTTATGGACCATGACTAAATAAAACTCTCCAATTTATCCATACACTTGTCTCTGTTCTCCATGAAGGTATTATTTTTCCACTTGTCAGATTTAAGTGATGTCTAAGTAGTTCAAGATCGGTAATCTCATCAGACTCCGACAAATTTACCATTTTATGTGTTATGTTCATAGAATCATAGTATTGCTTAGACTAATATGTGAATATTTGATTAGATATGTTTAAATGCACTTTTGGTAGAAAATGGCGCTGCTTCCACACTCCCCCATGGTTCTTGTGGACTAAGACAACAATATTCAATTGTTTCTTCGATGTTCTAAAAGGTGTTCCAAGAGTTCTAGAAAATGAAGCATCTGAGTTAATTTAGAAATTTAGATTACTTTTAGACTTGCCAAAGGGTACTCATCAAGAATTGCAAAGAATGTGTTGCTTATTTTATTATACATGTATCGTTTAGAAATGGATAAAATACCAAATATTAATCATATTTCTTTCGAACTATTCACCGCTAGCAACAGCTTTAAATCTAATATGAAAAATGTGGAGCTACTTATAGAGTAAGCCGGACACAAGGGACAACTCAGGTAACTGTAATTTTTATCGGTAACTTGTATAATCATAATTGACATCAACAATTTAAGATGATTGCAAGATTCAACCCTGGAAGTTTTAAGTGCATAATGTGATTAGCTGCAAAGATTATGTCTTGACTTCTTTTTCTTACTTCTGCTCTTATAAGCATGTCTGGTGGGCATTTACAACCCGACTTCAACTTGTTTGATTTGCAATCGGATGATACCGGGCAGAAATGCCTTTGGCCAACCCCCATCCCTATTTTAGCCTAAATCCACCTATCTAATTATTTTATGTGAGAAAAAAATTGTCAAACAGATTAGAATGTGCCTTTTGATGGATAAAAGGAATTAAAAGAATCCTAAAGATGGTCAACATTCAACAACCAATTTTGATTTACCTTGATCGCTTTATCTCCGCCTCTAATTTCTTTCATCTACACTGCTAATTTGAATATGTTCAAATTAAATATGTTACATATTTTGTATCTTTCTTCCTTTATAGTTTATTGATCTTTCATTGATTGCTTTATAGCCATTTATTGCTAATTCTAATTTATTTTATTTATGACTAACAATTTTAATGTGTTTAATCAAATGTGTTAGATATTTATATCTTTCTTCCTCTATAGTTTAATGATATATGTGTGTTCAGTGACAGTGGCTTAATGTTGCTAGCTTTAGATTGTGGCCAAATACCTTCATACTTCATACCCGCTCTGGGGCCTGCTCTCAAATGGTGTTCTTACTTGGAAATTTTAACGGTTTGATCTCAAGATGTTATTGACTCTTGTTCTTGAAATTGTCTCAAATCTACCCACTTTGACCTTTGTTCCAAAGTGGGTAACAACACCCTTTGGCTTTGTCTTTATAGGCAGACATGGTGCACAAACAACTATATGCCGCCTTTAAAATTTCTCGACAAAGGAGGACCTTAAGAGGTTAAATTTGACAACTCGATTGGTACTTCACCTTCTAAGAGCCTACATGCATGGCTTCTTCATCGATCATCGATCGTATGCAAGGTGACACAACCTTCTCTGCTTATGCTTACTTTTGTTAAAGAAATGATGTAACATTGTAACAACCTAAAATTCCCCGTTTCACATTATGAAGAAACAACTAGTTAGGGATCTCTTTGACTACATTACATTGTATTATGGAAATTACCCTTATTAATAAGAAACATTTGGTATGAATGAATTTTCAGTGCCTTGGACATCAAGCCAACAGATTTAGACACCATGCAAAAACTAGTCAGAGTTGTCATATATGTTCCTCGAACAAAAGAGAAAATATAATATGCTATTATGATTTTCCCCTTTCCAAAATTTTTTTGTTATTACTTTATTTGGCTATTGTTTCAATTCAAGATAATTAAAACTGCTCCATGAGCATGAAATGTATGTCGAATGTTTTCCGTGGCTCAATGCTCGAGGGTGCATTGCATGAAAGAAGATAACAAGTAACATGTGCTTATTATGTGTGTGTCGATTTATTCGAAGCACGTTGGCATTGGATTACATCCGAATAATTTAGATGGCTTGTTGTTTGATATAATGCTTGTATCTATTTCGACAGTAATTGTTGGCGCATCCATTTGCATATGACAAATTATATGTAGCAACAAGAAAAGAAAACGAAGCGTAACGTGCTTCATGAATTACGGTAAGTTAACAATTTGCTCAGTTCTTATTAATTATTCTTAAACTTTCCTAAGTAATTACCCATGGAAATTTTGTGGTCTCTAATTTTAAAGGTAAATCAACCATTGCCTTTTTAAATCCATGTGTTAATACGAAATGTTATAGTGTATTTTTGACATGATATGTTGATGGGTCCAAGAAAGTAGCCCATATGATCCACCACAGTTCTTTTCCCTTGGAGATTTATAGTCCAAAGGCTGTCATGCATGAAAAATGATATTTAATTTAATGTTTTATAGTAGGTGATTTTCAAACAAAATAATTTGTTGAAACGAATGCTATAGGTGGTTGTCACAACTTATGAAAGGGAATGGTTTTTTTTTTTTTTTTTTAACCGCAAAGAGTTATTTTCTATGCATCAAAAATGTTATTTCCTCATTATCATAATATCTCAAAGTGGCTGTAAATCTGTTACCAATCGCCTTTCTATTTTCTCGCAATGGTAGACATGAAAGTGAAATGAGCGTAAAGTGGTCGGGTCATTTATGGGTATGGGAAGCAGGGTCAAGAATTACAAATCAAAGAAAAATGGCATATGGATTCAACATGTCTAAATTCTTTGTCCGTGGTGTTCTTTACTACTCTAAAAGCTAAGGCCTAAGGGGAATATATTTGAATCTTTTGGCTGGTAGGCTGAAAATGAAACTAAAGGTGCTGATGGTGATGATATTAAGAAAAAATCAAAGAAAAAGTGTGACACCTCTATCCCGGGGGTCCCGTTGACAACCCGTCAACCCGCGGAATACTCGTGGATGTCGAGTAACCCGACACCACAACATCGTGTCCCCTTTCAGACCCATGACGACCTTAATAATCCGCAGAGTCTTCTTTGTACTGAAGCTCCACCCAAAATACAATCGCACAATTTATACTACATGGCCCCGACATTATACAACCACTCAATCGGTCCACATAGTGAGGTGCAAAACAATGAGGGCCCATCAATCCATATCAAATATAGGCTATAGATCATAAACCAGGTTCATAAGAGTTTAAATTGATATTCACTCCCATACAACAATACAACCCATATATATTTACATAAAATATATATCGTGTCAATAATCCCGATTTCTTCATATGTGCGGGGCCTCTGACCGCGGTCACCATCAGACTGACCTGTACCTAAAAGGGGGGTCCCACGACGGGGTGAGCAAAGCCCAGTAGTGATAATCTCCTACAAGGGCTACTCCCTATCTAAGTTCACATACAATGGTCGCACAATCAAACACACATCCAAGTGCAACATACACATGTCTACCTGAATGTCTACATGCCATGAATGAGACTCGATTCACCATGCCCCATGTACCGAGCCCTTGTCGGCTCCATTACTCAACAGTCATCGAAAAGAGAATCCGAGTCACTTCATCACTAATTTCACATATGCATATGCCAAATGTGACAACCGGGCCACCGTATTACCACGACCAATGTATCGAGCCTCTCACCGACTCCATTACCCAATGCAAGTGCCAATGGGCAACCAATCCCGACTTATCACACAACCCAAGTCTATGTGATAAAAATGACCGTGTGTCTTCTTTCTGGGCAACAAACTTTTCTGATCACAATCGCGGGTCTCTTACACCCATGCTACGTAATCCTTCTGGATCACACCGCGGTCTTTACACTCCATGTTCCAAAGCTTTTCAACCGAGGGGGTTAACGATCCCCTTCGCCTCCGCCCAACACACATTAATTATATTTCTTATGTTTTTAAACCGTGAGACATTTCATCGACGTCGTCCAAAGCACGAAGCCACTACCCATTCACCAACATGTGTGAATTAATACTATGCACCCACACCGACTCGACGCGATGTGACTGCATATGAAATGCATGATGCCAATGCATTTTCCTTCATGTTACATGTATATATGAGTGCTACATGAAACATTTACATACCATGGACAATTATAATTTTTTTACATATAATTGACATTCATGCAATCCATGTTAATGCATCGCGTAAGCATATATTAACATGATTTTTACACACAACAACATGTTATTTAATATTTTACAATAATAACACACAAACTGGCCCAAATCTCAGACCCGCATAAAACAGGGCACCTCTTGTCCCTTCACGGTTCGTCACCGAATTATTGGGATACCAAAACACACCACAAAACCCAAAGACATTAGTCTCGGATTGTTCAACTCTCAACACAGTTAGGATCAGCCTTAAAATAGTCCCGAGAATCTCTGTCCCGACTGGCTCGCAAACAATCCGAATTTAGTCCGAATCGTGTGAAAATAGTCCTTTAAATTCAGCCCGGATTAATCCAAAAAATAAATTCAAAATTCCTAAAATTCTACACTAAGTCCAAAAATTTGAGAACTGAAATTTACGGCCTTTCACGACCTCTAAGCCAATCCCAAGCCATTAAATGGCCTTTAGGCTAGAAATAACACAAGTAGAAAAATTCTCTACCTCGTACGAAGAGAAGAAAAAATAAAAAATAAAAAAATCTCTGACTCTCTCTCTCTCTTCACGCTCTCATCTCTCCCACGCCCCTTTTGACTTTTCCATGTTTGTTTTTTTCGTTTTTATCCTTTTTCTTTTTTTTTTTATTTTTATTTTTCTTATTATTAGTATTATTATTATTATTATTATTATTTTGGATATATAGTTCATATTGCTTTATTCAGGTCCGTTTCTACCCTAAAATAATTTATTTCTTTTTAGTTCACTTTATTTTAAATGAAGTTAGCCCAAGCCATTTCCTGACTTCCGAGATTTTCGTAAAAATCTCTTCCCTAAAGTCACTAGCGACTATCACCTTAAACCATAAAATATCTCACTGGTCTCAAATCTGATGAACTTTTGAAGTCACTAGACTGCAGATCACTTTTTAATGGAACAGTCCGTCTTCATCATCCGAGATCTAGAAAATTTCCGATTTTCAACCGGCCACTGTTGTACTGTTTTAAAATTGATTTTCTAAGTTTCACTCTCCCTTAAAAGAATTTCATTCCGAATTTTATACGCAACTGATATGCAATCAAGATATAACACTTATTAAATACAATAAATGACTAAAGAACGCACCTTCATCCTTAACTAAGAAGGGATAGACAGTACGCATTGTGTCCTCACGCTCCCATGTTGTCTCCTCCACTCTCGTGCCGTTATTAGCACTTTCACAATTTCACGCCTCAGATCGCAAAACTCGTCTCTACTTATCCATGATACGCACTAGTCCCTCCTCAAAGTTCCCATCAATATCAATAAAAAGCTCGCCCCAATCCACTACATGAGTCATATCTGGGGTGTATTTCCGGAGCATGGAGACATGGAATACGTCGTGAGCACTCGATGAACTCAGTGGTAATGCCAACCAGTAAGCAACTACACCCACCCTCTCGAGTACCTCAAAGGGCCCAATATATCTCGGTAATAGCTTTCCCCGCTTGCCAAACCTGATAACTCATCTCTTAGGCATAACCTTCAAGAAGACATGATCTCCCACCTTAAACTCTAGAGGTCATCGTTGTGTGTCGGCATAACACTTCTACCAACTCTGAGCCGTGAGAAGATGTTTAAGTATCAATTCCACCTTCGCTAAGGTGTCACTAATCAACTCCCTGACCGTGGTGATCTCTCTACCTCGTCCAACAAACTGAGGATCACACTCCCATATACTGCCTCATAGGCGCCATCTCGTGATACTCGCTTGATAACTATTGTTATAGAGAATTTGTAATTGCTGCGCATGCTCTCCTCCCGCCACCCTTTTGCGATCCAGGATGCATGCTCTTAGCTTGTCCTCTAACACCTGTATTAGCCTGTAACAGGTCCCTAATGGACACCATCTCAAAGATCCCGCCTCAGACTCAATCACTCCGTCATCAGAAAGCGTAGCCACTAAACGCCCTAAACACCTCGAGCTCGATCATAGCACCAGCAAACTATCCCACGCCTCGAGCACCACCCTGAATCTACACTAGCCAAGACCCGCGACTTCGTCTGAGCTCATCACACCACATTTGCCTTACCCGGATGGTAATGGAAAGTGATGTCATAATCCTCCAGATACTTCAACCATCTGTGTTGCCTCATGTTAAGGTCCCGTCGTGTAAAGATAGACTTCAGACTTTTGTAGTTTGAAAATACCTCAAACTACTCAACATACAAATATTGGCGCCATATCTTCAAGGCGAAGACTATAGCTGCCAACTCCATGACATGTGTCGGGTAATTCCGCTCGTGGTTCTTCAACTGTCTATAACCATAAGCCATAACCCTCCTGGACTGCATCAAGACACATCCCAGTCCGTCCCTAAAGGCATCACAAAGACAATCGTACCTTCGCCGCTGTTTCCGGACTATCGGTTTGTAGAGTCAGAAAACCTCATTTTTCAATTCCCCGAATGCCTTCACCAAGCTCATTCCACTCAAATTTTTTGACCTCTTTCCTAGTAGCGTAATCTGAGCACTCCAAGGTGAAGTGCTCCCACCTCATAAAACCCTTTTCCAACAATTCTTCCAGATTCAGACTCAGAGTTCTTTGTAACTCAACTGGTGCCATTTTACGAGGAGTCACAAATGGGCGACGTACTGTGGTGTAACTCAATGATAAAGTCCATCCCTCGTGGAGGTAATCCCAAGAGTCATCCAAAAAACATCCTATATCCTCAAACCACTCAAGGGTAGATTCAATCTATGTCTCACCTCGCCCCTACAGGTTGTATAATTAATCCATCAACTGTCTAATTCCACCCCAGAGTCAGGGTACAAAGATGGGTAGCATCATGCTTCTCCCTCTAAACCTAACACAATAATGACTGCATGTAGGCTGGTGATCACCTTATGATAACAACAACCCAATGACGATATTGCCTTCAACCGGGCCCATCCTAAGGATGACCTCAAACTCCGATATGTCCAAGACCCTCAGGTTCACAGTGAGTAGAATCTCTAAGATCTCTCACTCAAATTCTTGACATATATGGCCGACACTCACTGTGAAACCCCGAGAAAATCCAATTTTCTGAAAAAGGGTAAAATGGTAATTTCGGTCAAAACCCGAAAATTTTCTAAATCGCGGATGATGAAATGGATTTCACCGTTGGAATTTTCTAACGAAATCTAGCTACCACGTCGAATTTCGAGATAGTCGGAATTTTACGTTTTTCAAGGCACCGAGTGTCAGGTGCAGTAAAACGGGTTTGAGAGACATGTGATGTGACAAAAGTCACCTACTACATGTACCCATGTGACACATGTTGTATGATTAGTGAGATGATGGAGATGAATGACTTAGATTAAGTCATGTGTCAAAAAAAATCAAATAGTTAAATGAGGGGACACAAGTGGAATTAATGAAGAGTTTAAATGAGTATAAGACAAAATAGCAAATAGTCTTCTTCTTCATTTTTAAGACACAAATCGACATAAACGTGCAATGGGTGGCTGGTTTGAGTTTTTAGAGAGAGAGAGAGTGGCTTATCTCTAGATTTCCCGTCGTTCGGACCGTCAGTTCTCGACCGAGCAAGAACCAAAGTCGATCTACGTGGCGAGGGCTACGCATGGACACCTATTTGGTGAAGTTCCGACAACTCTAAGAGGTAGGGGTCTTCTCCTACTTGTGTTATTCTTTGGCTAAGAGCCATGTGAATGGTTAGAGATATTATGAGGCTTGACTTGGCCGTGATTTCGGTCCCAAAACATTTGAACCGAGCTGAGAAAATCCCTATTAGGTCGCGAATCGCCCACCGCGGTTTCACTGCTCACGTGATTGCGGGTGTGATTTCTGTGGCCTGGGTGATTCAAAATGAATTTCTTGAGTGGTTAATTAGTCCATGTGAGCTAACTTTGGTGTTATTGATTGTGAATTGAATAACACGAATTATGTGAATTTAATTATGTTAATATATACATGAAAAATATATTACCATGAATATCTTGGAATTGTGTGAAAAATAATATGTTAATGCATGAAAATTAAATGTGTTAACATGAGTGTTTGAATTATATATGAAATATAATCAGGAAGAGTCAATGAATTAAAATGGATCGTCGATTAGCTCAAGTAAGCTAATTTTTTGATGTTATTGATGAGAATTTAAGAATACGTGGTATGTATGTAAATTTTGTTAATATATGCATAATTGATATATTGGTACGTGTGGTTCGAATGGCATAATGAATTTATATGCACCAAGCAACTTAGAAAATTAGTGAGTGCATGGTATGAAAGAAATGAAAAGGATGTTTTTCTCACATTGGTTAGCATGCGTGAGGGAGTCTGGGTGAGGACTCGAGACACCTGATCGGGTATGCAGATATCTGCAGGATCGTGTATTTACTTTAGTGTGCTTATATGAATCATCGCATGTGCACTTAAAGGAGTAACTCAAGTAGGGAAATCTCCACAACTAGCATTGCTCACCCCGTCAAGTGAATATTATTTCTGTGCAAGGTGAGCATCGAAATATGGTACTCATTAGAGGTCGTTGAGAATGACATGTGGTTTTTGATATGGATTATGTAAAACATGTATTGCCCTCAATTTTAATATATATGTTGTATTAAGAGTGATGTATCAATCCTCGAACTATTGGTATATAGTTGATGTAATTTTAATGAGTACTGATGTATGGGCCCAAGTGGCCATTTTTACTCATTTTAATTGTATATGGACCCGGTGTGGTCGTTGTTAATTGTTGGGACAGGTTTTGTACCTTGGGTAGATCTCCCCGTACAAATGAGACTCTGCCCGATTTTAAAGAGTGGCGTCGGGTTACCCAACATCCACGAATATTCTGCGGGTTGACGGGTTGTCAATGGACCCCCGGGAAATGGGGCATCACACTCACCCTAGTTCTTAGGGGAGATTTCACATACAACGACTTTTCCAAGGTTTCAACCTCTAAGCCCAAACTTTTATCACATTATGCAGCAATAAACATGAATATGTTGCATCCGAATTTAAACAACACTCTTGTGAGAGAGGAAATGTACCCATCATATCCGACTGATCTGCAAGCTAAATCTGTGGTACCACAGCATAGAAACGCCTTTGGGTCCCTTAAGTACCAACCTAGAAGTCTTGGCCCCTACCTCGACCCATACCCCGTCGCTCTAAATTTATCCGTAGCCGGCGCCGTGCAACACCGTGGAGATCGACATCGTTCTCTGCAAATTTCACATTAGGTGAGAGAGAAGGAACAAACTGCGGTCCGCAATCGTCCCACCGATGACTGGACCGCGCCGTCCCATAACTCTAGGATCCCTGCCATTGTGGATAATCCCTTCTAATGTGCCTAGGCTGATGGCAATAGAAGCATGTCATCGACCCTGGCTAGCCTTGTACCTGGGGCGCTCGTGGGATAGAAGTCCTCTGTCTCTTTCCCAAACTCGAAGAAGGCTGATCCTCCCTCTTCTCACTAGTCCCCGCAGCTCGGATACCCCGTGCATCCTCTATCTCCCTTTCTATGGTCAGAGCCGTCTTGACCATGGAGTCCATGTCCTGTAGGCGGAGTCCCACAATCTTGCCCCGAATGGACAACTTCAGTCCATTCTCAATTCCTCCTGACCTTAGCCATGTCTGTGGCCACATAGTCATCGCCAAAACATGCCAACTCAGTGAATCTGACCACATACTCCATCACTATCATCGCTCCCTCGCTTCACTCTAGAACTCTTGGCCTCAGATGTCTAGTAGTGGTCTAGTAAATACTGCCTCATAAAGAGCTCCATGGAACTCGCTAAGTTATCGGGCTCTCTAAGTCCTTAGGGAGGTTCTTAACCTTAATCCCACCACTTAGACTCACCCTCTAGCCGGGCAATATCAACTAGCCCGGGACCTTGGCCGTATCGAGGTGTAATATCCATAGCCCCCAACACCTTCTTAATCTGCTCGAACCAATGGTCTGCCACCATCTGATCCCTCCCTCAGAACTTCTGAGGATGATGTGACTTAAACCTCCTGGAGGTTACTTCCTGACCCCCGACTACCGCAGCACCAGCATACAATGGCAAAGAATCGTAATCCCAATGTTCTTTAGCAAAGGCCTACCGGTCAAAACAGGCGGTGCCCGACCACTCGTTGACGACCTCACGCTCCCTTCCTCGACTTACCATCTACTACGATGTCAAAATGGAAACAAACTTTATTTAATATCATTTCAGTCTAACTAGTAATGCACATGCCAATTACTAATAGATTTATTAAACTTATGAACTGTCTGTCACCTACAGGTGCTACTACAATCCACTCTTTTATTTATTTCAATAAAATTCAACACTCTTAGGTTCATTTCATTTTCCGAACCCCTAAGGTTATAGTTCATAACCTTAGCATTCCACTTTTTCCTATATACATTATGACATGCATAGAATTTTCCCGCGCAATAACCACGCAATCACATTTCCCATATACATCATACCGTGTATAAGTTTTCAACGCAATGTGTAACACACAATCATGTAATCACAAACATGGAACACATATCCGAAAGTTCAACATGAATGCTCACACTTTCATTCCTGGCCCGACCCGATTGGCGGATCCGAACTGCCGGTGGTGCGATGCAAGGCAAAAGTGTTTAGAGACTATATCCATACTTTAATTGCTTGAAGCCGAGCTTAACTTATACCTGTGGGTATACAAATAATTTTTGTAACAACCAAAAATCATTTACATATACAAAGGAACTACCACCGGAGTGGTATCCATTAAAATCTCTACACATATGCTAAGTCCCAATTACTTATACATGTACATATCTAATACAAACATCAGAGATTGCGGAAAACAGTGCTGGTGAGCACCTATCTCCGTATGGCCCGCACTCGCTGGTGTGAATGTCCCGGCCCTCTTTATCTCCTTCTTTCGCATCTCCACACCTGACAGCTGCATGTTTCACGCCATAGTGTGGAACATATACATTTTCGTAATCCACCAATAACAATACTCGCCGTCACAATCTTTTTTTTACATTCTTGTCCTTATGCATATAACGGCTTCTATTCTTATGTGACTTCTAACTCATATCATATTATACGTAGATTTTATCCTTTTCAGACTCATATCATTATCTTCAGTTCATATTACTTCCCCGTGTCATGTCTTTGCTGTGTCGTACTCATCTCTTCTACATATACAACATATCAGATCATATTCAAAGTAAACTTATACGTATACAATGGCAAATCGGAACATATCAAGGTCATATCAAATACATGGCTGTGGTCAATTCGCACTGACATCGATACATATTAGACTTCTTTATCATTATCCCTACTAAACCATTAATCAACTCCTTTAGCAATTACATTTCATGATCTCTGATGCCCGCTTAGTTATTTTAGTTACTGCTTTTATTAAATTTAATTTTCAAAAGGACGCGACCGAACTCTCTACTAACCCTACATGGGATCCAAGCTAGAGCCCTGCGATCTACATTTTCAATCAAAACATTTTTGTTCGTTTATTCAATTTTTATTTTCAAAAAGTGTCACACCGAATCTCGACTCCTGACCCTAAGCAGGGATCCAAGTCGGAGCCCTAGCTTAATTCCCGACATTTTCAATTATCTTCCCAAAACATTTGTCTGTGTTATTCCATTTTAGACTTTTTTAATAACGCTAAAGCACTTTTCTAATCCCATAAACACTTACAAATTCAAGACTCATAACATTCACATTTAACAAAAATGCATTTACAAAATAATGCCTTTTACTATGTCTGTAATGTAAAAGATACTTAAACAATTACAATTTTTTTAATGTCATTTCTTCACTTTTTCTAAGCCATAGGATTTCACATATAGCCATAGAAGTCGACATTCACGCACATTCAGCGGTGAA
Organism: Tetrastigma voinierianum; assembly: GCA_016808115.1. Taxonomy (NCBI): domain Eukaryota; kingdom Viridiplantae; phylum Streptophyta; class Magnoliopsida; order Vitales; family Vitaceae; genus Tetrastigma; species Tetrastigma voinierianum. Next base: position 209,006 of record JAEQBH010001468.1, on the reverse strand, counting down.
TCCGTCATGTTTGTCATCTCAAGAGCAATGTGATTTCTCGCATTTAACAAGATGACTCACTTTGACTATAGAATTGATTACATTCATGACAGATCTCGCTTGTTGAATCTCGTCTCCGTTTGTCATTCAAGAAGAATGTGATCTCACATTCAATATCACCGTCTCACATTCAATATCACCGCCTCAGCAAGGTATTATAGAATTCGATGATTCATCATAGATTCAGCCTTGTTGAATCCTCGGGCCTGCTTGTCATTCCAAAAGAGCAATGTGATTTCAGATTTATCAAAGATGATTCATTTTTACTTATAGAATTGACATTCATGACAGATTTAGTCGTTGAATCTCGCATGCTCACATATTCAACAGCAATGTGATCTCACATTCAATATCACCGGCCTCACATGGCGGGCTATAGAATTTATATTCACGCACGATTCATTGTTAACTCGTCCGTTTATCATTCAGTAGCAATGTGATTTAGCATTTTAGCAATTACGCGCTTATCTTCAGCGACGACCCGCTTGGTGAATCCCGCCATGTTGGTCATCCAATGATACATTTCGAATCGCTTTACTTTATGCAAGAATTTCACTTATAGTTCAAATACATGCACACATGCATATGTGTGACAAACATTTCGAATAACAATAATTCAAATCAATGTATATATACTTATATATATTTCACAATTAGCATTCATAACCGATCATAATCACATTTCAATTCCAATTTCACTTTCGTATTATCTTTTCAAAGATATACTCAATCTATGTACTTATTTCATATACTCATTCACGTATACTCATTCATATATTCATTTACGTATACTCATTCATGTATACTTATTCATATATTCATTCACGTATACTCATTCATATATTTCCTATCATTTGTTATCATTTTCTGGTTATATGTGATAATAATCATATATAACCTAACCACATTATGTGTTCATGACAAATTACCTTTCATATTCATATTCATGTTTCAGTTCATTTTCATTTTCCATATCACATTCATGTTTCATGAACACATTTATACATGTTGCATTTTCTATATTTTCTTTGTTTCATGCCTATTACACATGGCACTTCATATACTTGTAAAATATGATGTATATGAAATCACACCTCATTCATGTGTTCTTATTCCTCTACAAATCTACTTTACTTAGAAATTGGAATCATTCCAATCGGATCATCCAAACTAAAGTTATGGCATTTTCATGCCAACTAGTCAATTTACCGATATTACACTTGGGACAGTTTGTAATACTCATTTTCCAGTGTCTTGACTCATATTTTTGACAATATTCTCTTTGTACTCCTTTAGTTAAGGTTCTAAGGGTTCTTCTCCAATTGAATCACCCAAATCGGAGCACCGAAACCCCGAGTTATGTCCTAAACAACCCGGGACTACTCCTTGGCGTTCAAAATAGAACCGTAAATTTATTTCTGAACAGGTCCACTCTTTGGAGGAATTAGCCACTTAGAATCATAATTTGAAGGTACCTATTTCTGGATGTTTGGTTCTCTCTGAAGTCTAGCCTAATTATCCACTTCTGAATCACCAAATCTGATACAAAGGAGAAAAGTTATACTAAAATACTAAAACTGGTCAAATAGAGCATGGTGTACCTAAGACATGTGACTAGACCGTACAGTTCGGCTCGAAGGGTGTACCTAAGACATGTCAAATCTAAATGCCTAGAATGTGTGTTTTCTCTCCTCATTTTCCCATATTTTTCCATCCCAAACCAACTCTATACTTCATACACACATCAAAACCATTTCATATTCATCTTGTAACCTCAATTATACTCAAATCATCTTTCAATGGATATCTTTCTTCAAAAACCCTTCATAATTTACTCCCAAAAACCTCTCTAATATGGGTCATAACCCATACACATACCAAATACAAGAATTATTTAGGATTTGTTCTAACCCAAACTCCTTTACTTTACAATTAAACCATGAATCCAACCTCAAATGGAGGATTCCATGTTTTTCTCGTACATTTGGGGTTTTACCCATCTTACTCTCAATAATTTTTGGGTTAGGATGAAATCCTATCAAAACCCTAGAAAAATCAAATGCCAAACAAGGAACCCATGTTGGGATGAAATTCTATCAAACCCTAGGTTTGGGCAAGCTACTAACCATCCAAGCATGGAAATTCATACAAAACTTTAGAATTTCATGTAGTTCCATACCAAAAATCCAAAGTTCCATACCTTTTTTGCCTTGCTTGAACTTCTCTCCTTCTTCCTCTCTTCTCTTCTTCTTCTCTTCTCTTCTTCTTCTCTTCCTCTTCCTCTTCTTCTCTCTACGGTTTGGTTCTCCAAAATGAGACCAAATTTGGTCTTAAATCTCATTTTTAAGTTAAGGCCATGTTTGGCCTTTGCATCTTAAAACATTTTTCTCATTTTTGCAATTAGGCCCTTCCATTCTTTATTATTTCTATTCCATCTTTTCTCTAATTGCCTTGAATCCCATAACTTCTTCTATTTACATTTCATTTTTCTCAAATTCCATATTGGCATATAAACTTATGGTTTTATGCCTTTCATATCCTCAAGTGGTAAATGACTAATTTACCCTTGGCTTTATGATTAATTTCAGGTCTATCGTTTTATTTCCAAAATTTTTATTTAGCTTATAATATACCATAAACAGTCCGAAAACCTTAGGTATATTTCTCAAGTGTTACATGAACACACCATGCATGCAAAGTGGTTTGTGAAACCCGGTCCCATGAACCTCCAGTATCTCGCGGGTACTTAAACCCGATACCAAGCTATGACGCTGGTATCACTTTACAAAGAATAGCCATGGCCTAAGCCCATGCCCCTCGCCCCTAGGTAGTCAGATACCTATGCCTGATACTACGTCATACACTCCTTATCCTACATCTGACAACCGGGCCAATCCCGCCGCGAATACTCATGGATGTCGAAAACCTAACACCACACCATCGTGGTCCCCTTTTCCCCGACTCATGATTTAACCACCGGCAAAGTCTCCTTTGTGGCTGAGCTCTACCAAAATACACCTGTAAACATGGCAACATGACCTAATATTATACAATGACTACATCGGGTCCACATACGAGTAAAAATGGCCACGTAGGGCCCATTTATCCATACTCAAACATATAAGCACATGACTATAAAACCATAGTCCATAAGAGTTTAAATTACATAACTCTTATACAAATAACATAACCTATATATATTTTACAAATATATATCAAAGCCCACAACCGGATTTCCCTTCATACGTATGGTCCCGACGATCACCCGCCCCGCACTGACCAGACCAGCAACCCACGACGGCGAAAGCAGCCCAAAAGAGGATAATCTCCTACAAGGGCTACTCCCCACCTAAGTGCACATGCAATGGTCACACAATCAAACACACATCCAAGTGCAACATACACATGTCTACCTGAATGTCTACATGCCATGAATGAGACCAACTCACCATGCCCCATGTACCGAGCCCTTGCCGGCTCCATTACTCAATATGTCATTGAGTAATATATCCCGAGTATCACTGACTTGTCTCACATATGCATATGCCAAATGTGACAACCGTCACTGGTATTACCAATGACCCATGTATCAACCCCTCACCAGCTCCATTACCTAATGTAAGTGCCAATAGGCAACAAATCCCAAGTCAATCCCGACTCCTATCACACAACCCGAAGTCTATGTGATAAACATGATCAGGTGTCTCAAGCAACGTAATTTTCTGATCACACCGCTGCCCTTACACCCATGTTACGTAACTTTCGGATCACACCGCGGTCTCTTACACCCATAAACTCCAGTTTTCACCAGGGCGTTAACGGGTCCCCTCTGTCTCGCCCAACACACATTAATTACATTTCTTTTTATGTTTTTAAACCGTGAGACATTTACTGGACGTCGTCCAAAGTACGAGCTCACTACCCATTCACCAACACAGGTGAATACTCAATATCATGCACCCACACCTGACTCGACGCAATGTGACCGTGCATATGAAATGCATGATGCCAATGCATTTTCCTTTATGTTACATGTATATATGAGTGCTACATGAAACATTTACATAACATGGACAATTATAATTTTTTTACATATAATTGACATCCATGCAATCCACAGCTAATACATCACGCGAAGCATATATTAACATGATTTTTACACACAACAACATGTTATTTGGTATCATTTTACAACAATAACACACAATTATCTTAAATCTCTGGCCCAAATAAAATAGTAAGTAACTCTTATCCCTTCACGATTCACATCGAATTATCGATACCAAACACACCACAAACCTAAAGACATCAGTCCGGATCAAACCAAACCTCAACACAGGCCGATCGGCCTCGAAAATAGTCCCGAAAATCCCGGCCCACTATCCACAAACAATTCAAAATTTAACCCGAATCAGGCGAAAAACAGCCTGGGGTCCACTGGACTGCTCAAAACAAATTCCGAAATTCAAAATTCCTACACTTAGTCCAAAAATTTGAGAACTGAAATTGACGGCCCTTCACGGCCTCTAAGCCAATCCCAAGCCATTAAATGGCCTTTAGGTTAGAAATAACACAAGTAGAAATATTCCCTATCTTGTGGAGTTTGATGAAACTCCTAGATTTTGTCGCCCACGCGTAGCTCTCGATGCGTGAATAAACTTTATCTCTTGCTCCGATGAAATCTTACGATCCGATTTTCTTAAATTTGAGAAAGAAGCGAAGAGAAGAAAAAATAAAACCCTCTCTCTCTTCACGCTCTCATCTCTCCCACGGCCCTTTTGACTTTTCCATGTTTTTTTTCGTTTTCATCCTTTTTCTTTTTCTTTTTTTTTAATTTTTCTTATTATTATTATTATTATTATTATTATTATTATTTTGAATACATAGTTCATATTGTTTTATTCGGGTCCGTTTCTACCCCGAAACAATTTATTTCTTTTAAGTTCACTTTATTTTAAACGAACTTAAATTTCAAGTCAATTCTTCACTTCCGGATTCGTAAAAATCTCGTCCTTGAAGTCACTGACGACTTATCACCTAGAAAATCGTAAAATATTCCGATTGTCTCAGAATTCGATGAAACTTTTTTTGGGTCACTAGATTTAGCGAGACAAATTTAACAGCGCAGTCTGTTTCATCATCCGAGATCTAGAAAATTTTCGGTTTTCAATCAAAATTACCGTTTTATCCTTTTTCAAAAATTAGGATTTTCTGGGATTTCACAAAAAAAAATCTCTAAGTAGTGCTGTTTTGAAGGATGAGCGATTTGCTGCAATGTTTGAAAATAAGGTATTACTAATTTGATCATTTTGTCCCCACTTACTAATTATTTATACTGATGTTTCATTTCCTTGCCTAGAAACCATCGCTGCTTTTTTTATCGTGTTTATACACTTGGTGTGGAAATTGATGTCGTGAACTATTACTTTGGCTATACATTTTGAGAAGTTTTCCATCTAGATTGCTAGGTGGAAGAAATTATAAATATTGTAATCTTAATGGTGTTATATGATATAGTCCATCATGTTAGTGTTTGCAAAAAGTAAAGAATTATGCACTTATCAGGCAGTGGAAGAGATATTTATAGTTGGTTTATTTCCAAATTTATATGGTGCATCATATAATGTTGATGGTAGCGAATTTTGATTGGTTACTCAAAAAGTATTTTTTTCTCCTACTCATCATAGCTTTGCATATTTATTGGTGGTTCTTCTACTGATATTTATTATTAACATACGGTTGGCTTGGCTCATTATGACGTGAAGTGGATTTTCACAAATTAAGCTTTATTAAGCATTTAGTTAAATAAAAGTTATATTCAATATTAAGTAAAAAAAACAAATGTTTAATGTTAGAACTTTATCCTGTTTCACTAAAATCAACATGCTTTTCACTTTCATTTCATTGATCTTTTCCCTAGAGGCAATATTCTTGGAGCACCAAATGGTGAAATAAGTAGAAGATCGACGAGGAAACGGCGGCTTCATTGGCATTAAAAGGCGATGCCCCTCCTGAACTACTGTGATGATGGTTGCATACTTTTTCTCTCTTTTCTTTATAAAATTTTACAAGGTTCTTCAATTCTTCCATGACTTGTTTAGAGCACAATCATAATAGTGAATTAGTACGAAACAAGATATTTTATTATTGACATAACAAGGTAGTTTATTAATTTATAATGTTCCATCGAGAAATCCTAGATCATCAGTAAAACCCATTGAATTCATCACTCTGATCAAATCCGCGTTCCATTCACTATAAAATCAAGTTGCTCCGAGGTTCCAAGAGAAATAACTATTTCTTTTGGTGTCCACCAATATCTTCCAAACATTATGATCTAACAATATGCTCATCCTTTTAATAATAATAATTAGAAAAACTAATATTAAAACTAAGTGAGAAAACATGTAAGACCCGAGAAAATTCCAATTTATGGAAAAAGGGCAAAATCGTAATTTTGGTCAAAACCTGAAATTTTTCTAGATCTCGGATGATGAAACGGATTTTCACCATTGGAATCGTCTCGCAAAATCTAGCTAACACATCGAATTTCGTCGAATTCCGAGACAGTCAGAATTTACACGTTTTTCGAGGCATCGAGTTTCGGGTACCGTAAAACGACATGTGATTTGACGAGAGTCACCTAGAACATGTACTCATGTGACACATGTTGCATGAGTAGAGAAATGATGGAAATGGACGGACGAGATAGTGCCAAATGTCAAAAATCCAAGCTTAGGCACATGATTGGCATTATGTGAATAGTTAAATGATAATAGGACAAAATAGTGAACAGTTGTCATCTCCTACCTTAAGAGCCAAAAGAAAACGTGAAAGGGAAAAACTTCTGGAAGCAATATTTTGAAACCTAGTGAGAGAGAGTGTGACTTATCTCTAGGATTCTGGGAGATCGGACCGTCAGTTCAGCCAGCGGTAAGAAGGAAAGTGGTTATACGGCGAGGTCTGACGTGGACTCGGGTTTGAGGGTTCGGCAAACTCCGAGTGAAGGTAGGGGGTTTCATCTGCGAGATTACACTTTGTTTAAGTGTTTTGTGGATGTTTCGGTTGGTTTGAGGCCTTGAACGGCCGTTTGATCGGTCCCAAATCTTGGAACCGAATTGTTGTAATTTTTGAAGCCCATTTGTACAGTCCGAGACTGTGTTGGGGCTGTTTTGGATGTTTATTTCATAAATTATGAAATAAATTGTATTGTGGTGTGTATGTGGTTGGGAATGGCTATGAGAGAGTCGGGTTCATAGAGTGGGCGTATTGGTTGATTGGCCATGAGCAGACAACGGGTTTCCTTTGTTCACGTGAATAGTGTTCATAAATATTTTTGTGAAATAATGTGTTTGGTGCAGAATTAATTCGATGAGATTGCTTCGTAGTTTAATAAATTAGCCCATGTGAGCTAATTTTTGGTGAAATTGATGATGAATGTGCATAACATGTTTTGTGTACGTTAGTTATGTAAATATATGCATGATGATATATCTGCATGTGTGATATGAATTGTGTTGAAATGGCATAATGCATTTCATATGCACGGAGTAACCTAGAAATTAGGTGTGAGTGCATGACATGGATTTTCTGAAAAATGAACATGGTTGCGAAAGGAATTTCACAGGATGAATTTCCAGAGAATGGGGTTGGGAGACGATCCAACAGATCATTTGGATGGGGACCATAATTTGTTTCGGTTCTCGGCCACATTCGCCTCGGAGGGTGAGTCAGTATTTTCTGCAGACGTTTGGTAGTGTATTTTCAATAACAACAAGTTTTGTTTTGAAAATGATTATTTTTCTCATACATGGCTTAGGCAAGTGTGAGTAAGTCGGTGAGGACTCGAGACATGGGGATGGCATGTAGACATTCAAGTAGGATCACGCATTTACTTGAGTGTGTGTTTACATTGGAGCATTACATATGCACTTAGGTGTAAAGTAACCAATTTAGGGTGATTCCACTACTGGGCATTAGCTCACCCTGTCGAGGGAATTACATTATTTCAGGTACAGGGAGTGCACGAGGAGATGGCTCATCCTAGAGGCCGATACTAAAGAAAGTCGGGTTATGGCTTTGGTGTTTTATGATGTATTACATGTATTAGAATTTTAGAATTTTAATATATGTTGTATAAGAGTAAATTATTAACTCTTGAATCTATGGTATATAGTTGATGTATATTGATGGGTATTGTCGTATGGGCCCAAGTGGTCATTTTTACTCATGTATATATCTTATGATGTTGATTGGGACAGGTTAGATACCTCGGGTAGAGCTCCCTATTCCCCCAGAGACTACTGCCGAGCCACACAACAGTCGTGTTGGGTTACCTTTGCATTCCGCAGTATTCGCGGGTTGTGGTTGTCAACGGACCCTCGGGTTTTGGGGCGTCACGAAACACATCTTATATTTAAAAAAAAAAAATCATGCAAAAATTTGTTATGATCTTATCATCATTGATTTTGAAAATAACAAAAATTATGTGATTAAATGAATTTTCAAAATTGTGTGATTAGATGACCTTACATTTCTAAGATTAATGAGATTTTTTAATCATGCCTAGATATCATTGATTGAAGTTTTGAAAATGACAAAATTGCATGATTAGATAAAAATCTTATGCTCTCTAGGGATCTTTTCAGGAATTAACTTTTTATGAATTTAGTCATCTTAATTTTATTTGCGAAAATAATTTCTAAGGTTTAACTCATTCATTTTATTATTAATTTTTTAACATAACTTTTTAATCATAATATTTTGGTACTATTTCTTTCTTCAACTATATGTTACTTATTTTAAATTTTTTATTTTTATAAATAATAAAGCAATAATCATATATTGTTTGAGTTTAAAATCTAAGTCAAATTCGACTGAATTTTATTTTTATCACACACACACACACATATATATTACATGCTATTTTGCTATGATATATAAAAAGGATTTTTTATAAATAGAAAGCATGGTATATATTTCAAAAGATAATTATATGTAGATGAATTAAATGCGCGATATATTTGTAAATTTTTTTTTTTTCGCAGAATGATTATAACATGGGAAAATTTCTGAAAGAGTCAATTAAACCAACAGCAAAAGAAAAAATATATGGTGATAAATGCTTTATAAATTTGGGATTACAAGATACATTATATGGGATGTGGAGCGAGACCATTTTTAGTAATTGCTATATTAAAGGGGTTGTGGATTTCATCTGTGGTGATGGCCAATCTTTTTATCAGGTAAAATCTAAAAAAGAAACAGGTTTTTAAAAACCACACCAAACATGGGTCGGTTGGATTGTCAATCGGTGACCTTTCCATTCCTAATTTAATCTGGTTCAACCGTTGCTTCGGCAATTCGGCCCTTAAATTGTGAACCAGTAACTTTTTGGTTCTGTCACTGATCCAATTTTTAAAACATTGATAAAAAGTGATGAATGAAATTAGGGTTGAATTTTGGAAAACGACGCCAGGTTGGATCGGGTCTTATTGTAAAACCTGAGAAAATTCTAATTTTCTGAAAAATTGTAAAATGGTAATTTCGGTCAAAATCTAGAATTTTTCTAGATCTTGGATGACGAAACGGACTTCACCGTTGGAATCGTCTCGTAGAATCTAGCTACCACGTCGAATTTCGAGATGGTCGAATTCCACGGCTCGAGGCCCAGGGTGTCGGGTCTTGGTAAAGCATTGTGAGAGACATGTGATGTGACAAAAGTCACCTACTACATGTACTCATGTGACACATGTTGCATGATTAGTGAGATGATGGGAATGAATGGCTTAGATTAAGTCATGTGTCAAAAATCCAAACTAAGGGGCAAGGATGGAATTTTGGAAAAGTTTAAATGAGTATAAGACAAAAATGAATAGTTTTCTTCTCCATTAAAACACAAAAACGTGTAGTAGGGTGGGATTTGAGATTTTAAAGAGAGAAATAGCTACTTCTCTCTAGATTTCCAACCGTTCGAACCGTTGGTTCTGAGAACAGAAGCAAGTTGCGCGAGGGCTGCGTGTGGGCCGCGGAACACGGGAGTTCGAGCAACTCCAAGAGGTAGGGGTCTTCTCCTACTTGCGATATTATTTGGTTAAGAGCTATGTGGATGGTTAGGGATATTCTGAGGCTTGAATTAGCCGTGTTTTCAGTCTCAAAATATTTGAACCGAGTGAGAAGATCCTTAGTGTGGCATTGAACATTGCCGACCACACAGGGTTTTCAGCGTTCACGTGGTGTTGTGTGATTTTTGTGTTTTGGGATTCAAAGTGAATTACTTGATTGGTTAATTGGCCCATGTGAGCTAATTTTGGTGTTATTGGTTGCAAATTGAATAACATGATTTATGAGTTAGTATATTTAGTATATACATGTTTATATATTAGCATGGGTTGTTGGAATTGGCGTAATGCGTTCCATATGCCTTTGGGGCACCCTAGAATATTAGGAGTGAGTGCATGACATGAAAGAAAATAAAAGGAAAAATGTTTGTGAAGGAATTTCAGCGGAAGATTTTTGGAGGAGTGTGTTGGGAGATTGTCCGGCCAATTCACGTCGGAGGGCCCACATGAATTATTTGAAGGTTATCCAGCGGTCGTCTCGAAGGGTTGAGTGATATATTTTACGAAGCTTCGGTATTAAGTTTTCGAGAACAAAAGGTTTGTTTGAAAACTGTATTTACTCGCATTTGGATTAGACATGTGTGAGAGTCGGTGAGACTCTCGAGACAGTAGAATGGGCATGTAGACATTCAAGTAGGATCATGTATTTGCTTGAGTGTTATTGTTTTCCATGATATGTGCACTTAGGTGGGGAGTAACCCAAGTAGGGTAATTCCACTACTGGGCATTGCTCACCCTGTCGAGGGAATATTATTTCAGGTATAAGGAGTGATCGGGAAGGCGGCACTCATTAAAGTCCGTTTTGAGAAGAAAACCGACATGTGTCTTTGACTTAGATTATGTAAAATATGTATTAAATTCTTAATTTTAATATATGTTTGTATTGAGTGATGTATCAACTCTTGAACTATTGGTATATAGTTGATGTAATTTTGTGAGTATTGATCGTGAGCTAGTGGCCCATTTTACTCGCGAGATGGACTGGTGTGGTCGTTGTTGGTATGGGACGGGTTTTGTACCTTGGTAGAGCTCCGTACAAAGGAGACTGCGTCGATTATCGTGAGTGGTGTCGGGGTTGCAGAGCATCCACGATGTCCAAATGTAAGTTGATGGGTTGTCAGCGGACCAGGAAATGGGGCGTCACGGCTTGGTATCAGAGCTAAGGTAAACGATTACCTTGGGAGCTCGGTGGGTGTAGAGCTTAGGTACACCAGTACCTAGGGCTTGGGGGACTTGGGCTTAGGCCATGGTCTTAGAATGTAGAGCATAGGTACACGACTACCTAGGACTCGATGGGCACGGGTTAGATCATGTATCCTTGTGCATTTTGAGGAATGAAATGTCATGTGTGATTGAATTGTGTGTTGTATGTGTTGTGGTTTGTATGCTTGGTGAATAGCATAGGAAAAATGTTGAACACTAGGGTCGAGAAAAATGTAACCTTAGGTGTTCGAGAAATTTTGGACAAAATGGTCCAGAATCGAAAGAAATTTTTATTTTTTTATTTTGGACAGTAACTCCAGTTTTGAACAAGAACATATTGTGTTTGTGAAATCCTGGAAAAAATTTCCAGTTTTTGCACAAGAAAAAGAGTTTGTAATTAAATTCTTGAAAATTTTGTAGTGTTCAAGCTACTGCATTTAAGGAGTACAGGAGCTCACGGAAGAATAGAAAAAAAAAGGTTTATTGAAATTTTTGGTTTCTGATATGCAAAAACGGGGAAAGAAAATTTAAAGCAATATTTTGGTTCCTCTTGGAAAATGAAAAAAAAAAAAAAATATATATATATATATATATATATATATATATATATATATATATATATATATATATTGGGTGGTTTTCTAGTAGCTGGAATGAAAATATATATATTTTGAGTGAAAAAAAAAAAAACAGTGCAGGAGTTAGAATGGGCTATTGCCCATTTTCCCAGCCTAAGTCACGATACAATGCATTGTATCGTGACACATGGCCAGTCCGCGATACGGTGAGACGGACCCGCGACCGCGGTCGGGTAGCCCGCGACGCGACGGCTTCGTGTGTAAGCGTCGCAGTTCGTCTTGTAGTAGCGAATATTGTGGGTTGTATCGACAGAGCGAGTGCGACAGCGAGGAGAGCCTGCGATAGCGAGAGCCCACATGATGCGACCACGAGACAGGCCGCGTGACGTAGCCTGCTTGACACATGGCGTCATGCGCCCGCCTTCTGACCCGTCTGGCCGGTGCGCTGCGACATTGTCTTGGCGTGGCGCAGGCGCGATCGCGGCTTGTGACCCGGGGTCGTGTGTGCACCTTGTGCACTTGACCCGATTTGACTCGGGACAACTGTTCTAAGTAGTCAGCATTTGGGACACTATTCCACGAGCAAGCATTCATGAACATTCACGAGGTTTTAAAAAAATAAAATAAAATAAATATTTTTAAAAAATAAAATAAGATGAAACAATATAAAAATTTTTTTGTTGCATATGAATTTATACATGAAATTATTGTCTTGCATTACCTATGAATGCATGGACATAATATATGAAATATTTTTCGGTATGTGAATAGTGTCTCGAGGCTGTGTTTACACCTTAGAGATGCTGCATCAGTTGTGATAGAGTTGGGCTTAGAGGTTGAGGCCTTAGAGGAGCCCTTGTATGTGAGTTCTCCCCTAGGGATTAGGGCGAGGATAGGGATGATATGTCGTGGTTGCGAGTTAGAGATCTCGGGGATTCTACTCACAATGGACTTGAGGGTCATGAACATGTCAGAGTTCGACGTCATCCTTAGGATGGATTGGCTGACAGTTGATAGAGTCGTTATCGATTGTGAGCGTAGGAGGTTACCGCTACCACGCGGGGATATTACTTGTGTTGTATTTCGGGGGCCAAACATGATATATTTGCCCCGAACGTTATCTGATCCAGTGTCAGGGACATTTGGCGGGTTGGCTAGCAAGCCTTACCTTAGGAGCGGTGAGCCGGACTTAAATCTTCTCTGGTGGGTTGGGGATGTTTTTAGGATGAGCTACTGGATTGCCTCACGGAGGGTTGTAGACTTGGTATCGGGGTACACCACTGGTACTTCGCCCCGTCTCTATGACTCCACGTAGGATGGCACCGAGTTGAGTTACGGGGAACTCGAGTCCCGGCCTGCAGGAGCAGGCCCCGGACAAGGGGTTGATAGGCCCAGGCGCTTCACCATGGGGCGCTCGGTTTATTGCGAAAGACGGAGCCCTTCTTGTGCATTGACTCACGAGCAATTGAACGGAGGTTACAATCAAAAATTGGTACCCATTCTGAAGTTGATGACTTGTTTACGATCAATTGAGAGGCCCGCGAGTCTACTCCAGGATAGACAACCCGCCTTTGGTTACCATCGAGGCGAGGTTAGGGAGGCGGATATCCACTAAGGCCGGTTAGGGCCCAGCGTTATGGGCACTTTGAGTTTACGGTGATGCCCTTCGGATTGATGAATGCGCCAGTAGCATTCATGGACCTCATGCATAAGGTATTCCAACCCTATTTGGATCAGTTTGTGCCGTGGTCTTAGTGGATGACATTTTGATGTTTACTCGATCGAGTGGGAGCATGAGTATCATTGAGGATTGTATTACGATTCTTTGAGAGACCATTAGTTGTCACCTTGAAGTTCGATAAGTCTTGAAGTTTTAGCTTGGTGAGATTTTTGGGACACTCGATTGTCGATCGGCGTGTCAATGGACCCGAGGAGAAGGTGGTAGTGATGAGTTAGGAGAGGCTGAAGTCAGATCGCGAGATATGTAGTTTCTTAGGATTGAATTTGGTCTTACGGGAGATTCATTGAGATTTCTCCCGATTAGCGGCTATGTAGATTGACCGGAAGGAGGTTAAGTTTGATTTGGATGATCGATGCGAGGAGGCATTCTAGGAGTTGAAAAGGAGGCTTAATTCAGCTCCTATCTTGATAGTCCGGATAGGAGACGAGGTACAGTGTATTATGATGCTCGAGGCCCTGCTAAGGATGTGTTTTGATGCGATTAGGGAGGGTAGTAAAGCATGGTTCCGTCGATTAAAGAATCATAGGTAGAATTACCCCACACACGACATGGGTTGGTGGTCGTAGTCCTCGCCTTGAAGATTTAGGCGCCCTTACTTACTCCTTCGTGACGGTTAAAGTGTGCACCGGACCACGAAAGTCTGAAATATATTTTCACGCGAGCGGGACCTCGACATGAAGCGACATAGATGGATGAGTTCTGAGAGTTATGGCTTCACTTTGCCTAACCATCATGGCTAAGGAAAATGTGGTGGCTGATGCTGCTTGGTCAGAAGTCGAGGCATTGGCTGAGTATAGCTTCCGGGAGTGCGGATGCTCAAGGCGTAGGACGGTTGGGTTACAATCGTGAAATGGGGCTCAGTGTTGGGGAGTTTAGTGGCTACACCGTCTCTTTTAAAGCGAGTGATCGGGAGTCCCCGGGGTATGTGTGAGGATGGTGTCCATTGGGGATCGGGTATGGTCGGGATTACGGGTGACATGGGTTGGACCTTCCACGCGGATGGTAGTCTTAGGGCATAGAGGGACGGGTAGTGGTTCCCAGTTAATGGGATTTTAGAGAGGAGATTCTCTCGGGAGTTTCAGCGCTCTCGATTTGCCATGCATCGAATTGGCACAAGATGTGAGGATCTTCGTCGCGAAATCTTCTTTGGAGGCGGGATGAAGAGACACATGTAGGGACTTTGTTTGACGTTATTAACTACGTGTCGGTAAGTTAAGAAATTTGTGGCCCAGAGCGGCGAGGCTACTTCAACCATTGGAGGTGGCTTAGTGGAAGTGGGAGCACGTCACGATGGATTTTGTGACCCACTTGCCACGGACACAGCAAAGACATGATGCGGTATAGGTGATAGCAGACCGGCTCATGAAGTTGGCACATTTTCTAGTCGTGCGGATGACCTTCACATTGGAGAGATTTTGTCGGTTGTATATTCGAGAGATCGTTCGGCTACATGGAGTACCAGTATCCATAAATGCAGACTAAAAACCGAGGTTTCACGGTGCACTTTTGGAAAGTTTCAATTTATGGACCTACGGTGACTGGTACATCTTTCCACCGCGAGACCAGGATGGTCGGTCGGAATATCACAGTGTTAGAGGACATCTTAGCGAGCATGCGTCTGGATCATAAGTATTTGGGCTTGCCCATGAGTGGAATGCTTCGCGATGATTAAGTAGGTGAGTATACGGATGGCACCATATGAGGCATTGTATGGGAGCGGCCAGAAGATCCCCGTTATGTTGGATAGGGTAGGAGATAGCTCAATCGCGGTCTGATACGATTAGAACACCTCAGAAGGTAGGCTTGATCTGACGGCGTCCTCACGGCTCGGAGGTGACGAAGAGCTATCTTGGATGTCTGTCGACCCGCCAGAGTTCAAGGTTAGAGATCCGCGTCTTCTTGAAGGTGATGCACAAGGAAGTGGTCGGGTTAGTGGCACCTGGGGAAAGTATCGTCGGGGTTCATTGGGCCCTTGAGACACTTTCGAGAGGGTAGGCCACCGATGGCGTCTGGAGTGGCTTTCTGCTTGACATAGCGGTGTCAGCGGTATTTCACGTCTCCATGCTCCGGAGGTACACTCCAGATCCAACTCATGTAGTGGATTGGGGAGATATTGAGGTTGACACGGATGAGACCTTCGAGGAGGACCAGTGTGCATTATGGATAGCCGGGATCACGTTTTTGCGGATAGCAAGGCGGGTGAGGGTAGTGAGGGTGTATGGCAGCACGGTGGAGTGGAGGATTCAGCGTGGGGCGCGAGGACACGTCTTGAGCCACACATCCCTTCTTGTTTAAGGATGAAGGTACGTGGTTTAGTCGTTTAATACTTAAATGGCTAGTTTACATGCATGGTATAGTGCACTTTGCATATGCATGTGATTCGTCGTGATCGTACAGAATTTTAGGACGAAATTCCTTTTAAGGAGGGGAGAATGTAAAACCCCGAGAAAATTCAAATTTTCTGAAAAAAAGGTAAAACGGTAATTTCAGTCAAAACCCGAAATTTTTCTAGATATCGGATGATGAAACGAACTTCATCGTTGGAATCATATCGCAAAATCTAGAAACCACGTCGAATTCCGAGATAGTCGAAATTTCACGTTTTTCGAGGCACCGGGTGTCGGGTCTTGAAGTAAAGCGATTTGTGAGACATGTGATGTAATGAAAAGTCACCTCACATGTACTCATGTGACACATGTTGTATGATTAGTGAGATGATGAGAATGAATGACTTAGATTAAGCCATGTGTCAAAAATCCAAACTAAGGGACAAGGATAGAATTTTGGAAAAGTTTAAATGAGTATAAGACAAAAATGAATAGTTTTCTTCTCCATTAAAACACAAAAACGTGCAGTAGGGTGGGATTTGAGATTTTAGAGAGAGAAAGAGATACTTCTCTCTAGATTTCCCATCGTTCGGACCGTCGGTTCTCGACGAAGCAAGAAGTAAAGCTGTTCTACTCGGCAAGGGCTACATGTGGGCACCGATTTTGGGGAGTTCCGACAACTCCAAGAGGTAGAGGTCTTCTCCTACTTGTGATATTCTTTGGCTAAGAGCCATGTGGATGGTTAGGGATGATACGAGGCTTAGATTAGCCGTGTTTTGGGTCTCAAAATATTTGAATCGAGTGAGAAAATCCCTAGTGTGGTTAATGAGCAGTGGCGATACAGGGTTCCATTCACTTAGTGTTGTGTGATTTTTGTGTGTTTTGGGTGATTCAAAATGAATTACTTGATTGGTTAATTAGCCCATGTGAGCTAATTTTGGTGTTATTGGTTGCAAATTAGAACATGATTTATATGAGTTAATTATGTTAGTATATACATGTTTATATATTAGCATGAGTTGTTGGAATTGGTATAATGCATTCCATAATACCTTTGGGGCACCACTAGAATATTAGGAGTGAGTGCATGACATGAAAGAAAATAAAAAGGAAAAATGTTTGTGAAAGGAATTTCGACGGAAGATTTTCCGAAGAATTATGTTGGGAGATTGTCCAACAATTCACGTCGGAGGGGCCCATGAATTTTTTCGGAGGGTTATCCAATAGATTCGCCTCGCATTTGGCTTAGGCATGTGTGAGGGAGTCAGTGAGGACTCGAGACATGGGAATGGGCATGTAGACATTCAAGTAGGATCATGTATTTGCTTGAGTGTGATTGTTTGCCATGATATGTGCACTTAGGTGGGATTAACCGTAGGGTAATTCCTCTGGGCGTACTCACCATCGAGAATATTATTTGAAATCTGAGGAGCGATCGGGAAGGCGACACTCATTAGAGGCTGTTTTGAGAAGAAAGCCGACATGTGGCTTTGACATGGATTATGTAAAACATGTATTAAATTCTTAATTTTAATATATGTTTGTATTAAGAGTGATGTATCAACTCTTGAACTATTAGTATATAGTTGATGTAATTTTGTAGTATTGGTCATGGGCCCAGTGGCCATTTTTACTCGCCGCAATGGACTGGGGTGTGGTCCGTTGTTAATTATTGGGACGGGTTTGTACCTTTGATAGAGCTCCACTTTTGTACAAAGGAGACTGCGCCGATTTTCATGAGTGGTGTCTGAGTTGCAGATATCCCTGTGAGTATTATCGGAGTTGACGAGTTGTCGGCCAGATCTGCAGGGAAATAGGGCATCACACACTTGGTACATTTTGAGTGGCTTAAGAGGTGCCACGTGTCATGTGTAGAATCAGTCAAACATGATCTCAAGTGTGGGCCATGGGTTGACACATGACATGATGGCATTTTGATGAAAATCCCAAAGTAAGGGATAAGTGGATAAGAAATCCTATGAGCCACTAGTAAGTTGACATGTGGCAAGAGAAAAGACAATTCTCTTGACCCGTAGCGACCCGACCCCGAGTTTTGGAGAGGGATATGTGAGAAGGAAGATAAGGTTTTTAGAAAGAGAGTGTCTAACTTCTCTCTAAAATTTCTAGTGATTGGACAGTCGAATCAGACGAACCGAGGAAAAACGAGTTGCTCCCAGCGCAAGAGCTGCAGTGGATACCGGTTGTGGAGTTTCGACAACTCCGAGAGGTAGGGGTTTTCTCCTACTTGATTTAATCCTTATTTAAGAACTTTGTTGATGGTTGGAGTGTTTGGGGCCGAAATGGCCGTGAGTTTTCGGTCCTCTGGAGTGGGACTAAATGCTGAAATTTTTTGAGAGTTTTGAGACTTAGGGTTGTACTGTTCACGTGATCTTGTGTGTGGTTTGTGTTGCTTGGGCAATTAAAAATGAATTGCTTAAATTGTTTATTAGCCCATGTGAGCTAATTTTGGTGTTATTGCTATGAATGAATAACATGTTGTTGTTTGTTAAATTTTGTTAATATATGCATGCTTGATATATATTAACATGAATTGTCCGGAAATGGCATAATGCATTTCATATGCAGAGCTTTAAATTAGGTAGGTGTGAGTGCATGACAAATAAAATCGGAGGGTTGTCCAAACGATGAATTCTTTTGTAAAATTATTAAAAATACAATTTTATCATAAAGTTGTTCGAAGAATTGTGTTGGGAAATTGTCCAACAATTCACGTCGAAGGGGCCCATGAATTGTTTCGGAGAGTTACCCAACAAATTCACCTCGGAGGATTGTCTAACGTATTTATATCGGAGGGTTGCCCACAATTAAAACAAATATTTTTGTTTGGAAACATTTTTCATACATGGCATTAGCATGTGTGAGGGAGTCGGTGAGGACTCAGGACATGGGATTGGGCATGTAGACATTCGAGTAGGAATCATGAATTCACTTGAATGTGTGTGTTCGGGAAGACGACGCTCATTAGAGGCCTCTTTTTGAGAAGAAAGCCGACATGTGGCTTTGATTATGTTTTTGTGAAACATGTATGAAATGTTACAATTGAGACATGTTGTATAAAAGTGTAATTAACTCTTGAAACTATTATATTATAGTTGGGTATATTTTGTGAGTATGGATGTATGTGTGACGCCCACATCGGGGGTCCGTTGACAACTTAGTCAACCACGAGCCTATGAATATGGTGCTCCGATATCACACTCACATGTCTCATATATCGAGACCCATTTCTGTATATTTTTCTTACAAACAACCATTTTCTTATAATATTTTACAAGAGTTTGATGTACAATAGCCCACACTTTTACATGCGAAATATATTAAAACTAGGTTGTTCTAATATGTTTTACAAAATTGCTTCTCAAGGCCACAACCCGGCCTTCTTTGTACTCACGACCTCGAAGGAGCGTCGTCTTCTTATATGCGAAGGGGATCCCACAGCGGGGTGACAAGCCGATGGTGATAATCTCCTACAAGGGTTACTCCCCACCTAAGTGCTCATGCAATGGTCGCACAACAAACACACATCCAAGTAAAATGTCTACATGAATGTCATAAGTCATGCATGAAATGTCATCACACCCATATCTTGAGTCACTCACCGACTCCCTCACACCTGCTTATGCCAAGTGTGAACTACTTGTCATTTTCCGATGACAACCAAAGATTATTCTTAGTCTTTTCACATTTTCACTTACAACCATGCGCCTTTTGTGGGTAATGGATTTCTGGTGTCGCACTAAAGGGCTCCATAAACCCAGGACTTTTCTGACTTTTCACGGCGGGACTATACGACCATAATTGATGGGTCTTTCATCTGGAGATACATCCCAACTGGCGATGCGACTATGGTATTCTTTACCATTTCCTTAACCGGTGTGACTCATTTGGACTTTGTCCAGCTAGCAGAGCCTACTAATCAACACCATGCGCGGTGTTGATCCATGAGTGTACCCGTGGCCTCCGTATTCGAACACACAACACGGTGTCGATCCCGACCATGCACTCACACCCATGTCTGTGCGATGTTCTAGTACATATGCAATGCAATTATGCCCTTTATAGTCCTCATATTTACATGTATGATGCACACTACGCAGACATTTACATACCATGGATAATTATAATTGGTACATATAATTAACATCCATTTATAACCCATGTTGATACATCATACAACATACATTAACATGTCATATTCACACTGCATGTTATTCATGCAAGCAATAACACACAACCAGGTCACAATCTTGGACCCATCCAACCGGATACCTCACGGCCCCTTCACAAACATGAACCAGTTTGGTTCCAATCATCCGTACAACATCAAACAACCAGAAAACCTAGAAACTTTTAGTTTCGTTCAAACCAAACCCACCATAGTCTTGGGTTTGTGTGAAACCGATCCTTAGAAATCCTCTATCCTTCAATCCCAAGTTGTTCGAACAAAACCATATGGCCTCTCATGGCCTCCCATAGATAGCCATACCATATCCAATACAGTAGCCTACAACATGCCATGCAATGGTCATTTTATATCCCGGCTATTCACCTCAACACAACCATGCAACCTGCACACTTGGTGCAAAACATAGAATTTAAGTAATCTTATGATCATCTAATTCCCTCCACAGGTACATGGATGGAAACTTGACTCAATGATATTTCCATAGAGTCCAAGGACACCTAAAACAGGTGTGGGCAGAAGAGATTCCACGACTTTCAGTTGGGAGACACACATGACTATAGGTAACCCTACTACAGGACGGACTACATTTTGGCCGTGAGCTCCTTTCCAGCCCGACTCAGAGTACCCAAATACCCTCCACAGGAATATGGATGGAATCGTGATTCAATGATCTTTCCATAGAGTCCAAGAACACCAGAATCGGAGTTCGAGCGAAGAAGCTATGACCTTCCGAAGTTTGAGGTCACACATATTAAACTGACCTACCAAGGCGACCTGACTTGCCGAGGCCACTTCGGCCCGACTCAGGTACCCAATTCCCTCTACATGCATACGGATGGAATCTTGACTTATGGTATTTCCATAGAGTCTAAGAACACCCAAATTGGAGTTCGGACAAGAAAGTTATGACCTTCCGAAGTTGGAGGTCACACATGACTAGACGATCCTACGGACCTTTACCTTATGGCCCAGGGAGCCTTTAGGCCAGATCAATACCCTGCCATCAAAATGCATTTGGATGAAATCTTGACTCAATGGTCTTTCCATAGAGTCCAAGAACACCCAAATCAGAGTTCGGACGAAAAAGTTATGACCTTCCGAAGTTGGAGGTCACACATGACTAAGTAGTCCTACCCGGACAGCCTACCTTACCTGCCCGAATGCCCCTTTTCGGCCAGCTCCAGAACCCACTGCCCTCCAAAGATATCCGGATGGAAACTTGACTCAATGGCCTTTCCATAGAGTCTAAGAACACCTGAATCGGAGTTCGGACGAAGAATTTATGACCTTCCGAAATTGAAGGTCACACATGACTAGGCAATCCTACCCGGACAGCCTACCTTACCTGCGAATGCCCCTTTATGGCGAGATCCAGCATCTACTGCCCTCCAAAGGCATCTGGATGGAAACTTGACTCAAAGGGCTTTCCATAGAGCCCAAGAACACCCAAATCAGAGTTCGGATGAGAAAGTTATGACCTTCCGAAGTTGGAGGTCATGCATGATCCTAGCTGGACGGAACCCATTCGAGGCCAGCTGACCCAGCCGGACATCCCTTCCATTAGACTATTCAGGGTAAACAGGCCATAACTTGGGCTACCGAGGTCCAATTTGAGAAATTCAAAAGCCTAACATCAAGTTCATTGATTTGGCTACAATTTACCTGAAGGACTCATGACCAGAATCCCTTTATTTCATACCCAAAAATAAGTTCTAAAATTGTGACGCCCCATTTCCCAAGGGTTCGTTGACAACCCGTCAACCTGCAGAATACTCGTGGATGTCGGGTAACCCGACACCACTCATGAAAATCTGGTATAGTCTCCTTTGCCAGAGGCTCTGCCCGAGGTACAAAACCTATCCCAACAGTGTACTTGATCACACCGAGTCCATGTCACGAGTAAAATAAGTCATGGCCCCATGTATCATCTCGCAAATTACATCGACTATACCCGATAGTTAAGAGTTATTCTGATACTCTTAACGAAACATATATAAAAATTTAAAAGTTTTAATACATGTTCTACAAAGCGAATACCAAAGCCCTGACCCGACTTTCTTCCTAAAACCGACTCTAGTGAGCGATCTCCTGTCTACTCCACATTACTTGAAATAGTGATCCCTCGGCAGGGAGTAGGCAAGCGTAGTAGTGATAATTTCCCTGCATGGGTTACTCCTACCTAAGTGCACATGTCTCGCACTCAGCAATACATGATCTACTTGAATGTCTACATGCCCAAACCCATGTCTGAGTCCTCTGACTCCCTCACATGCCTAAGCGAATGCGAGAGTAAAATTACAGTTTTCAAAACAAAGCTTTTGTTCCGAAAACTTACTCACAGGATTTCGGTAAAATTTATTGGACAACCCTCCGAGGTGAATATGTTGGATAACCCTCTGAAACAATTCATGGGCTCCTCTGACGTGAATTGTTGGACAATCTCCCAACACAATTCTCCGGAAAATCTTCCGTCGAAATTCCTTTCACAAACATTTTTCGTTTTTGTTTTCTTTCATGTCATGCACTCACTCCTAATATTCTAGGGTGCCCCAATACATATGGAATGCATTATGCCAATTCCAAAATATTCATGGTAATATATTTTACTTGCATATATTAACATAATTAAATTCACATAATTCATGTTATTCAATTCACAATCGATAACACAAAAATTAGCTCACATGGGCTAATTAACCACTTAAGCAATTCATTTTGAATCACCCAAACCACACAATATCATGTGAATAGTGAAACCTACAGTCGACCTTGTTCCACGCGACCACCTGATAAGTTTCTCTAACCGGTTCTAATGTTTGAGGCCAAAGAAATCACGGCTAAGTCAAGCCTCGGAATATCCCTAACCATTCACGCCCGTACCAGCGAATAACCTGGTGAATACTACCTCTTGGGTTATTAGAACTCCACCCAGTCGGTGCCGCAGCGTAGCCTGCCAGCGTGGATCGACTTTGCTTATTGCTCCGTCGAGAACCGATGGTCCCAACAGCGGGAAATCTAGAGAGAAGTCACTCTTTCTCTCTCTAAAATCTCAAACCCCACTCACTGCATGATTTCCAGCCCTCTACTGCACGTTTTCTTCTTCAAATTGAAGAATAAAACTATTCATCTTTGTCTTATTCATTTAACTTTTCAAAATTCCATTTATGTCCTTAGTTTGGATTTTTACACACAAGCTGTCAAAGTCATTCATCTCATCTATCACTAATCATTTAACATGTGTCACATCATGGGTACATGTAGTAGGTGTTTTTTTTTTTTTTTTTTTTTTTGTCACATCACATGTCTTTTCCTGGCCGTTTCGACACTCGGCACGGTGCCTCGAAAAAAGTAAAATTCCGATTGTCTCGGAATTCGACGTGGTAGCTAGATTTCGCGAGACGATTCTAACGGTGAAATCCGTTTCATCATCCGAGATTTAGAAAATTTTCGGATTTTGACTTAAATTACCATTTTACCATTTTTTCATAAAATTTGAATTTTCTCTGGTTTTACATTCTCCCCTCCTTAAAGGAATTTCGTCCCGAAATTCTGTACAATCACTACGAATCATATGCATATGCAACGTGCACTATACCATGCATGTAAACTAGGCATTTAAGTATTAAACGACTAAATCACATACCTTCATCCCTAAACAAGAAAGGATAGGTGGCCTACATCGTGTCCTCGCACTCCCACGTTAACACCTCCACTCCACGGTGCTGCCATAGCACCCTCACTAGCCTCATGGTCTTGTGTCGCAAAACCTAATCCCGGCTATCCATAATGTACCGAGCCCTCTCGAGAAGGTCCCATGCGCAGCCGGTGAGAGAGGTGTACGAGTCACGTGTAACCGTAGGGGCACATAAGTGCCTGAGTGTCATTAGTATTTTGGGAGTTGTGGTTTAGGGCCAGAAATTGTGAAATCATAAATTTATTTAACAGGAATTTGGCATAGAACAAGGGTAAAGTTGTAATTAATCAAAATGGGACATAAAGGACATAAGATGAGAAGATAGTAAGTCATTATATAAATAACATCGTTGAATTAGAAAATATTAAAGTGATTGAGGACCAACTTGCAATTAAAAATGAAAATGAGAGTATAAAAGGGGATGAGAAACAAACAATTCAATTGGTCTCCTCATTTGGCTAGGGGCAAGCCGTGGAGAAGAGAAAGAGAAAGGAAGAAGAGGAAGAAGAGGAAGAAGAAGAGGGAGAAGAGCAAAAAGGTATGTTTTGTATTGGAAACATGTGTATTTTGGGTTTATAGTATGATTTCTAGGGTTTTCCATGGAGATCAGTTCCTCCTTTTTCTAGGGTTTTGTTGAGAGATCACCTTAACCCTAGATTTGTTGAAGTCATGTGGGTAAAACCCTAGTTGGTATGTAATAAACAAGGAATTCTTCCTATTTCTATGGTTTTGTATGGATTGGTGGACCTTGTAGTATGAATTCTCGGGATTTTACCTAGGGGTTTGGTTATAAAGTTCTAAACCCTGTCTGAGTGTGGTGGAGTTGTTTTGGGTAAATTCCATGTTGGTTTTGAGGAATGGTTGTAAAAAGGAGAATGTTGGGTTTTTTAAAGGAAATGTTGTCAAAAATTTGGTAAAACCCCTGTTCTTGTTTTGGCTATAGATTAAGTGATTCAAATTGGTAAATAACCATAAGAGATAGGGTTACAAATTTATAGAATGGACCAAGAGCAAATTGTAGCTCTAAGGCTCCCAAATACGGACTGAAAGGTGAGCTCGTGTAGCTCGTGGATTTATGCTCTGTTTTGGGTATTGTTGTAATGTTTGGCCATAAATTGGAGTTTCACTCATCCACATTGAGTGATTCAAAATTCTGGGTAAACTAGACTTCTAGGGGAATAAGTTCGATGAAGGAAGTGCATGCAAATTGTAACCCCAAAGTGCCCAGAAATTTTTCAAAGTGGAGCTATGTGCAGATTCTTTTATGCCAATTTGAGTAATCTAGATGTAAAATACAATAACTTAAGTTTTGGTGATCCAAATTGGATGATTCCAATTGGAGAAGAAACCTTAGAACCATGGATTCAAATGAGTAAATAAACCATTTCCAATTTATGAAGTTAAGACCCCCCGAAATCAAGGATAACAGTAGGTGATTCAGTGAGCTAACCAATTAGGCATAAAAAAAATGTTGTAACTTGTGTTATGTGGTTGAGGGCCTTAGAGAAGGAATTTAGGAGGAATTTTAAATTGAAAATTTAAAGAGATGTCATTGGATATATAAAGGACTGATCTGGAGAGTTTCATAATTTTTGAAGACCGTTTGAATAATTTTTGGGTAATAAAGTCAGAGTATTGTTGGAAAAAGGTTTGCCAAAATGATGGTTTTTTGTTAGGGGCTTTTTAGTGCTCAGGGGTAAAGATTGTTCATTTGGCTTTATATGAATGTTGTGCTGACCACTCAGTGACACGTGTGAGTGCACGTTAAGTTTTTACACTATCACAGCGGGGCGATTAATGTTTCGCGTGTTCGGTTTGAGTGTGTAGGCTAAAGCAGCGGGAAAGTTGTGGAGTCGGTAACAAGTTTTGGTAAACAAAAGGTGAGTGTTCTAAACCTATTTTTTCAAATACTAGTGTATTATTGAATGTTTTACCTTTGGTATTAAATGGTTTCATTGTAAACCATATTTTAAAGCAAGCAAGCAATGAGTTTTTAAGCGAACAATGGTTTTGATTTAAACCATATGTGAAAAACAAACAAGTAATGGTTTGAGAGTGTATTCAACCATACTTTAAAAAGAAAGCAAGCAATGGTTTTGGAGTTGTAAAACCATATTTCAAAACAATGACAAGCGAGCAAAAAGTATATTTTATAAAACGGGCTTTATGAAAATCCTAGTTTTAAGCAAGCATACGCGGTAAAAGTATTATTACATGTATGCTTGTGATATGGCATTTAAAGGAGACCGTGGCATGTACTGGAGTATATAGGGTTAGCGTGCTACCTAAATTATGGTGACGTAGACCAAGGTCAATCCACCATATTTACCATAAAAGGAAGTGAGCGGGGCCCCCTTCCGCTCAGGTAGTCACGGACTCGGGTCCTTCCAGGCATGGATTTGAAGCCAGGGCTCATCATTTTACTAGGGGATAGCAAGCAAGAAGAAGGACTCCAATGGTTGATCTTGGTTATAAACATTTTTCCTGGAGTTTGAAAATCAACCCTTTAGTAAACAAGCGGTTGAGCCTGGGCTCCTGCATTTATAGAAAGTTTATAACCTTTTAAATGAGTTAAGCCAGACTCCGTGTTTATAAAAAGTTTTATAAACTTTTAAAGAAAAGTAAAGCAAGCAAGCAAGAGGTCTATGAAAAGTTTTATAAACTTTTAAAGCAAAGCAATCAAGAGGTCTATGAAAAGTTTTATAAACTAATAAAGCAAAGCAAGCAAGAAGTCTATGAAAAGTTTTATAAACCTTTAAAGTAAGCGGTTGAGCCCAGGCTCCCATGTTTATAAACTTTTGATTCGTGCCGCAATAGGGGTGTCGGAATCAATAATATTTGTAACCTAAATTTCCTCCTACTACCGTAGCAAGCTCTCTTTGCCCGATATAAGCGGTTCTAGGGTCGAACTTCGGGGATGGAGTTTTCTTTGCACAAGCGGTAGCGATGAAGGCCAAAAATGGTAGATTCAATTTAGTTTTCAGGTTTGGTAAAAGCAGGGGTGGATGGTGTAGATTAAAATAAAAATAAGTAAAGGAAAATTTAAAATAGAACCTTGAGTGTCGGACCCTTTGGTTTAGGGTTTTAAGGCAACCAACATGTCCTTGGGTCTTTTTCCACTCGTTGGGGAGGATGACATATAGTCATTTCCTGAACCGGATCTTCATTTAGCTTTAAAAATTAAACCCTATTATTTTCCCTTTTGAAACATAACATTTAATTGGGCATAAATGTTCCTACTTGGTGATATCATATCTCAAAACCTATACCCTCTGATAACTAATAGGAAAAAGCTATAGCCCGGATAACAAGGATCTAGTGATAAGCATCCCCTCTAACCAACAAGCTTGACTAAATACACGTTAGTGAGGGTGTGCCTAGGAGATTTTAACCTAAGGTGAGAAATAGAACATAAATACCCATAAATGTGTGCGTTAAAAATAGAGGACCGTCAGTTTACCTCAAATCCTAGCCAGCAGCCCTCCTCTTCAAGGAGGAAGAGGTCTAGCCAACCATCCTTTGAGTTGTCATCCTCAAAGGAGTGTTTGGTAGCCGAGAAAGGGAGAGAAAAGGAAAGAAAATGGGAGAAAGGAAGAAGCTGCGGGTAAACTGCCACGCCTCGTTCTTTATTGCCGAATTGATTGATTGTTACAAACCTTGACTCTAGCTTATATACGGCTCAGAGTAAGGGAAATTACAAAAAAAAAACTGAAACTAAAAGTTATTACAAGGGTAGAAATGAGAAAAACCAAAAACGGGGTCGTTTGTACACAAAAACAGGGAGTAGACACTTTCGTTAGATGCAAAATTTTCGCTACATAGTGAAATTTCGCTATGATAGTGAAATTTCCAGCGTGTAGCGAAATTTCGGCTGCTTGTTCATCATGTTGACTCTTGTTCCATTGCTCCACCTTTATTTTCTTCTATTTTCTGCTCTTCTTTCCTCTTAGTCTACGATTTCACGATGTTGAGTTTATTTCGAATTCTTCATGTTTGGATCGGCTCAACAATTTTGGCATGAATTATTCATAAAGCGCAAAATTGCCACAAAATACGTCGATAGAATAGTAGGAACCTTAATGTACCGTCGGGTTAATTAGAATGATTAGTACACAAAAAGCACTCAAAACCTATAATAAATAGGGTTCAAAATAGCACTTTTTGGGCACTAATCACACCCCCCAACCTACACATTGCTAGACCCTTAGCAATGAAAGAAAGAAAGAAAGAAAGAGCATACAAAACAATAGCAAAATTGCTATTTCAAAAAGGTTGTGAATGAAGTAATGCTAGCTAAGTAAGAATATTAAAGCCTTGTCAATAACATATCTTGAGAGAATAGATACCCATATAAAATTGAGTATCAAAGAGCCTCCATCTCGGTGAATCAACTAAAAACTTCACCAAAATCTAGTGTTTGTTGATCAGTTCTCAACAATAAAATACAAAGCTGCACTCTCCCCATTAAGCTCTTTATATACTAAGACACTAACTCAACCTAAATAGATCGGGACCCACTTTTATTCCAACTCTTTTGCGTTGTAGGGTGGAAATGATGAGGAATCGACTCACCAAAGTCCATATAGCGAGGGGATCCTACCGATGACTCCCAACTAATTAAAGGGGCTTAAGAGCACCAAGAGTCGCGAGATCTTTGACCCGCGCTCTTGAGTTTCACCGGACTTCGAATGATTTCGAGACTCCAGCACCTACAACTTGCTAAAATCCACCCATCCACCCATGTAGCGAGCACTAAGTCGGTGGCTCTCAACCAGTTGGCCTAGGGCACCAGTGATTAGTACCCAAAAAGTGCTATTTTGAACCCTATATTAAATAGGTTTTTGGTATATACTGTCATGTCGTTTTGATGATTAGTTCAGATCTTCTGATCACTGTGCCGTTAGACCTTCGTTGATTATGGGTTGTAGATTACGGGATCGATATCGGTTGGTGAATCGATTGATCAATTATCGATAAATCGAACAAACTATAAATCCGAAATGAAGGGGTGGAAATCAATAGAGATGCGAGTAATATCTGGTAGATAAATCATTCAGATTATAAAATTGCAAAATTTATTTCGGGATTCTGAAAATTCTACCAGCGACATGAAAATTTAGCAAATCTTAGCGAAAATACACCAATTACGCTAGACCCGAGGTACCGCTAAACCTTATTCCTAGCGAAATTTTGCATTTCACTACTCACAAAATTTAGCTAAGCTAGCGAAATTTCATTGCATTAGCGAATTACTTTAAAGCCCTGTGAAATTTCTGATTTCGCTATCTCTTGGTGATTTATACCTGGCGAAATTTTCCATCTAACTAAGCGAAATTTTCATTGCCTATGAAATTTGTGTCTGTAAGCGAAATTCAGCTGCCTTGTCACTTTTTGTAATTAATGCAAACCGACTTCAATTTTGGTGTATGTTACTCCCTTGTCCCTAAATTTAGCCAAATTGTTAGGCTTTATGATATTTTCACTACATTGGGTAGCCTATAGCCCCCTCCCATTTCATAACCCAAGCGACAAATTGAGGAAGCAATTTTGGCAAGTTTTTATTTTGTAAATAAAGTCTAAGTAGTTTAGTTAGGGTTTTGTTTTTCTCTCTTCTCTCTCCCTCTTCCTCTTATTTTTCTTGGCGCCAAACACCCTCTTGAGGATGACAACTCAAGGAATGCTTAGCCTAAGCCTCTTCTTTTGAAGAGGAAGGAAGCTAGCTTGGTGGTGGGGCATATGCAGGTTGTCCTCTTGTGTTAAAAGTTACAGGTATTGTATTTATGACCCCTATCTTCTCAAAATATGGTTGAATAGCATTGAATGTTAGTGATTTGGCCAATACTTACCATGCTTTAGGATACAGTGCATACTTATTGCTAGATGCACTGTGGTTCATTAGATGGTCTTTACGAGCCACTGAAATGATATTTAATGTTAGGGTTTCAAAGCGTAAAGGGCCATAGGCCACGTATTTTTGTGTTGACTCAAATAGGAGTTGTTTTTTAGGGTGAGGTTTGCTAGTTAAACATAGATCGATTTGTGGCTTGGACTAGGTTGCTTGTCTCTTAGAGGGTAAAACCCGAGACACTTGTTTGCCACTAGATTGAGTTAGTGACCTAAATCTTCAATTAACTTTTCACACTTCATTTTAGGTTTTTCTGATTAAATTAGTTTTCAAACTCATCCTGCTATTTTTGAAACAAAAATCCAAAAAAGTCAAATAGCCTTACCTTCTTGCACTTATGCAAATCGATTCTTAGGATGAAAACCCGTCCGTGTTCGGCCCTGAACCAGCTATCTTTGCGGTAGCTTGACTACGCGATGGAAGTTTTAGGTATATAAATATTGTTGATTTAGCTCGACCTCTTTGTGGCGCGAATCAAATGGCGCGTTATGCGGGGATGGTGCCAAACTACTAATGATGGTTAGGAAGGTGTACTTGTGATCGACATCCGCAGTGAAGGTAACCTTTTTAACTCTTTTTTAACCCGATTCGCGAGGAGCGCCGGTTTCATCACTTTGCGGTGGCCCTTGCTTTGTTTTGCTTTTCATTCATTTTATTTTTTGTTAGCTAATTTTAACCTTTTTGCCAAAGATTACATTTGTGCTCTTTGTTGTGTCTCGATTTATTATACTTGATTTTATGTATCACGGTCTGGGACGAAGACATCAGTGGAAGCGCATGGAATCGGGGTACAAACCAGCGAGACGGTGAGTCGATTAATACACTTGATACGTGGATCCTTTACGAGGAACAACGAGTCAACCAGGAACCCCAATGAATCAGCACCTATAGAACCATGAGGGATCACATCCACCCTCCTAGGAGTTAGTGCCCCGTCACAGTATCATTCCTCTGCTTGAAGATGTAGCAGTGAGGCCATATTTGGTACCCCTACTCCCCACATATCATGGTATGGAAAATGAAAATCCATACACACATATTAGGGATTTTGAGGAGGTTTGCACAACCTTTAAGGAAGGTATGATGGACATGGATTTGCTAAAGCTAAAGCATTTCCAGACCACAAGGAATGACCCGAGATTTGGCTAAACTCAGCGAGAGACTGGGAACCATAAGAAATTGGGATTTGAAATTTCATGACGGGATTTTTAAAAAAATTCTTCAGTGCTCATAAGACCAATAATTTGAAAAGACAAATTTATACCTTTGCAGCTCAAGATGGTGAGAGGTTTTATCAGTGTTGGGAAAGATTTATGGAAACTATAAGTGCATGCTTTGCATGCTGGGTTTGATACATGGATCTTTAGTGAACCATTTTATGATGGTATGTCTCGACCATGAAGCAATTATTGGAACTATGTGGGGTAACTTTTTGAGCAAAAACCGGATGAAGCCATGGACTTTTGAACTGTGGCTGGAAACCTCAAGGCATGGGATGAGCCCAGAGATCAAGGGAAGCCTTCGAAAGATCGAGGCCGAACCAGGCGGGGCATGTATGCACTTTACGAAGACACAGATTAAAGCAAGCGACCACTTTAGCTAGAAGATTGGATGAAGTTTGGAAATGAAAAATCGACATGAAGTGCAAGCAGGTTAATGAGTTATCACGCATCCCAACTTTCTTGCTTCAATTTTGAATTCGAATAATCACCACGAAAGAACCTTTGTCTGCAGAGTATGCCCATGTCTAAATCAAAATAAACCACCCATAGATGCTCCATATGGCGTAACATAACCCTAAGCGGAGAAATCATCCAAACTGTCATGAAACTAAAACCCACACGCCACGCCCCTCAAGGAGCACGACAGCGGTTTGGTTCCCACTTCAATACAACAACGACCTCCCTCTGCTTTCTTCTCTGTTGAACTGACTGATCTAAACTTAACTAGAAGTGGTAGAGCACGTTTGTAGAAACGAAGAGTCTTTGAATGTTCAAGCTAATCGAGAGAAAATTGAAGCTTGATAGAAAGCTCACTAAACGGGAAGCCCGGACAATATACGTGAAATTTCAAAATTATCCACCCGGTACAGGGATGTAGAAAAGGCTCCTCCGGTCAATAACATCAAAGAAGGGCGAATGAAATATACTTGACGATGATCAAATGTCGGAAGCCCGATGAAGTTAAAGCGATCGTGAGCTCTTAGAAATTAGTAGAGGTGAAATAGCAACGAGATCCAGTTCTAGTCAGTCGGAATCCAACAAGTTTGATTACCCACAAAACGTTGCTCGATAGGGGAAAGAAGAAGATCGATTATTGCCCCTTCATTTCCGGCTCTCTCCAAGAAAAGAAAAGTTCTATTAACCAAACATAAATGTTAGAAGTTTTGCGACAGGTGAAAGTTAATATTCCTCTCCTTGACATGATCAAGCAAGTCCCCACTTACGCAAAATTCTTGAAGGACTTATGCACAGTAAAAAGGGGTCTTAATGTGAACAAAAGGCCTTTAGTAGCGAGCGAGTAGTGCCATCATCGAATGCAAGACTTCGAGTGAAATACAAAGACCCGGATGTCCTACAATATCGGTTAATATTGGAGGCATTAATTAATGGAACCTTTTAGATTTGGGAGCTAGTGTGAATCTTTTACCTTATTCCATGCTCCTGAGAAGCAATTGGGTTTTGGGTGAATTGAAACCCACTTCCATCTACTTGTCATTAGGTGATAAATATTAAAATACCAAAAGGACCATTGAGGATGTTCTAATACAAGTGGACCGATTTTACTATCAGAGTGGACTTTGTTGTGCTTGTCTGAACCAGTTGCGGTGGGACCGGCAGTACCCATTATTTTGGGAGGCCATTTTGGCACTTCAAATGCCATAATAAACTTAGAAACGGGATTATGCAGCTCACATTTGGGAATATGACCTTAGAACTCAATATTTTTTCATTTGAGTAAAAGGCATATGCACTCGAGGAGGAGATAGCCGTGAAGAAATGCATGTAATAGATACGATCTACGGAAGAACAAGCTAATGAAGCGAGCAGATTTATTAACTCAAGAATTGTCTGAGTGTCCAGAAGTGCAACAAGAACCTCAAAGCATGAGTTTAGTGCAAGGGTATTGGAGAAGAAAAACAGAAATTTTACCTCTATTAACTGGTAATGAACCAAAGGGACCTCAACAGCTAGAGCTCAAACCACTCCCAGCTGAATTAAAGTATGCATTTTTGGAAGAAAATGAGCGATTACTTGATTGTAATTTCCTCCACTTTGTGACCAGCGCACGGGAGGATAGCACACTTTCACCTTCTCAAGGAACAAGCAAGCATTGGGATGGAAAATTTCTGATTTGAAGGGCATAAATCCATCAATGCGTACCCATCATCAATTTAGAAGAGGAGTCTAAAGCTATTAGAGGCCCGGAGGAGTTGAACCCCCTATGGGAAGTAGTTCGCATTGAGGTCTTAAGAGTGCTCCAAGGCTGATATCATTTACCCCATTTCGGTAGCACTTGGGTGGAGTCCATTTCGGTGGTACCTAAGAAATCGGGAGTGACTCATGAGAAGAATGAAAGGGTGAAGAATTGTCCTGCAGACTAAGCGCCGGTTAAGGTGTGTATTGACTATAGGGCTCAATGAGGTAACAGAAAGATAGCCTTCCAGTGCCTTTTTATTGATCAGCTCCTTGAAAGAGTCTCACGGACACCCCATTCTATTGTTTTTGGATGGGTATTCGGGATATTTCCGGACAGAGATTGCTCAGGAGAGATCGGGGAAAAGACCACTTTCACTTGTCCATTTGGCACGTATGCTTATAGGAGGATGCCTTTTGGTCTTTGCAAGCGCTTGACCACTTTTGGAGGTGTATGTAGTATGTTCAGTGATATGGTGGAGCGTATAATGGAGGTATCGCGGATGACATCACTGTATGGGCAATTTTTGAAGAATGCGCGTCGGGCTATCTTTGCTTGAGGTGCATAGAAAATAACTTGGTGTAGCGGGAGAAATGCCATTTATGGTTAACCAAGGAGGTATCTTTGGGGCACATTATTTCTAGCAGGGGAATAGAAGTTGATAAAGCAAAGATTGAACTTATTTCCAAACTACCGCCCCCAACAAGTTTAAAAATGATTAGGCAATTCCTTGGTAATGCAGGCTTCTATAGACGATTCATTAAAGACTTCTCGAAGATTGCTAAACCCCTGTACAAGCTCCTAGAGAAAGATGCCAAATTTGTTTGGGAGAGAATGCGAGGATAGCTTTGAAGAGCTGAAATCTCATTTGACTCTTTGCCAGATAGATGCGAGCACCTAACAGGAAGTTACCTTTTGAAGTAATGTGTGATCACGAGTGACCTTGCTATAGGGCGATACTTGGCGAAGAGAAGATGAAACCTCGAAATGTGGTCTATTATGCGAAGCGAAAACCTTGAATGAAGCACAAAGGAATTATACTACTACAGAGAAGGAATTGTTGGCAGTGGTATATGCTCTGGACAAATTTCGAGCATACTTGGATTTAGATTACGATATAGTCATTTTCTGAGACCATTCCGGCACGAAATACCTCGACGAACAAAATGCAAAAGCTAAGGCTCATCCGATAGGTTCTTTGCCGAGGAGTTTAATTTGCAAATTAAAGACAAGAAGGGAGTAGAATGTGGTGGCAGATCATCTGTCAAGGTTAACAATAGCTCATGACACTCATAGTCCACCCATCAATAATGAATTCCCTGAGGAATCCCTGATGCAGCTGGAAAAAACTCCCTGGTATGCTCACATTGCCAATTTTCTCTCCACAGGAGAAACTCCAGCTGAGTGGAAAGGCCAAGATAGGAAGTACTTATTTGCTAAGATCCATTCTTATTACTGGGAAGAGCCCTTCTTATTCAAGTATTGTGCACGTGCCTGAGGAGGAACAGTTAGGAATCTTGAACCACTGCCATGAGAGTGCCTGTGGTGGTCATTTTGCTTCCGGAAAGCGACAATGAAGGTGCTTTCTGATCGGGTTTCTACGGCCCCTTCCTTATTCAAGGAAGCACACCAAATGTCATTATATGTGACAGATGCAAAGGCTTGGGAAGTATCTCGTCGTCATATGATGCCTTTGAACTTGATTTTAGTAGTCAGTTATTCGATGTGTGGGGCATCGATTTAGAGTAGGATCTTTTCCCCGTCATATGGTCATACATACATTTTGGTAGGAGTAGACTATGTCTCCAAATGGGTTGAAGCAATCCCCTGCAAGACCAATGACAATAGGGTGGTAATTAAATTCTTGAAAGCCAATATCTTTCGAGGTTTGAATTGCGAAAACCATTATTAGTACGATGGAGGTTCTCATTTAAGCAACAAACCATTTGAAAACCTCATGGCTAAATATGAGTGTGAAGCACAAAGTGGCCACTCCTTACCATCCTCAAACAAAGTGGTCAAATAGAACTTGCCAATAGGGAGATCAAGACCATTCTAATGAAGAATTGGTAAGCACCAGCAGGAAAGATTAGTCTATCAAGCGCTTGATTCATTTGTGGGCTACATGACGGCTTTCGAACAATCAGGAGTATTCCCCTTATCGGTTGGTCTATGGTAAGGCATGTCACCTTCCAGTGGAGATCGAGTACAAGGCATGGTGGGCAATCAAGCTGAACATGGACCTAAGTAAGACTTAGTCAAGAGGTTCCTTTATCTCGATGAGTTGGAAGAAATGCGGAATGATGCCTACTTGTATTGAAGATTGCAAAGGAAAAATCAAAAGATGGCATGATCAAATGATGTCGGGAAGAATTTTACGGAGGAGACCAAGTTCTTTTATCACGACTCCAAACTCCATCTATTTCACAAACCAGCTCAAGTCGATGGACAGGTCCATTCATTGTCAACGAGGCATACCCCAATGGTTCGAGTAGATCTAATCAATCCGGATGATAGCAGGTGTTAAAACCCGATGGGCAGAGGGTGAAACCTTATGTAGTGCGGGTGTGAGTGAATTCTCCTGCTGGATCCTCCCTGAGCCCTACAATTCCCACCATATTTGAGGAGCCGGTTAAAGGTAATTTTCATGCTCCACATGTCCTGGATGTTCAAATTTTGTTTTCCTTTATGGTTCCGTTGCCAGTGCCCCAAACCTCTAAAGGTAATTTTGCATATCATATTTTGTGCCTTCACCATCTTGTAATCGTTTTTGTCTTCAATTGGACAATTGAATTGCTTCAAATTGGACAATTGAATTGCCTTTTGTTGGAGAATAGAATCCCTGTTTGTCACCTTTATGTTGAACAAATTCCATGCTTGAAAGCAGTTTTGGTCAGTGCGGGTTCAGTACTCACCTTGAAAATTTCTCCCTTATCTTTAATTCACCTGTTGCCTCCAGTTATTTCTAATGGATTTGTGAATTTGTTTATCCTTTCGCTTTGCATAGCCGGCCTTAGGCATGTTGGCAACCTAAGATAGGTTTGTGTTACCCACACTTGAAGACCAATGTTGTCTTCCAAAAAATAAAAGAAAAGAAAAAGAAAAATAAAGTCGTGAAGTTTTGCCTTGAAACCCGAGCACGGTCCGAGGGGTGTATGGCGAAAGCCTTTGAAACCCGATGCCCTAAGCCTTAATTGGTTGGGAGTCATCGATTTAGTGTTCGTTACATGGGTGGATAGGTAGAATCTAACGATTTGTAGGTGCTTGATTTTCGAAGTCATTCAGAGTCAGGAATTGACTGTAGAGTTTGTGTTCGGTGATCCTTTTGGCTTGATGCCTAAACCTTAGTGGTTAAGTCATGGTGGATACCCCGTTCACACGGACTTTGGTGAAGTCAGATTTTATTTGCACCCTACATTTGTAGTTGAATGAAAGAAGAAAGTAACTAGCCCTATCTAGGTTGTTCCATGACTTAAGGCCATGTCGATTACCAGTTGGAGGGAGAGACGAATTTTGCAATTTAATGACCCAGCTGGTTGCCATAAAGAGCATTAGACTTAGGTGGAAATTCAAGTTGAGAATCCGCTGAACCAATTTTGACCTAAAAATTTGTTCTTATGGTTTTGGCTCTTTCATGTCGGTTTCAAACTTGGTGTCATTTTCAGTTTAAGACAATTTATATGTACATACCTTTTTGAATCATAGAGCTTTGAAAATCCTTTATACATCTCCTTTTTGGGCTTTGCATTGCTAAAGGGGACTAGCTGATTTCGGTTGGGGTGTGATTAGTACCAAAAAAGTGCTATTTTGAGCCCTATATTAAATGAGTTTTGAGTGCTTTTTGCGCACCTAATCATTATCCATTTATGCCAATTGAAGTGTTGAGTCTTCTAGTATCATATGCCGTTCGAAGTTATTTTTGGTTGTTTCACGAGGTTTTTTGTATCGTACTTTTGGGAGTTCGATATCAGAAACATATGATGAATCATGAAAGATTAGAACTCAATTGTCAGCCGTCAAACAAACCATAAATCAAAGAAAGAATGAGAGCAAAGTGGTAAATCAATCTTGTGAAGAGGAGCGGAGGCAATGCAGTGAAGATCAGCTAATTCAAGGAATTTCGCTAAGATTGCGAAATTTATTTGGGATTACGAAAATTCGCAACCTTAAGCGAAAATTTGCAATCTTAAGCGAAATTATGATTTTAACTAGACCAAATTTTATTAAATATTCTAGCAGTGCATTTTTAAGCTACTCACGAATTTCTTGACTAGCGAAATTTAAGCTGTATGAAAGTGCCAAAGCCTAGCGAATTTCTGTTTTGGCTATCTCTTGGTGATTTCGCTAGCTAGCGGGAAATTTTCGTACCCTAGCGAAATTTGTATGCTCATGAAATTCTTCCTTGTCACACCTTTTGTAATTAATCTGAAGCCCAGACTTCAATTTTGATTCTGTCACTCCCTTGTCCACAAATTTAGTGGAAATTGTTGAGCTTTATGGTATTTTCATACATTGGGTGACCTATATAAGCCCCCTCCCATTTTGTAACCCAAAGCAACAAATTGAGGAAGCAATTTTTGGCAAGTTTTTATTTTTGTAAATAAAGTCTCGTAGTTTAGTTAGGGTTTTGTTTTTCTCTCTTCTCTCTCCTCTTCCTCTTATTTTCTTGGCTGCCAAACACCCCTCTTGAGGATGACAACTCAAGGGTCGCGCTCAGCCTCTTTCTTTGAAGAGAGGAGGCTGGCTTGGTGGTGGGGCATATGCGGGTTTGTCCTCTTGTCGTTAAAAGTTACAGTCTTTGTATTTATGGCCTATGTGCCAATGGTTGAATGGCATTGAATGTTAATTGATTTGTGATACTTACCATGCTTTAGGATATAGTGCATACTTATTGCTAGATGCCTTTGTGGTTCATTAGATGGTCTTCTGAGCCAGCTGAAGTGATATTTAATGTTAGGGTTTCAAGCGCCAAAGGGCCGCAGATGCATGTGCACTGTGTTGACTGAATAGGAGTTGTTTTTAGGGTGAGGTTCTTTAGTTAAACATAGATCCGGTTGTGGCTTGGACTATAGGTTGCTTGTCATAGCAGCGGATAAAACAGGGACCTTGTTTGCCCCTAAGTTACCAAGTTAGTGACCTAAATCTTCAAAGTTAACTTTTCACACTTCATTTTCAGTTTTTCTGATTAATCGGATTTTCAAACTCATCACCGCATTTTAAAACAAAAATCCAAAAAGTCCAAATAGAAAGCCTTACCTTCTTGTACTTATACCAAATCATTCTTAGGATGAAAACCCATCCGTGTTCGACCCTAGACCACTATCTGCGATGGCTTGACTACGACGATAGGAGAACAAATATAAATATTGTTGATTTAGCTCAGCTCTTGTGACGCAGATCAATAGGAGCTAAGAGCTTTGCCATATACCCCTCGAATGAGTACTTTCAGGTTCGGGGCAAAGCGTTGCAATTTTCTTCTTTTCTTTTCTTTTCTTTCTCTTTCTTTTCTTTTCTTTTCTTTTTCTTTTGGAAGACACATTGGCCTTCTATTCATGGGGTCTTCAACTTTATTAAGGTGGTTAAATGAAACTAGGGTAGGTTATTGCAAGGCAGGGGCTAGGCAATTTTTCAGGTTATTAAAGAAACCTAATGTGCACTGTGTGTGGTTAGCTAAAGGTGGAAGAAAAAGGGTCGAAAGCAACAAGAGTTCAACTGATCATCAACTCGACTAGGCATGGAACCAATCCCCCAACATCAATGAGGTGGACAGATTTCAATTTTCAAACCACGAGTTAGGCAAAACACAAAAAAATGGGTGGGGTTTTGAACAAAATAAGTTGTATAGTATATGACTTCACAAAAAGTAACCCAAGCCACTGAACATCACAAAATGGGCTTGCTCGAAATAAACAACAAAACATAAGTCAAAGCCACTTCTATGCTAACTCTCCCCAGGCGAATATCTCATTGTCACTTGTGGGGCTCGGATTGGAAAGTTAGGGAGAGTATTACCTCCCATGATGAGATGTGATCTTTGTTGGATAGGAGACTTTGCAGCTTTCCATAAACTTTATTCACTCCGTTTGGGCTTCAAATGAACAAGTTAGAAGAAGAAAATAGAGAAAAAAAAGTGACCGGTTGGAGCATTTTGAAATTTCACCTTCATAAAAATTTCAAAAGTGTTCTTTATGGCTATTTTTCGATTCTAAACTCTCTAATCTTTCCAACGATACCAAAAACGCCTAAAACGAAGTTCGGATGAAAAAGTTATGGGCGAAACAAAATCAGGAGGCAAATCGGGAGTAAGCGAAATTTCGCTGTAGCGAATTTTGCTATTTTGCGATTTTTCTTTAAAAAAAAAAAAAAAAAAAAAAAAAAAAAAAAAAAAAAAAAAAAAAAAAAAAAAAAAAAAAAAAAAAAAAAAAAAAAAAAAAACTTTTTTGTCAGAATAAAAATAAAAAATTTTTTTGTGAGACAAAATTTTTTCTAAAGAAAAATAAAATAAAATTTTTTAAATAAATAAAAATAATAAAATAATAAAATAAATAAAAAAACAAAATTGATTTTATATATATATATATATATATATATATATATATATATATATATATATATATATATATATATATATATATATATATATATATATTTATATTTTATTGTGAGAGACAAATTTTTATACTTTATTGTTGAGAATTTTTGTCTTTTATGGGGGGGACATCAGGTCTGACAATTTAGGCTAAATAATGAAATTTCGCTATGTAGCGAAATTGCTACTTCGCTATAATTGCGAAAATTTCGCTATTATTGCGAAATTTTCTGCTGCTCCTTGCTTGCTGCTGATCTTCATTTTGCTTCAAAATTTTCATTCAAAGAAGCTGCGAAAGTGTCTGAGAAAAATTAAGAAAAATTGCATAAAAGTGAAAAAGCAGCTAGAGCAGATTAACTTAAAATTAGAAATCTAAAAAGAAAAATTAAAGAAATCGAAAATAAAATAAAAATAAAACAAAATAAAATAAGAAAAATTAAGCAAAATTAAGGAGGCGTGCTTCCCCAGACCACTCATAGGCCTTTGGAGGTAGTTGGAACTAAGCGAACTAGAAATGAGGTTGGTGCTCCAATCCAGAATCAGCACCCGAACCATCCACTATGCCATGCGATGTGAGCAGCTACTATTGTTTTTGATGTAGTGGCAAAATTCTGTACAGTGGCCACTAATCTCTTGAAATTTTGCATGGCAGTTAGTGATGGGTTGGCCTTAGCTTTGGGTGCTCTAGGGGTTGGCGAGTGCTTCGGTGTAGAGCGGGGGAATATACACTTGGTGGGAGTGGAGGCTGCGAGGTAGTGGGTTGTAGGTGGCTTTGGGCATTGCGGTGGGGTTCGGTCGTAAGAAATGGTTTTGAAACAAGCTCTTGGGGCTCTTCCACTATTTCTTTTCCACTTCCCTCCTCAGTTATAAAGGGAAAGATTTCTTCTTGGTTCTCCCTTGGAAAAACAACGACACACGTATGTCACGAGGATTCGGAGAATGACCCTTCGGAGGCCGATTGATAAAATCCTACATAAGCCCCTGTTGTGGTACGTTGTTGGCATTAACTCCTCTACCATGGTGTCACTTTGGCACTCTTCCTGCAGTGGACATTCTTTGTTGATCGATGAGGTTTGTTGGGTTTGCGAGGTTGTCCATTTTATGCTTTCAGAATCATTTTCAGCCGTCGATTTCTTGTTCAAATTGTCTTCCATAGTGACAATTCTCTTATTCAGTGGGTAATCCACCTATCATCACAAGTCAAATATATCGGGTAGTTGATAATATTCAATGGATGGATCGTTTGTGATGACTGAGTGACTGGTTGAACTGCAATGCGGGTTCGGGGTCCTGCGCGCGCCGGTCACGGCAGTTATAGTTTGATGAACCTCGGCGGGTTATCTGACTCATATAGACTCATCGCCAGTTCTGTAGTTCGTAGGACTATAAATATTCATTTGGATTCCTCTCCTTTGGGTTGCTAACTGCCATGGTTGGTTTACGTAATCCCTCATGGACATATATGCACTAGGGTTTGCCACATCTTTGATCATCTTGTTTCTTTCCATTGGGTTTAAATTCGACCTTGATTTACAATCCCTACAGCAGAATTGACCCCCTGCGACAAGCAAGCAAACTGACAAGGAAAAAAAAAAACAACTGCAAAAGGGGTAAAGTTAGATAAAAACAAAAATAAAATGAAATAAATTAAACACAAGAAAACACTAAAAGATATATATCTGAAAATTAACCAGAACTTGTGATGAGGATCACAAGTGTTGATGAGTCATCATTCGGTACTTAGGCACCATCGACCGCGGCGCCCATTTGATTCGATGCGCCAATAGGGAATAATCGGAATCAATAATATTTGTAAACGTTCCTCACTGGCGTAGAAAAGCTACTGCAGTATAGCGGTTTAGGGTGGCTCGGGGATGGGTTTTCTTTGCGCAGATGACTAAGCGAGTGAAGGCAAAAAATGGTGAATTCAATTTGGATTTTCGAGGTTTATGTAAAAGCGAGGGGAGTTGGATGGTACGGATTAAAAATAAAAATAAGTAAAGGAAAATGTAAAAATAGAACCCCTTGAAGTGTCGGGCCCTTTGGTTTGGGGTTTTAAGTCGACGACATGTCCTCGGGTCTTTTTCACTCGTTGGAAGGATGACATATAAGTCATTTCGAAGCGGATCTTCGTTTAGCTTTAAAATAAACCCTATGATTTTCCTTTTGGAAACACATGTACGCCTGTGCGTGTTTTTAGCATTGCTTTGGGCATAAATGTTCCTAACAGTGATATCATATCTCAAAAACCTACCCTACAGTAACTAATAGGAAACAACTAACTGGATAACAGGGGATCTAGTGATAAGCATCCCCTGTAACCAAAAATCTTGCTAAATACACGCTAGTGAGGGTGTGCCTAGGAGATTTTAACTTAAGGTGAGAAATAGAACATAAATACCCGCCGTCGTGCGTTAAGCTGAGAGGATCATCGGTTTACCTGAATCCTAGCCCCGGCTGACCCTCCTCTTCCAAGGAGGGAAAGGTCTAACCAAACCATCCTTTGAGTTGTCATCACGAAGGGTGTTTGGTGATGGCAGAAAGGGAAGAAAGGAAAGAAAATGGGAGAAAGGAGGAAGGCTGAGCTAATGGGTGCCTCGTTCTTTATTGCAGAGATTGATTGATTGTTGAGCACTTGACTCTCCAAAGCTTATATACGGCTCGAGGCCCGAGAAATTACAAAAAAAATTGAAGCTAAGAAAGCTATTACAAGCGTAGAAATGAGAAAACCAAAAAGCGAGGTCGTTTGTACACAAGGAGGCCGAGACACTTTCGCTAGAAGACAAATTTTCGCTACATAGCGAAATTTCGCTATATAGAGAAATTTTCAGCACTGTTCATCATGTTGGCTACTGTTCCATTGCTCCCTGCTTCATTTTTCTTCTATTTTCTGCTCTTCTTTCCTCTTGGTCTCACGATTTCTGATGTTGTTGAGTTTATTTCGAATTCTTCATCATTTTATGGATGAGCTGAAGCAATTTTGGCATGATTAAAGCTCCGCAGCTGCCAGGAATTTTGCCACGAAATGCGATCGATGGGAATAGTAGGGACCTTAATGTGCAAATCGGGTTAATTAGAATGATTAGTACACAAAAAAAGCACTCAAAACTATAATAAATAGGGTTGAAATAGCACTTTTGGGCGCTAATTACTTCCGGCATGGTTGAAGCCAGGCTCCGTGTTTACTAGGGGATAGCAAGCGAAAGGCCTCCGAGTGGTTGATTTTGATTTATAAACATTTTTCACCGCAGGTTTGAAAATCAACCAGCAGTATTGCTTTCTTGATTGAGCTGAAATCCTGCATTTATGAAAAGTTTTATAAACTTTTAGCGAGTTGAGCCCAGGACTCCCGTGTTTATAAAAGTTTATAAACTTTTAAAGCGAGAAATAAAAGCAGCCCAGCGAGAGATTACAATAAAAAGTTTTATAAACTTTTAAAAGCAAAGAAAACGAAAGGAGTCACATGAAAAAGTTTTATAAAATTTTAAAAATGAAAGCAAGCAAAGAAGGAGATTACATGAAAAGTTTTATAAACTTTTTTTAAAGTAGCGGTTGAGCCCGGTACCGTGTTTATAAAAGTTTATAAACTTTTAAAGCAGCAGCGAAGTGCATGAAAGAAGTTTATAAACTTTTAAAGCGAAGTAAAGCAAGCAGCGAGAGGTTTATGAAAAGTTTTAGAAACTTTTAAAAAGCGAATAGCGAAAGCGAAGCAAGCAAGAAATGAAAAGTTTTAGAAACTTTTAAATCGAGCAAGCAAGGTTTCTGGAGAATGTCTTTGTAAAAGAGTTTTACGGTTGGAGATATTTTGAGAAAAAGAAAACATTTATAGCGTACGCTCCGAGCTCGTTTAGCTCGTTATTTTTGTTGTTTAAAAGCTATTTTCTGGTACATGCACGTCGGATCTTTGGGGCATATTAGGATTCTCACGACTTTTGTATCGGTATTGTATTAAATAACGCAAAAATACTTTGGAATTTGTACAGTTGAGCATATGTATGTACATAGTTTTATATTGTGAAAATGTGATGAGCATGAGGCTCTTTGAAAGAGTGTGTTGGTTGCCATATTTTGAAAGGTGTAAACTGTATATATAGGTTTTGGGATATGTCACGTAATGCGGTTGTTATCTTCTTAGAAATTTTATAGAATCACAGTTTAGAAAAGAAAAATTTTTTTATCACGGG
Source organism: Tetrastigma voinierianum (assembly GCA_016808115.1). Taxonomy (NCBI): domain Eukaryota; kingdom Viridiplantae; phylum Streptophyta; class Magnoliopsida; order Vitales; family Vitaceae; genus Tetrastigma; species Tetrastigma voinierianum. Next base: position 165,001 of record JAEQBH010001468.1, on the reverse strand, counting down.
TTTTTATTGAAGCAACACGGCTTAAGCCATAGGATTCTAGTCGTTAGAAATGCAATTTGGGGGTTTTACGTGGGTGGGTGGCACACACGCGCATGTGGGGTGGGGTGTGACAACATCCGTAGCCGACCTCGATCTCTCACTAATCAGCTACATGTTTGGATGCTGGGTGTACCTCGGGAGCATAGAGGCGTGAGAAATACCTCGTGGACTTTGACATCTTTGGGCGGTAAAGCGGCCGTGCGCTCACAGTGCTTACCACATCGAGTATCTCGAAGGGCCCGATGAACCTCGCGATAGCTTCCGGCGGCTGGGCGACCCTCTCTGCTAGGCATCACCTTCGAGAAGGCGTGATCTCGACCTCGAACTCTAAGGGTCGGCGGAGTACATCCGCCTTAGCTCTTACGCCGTCTACGGCGTGAGGAAGGCGTTATCGTATCGAGCTCACCTTCTCGGAGGTGTCTCCTAATCGGACGGGACTAGTGATGAAGCTCTCTCCGCCTCGGTCCGACATATGTCGTTGATCTACATGGCCTCCCATATAATGCCTACGTATGGTGCCATGCGCCCATACTTGCTTGATATTTGTTGTTGTAAGGCGAGATTCTACTAGAGACGAATGCTCTTCCAGCTACCCTTATGATCCGGGACGCATGCTCGCGACATGTCCTCTAACACACTGTATGGTCTCTACATTGACCGTCTATCGTGGGTGGAAAGTTGTACTTTCATGGTCAGCGTAGCCTTTTGGAAACTCTTCCCGAAAGTGCGTCGTAAACCTCGGGTCTCTATCGACATGGATGCGGTACTCCATGTAGCCAGTATCTCTCGAATGTACAGCCAGACGGAATCTCTCGATGTGAGAGGTCATCGCACAATTTAGAAAATGTCTCTTGGAGCCGTGGCGGAGTCCGTATCACCACATCTGCGTCATGTCTGCGGGGTGTTCGTGGAAAGTGGGTCTAAAATCCATCATGGCGTGCTCCACTTCCCACTCAGCCCTCGATGTTTGAAGTAGCCTGGCGGCCACAGTGCTTAGCGCAACTTCTGGCGACCGTGAGACATCGTCCAAGCAAAGTCCCTAAGTGTCTCTTGCATTCAGCTCCATAGTGCGGCGGGGAAGATCTGGTACATCTTCGTGCCACTGGATGCCTGACCGTCGAGGAAGCGTGAAACTCCACGAGAATCTCTCCAGGCTCGATCGATTGGGAACCCTTTACCGTCCTCTATCACGAGAGACTACCATTTACATGGATGGTGGAAGCCCTCGTCACCGTGCGACTATACGGGTCCACCCAATGGACCTTATCTCAGATTCACGCCCACAGGACTCGATCACTACGCTTTCAGCAGAGCGGTGTAGCTACTAAACTCCCAATGTACCACGGAGTCGCTCAGCGTGCCCAAGCGATACGTAGTCTCGAGCATCGCCACTCCTCGGGAAGCTATACCAGCGATGCTCCTATGACTTGTTGGGTGCATCAGCCACCGCATTGCCTTACGAGGTGGTAATGCAAAGTGAAGTCATAATCCTCCCCAGAACTTCATCCATCTGTTGCCTCATGTTGAGGTCCGTGGCATTAATACTTCAAACTTTTGTGATGCAGTACACCTCGAAATTGTTAAGCCATATAAATAGTGGCGCCAAATCTTCAAGGCGAAAACTATGGCCGCTAACTCCATGTTGTGTGTGGGGTAATTTTGCTCATGATTCTTTAACTGATGGGAACCATAAGCTACTACCCTCCCGAACTGCATCAAAACACATCCCAGTCCGGCCCTCGGGAACATCCATGATACACTTGTGTACCCACAGCATCCTATCAGGGACTATCGAAGATAGGCGAAGTAAGCCTCCTCTTGACTCTGGAATGCCTCTCGCGTTGTGGTCATCCCATCAAACTTGACCTCCTTCGGTGATCTCGTCATAGGTCTTGTGTCGGGAGAAATCCTCGATGAATCTCTGGTACCGAGTCAATCCCGAGAAACTTCATTATCTCGAGAAGACTTTACTTGACCTACTCCCACGACTCATCACGGCCTCGACCTTCACCGGGTGGGTGACACGGCGATCTTCGACACCACGTGTCCCCGAAAATCTCGCCTCGATGGCTAAAACTCTCATGTAAGTGAACTTGGCATATAGTGATGATCTCTCGAGAGCGTAATACAATCCTCCCGAGTGATACTCATGCTCCCACTCTGGCGGGAGTATATCAAAGGAAATATCATCCACGAAGACTATGACAAAAGCGTCCCCAGATAGAGGTCGAATACCACATGCATGAGGTCATGAATGCGGCGGCGGTCGTCGTCAAAAGTTATCAAAAGTAAACTCAAAGTGCCATGTAGCATGTCACGAGACGCTATCTTAGGGATATTTGTCTCCCACCCCAACCCTCCCAGCGATGGTAACCGGTGCGAAGGTCATCTTGGAATGGAGCTTCGTAGCTTCTCTCAGTGATCAAATAAATCGTTAATCCTCGGCGATGGAGTCAGATTCTTGATCGTAACCTGTTCGACTATCGGTGGTCGATGCGGTCGAAGGGGTCTTATCCTTCATCTTCGCTAATAGAGCAGGAGCGCCTCGTGGTGAAGTGCTGGATTAAATGAACCTTGTCAAGTAACTCCTATATTGGACTACGAGTTCCTGCTGACTCAGCCAGGTGCTTGATTGTGTGGGTCGTAGAGATGGAGGCGAAGTACCGGGGTGTAACTTCGTCTGAGGAAGTCTCTGACCCTCGGCGGAGGCGATCCCGGTGGCTCATCGGAAAACGTCCTCCTTGCTCCACGGACTACTCGAGGTAGATCTAGAAGTTGGTCTCACCTCGTCCTCACGAGTGGGCTTCTTGTGACTTCTTGCATTAATCCACTGGCACACGGACTCGTCTGCTTGGGTGCGAGGCTTGAAAATATCATGCTTGTCCCCACGAAACCTGTTTCCTGATCTCTGGGTCCTGCGTGTGGCGGCGGTAACCCTCCTACGCTCCTGATCGGTGGCGACTGTAAGTTGTCCACGATTTCATCCGGGATGACGGCCAGACCAACATGTCCATGTGACCCTCGGGTCATTGTGAGTAGAATCCGGGAGATCCTCTAACTCGCAACCCGACATATCATCCACATCCTCGCCACTAATCACAGGGAGGGCACTCACATACAAGGGCGCTACTATAGGGCCTCGACCTCTAAATGACTCTATCTGGCTTGATGCGTGATGAATGAATCACGGCGCATTAGAATCAAATAACACGCACTCACTTACCCACACATGGCGAGATACTTAAAGCATTACCTTTGTATAAGCCCAGGCGTCGCGCTGGCTTCCGGCCGGTGAGGTGTGATAAGGCGTAGACACGTCCTTAAGCCCACGATGTCCCGCTGTGGGCCTCGTCCTACGCCTCGGCACATGGTTTGGCCTCTTTGGCTGCTTTGTGTAATGGGAGGTGCCGGTGCGGCTCACACGAAAATGCGGCTCCTACGGCACCGTAATGGGGGTGTGGGAGGAATCTCTTGTATCCTCTCTGTCCACCGTGGCCCCAGATTTGTGATGTCCGTAACCACAGGATCCACGTCTCTGAGGGGCAATCCCTACTCAGCTAATGTCAGGGCTGTTGGCAATGATAGTACACCATCTGCCCGGCTGAGATAAGCGACTTCGATCAGATCCGACCCAGAATGGTTGTGGCTCACAGAACCCTCGTGGTAGAAACCCATACCTTCTTTCCCAGAACTAGAAGAAGGCGACTCTCCTTCCTCTTGCTACTAGCACCGTATCCGAGTGCTCGGAGCATCCTCGACCTCTCTCTCTATGGTCGAGGCTGTCACGACCATGGAGTCAAGTATCTTGAGGCGAGAGTCTACGATCTTGCCGAGAATGGACAGCTTTGGCCCATTCTCGAATATCACGACCTTGGCCATGTCGTGGCTGGCGTAGTCATCGGCGAAAGCGGGCTAGCTCGTGAACTGGCCACGTGCTGATCACGGTCACTTGAGTCCCCACCTTGCTTCAGCTCACAGGAACTCCACGAGCCTTCGCATGTCGGCGGTGTTCGAAAAATACTTGCCGTGAAGATCATGCGGAACTACGTCCCATGTCAATGCCTCTAGATCTCTAGAGGTCTTTGCCCAGTTCCCCCATACTTGGGCCTCACCCTCTGGGTTGGAATGCGGCTGGTCGATCTGGTCGTGTCGGGTAATCTCAGCAGCCTCGGCCGCTTCGACTGCGTGAACCAGTAGTGCGCCGCGATCGGATCTCCTCCCCCTGTGAATATCGGAGGGTGATGTGCCTTGAACCTCTGGGGTTTTCCGGACCTCCACGAATTTCTGCATTTGCACTAGCTGTCTGCTTGACCGGCCGCGATCCTACGACCTCGGCAAAGGCACATTTGCTTTCGGAAATCTTGGTGGTGCACGGTAGTACCCCGTAAGACGACCTCGTCCTCTCGGTGACTAGCCATCTACACATGTGAATGCGAGTTAATATTGTCACGGTATCTACAAGGTGTAAACATTGTACCCGAGACACTATTTACATGCTAAAAATTTATTTCATACTCAACGTCCATGCATTCATAGGTAATGCAAGACAATAAATTCATATATTAAATCATATTTAACAAAAAAAAATTATTTTATTTTGTTTCATTTTATTTTATTTTTAAAAAAAAATTATTTTATTTTATTTTATTTTATTTTTTATTTTTTGAAAACCTCATGAACAATGCTCATAAATAGTGTTCATGAACAGTGTCCCCCAATGATGACTCGGAAACGATTACGTGAGTCGAGTTGGGTTGGGTGCACGGGGTGCGCCTCTTTGAGATCAAAAATGCGTGCTGCGCGAGCAGCTGATGCTCGGGCGGTAGCGCTGCGGTAGCGTCTTTGGCGTCGTGTCGTGGTGCACGAAGCCCAGGTGTTGGCCTCCCCACCGAGGCCGGGTATCGTGCCTTTCCCACTGGCCGTGTGTGGAGCTGTCGCGGTGCCTCCCAGCCAGTATCGCTCATTTGTCTGCGCATACAGTGTCGTCGCCTTGAGTCTTGCCAATCACGACGCCTCATGCACAATGTCGTGGCGCATTGCTCGATAAATATCGTAGCCCCAGCACGTTATGTCGAGGACTGAAGTCGCCCCCTCAGCCACGATACAATTTTTGTATCGCGACCAGCCTCTGGTAGGCCTGCTTGGCGGGCGCCTACCCACCACCCCAGGCGCGGTCGGCCGTGTCGTGGCCGTCTTTGGTGTATCATGTGGCGCGTGCTCGGTCGTATCGTGGTCGAGGCCACAGTATATCGTGGCTGCTGGCTGCGCCCGACCCTAGGCGTAATCACGGCACATCATGATCCTGATACATTGTATCGTGACTCAAAGCTAGGAAAATGGGCAGTAGCCCATCCATCCTCTTCTGCAGCTCTTTTTTTTTTAACATCATTTTTTTTTCTTTTTTTTTTCCACCTATTGGAAGACCATAAAATATTTTTCTTTTCATTTTCCAGTAGAAGAAAATAAATTCATTAAAATTTATTTTATTTTTTTTCTAGTTTTACACTGTAAAACCTCCAAAAAAAAACATTTCTCCTTAACATTTTTTTTCCTATGTGCTATTCACCAAGCACACAATTCACACAACATACCACAAACAACAATTCATCAAGATGCACACCATTCATTAAAATGCACAATGGATGCATGATCCTAACCGTTCCATCGAGCCACTAGGTATTCGTATACTGGCTACGCCGCTCCCAGTGTCGTTTACCTTAGCTGATACCTGTATGTAGCCCCATTGCAGGTCGGGTTGATGACAGTCGACTGCGGAATACTAGTGGATGTCGGGTAACTTGGGCACCACTCACGAGTAAGGCGAGTCTCCTTTGTATGAGGAGCTCTACCCCGAATCTGAAAACTTGTCCCAGCCGATTATAGCGACCCGCATCCCGGTCCATGTGCGATTAAAAATGGCCACTTGGGCCCATGCATCGATACTCCTGAAATTACATGATATATACTAATAGTTCTAGAGTTATTACAATACTCTTAGCAAAACATATATCAAATTTAATGTTTAATACATGTTCTATAGCGAATACCAAAGCCACGACCGGACTTTCTTCTAAAGCGCGGCCCCTCCCAGTGAGCGTCGTCCTCTGTACACTCCTGGCTGAATTAGTGATCCGCCGACCCGGGGTGAGCAAAACCTAGTAGTGATAATTTCCTGGGTTGCTCCCGCTAAGTGCATGTCACGGCAAACAATCACCCTCAAGCAAATACATGATCCTACTTGAATGTCTACATGCCCAAACCCATGTCTCGAGTCTTCACCGACTCCCTCACACATGCCTAAGCCAAATGCGAGTAAAATTACACTTTTCAAAATAAAAGCTTTTTGTTCTCAAAAACTTACTACCGAGTTTCGGTAAAATTTATTTGTAAGACTCGAGAAAATTCCAATTTTCTGAAAAATGGTAAAACGGTAATTTCGGTCAAAATCCGGAATTTTCGTCTCGGATAATGAAAGCGGACTTCCGCGGATTGGAATCGTCTCATAATCATCGCCCTGATGAATTTCATTGAATTAAGGGCGAGTCGAATTTCACGTTTTGAGCCTGAGTCTTAGGTCTTGGCTCATGACGTGGGCACATGTGATGTGACAAAAGTCACCTACTACATGTAATCATGTGACACATGTTGCATGATTAGAGAGATGATGGAAATGAATGGTCTAGATTGTGCCAAGTGTCAAAAATCAAGAAAAGGGACACAATGGGAATTAATGAAAATGTTAATGAGAATGAGACAAAAGTTAAATAGTGTTCATCTTCTTCATTTTGAGACAAAAACGGGCGGGAGTGCGTAGAATTTAGTTTTGTGTTTTTAGAGAAAGAAGGAGCTCCTTCTCTCTAGATTTGCGGCCGTTCGGACCAGTCGGTTCTCGGCGGAAGCGAAGCGAGTCGATCTACGCGGTGGGGGCTGCAGCGTGGACAGGTTTGGTGGAGTTAAACGACTCGAGAGGTAGGGATCTTTTCCTACTTGTGTTATTCTTTGGCTAAGAGCCGTATAAATGGTTAGGGAGTGGTATGAGGCTTGGATTAGGCGTGGTTTTGGTCTGAAACATTTGAGACCTAGTGGAGAAAATCCCGGCTGTTATCGCGGAGTGAGCGATTGCCAACCCAGGGTTTCCTTTGTTCATGTGAATAGTGACGTGATTTTTGGTGTGATTTTTATGATGTTGAGTGATTCAAAATTAATTGCTTGTGTTTGTTCATTAGCCCTTGTGAGCTAATTTTGGTGTTATTGGTTGTGAATTTGCATAACATGATTTATGTGGATTAATTATGTTGATATATGCATGTGAATATATTAGCATGAATGTTTTGGGATTAGCATCATGCATTCCATATGCATTAGGGGACCCTAGAATATTAGGAGTGAGTGCATGACATGAAATTGAAAGAAAAACGAAAATATTTGTGAAAGGAATTTCGACGGAAGATTTTTCGAATAATTGCCTTGGAGAGTTGTCCAACAGATCACTTCGGATGAGGACCATGACCGTTTGGGAGAAATATCCAGCAATTCGCCTCGGAGGGTAGTTCAATGTATTTACCAAAACTCAGTAGCAAGTTTTCAAGAACAAAAAGCTTTTGTTTTGAAAACTGTGATTTTACTCGCATTTGGCTTATGCATGTGTGAAGGAGTCGGTGAGGACTCAAGACATGGGATTGGGCATGTAGACATTTCGAGTAGGTTCATGTAATTGCTTGGATGTGATTATTTTCCATGGCATGTGCACTTAGGTGGAGGGTGCTTCGAAGTAGGAAATTTTCGCTCTTGGGCCTTGCTCGCCCATGTCGGGATCCTTGTTTCGGTACGGGGAGTGTGCAGGGAGGGCGGCCTTCATTTGGGGCTGCGTTTAGAAGCGGGGTTGTGGCTTTAGTAGAGACTTTTGTATAACATATATTAGAAATTGTACATTTTAATATATGTTGAACAAAGAGAATTTATTAACTCTTGAACTATTGTATATAGTTGATGTATTTTGTGAGTATTGATGCAGGGGCCCAAGTGGCCATTATTTTACTCGCATGTGGACCCTATGTGTGAGGTCCCACCGAGCTGCGGGTGGAGCCACGTCATCTTGCGGGTCCTTAGATGGTTCTCACTCGCTCCTTTAGGGAGTAGCTCGGTTGGTAGCAAGGATGCTTCCACCAAGGACCTTGGCTCTTGGTAGGGTTCGAGATCGCTGCGGAGGCGAAAAGGAAACCTTGTGAGGCAGGGGATATCCCTGAGTGAGTGAGGAGAGACCATCTAAGGACCGATGGGCAACGATAGGCTTCCACGCTTAGTAGGCACCACAATTTCCGCAATAAAAAGCGCCTTTTTTATTGTGAGGTCCCTTTGCCAGAGACTACCGCCGAGGTGGAGCCATCGTCGCCCCCGGGTCCTTAGATGGTTCTCCTCGCTCCCACTAGGATATCCCCACAGCTCACAAGGTTTCTTTCGCCTCGCGAGGATTCCGGGCCGTCACCGAAGCAAGGTCCTTAGGGAAGCATCCTTGCTACCAAGGCGAGGCTAGGCGCCTTTTATTGTGAGGTCCTTGCAGGGACTACCGCGGAGTGGAGCTATCGTCACCGGGTCCTTAGATGGTTCTCCTCACTCCAGCTAGGATATCCCCTTGCTCCTGAGGTTTCTTTAGCCTCCGCGAGTTCGAGACCGTCACCCGAGCTTAAGGTCCGCCCAGGGAAGCATCGCACAGCTGCCGTGAGGCTAGGCTGGTTGGTACTTTGAAAGAATAGCCACTGGGACGCTGCTTCTTGGTGAGGGCCGGGCCTGAGCACGCTGCTGTGGCAGTGCTGGAAATGAGTGAGAGCTGTTTGGCATGGCTGACATTCCACTGCGAGCAAACCCCCGGGCAAGCCCTCCTTATGTGGTCATTGTTAATTGTCGAGATAGGTTTTGTACCTTGGGTAGAGCTCCCTGTACAAAGGGGACTTTGCCCGATTTCATGAGTGGTGTCGGGTTACTCGACATCCACGAATATTCCGCGGGTTGACGGGTTGTTAATGGACCCCCGGGAAATGGGGCGTCACATTATTGGACAACCCTCCGAGGTGAATATGTTGGATAACCCTCCGAAATAATTCATGGGCCCCTCCGACGTGAGTTGTTGGACAATCTCCCGACCTGATTCTCAGGAAAATCTTAAAGTCAGTCGTTTCCCGCAAAACATTTTCGTTTTTTCTTTCATGTCATGCACTCAAACCTAATATTCTAGGGTGCCCCAGTGCATATGGAATGCATTATGCCAATTCCAAAATATTCATGCTAATATATTTTACATGCATATATTAACATAATTAAATTCACATAATTCATGTTATTCAATTCACAATCAATAACATTAAAATTAGCTCACATGGGCTAATTAACCACTCAAGCAATTCATTTTGAATCACCCAAACCACACAAAATCACACCCACGCAATCATGTGAGCGATTGAAACCGGTCGACGCGTTCACACGACCCACCTAATAGGGATTTTCTCCACTCGATTCAAATGTTTTGAGACCGAAATCATGGCTAAGTTAACCCTCAGAATATCCCTAACCATTCACATGGCTCTTAGCCAAAGAATAACACAAGTAGGAGGAGACCCCTACCTCTTGGAGTTGTCGGAACTCCACCAAATCGGTGCCCACGCGTAGCCCTCGCCGCGTAGATAGACTTTGCTTCTTGCTCGGAGTCGAGGCAGAAGGTCGAGCAGTAGAAAATCTAGAGAAGTCACTCTTTCTCTCTCTAAAATATCAAACCCCACTCACTGCATGATTTCCAGCCCTCTACTGTACGTGTTCTTCTTCAAATTGAAGAAGAAAACTATTCATCTTTGTCTTATTCATTTAACTTTTCAAAATTCCATTTACGTCATAGTTTGGATTTTTGGCCAGCGTGGATATCTAAATACGTTAAATCTAATCCTATCACTAATCATGCAATATGTGTCACATGGGTACATGTAGTAGGTGACTTTCTTCACATCAAATGTCTTTTACAAACCGTTTTACGACACCCGACACCCGATGCCTCGAAAAACGTGAAATTTCGATTGTCTCGAAATTCGACGAAATTCGACGTGGTAGCTAGATTTCACGAAACGATTCCAATGGTGAAATCCGTTTCGTCATCCAAGATCTAGAAAAATTTCGGTTTTGATGAAATTCTTATTTTACCGTTTTTAATTTGAATTTTCCTATGTTTTACAAAAATCAGGTTAATCGTATCTTGCCACGATATAAGCGAAGCTTCTATGGTTCAAAACCTGACCAAACATTCCCTTTAGGGTAAGATACTTAGCAATAGTATTAGTTTTAAGCTACAACACATAATGGCACACACAAGGGCGATTATTTAGTCCCAATCGATCCCGATTTGTACGTAAAATAGTCGAGTCCGGCCACACTATCGAAGTCTTGGAACGGTTCACACGGCCACTCACGGCCACTCACCGCCTCACACAACCCATGCCATTTGAATGGCCCTTAAACAAGGATTAAACCATGTAGGAGAAAACCCCTGCCTCTTGGAGTTTGTCGAAACTCCCCAACTCTGGTCTCTATGTGAAGCCTTTGTCGTGAGGATGAATCTTCCTCTTGCTCCGCTTGAAAACGCCGGTCCAATTGTCGGGAAACTTAGAGAGAAGGTGAAGTCTCTCCTGCACAACTCTACTCTTTTCTTCATAACTAACTGCCATTACTATTTGGTCCCGGATGGGCGAGAGGCACGTCTTTCTCACTTACCACATGTCCAATTTTCATTGGCTCTTAGGATTTCCCTTATCCTCTTATCCATCTACCATGGATTTCCCTCTAATGACATGATGCCACATTTATAGCCCATGCTTGAGCTCATTGTTTGACTTGCTCACAACTTGACACATGTCTCATCTTGAGCCATTCAAATGCGCCAAGTGTCTCCCACTACTCTCGATACCTTGAAAAACGTGAAATTCTGACTGTCTCGGAATTCGACGAAATTTGACGTGGTAACAAGATTTCGCGAGACGATTCCAACGGTGAAGTCTGTTTTGTCATTCGAGATCTAGAAAAATTTTGAATTTTGACCGAATTTTTACCATTCTACCCTTCCTTATAAATCTTGATTTTCCGGGGTTTCACAATATGGCCATGACGTGGCCATTTTTACTCATGTATAGGTCTCATGATATGAGACACAAATGTTTTCCGCAGGTTAACGGTGGTCAACGAGACCCCCGAGAAATGGGGCGTCACACTTATATGGTTGTGTTTGGTTCTTGGGAATAAGAAGGAAAGAAAAATGATAAGGAAAAATAATTATATATATATATATATATATATATATATATATATATATATATATATATATATAAACCATCCCGGAACGAGGCACGTCGGGCTGGAGTCGACTAATGACCTTTTCGATCCTTGTTTAATCCGATTCGACCGTGAACTAGTAACTTTTTCGGTTTAATCACCAGTAAGATTTTTAAGACATTGATAAAAAGTGATGAATGAAATTAGGGTTGCATTTTGGAAAACGAAGTTGGGTTGGATAAGGTCTTATATGGTTGAGTTTGGTTCACAGCCCGGAGTAACAAGGAAAGAAAAAATAATCGATGTTTTAAAAACCCCGGATCAATCGTTAAACTAGAAAATTCTGGAGTTCACGATTCAATGGTCGAATCGTGGTGGAACTGGTAATGTCATAAATATAATTTATATTTTATTAAAATTCAAAATATTTTTGAAAATAATTTAAAAAAATCAATAATACTTATTTAATGATTTTTATAACTGTATTAATATTTTATATTTGTATTGAATAAAATATAAATAATATTTAAAATATAAGAATATATTGAAAATAGAAAAAAATTATATTATATTTATACATAATATAAAATTTTCAATGTTTGAGCTTTTTTATGTTTCCAAAATGGTTACCGAATAAGATAAATAAAATAATAAAATAAGTGTGAAGTAACAAAATAAAAATAATAAGTTGGATTTAATTATATTTTTCTTTTTCTTTGTCGTTTTATACTTTGTTTTACTAAAAAAAGAAAATAGAGAAGAAAAATCGAAGGAAAATTTTTTTAATGAAAATATAAAATATGTTTAAACTAATTTCGAAGGCCAAAAGATTGAAAAGTAGAAAGATAAGAAAAGGATTGGATGTATGTGTATTTTTCATATCATAAGTTTGATATCAAATATAGTTTATTTTGTTGAGATATGAATTCAAAGTTCTTTTGGAACACCCAAAAATAATACTAAGATCAATGCATACAGATTTAATATTGTGGCAAGTCCTCGTTGAAATAAAACTAGGAGAAAATACCTACATATTTTTGATGCTCGGCTTGTTGCGCCCCCGAATCCGGGGTGTCGGTTGACCACCGTCGACATACGAGAATACTTGTGTCTCATGTCATGAGACACATACATGAAATAAAATGGCCATAGTGCCCATTACATCCATACTACTTAAAAATGTATATTTTATCACAATGATTAATTTATAATTGTATTTATATAAATTATAACTGGGATAAATCTCAGTACAAGCTCTTGAAATAAGATGATTGCTGGCCTCTTCGCCTCCCATAGTTCACTCAAATCTGTCCACTAATCTGACCTCCCCAGTGTCGCTACTGTGCACATCCTGTACGAAAGGGGGATCACGACGGGGTGAGCAATGCTTGATAGTAGAAATTTCCTACATGGGTTACTCCCCCACCTAAGTGCTCATGTAATGGCACACCAAACATTGACAAAACATATATGTTCCTCTTTTCCAATTAATCTGCATGATATGGATGAGAATGTATTACAACTCCCCCGTGTCTCGAGCCCTTCTTGACTCCCTCACGCATGCAAGCGATTGTGAGAAAAACATTGTTTTTTTTAAAACAAAAGGTTTTGTTCTTGAAAAACATCATCACCGGTAAATATGTTAGACCCTCCCCAATGAGATTCTTTGGATCACATTTTCGAGAAATAGTCATGGGTCAACCTCCGAGATGAACTGTTGGACAACTCTCCAAGGCAATTCTTCGGAAAATCTTCCCTTGAAATTCCTTTAACAACCATTTTCCTTTTCTTTCATATCATGCACTCACACCTATTACTATAGGTTCCCTAGTGCATATGAAATGCAATATGCCGTTTTACAACAATTCATTTTAATATATTAATCATGCATATACTAACTGAATTTATCCACAATCATCATACATGTTAATATATCAAGCATGCATAAATATATTAACGAGCAAAGCCCAAGGAATCTCAGGCGGGGCGAGAGCTGCTTTGCGGGCCGGCTCGGCCGAATGGGCTGCTTGACCCAGGCTTGGATTAAGGGCGGCGGGGGCCGGGCTTCGTTTCGGACAGGGCTCGGCGGGACAGGTGGCAGATCGTGGAGCTGGGCCGCGGGCCGCCCGGAGGCCACTGGGGCCGCGAGAGGCCGGTTCAGAAGCCGCTAGGCTGGTTTATGGGCGTGGAGGCCGTCTGAAGCCAGCAAAGCGCCTTTAAGTGACCCTCCATGTGGGTTTTTGATTAAATTGTATTCAAAAGTTAAATAAAAAGTAAGTTTTAAAACGATTGAATAAAAAATAAATGCATTTAAATTTTATTAATCGAATATAATTACGTTTAGAAATGTAGAAAAGTTTGCATCACTCTGAAATAGAGTACACATCTGACTAGGTTGGCACTCTTGTTGTCGATCATTGTACTTTTCAGCCATAAGAAAATAAAAATACAATATACATTTCGATAAAAATATTTTTAATCATTATTTTTAAATTGTGAGGAGCCCATCTTGGATCCATTCATGTCTTGATATTTTTAAGTTCTCTATATCGGCCACTAGTCCGACTACTCGAGACATGATCATCGCGATATCTTGTCAGCTAAACTCGATCTTTTAAACATACTCTTTAGCCCCGATTGCTTGAGGTGACAAATTACACATCTCTTTTACTAACCACTCTTCCACACACTTTAAAAGCGACTTAGGTCTCATTGTACTCACGAGGAGCACGGTTAATCTGTCCAGTCACGATAATAGATAAAGGGTATTTAATTTGTTGTTTTTCCGCCCCATTCCAAAATATAAAGATCTTCATTATCTTCAAATGAAATTGTTTCTGGCAGAGATATCTATCATATCTGTTGTATTATTTGGAGAACTAGTTATTGTCTTTTTTCTACTTTTGAACATTTCTAAAGGGCTTTTATAAAAAGATGAGGAGCTTGTCGTGGATGATGATTTTATCAAACTAATATTATTACCATATTTTTCTTTATAAATATTATATAAAATATATAATAACGAATTTACTTCATTTTTAATTTCTTGTTTTATTTGATCTTCATTGTAAAATAGTGGCAACCATTCATCTAAAGCATCAAATTTTAATCTAGGGTCCACAATTAAACCAATATAATAAATTAAAGTATTTCTCCCCAATATTTTTTAATTTTTCTATCATTTAAAATTATATCATTAAAAATTTCATAGCTTAAATAATTTTGAAGTACCATATAAATCTTAGTTATTTGCATAATGACCCAGATGTGAGAAGTTGGATAATACAGCGCTACAAAAAATATTTGTTGAAGTATCGAATTTGAAAAGATGCGTGGAAGGTCATGATATTGCCAATCATAATCATTTAATACATCGACATCTACATCATTATTATTATTCTTAGATAATTGCATTTTAAGTATAGTGTACTACTTTTTTATATTTTGTAATATTTTGTAAAAGCTTATAAGTAAATTAATCAGTTGGTATGTCTAAACTTATATTTTTCTTTTCATATTTGCAATTTTGCAACAATCAAAAATTAATTCATGTTTTGCTTGAACGATTAATATTATATCACGATGTCTCTAATTTTTTCTAATGTGCTATCTGACTTGTTTTAAATCCATCTTTTCTGATCAAATTTAAAAATATGTGCACAACAACGTACGTGAAATAATTTTGCATGATCATCGTTTATTTGCCAAAATCTTTGTAATCTTTGTATTGCTACATTATTGGCTGACATATCTAATGTTGATGTAAATATTTTATCATGAATACTAAATCTATAATTTCATCATTTATTAAGTTGATATATTTGTACCGTTATGTGGAGTATTTATTGTTTTAAATATAAATTATTCTTTTATTTAACATCCATTCACTATTTATATAATGGGCAGTAATACATAAAAAGCCTATATGCATTAAAGATGTCCAAATATAAGATGTTAAACAAATTTTTCCTTCAAAATTTGCAAAAATATTGTTTAAATTTTCTGGAATTACATTTGAAATTTTCCATAATATCTCTTTTAACGGTATTCCGGGACCAACCTTTGAATTAAGGATTAATAATGTTTGAATTGTTTTGAATAATCATCGGTTTCCATCATATTAAAGGTTGTTCGGCTCTTATTATATGTCTGACCATTCCGCTACGACCAGCGAGACTCATCATAAGAAAATGTTTTAAATTTCCACATTCATCTTTACCTAATTGCATATAATTTCTAATATCTGCATTATTCTTAATTTTGTTGTTCATTGTCTTTTAAATGACTTGTGCGAATTTGATCCACATTTAAACAAATTTTACATTTTGCTTTTATTTCTTTTATTATTTTCTAAAATTATTTCTATTCTATCAAAAAAAAATTCCATATAAGTTGAACTAAGCTTTTTTTGTAATGATGATGTACATGGACTAAGAAGAAGATGCACATGCACTATCCATATTAAAATTATTAATAAAAATATTATACTAAATAAAATAATGAATCAAAATAAAATGAAACAAATAAAAGAAAAAGTAGAGTGGAGAAATATTACTCAATTGAAAGATCGAGGCGAAATTCTTTAAAAATCTGAGACTATTGGAGTCACCAATGCTTGGTTGCACCGCAAATATTACCATGTAATATGAACGAGTTGAAGAAAATGAAGTATTAAAGAATATGAGAGCAAATTGTGAAGAAATTAATTTGGAGAGAGTATGAAAAATTAAAGAGATAGTTAATGAAAAATTAAGAATTTGTGTAAGTATTTATAAGAGAAAAAAATAAGTGAAAAAAAAAAAACAAATTAAAAAGAAAAGCAAAAGAAGGACGACGGTCGTGGCCAGTTGCAGAGAGATGGGAGGGGAGGGAGTGGCGTGTGACGGTCGTACTTATGAGGCCAGTTGGGCGTTGGGAAGGGAGGGCGGGGCGAGGGCGGGAAGGGAGGGAGAGGGATGGGGCCGGCGGGCTGCGGGCTGCTGCTTTTGGAGCTGTCGACCGCCGCTCACGGGCCCGATCGGGCCGATCGTGCGGGCTCATCAGGCCCAGTCATCCACCCCAGGCCGTCAGGCGTATGATCATCACGGGCTATCGGGCCGCCCGACTCTGGCTTGAGTGGGCTGACCACGGAGCCCCTTAAAAAAATTTAAAACTCATTTCATCATGGGCTTTAACTTGATCGGGTAGGCCGCAGAATATTCCAGGCCAGTTGGGGTCTTTCTGACGACATCGACATACCATGGATAATTATAATTGATACATATAATTCTCTTCCATGCACAACCCATGTTAATACATCATACAACATACATTAACATGCCATATTATTCACTACTTTGCATGTTATCGCGCGAAGCCGTAACACCGGCAAGGTCCACGATCTTGGACCCGTCAATGGGGTACCTGTGAAGCCTGCTTCCGCGATCATGAACGAGTTTGGTTCCAATCATCCATGCAACATCGAGCAACCGCCAAAACCTAGGAAAACTTTCGATTTCAGTTCAAGCGTCACTCACGTATATATGACCTACGACATCTGCCACATGCCGTACGATGAATAAGTATTAAAACCCATTTATTCACTTTGACACTGACCCGAAACAACTGCGCACTTGGTGCAAACCATTGATTACGAGGAAGGTTATGATCACTTGATGCCCTCCACGAGACACTGCTCACGGAATCTTGACTCAATGGGCTTTCTTTAGAGTCCAAGAACACCCAAATCGAAATTCAGATGAAGAAGTTATGACCTTCCGAAATTAGAGGTCACATATGACTAGGCAGCCTTACCCAGCTACCCTACCTTACCTAACCGAACGCCCCTTTCCAGACAAATACAGTACCCAATGCCCTCCATAGGCATACGGATGGAATTTTGACTCAATGGGCTTTCCATAGATTCCAAGAACACCCGAATCAGAATTTGGAAGAATAAGTTATGACCTTCCGAAGTTGGAGGTCACATAAGACTAGGTAGCCTTACCCGGCTAGCCTACCTTACCTACCCGAACGCCCCTTTTCGGCGAGCTCCGGCATCCACTTCCCTCCAAAGTCATCCAGATGGAATCTCGACTTAATGGTCTTTCCATATAGTCCAAGAACACCCGAATCGGAATTCGGACAAAGAAGTTATGACCTTCCGAAGTTGGAGGTCACACATGTCTAAGCGACCTTACGGCTAGCCTACCTTACCTACGAACGCCCCTTCCGGCCATCCTCAGAACCCACGCCCTTGAGGGCATTCGGATGAAATCTTGACTCAATGAAACTCCGTAGAGTCAAGAAACCTTTGCATCGGAGTTCGGACGAAGAAGTTATGACACCAGAAGTTGGAGGTCACACATAACTAAGCACGACCTTACGGCTAGCCTACCTTACCTACGAGCGCCCCTTCGACGACTCGACCCACGCTGCCCTCAAAAGGAATCGGATGGAATATTGACTCAATGGTCTTTCCATAAAGTCCCAGAAGCACTTTGAATTGGAGTTGGACCCGAGAAAAGTTATAGCTTCCGAGTTGGAGGTCACATGACTAAACTGATCTTACGGGTAGCCTACCTTACTCGAACGCCCTTTTGGCCAAGCTCCCGGCATCCAGCACTTTAAAAACATTTAGATGGAAACTTGACTCAATGGCCTTTCATAAAGTGCAAAACGCCGAATGTCGGGTTCGGACGAAGAAGTTATGACCTTAAGTTGGAGGTCACACATGACTTCTTGATCTTAAGACAGCCTACCTTACTTTCCGACGCCTTTTTGGTAGCTCAGAGCACCTTCCCTCCTAAGGAATCCATGGAAAACTTGACTCAATGGTCTTTCCATAAAGTCAAGAACACGAATCGAATTCGGACCAGAAGAAGTTATGACCTTAGAGTTGGAGGTCATACGAAGATCTAAGCCGGGACGAAAGCCGTCCAGGAGGTGAACCCATCGAGTGAACCCGATAAATTGAACTTGGCCGGGATGAACCCGACCGGGGGAACCAGTAGGACGGCTCTTCGTAGGTATTGAATTAAACGGACCATAACTTGGGCTCACAAGTGGAGTTGAGAATTAGCTTTAAATTCAAGTTCACTAGCGGACACAATTTACTGAAGGACTACATTGCAAAATCCTTTTATTTATACCCCGAAAAAACCCTTGTAAAACGAAAACCAAAAATTTTTTCATTTATTTGCTCTTGGAACCTGCAAAAAAATATACTTATCCGTATTTTTTTCATTCTCAGTATACTAAACTAAATTTATTAAATTTATTTTATCTTTGAATTTTCTTCGATTTACACCTTTGTAAAAGCGAAAACCAAAATTTTTTTCTCTCCTCATTTTTCGTTCTCCATCCCGGTAGCCTTCCTTGCTCGTCTACATGCGATGGCAAATATTTGCATCCACACAACTTCAAAACTTTTATGAGTTCAACTATAAAATCTATTAAAATTTTATTTCACTTTTTCCCCAATAAATTTATTATAATTTATTTCATTTATTTTCCTTTTCAGTTTTTACTCACTTTGTAAACCCTCAAGTGTTCTAACACCTTAAAATTTTTATTAAAATTTTTATTTTGTCATCAAATAAACCCGAATAAATTGATTACAATTTATTTCATTTCGATTACATACTTTGTAAAGCTCTAAGATTTGTTTTCGACATAATAAGTGCTAATTACCTAAGCACCCGAGCATCATAACATATCATGATACACATACCATTCGTAATTCACACAACATTTCATCAAATCACCTGAAAACACCGCAACGCGATGCGTGTAGTGTCTTTAGTTTTGTCGAGTGATTTTCTAGGTAATCTCATACCTACACTTATCATCGAACCACACCCCAGTGGTGATGGATACCCCCGAACCGAGAAGCTCCTAGGTGATGCGTATACCTAAGTTCGATGCAATTTGTGGCCCCAGGCAGGGTGGATTGATTACCCAGATCAACCGCGGAATGCTCGTAAATGTCGGGTGACGGAGCATTTTTCTAAAAATCGAGGCGAGTCTCCTTTGTACGAGGAGCTACTTGAATACGAATTTGCGTAAACACATCCAAACGGTCCGATATAACGATTTATGATTTAAAGCGGCCACTTAGGCCCATAAACAATACTCGATGCTGCATACCCGACTATGAATCCAACTATATACCCAGTAGTTACAAGAGTTAATATGTATTTACTCTTATATAATACATACATTAAACTTAAAAGTTCTAATACATGTATACATCAAAGCGCGGCTTAGGCTTTCTTCTAATCCTCGGTCTTTAGGGCGAGCGTCCCTCGCACGCTCCACACTGTACACGTAAATAATATCCCTCGACGGGGGTGAGCTAATGCTTTCGATGAGTGGAATCGCCTAAAAGTGGGCTACTCACCACTGAGTGCGTCTGTGTTCTAATGAAAACACACATTGGCTTGAATGCATGATCCTACTTGAATGTCTACATGACCCCGACGCTCGAGATCCAGGAGTCCTCAGAGCTCCATCACACTTTCGCTAAGCCTCGTATGAAAATTATTGTTTTGTTTGTTAAATTGGACAACCCTCGATGTAATATATATATCGATTAGTAGCTTTCAGACGATTGATATATTATTTGTTGTGGACTACCCTTTGATGAATATCGGTGGGCGCTCAGACGATTGATATTTTTAATTTGGACTACCCTCCAGATGAAGTAATATTTTTAGACAACCCTCGACCGTTTTTCTTTATACTCATCTCTCGCCACTCACTCTATAGTCTAGGGTGTTCGGTGCATATGGAATACATGTATGCCCGATTCGATACAGTCTAATTCACAAGTAAATATATAAACATGCATATATTTACAAAAATTTAATTCACACAATCATGTCATGTAAATTAATTAATTCATACATCAAAATTAGCTCACTTGGGCTAATGATCAAACACGAGCAATTCTACTTGAATTACTCGACCAACATATATTTCCAAAAAATATATTTTTTGAGAACAACGTTTGAGAATAGTGAAACCTAGGTTACTATTCGAAAAATCACAATCATCGGTTCTTAGTGAACCGGGTTTTCACGACCATTTAAAATTTTCGATCCGATCAATACACGCATCAACACACAAATGCATAATTTTACACGAAATCGTAGTGGGCAGTCACGGTGCTCCATTGATTTTCAAAAAATTTGTATCGAATTCGGTCCCACAGGTTTGGGGCCGTCCAATGCCCTGGCCTCGATCGACTCAAACATTCGTAAAACACTTAAAAATGGGAATAAAACTCAAGCTAGGGAGAAACCACCTCTCGGAGTTTGTCGAAAACTCACAAATTCGGTGTCCGCGCGTGGCTACTCTCGCGTAGAGCGATTATAAACCTTGCAATAAAACTGACTAGCTTGATCGGATTGGGTATTCTAGAGAGAAGTGGCTCTCTCTCTAAAACAAAAATGGAAATCTGCTGCTCTCCGTCCAGCCCCTCTGTTCTGCCCGTTTTTGGTCACTTTAATTGGGGAAGACAGCACTGTACAAATTTTTGTCTTTTTGTGCCATTTAAATCAAATTTCAAATTACTTGATTTGTCCTCTTCTCAGGTTTTGACATTCGGCTCTGCCTCGTAGATCCGTTTCATTATTTCTCTACTCATGCCACTTATGGCGCCTTAGTGCGTGTTATATGTGATTTTCATCACATCGAAAATGGATTTTCGGCTTTGAAGCGTGATGCCTCGAAACGTGTAAATTATTTGTCTCGAAATTTGTGAAATTTTCTGCGTGCTAGCTAGATTTGAGACTATTCCAACGGTGCAATCAGTTTCATCATCCAGGATCTAGAGGGAATAAATTCACGGGTTTTTAGCAGAAATTCTGATTTAAGTAGCAGAAATTACAATTTTGCCCTTTTTCCCGTAAATTAGATTTCTCGGGTCTTGAAAACCCTACCTCTTGGGTTTTTTCAAAACTCCTGACTCAGGTCTCATCTTGACCCCTTTGCTAGTGGATGAACTCTTTCTCTTACTCCTCTAAGCATGGGTCAGATCGTCGGGAAATTTAGAGAATGTGGAGTCTCTACAAAAACTCTCTCTTTTTATTCACTCTTTCTTTTCTGCTCTTTTCTTTCCTCCCATCCTTTGTTTGGTCCAAAGAGATGGGCCCGAGTGCTTTATTTCGCGCCACGTATCGATTTTCATTGGGCTCTTAGGATTTCCCTTATCTCTTTATCCGTCAATATGGATTTCCTTCGAAATGACATGATGTCACATGTGTCACCTATAATAATACTTGAGCTCATTGTTTGACTTTCTCACAGCTTGACATGTGTCTCATCTTGAGCCGCTCTCGAGGAATGCCCCGAAGTGTCACAGCATTCTCGGTGCCTTGAAAAGCGTGAAATTTATTTGTCGGGTCGATGAAATTCGACTTCCGGAAGGCTTCGATTTCGCGAGGCGATTCAACCAGTGAAGTGCGTTTCATCATCGAAGATCCCGAAAAAAAAATCCGGCTTTTGATCGAATTTTCTGGATTCTACCGTTTCAAAATTGGATTTTCGAGGTTTCACATTCTCACACATAAAGAATTTTGCCCCGAAATTCAATGCACATATGTATCCAACCACGTGCATATGTATCCCTACACAATCCTTGCTTTGTGTGCAAGCGGTAGAGCCTTCCCGAGTCGCGATCATGACAATCCGTGGTAGTCCCGGCCTAATCCGTGTCATGAATGACATCAAAACGGGCTATGTCTACTACCGAAGGTCCACCATGAGTAGAATCAGCAAGAGATCTCGACTCACAACTACGACCTATCAGGTCGACTCTCACCACATCTAGGGAAGAGCGTCGCCTGTGTCTTCTCGGAGGCTTGACCTCAGCCCAACGAAACCAATCCCCTGAGATGCATTAATGAATATGGTGCATCAGAAAACAAATGCAGGTATAAAACGTACCCTGCTTGTCCGGCTGAGCATGCAGTACCATGAGACCTCTGCCTCCTAGGATAATCTTGCCTGTATGCGGGAGCGGCGAAACTAGTATGAAGTCATCTACAGCGACCCGAAACTCTCGACCTGAGCCACGATCTTTCGATCTCGACTGTCTCTAGCGGACTATGTGACCCATCTGCGAAATTGCTAGGTCTTCAGTGTGGCACCTGGGACCTATCTTTGGTTCATGACCGGAGTACTAGGGTGTGGAGGAATAAAGCGTATTAAACACGTCCCACGGTGGGGCCCGGGAAGCTGCGATGTCCCCCAGCCTGGGATCCTGCCTCACAGGAGCAATCCACTCATCGTATGCACGCGGGAATTTGCGGCGAGTGGAAGCATACCATCTATCCTACTTAACTGGCAACCCTAACTCCGACGACTGACCGAGTGTCCCATTGATCTTCGCGCTACTGCAGGTGGATCGTGAATCAACAAAACGAGCCTTATTTTCCTCCATCGCTTAGTCAAGCTACCGCAAGATAGCTGGCTCTAGGGTCAACACTGGATGGTTTTCATCTTACAAATGATCGGTATCATGGTTCAAATGGTGAGGCTTTCATTTGATTTTGGATTCGCATTAAAATCATAGTGTTGTTGTCACTAGTTAACTCAAAATGAAAGTAAGGTGTGGGATGGAGACCTCAAGTTCTCGGGTCACCAGCTTGATAAAATGAGGTTAAAGGTGTCCTCGTTATTTCTCGCATTAGTGGCAAATGACATGAGAACATAGCCAAAACTGGATCTTTGTTTAACTTAAAACCAACCCTTAAAATCTCTCATATTTGAGCCAAAGCATTTAATCCAGCATTTAATGTTCCAAATAGCTTTGAAAAGACTATCAACCTAATTTCAAAGGGCTCAGAATGACATCTAATGAAATGCCAGTGTATCTATCATTAAGAATACATCAACTCAAAGCATGGCACACCAAAGAAAAATTATATTGGGCCAGCATTAAACCCTGGTTTGGAAAGTTTGAACACATAAATGCAATACCCGTTCATTTAAAATAGAGGGAACACCTCGCAAACCACCATTAAACACAATCTAGCAACCCTCCTCTTCAAGGTTTGAGGTTAAATTTAAACATCCTGAGTTGTCATCCTAAAGGTGTGTTTCAAAACTGAGAAATGAGAGAAAGAAGAGAGAGAAGAGAGAAAACTGGGACCAAAAGGAAAAGTTGAGTAAAAATGTTAGCGGTAAAGTCAGGTTACAATTTGTCCAAGGTGGCTTATATAGCCTTACAAAAGATGTGAAATAATTAAAAATACCAAAATAATATTATTATAACAGGCAAAATGGGAATTACACAAAACTAGGTCGTTTGATAAAAAAAGTAACACTTCACATATAGTGAATTTCGCATCATAGTTAAATCATATATAGCGAAAATTTGAATTTGATACGACAAAGAGTTCTCTTATGATAGCTTAATTTCGCTATCATAGCTAAAATATGGCATAATTAAATTTTCTACTTATCATAAACTTTCACAATCCTTACGAAAAATTCTCGCTTGAGCTACAGCTTAAAATCATCAGACTCTCGTGATTGCTTCCCCCGCACTAATTAGTCAAGATTTCCTTCCTTCTCTCGTCTGATGAAATCTCCGAGAATTCATACGAACTCGCATAAAACATCACAATTACGATGCTTCGAAATGATGGTGGAGGCTCATAAAACTCCAAACTACTAAAAACATCCTCGAAAACAAAATCAAGAGTAACAGCACTGGAACTCCGCACATGTCAATTGGCTTAATTAATATGATTAGTACGCAAAAAGCACTCAAAACCTATCTTAAATAGACTCAAAAATAGCAATTCAAGTACTAATCACACCTAATCGATACGCTTGCAGTCCCTTTAGCAATATAAAACAATCAAGGGTATGCAAAAGGTGCTTTTGCAAAAAGAGTATGCTATACAAAAAGTGTGCGTAGAAGTGAGGCTTACCTTTAGTATGAAAACTTAGACTGCATAAAACCAGACATGAGAGAAAATGCCATAAAGGAACAAGTTTCAGGGCAATATCAATGCTTCGTTCTTATTCGTATGCTGAATTCTATTCCCAAGCGTAGGAATTAAGGTCATCTAGCATTGTAATACTGTGGGAATCCACAGGTCATCTCCACAGGGAGTGGTCTAAATTGTAGATCCTTATGAGCTATTCTCCAAAAAATGTGTAACTTAAAAGGAAATTATGGGGGTCAGGTTGGTTGATTGAGACAATTGTTCAATTATTTTAAAATAGAGATGATTGCTGGAATTTTAGGTTTCACTACTAGATCATGTAATTCCTAATTTCTTAGTTTTGCGCCTCATCTAGGAGCCGTTGATAAATGGTCTTCGATGGAAGATTTTTCTTTAAATTTTCAAAGGAAAGATAATCGAACATGATGTTAAACACTTGTTACCAATTACCCACTCTTTAGCTTGCATTCAGATTCAAGTACAACGTGTACCGAGGGTCTCTCGTTCACACGTTGTCGTAAGAGGGATGGCCACCAAGGTTTTACAAAGTTTTCTAAAGGTTGTAATAAAGACTACACAATCCATTGAAGTATAAAAAGAGGAATCGAGGAATATACCTTGATCATGTGAGTTTCCACCAGAAACTCACGATAAATTTAGAACTCCATGGAATTTGTAAGTGTACCTATAATTGAAGAGAATTTAAACATAAAAGGAACTTTGAGAAAACTAATCAATTAGAAAACTCGAGGATGAAAAATGGCTGCACACTCGAGAATGAAAACGAAATACGAGTTCCTGGGTGAATAGAAAGATTACATGTGTCGAATAAAAATCTCCAAAGAGAAATAAAGTCTTTCAACCCTAATAAATAAAAACTTCACCAAAAATTATAGAAAAGAACACTTTTCTATAGAAAACTCCAAACCCTAAGAATCAAAAGTTGCTCTCTCTCCTCAGATTCATGGCTTCTTTATACCCTCTCCAATGTGAACCCAGCAAATAAAAGATCTGGCTGCCAGCCCTCGCGGTTAGATCGACCCCGCTCACCTCCGCAGCTTCACACTGTGTGTACCGGCACAAAGTTAGTGAAAATTATTAGCGCTGTTTCCTACCACTTTTTTTCGCATAGGTACTAAGAGCATGCCGGAAGGTGTACCAAGACATAAGGCCACTGTGCTTTTCCAAACATTGTCAAGACTTCCCAAATCAACAACCTGTCAAGCATCATCCTCGTAATGATCCATATTTGCTTCCCACATAAATCCTTCGTACAACCCTCATGCCTTAGACTGAAAACCGTACAGTCTAGAAACATGAAAGGCAGCTGGGTGCACTATTCTCACAAATGTGAGCAAAGTGTGACTTGAAGGAAGCAGTTCACGTAAATATTGCCCTCAACTGTGGTATTCAACGACACTTAACTCCGATCTGCTATTAGTCCCCAGCAAGATTTAGACTTATGATACCCATTACAGGAATTCCAACAAGCAAGAAGGCTTGAGCTCTTGCAAATTCATAAAAAGTGGCAACATTAAACATAAATACTAACTCCATGGTATGCAATCATGTCACCTAATTAAACTGGGGGGAAAACCACACCTAAGCAAGAATATAAATAACAAAGCTGAACACAAATCATTCTCAAATAAAAGACTATGAAATCGGAGAACAAAAAACAAACATGGAAGCATTGAACCTAAATGATCTATATATTATAGAAGCAAACTATTTAACATAAACACGCACCATTTATGCATAAAGTCAAAAGAAACAACTAACACAATCGGAATCGAAGCGTCTTAAAGGTTCAGAATGACCATAGGCTACAAAAGCGGTAAATGAATGAAAATGTGCTCGCATAACATGCTGAGGTCCGCTACCCAATTGCCAACATCAATCCTAACGGGGCCGGTTGCGTTACTGCTACACCCTCCCTATCGTTTTATGAAACGCGGCCTCATCGACGCAAATATCCAACTCCTCCGAATCTCTCCTCCTGTCATATGGGCATCACAACTGAAGCCTTGGAAAATATGACCTTTCAGAGAGCCCGTGACTTAATTGCTGTTTCCCCAAAAATGCATTTGAAAAACCCTTTAATCTAAGCCCATTCTCTCTCAATGAGAGGTGTCACAGTAAAAGGTGTGGGCCAGAGACTTAAGAGCTCTTTAAATCACCAGTAATGTGGCGCCGGTCTCATAGATGCGCCCCACCCATTTGGTTTGTAATCGTCCCAAATTAGAAGAACCCTCTTTTTCCTTAACCACCCCCATCCCCGCGCTTACACAAGACTCACTACAAGAGATGGGAATGGAATATGTCTATTTTCACGCGAGGACCGTGAAGTCCTCATCACGACCAGTGCGACCAAAGCATAGTCGAGCAGCTCTGCCATCACCTGGCATAAAACCGCTATTCTCTCCGAGACTATCGCCTTCGGGTCCGATTCACTAATAATCTATTCATCAACACTATTCCATTATTTCCTGGGCAAGCACTCTTTATGTGTTGAAACAAATGATAGCCATAGACTAGCACATGAGCCTCAAGAAATAATCTAAGGCCAAAGGAAGATGGCCCAGTGGTAATATCCGCAGCCGCAGAGCGTAACATACTGAGTGGAATGAGCCATCGAATCGAGGTGATCCGTGATCACTTCGCCCATCATAGTATTCCATGAATATCCACCACATTCTTCGCATTAGTGAAATTCCAACCACAGAGGTAACATCCCTAACCTCACCACAAATCAAATTTTTGTTCTTGAATACACCTCGTATTTGGATAAAGAAACATGAGCATACTCCAACCTCTACACCCTCTTGCAATGAAATCCCCCGTTTCAACTGACTGGCCCATTTTTCCCCGCTCCGGAGTCAGGTCTAAACAAACATGGCCTCTATCCTCAACATCACCTCACTCCTTCACTCCTCAGCGATGATTCTCTTCACCTTCCTTTTCTTATCGGGTCAGAAGTATCGATTCTTTCTTTCATACACCACAAAGAGCTAGGCTCTTTTCCTTCAAGATTTTCGGATCTTACCATAGATATATAAATAAATGATAAGTAATAGATGGCCCATACATATGAAGAAGAATCTAAACCCACACACTGTATACTGGGTCATTCAGCAGATCAAATAAATTCATAACATCACACTAAACCCCAAAAAACCACTGATAAAGAGAATCCACCCAATCACAACTAACCAAACAAATCCATGATAATAAATGAATATCATAAAAATCGCTCCATGAACAGAGCTACCACACCAGACGATGAGGCGATTTAATCCGAAACTGAAAGGAGTAAACAACGCAGATATTACCAACTGGGGCTGCTTCGTGAGAGGCAAAAGTTTGGTGGTTTGGTCTTTTAGAGAATGACACAACCGCCATAAAAAACAAGAAAACCTTTAATTAATCCACCAAGAGATGTACCAAAGATAGATTAGTGGTGTACTTCTAGCATATTGTCGCCTCTCGTCTCGTATAACATGTACCCCAAGATACATGTTAAAGGTGTACCCTAGACAATCTGCTCCTATCCGGCAAATTTTTATTATTATTATTTTTTTTTAGATATATATTTTTGGAAATTGGGAAATGTGAATGTTTGATTTAAAATCTATCCTTGTCGACCACTCTTCCATCCCGGTTTCATCAAGATGCTCACCTCTCCTTCCTCGCTCATATTCCCTCGCCTAATCTGACCGTGTCTGGCTGCAAGAGTTGATCATCAGATTTCTTCTTCGACACTTTCAATCTTTCCAGGCCCACTGTATTTCTAGTGATCGTGGTCTTGTGGTTCAAATCAACTTCAAACTTAAGGCCCAAAATAGGGTGCGGATAAGACAAAAAACGACTCCACAAAGTGTAATATAAATGATGGCCTCTAATCATTTTCCGAAGATAAGATGTTCCTCAGTATTATGATGATGTAGCTAATATGATATGCCAAAATTTAATGCACAGATGGGGAAGGTGAGGCAAGACAAGAGTATGATCAGGTCCGTGGTTTGTAAGGAATTAGAGCAATGCAAGGAGATAAAGTCCAAAGATGAATATAAAGATTTTTGTGCATGCTTTACAAAGGTACATGCATTGAGATGATGTGGAGTGTGTATGAAATCATGCGACTATATACATTAAGGTAAGTCAAGTATTATACCTAAAAGAGCCATAATTCAAAAATTTCACAGCAGCACCAACATGTGACAAGCCGTGACAGTTGAAGTTCAACCAAAGGTATGCCTACCCCACAATGTAAATGCAAAGCTGTCCTCACGCATAGAAACCAAGGGTACCCCTAAGCCACCGTAATGGGAGGCAACATAGAAACCAGGGCCTTTTATTTTTATTTTTTTTATTTTTTAATTTTTTTTATTTTTTTATTTTTTTTGAAAAACAAATGAAATAGAGAAAGCAGAAATAAAATGCAAGAACGAAAATAAAACAAAATCAAAACTATATACGTTGAGGAATAGAATTGATCAAGGAGTATCCCGGCAGAAGCTGATCTACCAAGTCCTCACTATGTCAAGATTGAAATGCTCACAGAATATTAAAGCGTTGACCATTTGACTTAAAAGACTTCCAAAGATTCGATTTTCACCTTACCATCCGTATGGATAAACCACCTTAATGAATGAACTGCCACCCAACGAGAGCGAGTTTTCCCGGAATATGTGCAACCGGAGTCGTGTACAATACAGCAAGATTTAGTCTAACTAACGCTCTCGAGCAATAGTCTTGTCATGGAACAACTCGAGCCGCTTCTTTGTAAAACCGAGCTTGAATGTATCCCACCGCGAATTCATCAGTTCTATCACTTAGAACACATGCATTACTCCAAAGATGATTAAACTAGAACTGAAAGTCTTTAATAAATTTAATAAGTTCCTGGTTCCATTTCGAATTTCCAAAGAGATGATGCTCCTTCCACACACAAGCCTATAGGAGACATATACCTGTAATAGTTTTGGTGCTGCATCAAGAGGGCCCAAAGAGCACGTGAGCCCTATGACCACCTTGCTATTTAAAACCGTTTTTCCAAAATGTTTTCGATCTCCCTATTAGCTAATTCAAATAATTACTGGTCCAGGTGGTATTCCGTTGAATTTTATGGGTGACTATATTTTTTCAATGTATTTACAAAAGGAGTCCACCATCACTAATAATGCATCGAGGTATCTCCAAAACGAGAAAAATGTGGTCTTTTTAGTAAATTTCAAAACAACCTTATGGTCATTATTCGCTGAATAGCCTGCCAACCACTAGACACACATAGTCAACGTATAAATATATGTAAAGATACCCATAAGAAGGGTAAAAGGCCTCATGAAGTCTAAGGTTCACAAGAAAATTTCAATTAGAATCTGTGTAAGAGGCATCATGTTCCTTTCAGATCCTACCAATTGTTGGGCACTAGCACAAGTTTTGCAAAATTCAAAACAATCTTTAAACATGGTAGGCCAGTAAAAACCAGCTTGCAAAATCTTATCTGCTGTTTTTCTTACAGAGAAATGCCCTCCACAAGCTTCGGAATGGCAAAATGTTAGGATCCTGATATGCTCATCATTGGGCACACATCTTCTCACACTGCTCCAGACAAAGATTAAATAGATACGGATCATCAAAGTAATATTTCTTAATGTCCGGCCAAAATTTTCTTTTTCTCGTTTGAGACGCCCATTTGCTGGAATTTGACCGCTATCAGGTAATTTGATTTATGCCTGCTGCATCATAGGCAATGAACAAGGGAAAGCCGCCATCAGAAACTGCCGCCTATGGTATGCCATGGAATTGATTCGAACTAATCGAGATAAAATGGTCGCGCTACTACATTCTCGAATTTCTTGTCTTTACTAGTCGTCGAACTCTTGGGCATAGGGATTCACTCTAGTTAATCGTGCTTGGTATCCTTAGAGAAAGGTGTACTTCAACGTCAAGCAGGTTCAGAAATGGTTACAGGAGACCCTACAATGTATGACCTGAACTTTTCTAAAGCAAAGACAACGGCTAAAAGCTCTTTTTCAGTGGTTGTGTAATTTGCTTGAGCGGAATCTAGAGTTTTGCTGGCATAGTAGATCACAAAGGCCTTTTTATCTTCCCTTTGTCCTAAAACAGCCCCTATAGCATAATCACTAGCGTCACACATGATTCAAACGAAGGTTCCAATTAGAGACCGCATGATGAGGTGACACTAACATAGTTTTGAGTTTAGCAGCGCGCCTTTCATGCCTCTCAGACCATGTGAAAGGGACATCTTTGGAAAGCAAAGTACATAAGGGATGAGCTATAGCACTAAAATCTTTTATGAATCTCCTATAGAATCCAACATGTCCCAAGAATGACCTTATGTCTCTAACACTCTTAGAGTAGTAATTGATATCACCGACTTCTCGGGGCCTTATCAACTTCACCCCATTTTATACTATATGGCCTAAGACAACTCAGGTCACCATAAAATGGACATCTTTTCCCAATTTAACACAAGGTTCTTCTCGATATCGCCTTCCAAAACCTTCTGTAAATTCTCCAAATGTACCTCATATGAGTCACCAAAAATCGAGAAATCAGCCTGCGAAGATTTCAAAATGATTTCTATCATGTCACCGGGGGTGGCCCCATCATCACCGCTGGAAGGTTCCGTGCATTAGCATAATCTCAAAGGGCATTTTCCTAGCTGCAAGGTACCAAAAGGATGTGTGAATGTATTTTTTCGATCTTCCAAAGCTATCTCAATTTGATTGCACTGAAAGTACCAATCGAAAACAATAAAATTCATGCCCCGCAACTCTTCTTAACATTTGATCAACAAACGGAGGAAAGTGGTCTTTTCTGCACCCGCTAAGCTTCCTATAATCTATGCACACCCTCCAACCCTCAAGTAACACGAGTAGAATTAACTCATTATTTTCATTTGCAACCACGCACCTGCATTTCTTATAACTACCTGTGGTTATTAACTCACTTGCTGTCCGCAATAAGGTAAATAACACCTACATCCAAGAGTTTTAAGACTCTTCCTTACTCACTTCTTCATTACGGGTTCAATGCCCTCCCGGGTCAGCCTGTAGGGTTTAACATCTTCTTCTAAGTGAATTCTATGTGTGCAGATCAAAGGGCTAATTCCCTTAATATCTGCAATTGTCCATCCTAGGGCAGTTCTGTGGTTTCTCAATATCTCCAAAAGTTGATTTTCTTGATTCATTTCTAAGGAGGAAGATATGATTACCGGAAAAGTTTCTTCCGCCCCTAAGAAGGAATATTTCCAGGTGATGGTAAAGGGCTCAACTCGGCTTAGGTGGCCTTTCTTCTCGTATGCAATTCCCTTTATCCCTCAATTGGTGGCAATGGTTCAAATTTAGGCGCCCACCCATTCACTTCCAATACCTCGTTATGCTCACTATGGAGTGTAGGAACTCCGATTCTAGTGTGGTCACTTCCTCATCCCAACTCCTAAGCCACTAAACATGACATAAGAGGGTCATCACGTGAGACATCCAAATATTTCGTACCATAGAATCAACCATGTCGACCTCACACACATCTTCATCCCCCATTCCTTGATAACATTGAAGATATTCGTATTAATGTACCATGTTTCCAAATGATAAAGGTCATTAGACCTTCTCTACAAGCATGATGGCATTAGTAAACTACAAGAATGGTCTACCAAGAATCACTGGGAACTGAGTTCCTTGGTTCACCATAAAGCCGGGAAAGGCCGAGCACAACAAAATCCACTGGGAAGAGGAACTTGGCTCCAATTTATACTACTACATCCTTCACTATCCTCTAGGAATTTTTACACTACTTCTGGCCAAATGCACTGAGGGTCATTGATCGCTCTAATTCTCCTAACCCTAGTCCACATATACCGAAAAGTAACATCAACACCGCCTTAAATCCACTAAAGCATGTCCCAACTTCGAATTCCCTACTGCTATAGAAATAGTAAGGCTTCCTGGGTCTTTGTATTTTGGGGGCAAGTTGTTTCGAATAAGTGAGGTAGATTGCTCAGTCATGAATGCCTCCTTGTTGACACCTAGTTTCCTTTTTACCATGCACAAATCCTTTAGAAATTTAGCATATGATGGAATTTGTTGAATGGCATCTAGTAAGGGAAGGTTCAATTTCACTTGTTTGAACAACTCATAGATCTCAGAATGGTTGTTCACTTTCTTTGGGACTCTCAACCTATGAGGGTATGGAGCTGGAGGGATATAGGTGGCCTTGTCTTGTTTTGGCTCCTCATCAATCACATTTGTTCTAGGAACATGAGGCTCGTCAGACACCTCATTATCTCCAACTGGTTCACTTTGTAACTCTTGTATTGGTTCCTTAGGTTGAATAGTTTTGTCAATTACCTTACCACTTCGAAGAGTAGTGGATTAAATTTCTGCAATGTTCAAAGGTACCTCACTCGACCCGAAACTCAACACTATTCCGATTCCTCAAGGGATTTGATGGGCTGAGAAGGAGCTCTTTCTTGTTGAAAATTTCCCATCTCACATCATTCAAGGCAGTTCGAAATTCTGTGTTTGTGGATTGTTGGGTCTCAGATTTAACCGTGTTACTATATCCTCCAAACCCTTACAGGAGGCTGATAAGGGCCGTGGGCTCGGGATTCCCTGATTCGACTGATGAAAACCTTGATTGTGGTTCACAGAAATCTCGGGGTCCGATTCTCGAAATGGAAGAACTGAATTTGTAAAACCTTGATTTTGGTAATGGGGACCTTGTTTGTTTGGTAAGTTATGTGGGCCTCCCTCATTTCTCCAACTAAAATTAGGGTGCTTACCCCATCCAGGATTATAT
Source organism: Tetrastigma voinierianum (assembly GCA_016808115.1). NCBI lineage: Eukaryota > Viridiplantae > Streptophyta > Magnoliopsida > Vitales > Vitaceae > Tetrastigma > Tetrastigma voinierianum. The sequence goes on along the minus strand of JAEQBH010001468.1, from coordinate 131,885 downwards.
GTTTCGTATCATGGAGAATCAAAGGCTTCCTTTGCAGCTAAGGGCATTTGCTTCGTCTATTTGATCGCTTCCTAACTTGAGGAAGATTTCAAGTAAAGTAATAGTTGGAGTGTGTAGTGGTCATCGCATATTATGCATGGCTCCTCCACTCTGGGTCCAATAGGTACCGAGGGTACTGAGGCACACTAGCCAATTGCTCACCTTTCACTTACGGCCTCCAACTTCCTTGTTAAATTAGGGGCGATTTTTGCTTGCAATTCATCATTCTCTTTATGATGATTCCTCCCCTATCGGGTGTATTATGCACTTTACAGTTGTCTACTAAGTGTTAGTCTCCCATGTCTCGAGCATTTTATGCTATGGTGTCAAGAGTTGAATTGCTCTCAGCACTCTTTCATAAATTCTCCCTGCATACATCATTCGATGTATTGTTTATTATTCCAAGGATAGTCCTCGATGAAAGTATCAAGACAGATTTGTCCCACATCCAAACCAGCGATGAGGGATAAAGATGGAGGAGATTCAGATCTCCCATACGCAAAGAAAAGGTTCACCCGTTTTCGTAAAATTCGAATTGCTCGTGATGAGAGTTACTGGTACGTAGCGGAGGGAAGAATTTGTTAAGGAATTCATTATGCATGTCTTCCCACATGTAAAGATCAGCTGGGTGCAAGAGAATGAAACCAAATTTCGCTTTCTCCTTGTGAGCAAAAGGAAATAAAACCAAACAGACATGTGGAGAGGTGAGCCAAGAGAGAGAAAATGCACCGCAAACATCCCCAAAGTCTCCCATGAATGAGTATGCTCCCGTGATTCGACCCCGTGATATACAAAAGTAAAGACTCGATCATTTCGTGACTTCATGAGGAATCGATTACCTCTGTAGCGTATCACATGAGTTTGTTGTGGTTCGTTGAGGTTGCAAGATTTCTCGGAGAGTTCTTTCCACATTAGGTAAAGGGGCAGGGGGACCCCTATATTGATTTCACTGAAAGTTAACATTTCCCCCTCCTAATGCTGATGCTACTGGGAGTGTAACACCGTCTCCATGTTATGGAGGTTCATGGAGTCCTTGTGGGTTAACAGGAATCCCTTGAGCATTTTGATTAAACAGAGGTTGCTGATTCCCAGGATGGTCCATTTGAGGTGTAGAGTTATCTTGAGACAATTGACTTATTATGGACTCTTCAGAATTTCTAGGAGGTGCAATTCTTACAAGTCGGCGCTGGCTGCTATGAGCCCAAACCGACATGCACTAAAACCTAATTCCTGGCCCAAGAAAACACCCACTTAGATTTCTACAAAAACAAACTAAAAGAAAAGTAGAGAACGCACGGATTCAATGCACTGCAAATTACCTCACTGCTCAGACTGAATCGATCACCACACAAGAATCCGCGCCAAAATGCTTCGTTCTTATTCGTATGCTGAATTCTATTCCCAAGTGTAAGAATTAAGGTCGTATAGCATTGTAATACTGTGGGAATCCACAGGTCATCTCCACAGGGAGTGGTCTAAATTGTTGATCCTTAGGAGCTATTCTCCAAAAAATGTGTAACTTAAAAGGAAATTACAGTCAGGTTTCGTCGATTTGAAAGTGATTAATTAAATCGACTATTTTAAAATAGGAAAGATGATTGCCGAATTTTAGGGTTTCCACCTTCACTAGTTGATCATGTAATTCCCACTTTAGTTTTACGCCTCATCTAGGAACCAGATAAATGGTCTTCGATGGGAGATTTTTCTTTAAAATGCTCTTTTTGAAAGGAAAGATAATCAACGATGTTAAACACTTGTTACCACCAATTCAGACTCTTAGCCTTGCATTTGTATTCTCAAGCACAACGAAAATTTCGAGGGTCTTCTCGTTCACACGCAGTCAGAGATGGCCAATCAAGGTTTTACAAAGTTTTCTACAAGCTAATAACATCACACAACTATCAAGTATAAAAGAGAAATCGAGGGAATATACCTTGATCGCAGTGAGTTTCACCTAGAATCAAATTAGAAATTTAGAACCCATGGAATTTTTACAAATCATAATTGAAGAGAATTTAAACATAAAAAGGAACTTTGAGAAAATCCGAATTCAATTGCAAAACCTGAGGATGAAAAATACAGAATACTGAGAATGAAAACGAAATATGAGTTCCTACTAAAAGATTACATGTGCTTGAATAAAAAATCTCCAGAGAAATAAAGTCTTCAACCCTAATAAATAAAAACTTCGCCAAAACTATAGAAAATAACACTTCTTCTATGAAAACCTAACCCTAAGAATCAAAAGTTGCTTACTCCTTGTATCTTATGGCTTTTATACCCCTCTCCAATGTGATCCCACATTAAAAGTTGATTAACAAGCGTGCCTTTGCGTTAGGATCGAATTCCTGCTCAATTCCCAAGTAGCTTACACAATGTGTACCAAGATGTAGTGTTAGTGGTACCCACACATGTCGCTTCGATTCAGGCTAAGAGGCTGAGCTAAAATCAACAAAATTTATATACACCTGTTCTACACGTTTAGTCAAGCTACTCGCAAAGATGTCTGTGGCCTAACACTGGGATGGGCTTTCATCCCAGAAATGGTTTGCACGGCCCGGTTGCAAGGCTTTATTTGGACTCTTTGAACTGCGGTTTCAAAAACAAAGGGAATAGTCCAAACCGAGAATCAGAAACTGAGTTAAAGGTGAAAAAGTTAACTTGAAGATTTGTGTTACTAACTCGCAAGTTAGTAAGGCAAACAAGTGTCTCGGAGCCATCCTCTATGACATGCAAATATATAGTCCATAACCGGATCTATATTTAACTAGCAAACCTCACCCATGAAACATCTCCTATTTGAGCTCAATACAGTAGCATGCAAGCAGGCCCCTTTGGGCCTTAAAACCCTAACATTCAATTATCATTTCAGAGGCTCAGAAGACCATTTGAAGAACAACAAAGGCATCTCACCTGAGCACTCAAGATCCCAGCATGGAGAGATTGCCAAAATAATAACAGAAATGCTACGAACCCCTAATTTGAAGAACCCTAACATGTAAATATTATCCCCCAGAGGCTCAAAGACCATCTAAAGAACAACAATTCTAAAGCATGGGAGAGTATTGGCCAAATCAATAACATCCCATGTTATGCATCTATGTTTTGAGAATAAGGCTATAAATACACTACCCGTAGCTTTAATACAAGAGGACAACATGCATATGCCCCACCACCGCTGCCTCTCTTTCAAAGAAAGGAGGCTTACCTAAGCATCTCTCAGCCGTCATCCTCAAGAGGTGTGTTTGGCAGCCGGAAAGGAAAGAAAGGTGAGAGAAAGAAGAGAGAGAAGAGAGAAAATAAAACAATTTATTACAAAGCAAAGAAAAGAAAATAACTTATACAAATCACCAAAACTTAGGCCCACCTTCATCCTCCTCTCTTTATTACAAAGCATGAGGGTATTTATGCTTCCTCAAGGTATGAAACTACTCTTGAAACCCCAATAACCAGGCTGGTTATAGGACACCAAGTAATAAACCAAGCTTTGAAGGCTACAGCATTAATTACAAGAGGATGACAAGGCCCCGCAAATCTCTCGCTAGAGGGTGAGAATTTCACTAATTAGCGAATTTGGCAAGGGTTAGCGAATTTGGCAATGATGAATAGTCTGCAAGTTTAAAGACAAGGGCAATATTAGCTTAATTTGGCAATGTCAAATTTCGCTGTTAGCAAAATTTCGCTAAGCTAGCGAAATTGTCAAGGAGAAGTTTAATTTCGCAAATGCACAGCTGCAAGTCATAGCGACTCATAATTTGTGTCGAGATTATAACAAGCTTATAGCTGGGTCATGGGAATCTGCCAGATCACACTGATTGCGAAATTCGCTTGCATTGCTGCTCTTCCATTTCCCATCCTATCTTTTCCTTCACCTCGCTTTGTTATTACATCGATTGGGGTTTGCCGATGGTCGAGACTAAACTTCCCAACCTCATGATCGATCATCATACTGAGTGCTGAAGTCCAAATGTGTATAAAGTCTACAAAACAACCAAAACACCCTCAAGTTGGTATAAGTGTTACTAAGGTAACATGAACACTTCCAATCGATATGACATGACCACGATCAAAAGTACCAAACCCATCAATATAAGGTTCAAAATCGCACTCGGTTGACCAATCACACCCCCAACCGAAACGCTGCGGTCCCTTAGCAATGCAAAATAAGAATCAGATGCAAGATTTCAAAAGGTTAGTTTCAAAAGGTTATCAGATATATAAACATTACCTTAAACTGAAAAAAATTGACATCAAAGTTGTAAACTCATAAGGAAAGAACTAACCATACAAGAACAATTTCAGCCAATCTTGGATCCATGATTCTCAACTTGAATTTCCACCTAAGTCAATGGCTCTTGGTGTAAACAGACATTGCTTCAATGGATTGCAAAATTTGTCCCTCCCCCCAACCTAGCACTGACATGGCCTTAAGCTGTTGAACAACCTAGATAAGGATAGTACGACTTCTTTCTTTATTCAACTACATCAGAATGTACGCTTGGTCTGACTTCACCAAAGTCCGTAACGGGGTCCACCGAAGGACTTCTAACCAATTAAGGCTTGGGCATCAAGCCAAAAAGGATCTACACCACTAACTCTAAAGGCTTCACCCTAATTTCAATGACTTCGAAAATTGCACTCACCCGTTGGGATCAGACTATCCACCCATGTAACGAATACAAAATCATGACTCCCAACCAATTAAGGCATGTGGCATCAGTTTCAAAGGCTACCATACACCCTCGATCATGGTTCTGCCTGTGCCAAAACTTCACACTTTATTTTTCTTTTCTTCTTTTCTTTTCTTTTCTTTCCTTTTCGAAGACAACACTGGGTCTTCAAATGTGGGTAACATAAACTCATCCTAGCTCGCTAACATGCCTAAGGCCGGGGCTTTGCAAAGCGAAATGAGGTATACAAATTCACAACCTATTGAAATAATCAGAGGCAAAGGTGAATTCAAGATAAGGAGAAATTTCAAGTCGAGTACTGAACTCCGTGATCGACCAAGAATTTAATTCAAGCATGAATTTGGGTTCCAGCATATAAGGACAAATGTTGATTCAATTTTTCCAACATGAAGCAATTCAATTGTCCAATTGTAGCAATTCAATTGTTCAATTGAAAAGAAAAACATTTACACCTAGTAAAGGCACAAAACATGATATGTACAAAAAGCTGTATATATATAAACTGAATAGCTTTTGATATAGCCAAAATGGCTAATACATGAATACAAAGCTAAACACAAAAATATCACTGCCTACTATGGCTAATACGACAAACTTAATCAAGATCAAGAGGCGCTGATAAAGCCGAGCAACTATACAAAATACAAAAGAAACCTAACCACCTCACTCACTGTGGTGGTGTATACATCGCTGGATCCGTCGTCAGAGTTTCACAAGATATCCCAAGAGGCCGCCGACCGACTGAGTTTAGAAATGCCGAGGTTCGGATGCTCCAACCGGAACGCAGACCTCGAACCAACCACTATGCCATGCCGTGATAGGTACCGCTTATGCCTTTGATGGTGGCAAACTTATGTACGTGAGGCCACTAATTCAAGTTCTGCATGGTACGGTGCTAAGGGCTGGACTTAGCTATGAGCCACAGCCTGGCGTGAAAAGGGCAAAGATGTACACTGGGTCACCCGAGGGGCTACTAGCAAAGGGGTTGTTTTTTGTCAGGCAAAGGGCTTCTGGTAGTGAACTCCATGGGCTCTTCCATTCCTTCCTCCATTACCTCCTCAACAAGACGGGGAGGTTTCTTCTTCCTTTTCCATGGCCCATATTCTACACATAATCGGGGCACCTCTGTAGCCTTCTCGTGAGGATCTTCCGCTCGGTTCCTCTTCAATTCTCCTGAGTCGCAATTGAGCCTGTTCACCCACAATAGTGTTAGTCAAGCACTCTCCTCCGCATTCTCCTCCTTGATGAACAAACTGATTGTGAGCTTTAAGATGATTTCGCTGATGTCCAATTTTTATCAATTTCACTTTCGAATCCATCTAATTCCTTTGTTCATGAGCCTCAACTGCCCCGCTGATTGCCCGATCACTACCCTCGCTCCTCTATGAAAATTGTCCACTTGCTCGCTTCAAATTCGTGATGGCTTGTTCAATGGGCTGATAAGGGCGGTGGTCATTGGCCATTGGAAGTTGAGGTAAAATGTGGAGAAGCAGGAGGTATATAAGTTGAGGGAACATTATAGACAGGTGCACTCATCCATTGGTCTCTATATTCCCTCATAGACCCATATGGGTTTCTGATTTCACAAAAGTTGTCGCACGCCATGAAGGTTCCTATAGTCCTCATCACATGTAAGCTCTAGGTTACCCTCCCGATCGTATTACTCTCCATACGAGGATTCCATTTTCAGTTCAAACCACTCGGAAAATGCAACCTTGAAGAAATAGTGGCCACAAAAAACAAATACGCTAGTCAGAGTCTTGAAAGATTTTTTTTTTTTTATATATATATATATATAATTTTTAACAAAGGGAAATAAAACAAAGAAAAAAAAAAATGACTATGAAAACAAAAACAATGAAGTTACCGCTAAGTTATGAAACTTGCGCCATCAAGAATCGGGTTACAAAAAGAGGTGTGCTGTTAATTCACTTGCAGATGTTGACTGCAAGGCACTCATCCTTACCATTAGTAGTTTGGCACCATCCCTAAGAACGCCCATTTGATTCGTACACAAATAGCCGAGCTAAATCAACAAAATTTATATACACCTGTTCCTACCACGCTGTAGTCAAGCTTACCGCAAAGAGAGTGTCTAGGGCCTTCCAACACTGTGGGATGGGTTTTCATCCTAGAAATGGCTCAGACGTTGTCCTAAGGTAAGGCTTATTTGGACTCTCTTTGGAATTGTGTTTCAAAAAATGCTGAATAATTGAACCGAGAATTGTAAAACTGAAAGCTAAAGGTGAGGTGCTAACTTGAAGATTTAGGTTACTAACTTGGCAAGTTAGGCAAACAAGTGTCCTCGTTTTATCCCCTATGACATGCAACATATAGTCCATGGCATAACCGGATCTTATTTAACTAGCAACCTCACCCATGAAACATCTCCTCATTCAGTCAATACTGTAAAGATGCAGTTATACTTTAGTTTAAAAACCCTAACATTCAATTATCATTTCGTAGGCTCGTGAAGACCATCTAAAGAACAACAAGGCACTTCACCCGAGCACTGCATCCTAAAGCATGGAGAGTATTGGCCAAAATAATAACAGGAAATGTTACTTAACCCTAATCGAAGAACCCTAACATGTAAATATTATCTCGTGAGGCTCAGAAGACCCATCTAAAGAACAACACCCTAAAGCATGGAGAGTATTGGCCAAATCAATAACATCCCATGTTATATCTGTTTTGAGAATAAGGCCATAAAATACACTCACCCGTAGCTTTAATACAAGAGGACAACATGCTATGCCCCACCACTGCCAGCTTCCTTCCTCTTCATGAAGAAAGGGGAGGCGAGTTTTCAAGCATCTCGAGCCACATCCTCAAAGAGGTGTGTTTGGCAGCGGGAAAGTGAAAGAAAGAAGAGAGAAAGAAGAGAGAGAAGAGAGAAAATAAAACAATTTATTTACAGCAAAGAAAGAAAATAACTTACAATCACCAAAAACTTGTATTCACCTTCATCCTCCCTCTCTTTAATACAAAAATACGAGGGGTATGGCAAGCCTCCTCAAGGTATGAACTACCAAAACCCTAATAACTAGGCTGTTATAGGACAATCGGGTAATAAAACCAAGCTCGGGAAGGCGTTGCATTAATTACGTGAGATGAGCAGGCCCTAAATTCTCGCTAGAAGTGAGAATTTCACACTAGCGACCTGGGCAAGGGTTAGCGAATTTGGCAATGGCTTAGCGAAATCGCAAGGTTTTTAGCGACTACAATGCTTTAGTTAATTTGGCAATGTTGAAATTTCTATTAGCGAAATTTCATGTTTAATAAATTGTCGCTGAGTAGCTTAATTTCGCAAATGCATGCTGCAAGTCACTAGCTGACTTCGGCACCTCAGGCCGAGATCATGAACAGCCATAGTCAAGTCAAATTCGCTAAGATTATAATTGATTTACGAAATTCGCGCATTGTCGTTTCTTCCTTTCCCATCCTATCTCTTCAACTCGCATCTCTTACTTCCTTCACTCGCTTTGTTATTACATCGATTGGCTGTTTGGATATCGAGACTAAACTTCCAACCTCATGATCGAATATTTCAGACTGAGGTCAGTCCAAATGTGTATAAGTCTACAAACAACCAAAACATCCTCGTTGGTATAAGTGTTACTAAGGTAACATGAACACTTCAATTGGGATATATGACATGACTAATGATCAAAAAGTACTCAAAACCTATCTAATATAGGGTTCAAAATTGCACTTTTTGAGCACTAATCATGCTCTCTGCCACTTTTCTGCATAGGTGTACTGGTACATGTTGAAGGGGTATCGATACATGTTGCTCTCTGCCACTTTTCTGCATAGGTGTACCGGTACATGTTGAAGGTGTACCGGTACATGTTGGCCACTAGTACTTTTCCAGCATTGTTGCACTTCCCGAAACTTCACCAACCGGTTTCCATCATCCTCAATGATCCATATTTGCTTCCCGGACATAAATCCTTGTACAATCATGCCTAGACTCAAAACCCGTGATGTCTGGAACACGAAAATTTAAAAGTACCTATTCTCATGCAAAATGTGAGCAAAGTGTGACTCAAGGTGCTAAGTCCTCATTGTAATATTGCTCAATCAGGTATTCAACAATCAATTCCAGGAAGTCAACCTAAAATTCCACTTCCAATATAAGTGTTTTAAGGCAAATCCGCTTGAACCAATGTTGCAGTTATTCCTCCCCAACCAAGCTTACCGCAGACCTTAAACTGATGACCAACCTAAATAGATTCACTACACTCTTTATTTCATATCGAATGTACTCGTAGGATGTACGTCGAAAAACTCCTACTTCACCAAAGTCCGTAATCCAAGTTCATCGATGACTCCCAACCAATTAAGGTTTAGGGCATCAAGCCAAAAGGATCTACCGACCACAAACTCTACAAGCTTCACCCCGGACTTTGAATGACTTCGAGAATCCAACACCTACAACCCACTAAACTCTACCCATCCACCCGTGTAACGAACGCAAAGTCGATGACTCCCAACCAATGAAGGCTTAGTGGCACCGCTTTAGCGTTTTCACATATAAATTTCTGACTGTTCGTTTCAAGGCAAAGCTCACTAATTTCACCTCTTTTTCTTTCTTTTCTTTATGCTTTTTTTTTCATTTGAAGACTTCTATTGGTCTTTTCAGGGGTAACACAAACCTATTACGGTCACAATGCATCTAAGCCGCTTTGAAAAGTGAAAAGAGGTATATAACTTCACAACCTATTGGTAAAAACTGATGTGCACTGTGTGTGATTAGCTAAAGGTGGAAATACAAGGCTGAAAACACTGGAACTTCAATTAACCAAAAACTTAATCATGCGGTGGAACTCACTAACATTATGGTGGCATACAGGCGAATTCTTCAACTAAAGTTGTTGTTGTAAACACAAAAATATAGGCATTAAAAATGGTTTGCAACAGAGGTATGTTGTGCTTCCATTTTAACAAAACAGATTTGACGCAGTAAACTTGAGAAACTAAAAATCAAGAGTATGAACATTACTTTCAACACGCATCATCCCACCGCGGAACGAGAAAGTTAGAGAATGGAATGGTACCTCCTCAACTGGGCAGAAGAAAGATCATCCCCACCAAGGTGCCGAGGTGTTGCTCAGAAGGGTCATGGTTACTGCACTGGCCAACATAAAGCAAAACATGCCATTCTAATGGTTAAACGAAAAGAAACTTAAACAAAACTAAGCAATTAAATTAGTGGCTTCGAGACACGCAGAGCCACCCTTAAATGTGTGGCCTGTGGGCCCTAAGGAGGGTCCGTAAGGAGAATTTCCACCGACGGCCTGTCGCACAACACAGTTTCACCTCATTCATTAACTTGACCACCCTATTATCATTTGGATTGAGTGGGTCTACTAAACCATTGGGGTGTGCTTGTTGAACTATGAATGGACCCGCCTCCACGCGACTGAGCTTGCCCAGAACATGGAGTTTGAATCATAATAGAGGACTGTCCTCTTGTCAAATTCTCCTTAAGAAGTATCACTTGATCATGCCATTTTTTTTTTATCTTTCCTTTGCAATCTTCGAAAGCTCAAGTAGGCATCATTTCGTAGATTCTTCCAACTCATCGAGATCACACCTGACTCTACCTACGAACCATGTTCAGCTTCATCGTCTATAACTGGCTATACTCGATTTCCATTGGAAGATATGCCTTACCATAGACTCAACCGATAAGGGGACATTCCAAGAATCGCTGAAAGCCGTGTTTAGGCCCACAAAGAATCAAGAATTTGATGGACCAATTTTTTTCTGCTGGGTTGCTCACCACCTTCATTAATTATTTTAATCTCCCCTGGCTGCAAGTTCTACTTGACCACTTATTTGAGGATGGTGTGGGTGGGCCACTCTGTGTTTCACCATATTTAGCCATGAGGTTTTCGAAAGGTTTGTTACATAAATGTGAACCCCCATCACTAATAATGGCTTTTGCACTCGAACCTAGAAAAGATGTTTACTTTCAAGAATTCGGAGCACCACCCCGTGGTCGCGCTGGGTTTTGGTGTGGATCAGCTTCAACCCATTCGGGACACACATACTACTCCCACCAATATGTATGTATGACCATAGGACGTGGGGAAAGGTCCCATGAAATCGATGCCCCAAACATCAAATAGTTCGACCACTAAAATTGGGTTCAAGGGCATCATATGACGGTGAGACAATTTCCCGAGCCTTTGGCATCCGTCACATATCTCTAAGACATTTGCGTGCTTCTTTAAACAGGAAGGCCAGAGAAACCAGATCGCAACACCTTCATCACATCTTCTGGAAGCAAAGTGACTCACCACAGCACTCTCGTATAAAGGGCTTAGAATTCTGCCTGCTCTTCTACACACTTCCGATTATCCATCTCGGCATTATTTAAACAAGAGGGCTCTTCCCAATAATAGGAATGGATTCGCTTAAGAAGTACTTCCTATCCTCGTTTTCCAATCAGATGGATATCTCCTGCTATGAGGAAATCGGGCAATGAGCATACTAGGGAGCTTTTTCCACCGCATTAAAGATTCTTCTCAGAAATTCATCATCGATAGCGTGCCATGAGTGTCACGGGCTATCGGTTAATCTTGAAAGCATGGTCTCGCCACCACATTCTCTACCCTTCGTCCCACTGAAGTTAGCTAAGCGTAAGAACCTTACTCCGATAAGTCTTGCCTTAGCATTTTTCTTGGTCAGGAGATATTTCAAAGCGGAATGATCTGTAAAAATGACTATATCAGACCCAACCAAGTATGCTCGAAATTTGTCTAAGGCGTAGACCATTGCTAACAATTCTTTCTCTGTAGTAGTATAGTTCCTTTGTGCTTCATTCATGTTTTTCGCATAATAGACTACATGAGGTTTTCCATTTTCTTCGCCAAGAATCGCCCAATAGCAAGATCACTTGCATTACACATCACCTCAAAACCGCAATCGGGTGCCTGCACTATCGGGTGGTAGTGGTCAACGGGACTGGGCACTCTTCAAAGCTCTCCTGACATTCTTTTTCCCAAACAAATTTAGCATCTTTCTGAAGAAAATTATAAAGGGGTTTAGCACCGAAAGTCCTGACGAATCTTGTAGCTTCCGCATGGCCAAGGAATCGCTTAACCTGCTTACATTTGTTTGAGACTAAGCAGCTTTGAAATAAGTTCAATTTCTCAGCTTTGTCAACTTCTATTCCCGTCGAAATAATACGCCCAAGACAATTCCTGCCTGAACAAACAGCATTCTAGCTACACCACGATTCTTCAATGCACTCCTCACAGATAGTCAAGATTAGTCAGACATTCTTCAAAATCACCTCCATATACGTTGATGTCATCCATGTATACTTCCATTATGCGCTCCACCATATCGCTAAACATACTAAGCATACATCTCTGAATGGTGGTAGGGGCGTTGCAAAGACCAAAAGGCATCCTTCTGTAAGCATAAGTGCCAAATGGACAAGTAAAGGTAGTCTTTTCTTGATCTTCTGGTGCATTCTCTATCTGAAAGTACCCTGAATACCCATCCAAAAAGCAATAGAATGGGTGTCCAGAAACTCTCTCAAGAAGCTGATCAATGAAGGGCAAGCCAGGGAAGTGATCCTTTCATTACTCATCGAGCCTCCGCATCTATGCATACCCCAACCTGCAGAGTAAGCCCGCAGACAATTCCTCGCCCTTTCATTTTTACAATACTTCGACTTCGGGCACCACCGGGTCGGGCTTACCCAAGTGCTATCATATACTGGGTAAATGATACTACCAGCACTTCAGGACTTCAATGCGAATCTACTTCAGAAGTGAGGATTCAACCTCTCTCGTGGCTGCCTAACAACTTTAGATTCTTCTTCTAAATAAATGCAGGAGCAGATTGTCAGGGTTTATGCCTTTAAATCAGAAATTTTCCAACTAAAGCTCGCTTGTTCCTTTTGAGAGGAGGTGCAAGTGTTTCAGGCTCTGTGGAAGTGGTCAAAGAAAGTGATGATATCACAACTAGACATTGCCTGTTTTCTTCCATAAATGCATATTTTAATTCAACTGGTAGGGGTTTGAGCTCTAATCGCTGAGGTTCCTTCGTTCTTCACTACCACCGTGAGGTAGAATTTCTATTTTCTTTCTCCAAGACCCTCGCATCAAGCTCATGCATCGGTGTCTCTGCTCTACAAGGCACTCGATAACTCCTGCTTAACACATCTTGCACTTGCTGCTCATTGGCCTGTTTTTCAAGAATTGTATCTATTATGCATACTTCTTCATTAACAATCGTCTCTCCATCGGGTATATGCCTTTACTCAAATGGTATATTGAGTTTTAAAGTCATATTCCCAAACATGAGTCAGAGCAACCCTATCTCGACAGCTTATTACGGAGATTCGGCGTAGCCAAGAAACGGCCTTCCCACATGATGGGTACACGATTGGCTCCCACTACATCCAGCTCTCTTGTCAAGTACGACAAAACTAATCGGAGCAGTAGAATCCAGCCCACTCTGTATTAAAACATTCTCAATTGTCCCCTTCGGTATTTTAATGTATAATTCCATCTAGCCAGAGACAACAGAATGGAAGTGGGCCTAGCTCTCCTAAACCAAGCCGTTTGTACATGGAATACGGGCAAAGAGGTTCATACTAGCTCCCCAAGTCTAATAAAGTGCGCTTACACTAATGCCCAATATTAATCGAGATTAGGACATCCCGTCATTATATTTCACAGAGTTCATGACTAATGATAGCACTTACTTGTCGCACCCAAAAAGGCTTTATTCACATTGAAGCCTCTTTACTGCACATGTCCTTCTCAAAATTTTGCATACGCGGTACTCAGTCCTCGACGACTCCTCACACCCGCCCCAAGCCTCGTATGAGAATTATTATTTTGTTTGTGGACAACCCTTCTCGATGTATATATATCAATCTAGGCCGCCTCCGACGATTGATATTTGTGGACTACCCTCCAATGCAGATTAACTCGGGCTGCCTCCACGACATATTTTTAGTCTGACTACCCTCCACAATTAACATTTTTAGACAACCCTCCGAACCATTTTCTCTCTCTAGACTCATCTCATGCACTTCACCCTATCGGCCCTAGGGTGCTCCCAAGCATATGGAATGCATGATGCCACCCATTACAGTCTATGTTACATGTAAATATATAAACATGCATATATTCACATAAAATTCAATCACACAATCATGTTATGTAATTACGCATTTCATCACATCAAAATTAGCTCACACGGGCTAATGATCAAACATCAGCAACCTCGACTCTTAAATCAATTTAATTCAACACATTAATTCACAAAATTTATTTTGTGATCACACTTCGAATAGCTAAACCTCGTTTACCATTCCCAAAATCACCAATCCGTCTGGCTCACTTTATGAACCCGGGTTTCACGACCATTTCCGGCCTCATTCCAATCAATACATAATTTATTTCACAATTTTCATAATTAACCAACCAAACAGCCCCTAAAACAGTTATGGGCTGCACCATGGCTCCCAAAAATTATATCAATTCGGTCCCAAGTTTTCAGGGATCTGACCAAACGGGTCGCTCAAGGCCCCATACCAACTCGAAACATTGAAAACACTTAAATAAAGTAAACCCAAGTAGGAGAAACTCCCTACTCCTCACGGAGTTTGTCAAACTCCTCAAACCGGTGTCCACGCTTAGCCGTCCGCGCAGGTGCAGCCTTTCCTTCTTGTCCCGACACCGCCGACTATTTATCGCACGTATTTCTAGAGAAAAGGAAGACTCTCTCTCACTAGAACCCACCATTTTTTGTCTTCTGCATCTCCTCCCCTGTATCCCACATTTTCTCACCTTTTTAATTTAAGAAGAAGAATACTATTCATTATCTTGTCTTTTTCTAACTTAAATCAATTTCCAAAATGACCATTTTGTCCTTCATTTCCCGCTTTGACATTCTAAGACTATCTCGTCAAATAATTTTCATCATTTCTCTACTCATGCCAATTTATGGAACATGAGTACGTGTCATATGTAACTTTTGTCGTGATCGGTACGCTTTACTAAGACTAAACGCGATGTCTCTCTAAAACGTGTAAATTTCCGACTGCCTCTCGAATTTACTAATTTTACGTGCTAGCTAGATTTCTCGCATGATCATCTAACTATGAAATCCGCTTTTGTCATCCGAGATCTATAGAATAAATTTCGATTTTTAAATGTAAATTACACTCAGAACCGAAATTACGATTTGCCCTTTTCTAGAAATTAAAATTTCTGCCCATACCGATATCACAAAGAATCTCAGTTGATCGAACCGTGGAGGGACAAAAAGGTGCCCTGTTTTATGGGTCCTAGATTCGGGGCCATTTTGTGTAAAAGTTATTGTTGTAAATTACAACAACATGTCGTTATGGTAAAAATCATGTTAATATGTGTTTGCTTGATCTATTAACATGTAAATTGTGATGAATGGAAATTATATGTAGAAAATATAATTATTCATAATTTATAAATGTTGCGGGCTGTTTATGGGAGGCCATAAGAGGTCATGAAATTTAGTTCCAAAAATTTGGGACTGGATGGTAGAGATTTTATGCTCGATTTTCACACAGTCCTAGACTGTTGTGGGTTAGAGTTTGAACCCGAGATCGATGTCTCCGGGTTTGGTTGCTTGTTTTGTGATATAATCATGGTTTATGGATGATTGGAACCAAACTGATTCAGGTTGTGAAGGGACCGTGAGGTACCCTATTGGATGGGTCCAAAATTATGACCTTGTTGTGTGTTATGGTTTTTATGAATAACATGCAGTGTGTGAGAATTATGTTGATGCATGCTAATTGATGTATTAACATGAATTGTATGGATGTAAATTATATGTAAAAATTATAATTGTCCATGATGTATTAATGTTTCATGTAACACTTATATATACATGTAACATGAAGGAAAAAGCATTGGCATGATTGCACGATCACATCGCGTCGAGTCGGGTGTGGGTGAATGGTACTGTTATTCACCATTCTCGTGACGTGGTGAGCCTTAAATGGGTCAACATCCAAAATCGACTCACAAATTGGTAAAACAATAATAATAATAAATCACATGTGTTTAGGTGAAGAAAGATGGGGTAGATCCCCCCTAGGCTGAAAGACCCAAAATTTATTCTGCACATACATATGTATCCGGACATGAAAGTTCACGAGTGTCTACTGAAGGCGGTCATGATGAGACTCTGGCACCAAGTGAACCCAAATAAACACACAAGATTTGATAAATTTAAAATCGGAGGGTTGTCCATAAAACTATTTATTGGAGTAAGTCCACTATATATATCGGAGGGTTTTCCACAAAAATTATATATCGGAGGGTTGTCCACAAAAATTATTTATCAGAGTATGTCCACTATTTATTTCGAAGGGTTATCCATAAAACTATTTATTGGAGTAAGTCCACTATATATATATAAGGGTTATCCACAAAATTATTTATCGGAGTATGTCCACTATTTATTTCGGATGGTTGTCAACAAAAAAATTATTTATCGGAGTATGTCCACTATATGTATCGGAGGGTTGTCCACAAAATTATTTATCGGAGTATGTCCACTATTTATATCGGAGGGTTGTCCAAAATTAAAACAAAGTTCTTTATGTTGGAAACGATTTTCACACATGGCACAAGCATGTGTGAGAGAGTCGGTGAGGACTCGAGGCATGGGATTAAGCATGTAGACATTCAGGTAGACATGTGTATGTTGCACTTGGATGTGTGTTTGATTGTGCGACCATTTCATGTGCACTTAGGTGGGGAGTAGCCCTTGTAGGAGATTATCACTACTGGGCTTTGCTCACCCTCTTCGTGGGACCACATTTCAAAAAGTGACAAGCACAGAGACGACATTCCTTAGAGGCCGGATCGAGAAGAAAGATTTGCGGGCTCTTCCAATATATATTTTTGTAAATATATATGGGTTGTAATTATTTGTATAAGAGTGATGCAATTTAAACTCTTATGAACTGTAGTTTTATAGGCATGTGCTTATATGTTTGAGTATGGATAAATGGGCCCTACGTGGCCATTTTTACTCGTATGTGGACCCGTAAGATCAAGTATAATATTGGGCCATGCTGCTGTAATTGTACGTGTGCTGGTGATTTTGGGTAGAGCTCCCCGTACAAAGGAGACTATGCCCGATTTTCATTAAATCATGGGTCCCGGAAAAGGGGACACGATGGTGTGGTGTAAGGTTACTCTACATTCACGAGTATTCCGTAGTCGACTGTGTCATTAACCTGACTCCCGGGATTTGGGGGCGTCACAAAGATGGTATCGAGCAAACATTACCCCTAAGGCTTGAGGGACATAGGCTTAGGCCATGGCTATTGTGGTGAAATTGATACCAGCGTCATAGCTTGGTATCGGAGTTTAGTTACACTAATACCTAGGAGTTCATGGGATGAGTTTAGACCACCGCATTATGTGTGTTTCTTGTCAGGTTCTGATATGTGTTCCATAAGCCTAGGATTGCATAATTGTGTTACAAATTATGGAAAACATATACATGGTATGATGTATATAGAAATGTGGATTGCGTGGTTAAGGAGTTAAAAAAAGTAGGAATGCTAAGGTTAGAACCATAACCTTAGGGGTTCGGAAAATGGAATGAACCTGAAAGTGTTGAATTTTATTGAAATAAATAAAAAGAGTGGTTGGCAATTAGCACCACTTAGGTGATGAACGGGTCAGTTCATGGTTGTCAAGTCTATTAGTAATTGGCATGTGCATTACTAGTTAGACGGAAATTAAATTAAATAAAGTTTGTTGTCATTTGACATGTGTAGATGGCAAGTCGAGGTCGAGACGAGGTCAGCCCACAAGGTCAGCACCACCTGCTTTACCAAATGTGCCTTTGGCCGAGGGTGTTGGGGCTAGCCGGCCATTGCACAAGCTGCGAAGTGTAGCTAGTCGTGGAGGCTCCGAGTAACCTCCAGAGGTTTAAGTCACATCATCCTCCGACGTTTACAGGGGGAGGGGATCCAATGGTGGCAGACCATTGGTTCCGGAAAATTGAGAAGGTATCGGAGGCTATGGAGATTACCTCCGACGCTATAAGGATCAGGCTAGATGCGTTCCAACTAGAGGGTGAGTCCCAAGTGTGGTGGGACTGGGCTAAGACCTCTCGGGACGTAAAGGCAATAACTTAGGCCGAGTTCCATCTTTTTGAGCAAGTATTTTCAGGCCAAGGCCCAAGAGTTCACCGAGCCGCACGTTTCGTGATTTACTCATGCGGGCCACAAACATGGCTAAGGTCGATTTGAGAATGGATCGGTTGTCCATTCGGGCAAGATTGTGGGCCTCTCGCCATGTGACATGGACTCTATGGCGGGACATCTATGGCCATAGAGAGAGATATAGAGGACGACGGGGCATCTTGAGACAGTGTCTCGCGGGAAGAGGGAAGGAGGATCAACTCTTCTTCGAAGCTCAGGGAAAGAGATAGAGTACTTCTGTCCCACTTGTTTCCCTGTATTGCTAAGCCCCAAAATGATATACATGCTTTATTGCCATCAGCCTGGGCACATGAGAAGGGATTGTCCACAAAGGTAGGGATCCTAGAGTTATGGGACAACGTAGTCCCAGTCATCAGTGGGACAAGTGCGGACACAGTTTGTTCCTTCTCACCTAGTGCGGGCCAGAGGGACCAAGACGCCTCCAAGATGTTGTACAGCGCCACGTATAGGTCGAGGGGTCTGGGGATTTTGGGTCGAGGTCGGGCTGGACAGGCCTTCATGTGCCGTAGACTTCGAACTCCAAGGGTGTGTCTATCGCCATTGTACCACGTGTTTAACTGGGCAGATCAGCCGATAGCGCAGGCACGCTTTTATACCCGGGTGATATGTTGTCTCCATGCATCATGTTCATTATTGCGGATCTTGTGTGATAGGCTCAGCTTATGCTGAGGCCTCCGAGGAAGCCATTATTTGAAATTCCTAGGAACCAGAGAGGACTAAGTATAAGAACCGTGAGACAGATCTCTCGGGATTATGCTCATGGTGGACCTTCGGGTGGTAGACATATCGGGTTTTGATGTCATTCTTGACATGGATGAGTTGACAGCCCATCGGGTTGTTAATGATTGTGACCTTAGGCGGGTTATCGTACTCGACACGGTTTTGGAGTTGTGTAAGGTTGCATATGCATGTGAGTGATGCGTATGTGTGTGAATTTCGGGGACAAAATTCTTTTAAGGGGGGAAGAATGTAAAACCCGGGAAAATTAGAAATTTTCAAAAATGATAAAATGATAATAAAAATAATAAATTGCCATAGGAGTTCAGGGAAGCCTAGAAAATTCTCTAGATCTCGGATGATGAAACAGATCACACTGCTAAATCTGCCTCGCTGAATCTAGTGACCTAGAAAAGTTTCATTAATTTCGATAGTTGGAAGATTTTACGATTTTCTAGGGTGATAAGTCACAAGGATTCTTCAAGGATCTAGATTTTACGAAAATCTCTGGTTAGGAAATTTTATTTATAAGCTATTTAAAATAAATCAACTAAAATAAATAAATTATTTCAAGTGTACCTTATGGATTGTGGTTTTATAGTCATGTGCTTATATGTTTGAGTATGGATAAATAGCTCACGTGGACCATTTTACTCGTATGTGGACCTGAAGGTGGTCATTGCATAATATTGACAATGTTGCCATGTAATCAGAGAAGAGATTTTGGGTAGAGCTCCCCGTACAAAAGAGACTCTGCCCAATTTTCGTTAAGTCATGGGTCCCAGAAAAGGGGACACGATGGTGTGGTGTCGGGTTACTCGACATTCACAGTATTCGTAGGTCGAATCTTGTAAACGACCTTCCGGGATTCGGGGGCGCTGTCAGCTTAGAGTCTAATTGGTTTTATCTTTATATAATACTTTAGAATAAAAAAATGAAGAATGATAGTTTGTTTGAAATAATGTTTCAAAAAAGAAAAGAAAGAAAACACGCTGGTAATATAAGATTTGTTTCGTATTTTAGATTTTTTTTAAAATATAAAACATAGTATTTCCAAAAATCACAGATATAGATTAATAGTTTGTGAGTGTAATTAGCTTTATCTTTATATATACTTCTAGTACAAAAAAATTTGAAGAATAATTAATAGTTTGTTTGGTAATAAAATATTGTTTCCTATTTTGTATTTCTTAGAAATAGAAAACATAGTATTTTCAAAAATCATCAATGTTTTAAAAATTGACCGTGACCAACCGGTGCTACCTGTCACAACATCGGTCGGATCAAGATTTAATCAAGCATGAACCTGACGAATAAATATATTATTTATATTTTAAAATATATAATTAATAACATTTAATATATTATTTTTTTATTTTTTATATAAATAGAGTATTTTAAAATTTATTTTAAAAATATGTATAATGTTTAAATATAAAAACATATTAAAATGGAATAAACTTATTTATAAATATATAATTTTTAATATCACAAAATAATAGTAATAATGACAAAGTGGTAGAGTGATTCTTTTGTAACTTCCCATTTCCATGTTTGAATTCATAACCTTGTTGTATTTAATTGAATTTTTTAGTTACGAAGCCTTCAAACACACAATGCTTTCGATTCTAGAAGTAAAGCGTCATCGTTTGATGTAAAAAGTATCAGCGACATCGTTTTAACTTGAAAAAAATTTGGCGGCGATTAATTGCCGGTTCATTCTTTGGTTCACTATTCGACCGTCGGTTCCGCCGATTCGATCGTCGGTCAGCCGGTTCATTGCCGATTCAATAAAAACGGTTTGCATTGAGCGGATAGGTTTTGTGTGGGTGGGCCGATCGCGACCGATTGGTGGTCGGTCCGTCCGTCCGGCCGTTGAGCCGTCCGGTTGGTCGAATCCGGCACAAAACATTGAAAATCATGATATATTTGTTTGTTTTTTTTTTTTTTTTTTGCAGAATGATTTTAACCTAGGAAATTTTTTGAAAGAGCCAATTAAACCAACGGCACCCGTGAAATACATGGTGATAAATATGATTTTTATAGTTATGGTTTTGTGAAACCCCAGAAAATCGGAAATTTCGAAAAAGGGTAAAATAGTAATTTCGATCAAAATCCTGAAAAAAATTTTTGGATCTCGTATGATGAAACAGCCTTCACCGTTGGAATCGTCTCGTGAAATCTAGCTATCACGTCAAATTTCGTAGAATTCCGAGAGTCGAAACTTCACGTTTTTTGAGACACCAAGAGTAGTACCACGAGCACTTGTCTACAATTGGTGGCTCATGGGTAAGAACACGTGTATCATTGAGCTGATGACCAATAGCTCAGTTGGACCCCGGAAGAGGCATGTGCTTACATGATTGGAGGAGATTCAAGGTAGATGGATAAGGTGATAAGGGTAATCCAAGGAGCCACTTAGAATTGGATAAGTGGCAAGTGAGAGGACATCTCACTTGACTTCTATCTTCTCTCAACCAGTTGGGAGAGAGGGAAAAGGAGAGAGAGAAAGGCAAACTAAATTTGAGAGGAAGAGTTAGAGAGAGAGAGAGGCTCTACCTTCTCTCTAGATTTTTCGACGATCAGAGCATCGGTTTCCGGTGAAGCAAAAGGGAAAGTATTTCCTCGTGGCCAAGAACTCTGATGGGACTAGAATCGGGAGTTCGACAAACTCGAGGTAGGGGTTTTTCTCCTACTTGGTTTAATCCTTGTCCGAGGGCCATTCAAATGGCATGGTTTGTGTGAGCCACGTGAGTGGTCGTGTGAGGCAGTCCCGAAGACCTTGGGACGGTGTGATCAAATTCGGAATTTGTTTTCGGACAGTCCAGGGATTGCTTTTGGACTAAATGATGTCCTTGTGTGCCATTTCTATGTGTTAGAGTTAAAATGAATAATGGTGTTGGTTGTCTTGCCACTACAGAATGTTTGGTTGTGTTTTTGAACCATGGGAAGGTGACATTTTGTGGTAGTACACGATGCCGGACTTTAGAACTAGATTTTGGGTAGATAAAAGGAATTTGGTGAGTGGGTCAGCCAGGTAAATTGGCCTTGCGTCGATGAGCTTGATGTTAGGCACCCAGATTTCTCAAACCGGACCTCACAGCGAGTTATGGTCAGTTTACCTGAGCGCGGTCTAGTGGAAGAAATTTTGTCCCGGTGGAGTGTCGGTTCGGATGGGTCGCCGGCGAGTCCGCTGGCCGAATCTACGGATGGGGTTAGCCCGACTAGAAATTTGGCGGTTCGGGCCGGTTCGGGTTGACTATTTATTTGAGGCCTCCAACTTTGGAAGGTCACTTCTTGTCGAACCGTTTTAGTGTTCTTGGACTCATGGAAAGGCCCATTGAGTCGAGATTCGATCGTATGCTTGTGGAGGCGTGGGTACTAAATTTGTGGGAAAGGGGCTACCGGTGGTCGGGTAGAGCGCTATTCATGTGTGACCTCCAACTTCGGAAGGTCATAACTTTTTCGTCTGAACTCCGTTTTGGGTGTTCTTGGACTTTATGGAAAGTCCATTGAGTCAAGATTCCAAATGTATTCTTGTGGAGGGCAATGGGTGCTAAAGCTGGCCGGAAAGGAGACTCTGGGGGTGGGTAGGGATATTCATGTGTGACCAGGTCGGAGGTCATAACTTCTTCGTCCAAACTCCATTTCGAGATTGTTCTTTGGACTCTATAAAATCCATTGAGTGAATTGCGGCCATGTTCTGTGGAGGACATTGGAGTGTCCGGTAGGTTAGTGGCGTGGTCGTTAGGATTGTGTATTATGGCTTGTGTGAATAACATACAGTGTGAATTTCGTTAATATATATATGTATATATATGCATGCTTGATATATTAACATGAATTATTGTGAAATGGCATATTGCATTTCATATGCCTTTGAAGCGACCTAGAATAGTAGGTGCAGGTGCATGACATGAAAACATGGTGTCAAATGAGATTTCATGGGAATATTTTCGAGGAATTTTGTAGAGTTGTCCGGCAGTTCATCTCGAGGATGACCCTTGGCCTTGAGAGTTATCAGTGATTCGCCTCCGAAGGGTTTTCTAATAGAATTTTATCGGAAGAATTGGTATTCTGGCTTTCAAGAACAAAACCTTTGTTTTGAAAGCGGTGTTTCTCACGCTTAGCTTAGGCATGTGTGAGGAAGTCGATAGATCAGATGTGTGGGGATGGGTGTATCACATTCTCATCCATAGCATGTAGACATTTAAGTAGGGACTTGTATGCTTTACTTGAATGTTTGGTGTGCCATTACTTGAATGCTTTACTTGTAGAAGATTATCACTATTGAGCTGCTGCGCGGGTCGTGGGATCCGGCAGGTGCGGGACGGTGCAGGCTGACGTGGCTCCTTGGTAGGGACTATGAAGCGGACGGACGCCTTGATTCATGTTTTGTGTATATATTAGAGCGAACTAGTTTAATATATGTTTGGATAAGTGATGTGTGACTGCGAATATATAGAAATCATGGTTTTTATGCTTGCATGGACAGTATGGATGATGGGCCCTATTGGGTCATCTTACTCATGTATGAGTCTCATGAAATGAGACACATAGGTTTTCCGCAGGTTGACGGTGATCAACGGGACCCCCGGGTCGGGGCTTCACAGTTTTCTGGGATTAAAAGATACATTATGGGATGTGGAAGGCAGACACTATTTTAGTGATTGCTATATTAAAGGGGTTGTGGATTTCATATGTGGTGATGGCCAATCTTTTTGTCAAGTAAAATCTATAAAAAAAAAAAACCAATGTTTTAAAAACCACACCAAATGTGGGTCGGTTGGACCATCGATCAGTGACCTTTTGAGTCTGATTTAATCACAGATTCAAATTATTAAACCGGTGATTTGGCCCTTAAACTATGAACCAGTAACTTTTTCGGTTAAGTCACTGATCCGATTTTTAAAACATTGATAAAAAGTGATGAATGAAATTAGGGTTGCATTTTGGAAAACGATGCACGGTTGGATCGGGTCTTATATGGTTGTGTTTGGTTCTTGGGAAACAAAAAGGAAAGAAAAATGATAAGGAAAATGATTTTATATATATAATTATAGAAAAATACCAAAACTACATCTGAATTTAGCTTAATTGTTGAAATCATAAATGTCACATCCCATATAAGATAGAGAAGAAAGTTCACGTACTAAGTATCGGCTCCTCTCAACATAGTTGTGGCGTTTAAAGTCATTAGATTAAGGCAGATAATATCTACATGATTGAGCCGGGTCATTACAAATGGTATCAGTCGATCTTTGAAACACAGTGTGAAGGTTCAGTTCCTTTGTCCGTAAGGGATGTTTGTCCGTTTGGCCCCAGACATTGTGTCTGCATTGGGGGGAGAAAACAAGCTTTAAAACTTGTTTTAACACAGCAGAGTATATTCATAGTGTATAACATTGCTTTGACCACAATAAGTTGTGAAAAAAAAATGCACTCTAGCATTCTCTTGGGAACCAAGGCAAGCATGACAGGAAGAAAAAATCCGCTTTGTTTGAAACCTGAAAAGTCTTAGAAAAGAAATAGTGGGAAAAGTGGAAGAAATTTTTGAAGCAAATATAAAATGAGTTTAAACCCCGTAAATTAATTCTATATGTTTTTCAAACTCATTTATTTGTATATCTTTATTACATAAAGACCACAAATTTAAAAATATATAAAATTTTGATTTTTCTTTTATATTTTTACCATGGAACTGAACATGAAAATCATTTTCCTTAACATTTTTTCCTTACTAATACTTTCCGGGTTCAATGGAGCACAAGTCTTTATATAATAGAGAGAAACAAATAAATGAGTTTGAATAAAAAATAAAAAATTAATTTATTAATTTTAAAGATATTTTATATTTTCCTCATGATTCTATGCCTATTTTAGCGATAGACACTCTGACTTAGTTAGGCATGATGAAACGAAACAGCAAGGAAAACCATTTCCTTAGCACATTTTTATTTCCTTAGTACTTTCAAGTTTCAAACGATGAAATAATATGCGGACTAACCTCATGTCTAAATTTTCTTATTCATGAAAAGCACAAGGGATGATTTATAAACGACGAAGAATTCGATGCAGATCCAATGGGGGAGGGTATGAAGGTACATTTAGACTGATTAAATATTTGGGTAATCGAGTTTGAAGATTTTCATTTTCTCGTAATTTTACATTCCTTTCTTCATTATCCAATATCTTCCTCTCGCCTTCGCCAGTTCCCTTTGTCATCAACCCAAATACAAAATCGGTATTTCTTGACCAAAGAAATTAAACCCTAAACAAAAAGACCAAATAATAAATGATACTTACCATACACAATCTGTGTTGACCAGAAATTGGGTGAGCCTCCTCCAAAGATGAAAAAAATAAAAAATCAGACTTAGTGAGTCAAGGGTTTTCTAGTTAGGGCTTTCTCAGGGTATCAGAGAATATCATATGGCCGAATCACAAGCCATATAAGCAACGAAAATGGAATATAGAAAAATAGAAAGAGAAGAAGAGAAAAACGAGTATCTTCAAGGGGTGTTGCTTCGGTGAAGAGAAAGTCTCTTTCTTTTTTTCTTTTTTTTTAAAGAAATCATAAGCTACTTTTTCACTGGTGGAAGTGTCAAAGTGAGGAACAAATAAATACGTAACATTTTGTGACGCCCCAAATCCAGGGTCGGTGGCTGGTCGGCGCGAGAAACACTCGTGAATGTAGGGTGACCGACGTCTCTCGCGAAAATCGAATGGAGTCTCCTTTGGGAGCTCTACCCTTGAAATTTATAACCTGTCTGACACATCCAACGACCACATAGGGTCCAAATGAGAGTAAATAATGGCCACTTGGGCCCCTGCATCATCACTCAACCAATATATCCCAACTATATACAATAGTTTCAAGAGTTAGGAAAATACTCTTATACAAACATATATTAAAATTCTAGAATTCAAATACATGTCATACATCATACTACCAAAGCCACAACCAGGCTTTCTTCTAAATAGGTCTCTAAGAAGGCGGTCTTCGGCGCCCCTCTGTGCACGAAAAAAAATGTTCCCTCGACGGGGTGGGCTATCGCCCGATGGTGGAATCTACTAAATGGGCTACTCTCCACCTAAGTGCATGTCTGATGCTCATGATGAAAACATACATCAAGTAAATGCGTGATCCTACTTGAATGTCTACATGATCAACCCATACCCAGGAGTCCTCACCGGCTCCTCACACTTGCCTTTCATTGCATATGAGAAACATTATTTTCAAAACAAGATATTTGTTTATATGTTGTGGGCGACCCTCAGATATAAGTAGTGGATTTGGGCTAGATGTTATGTTTGTGGACTACCCTCCGATGTATATCAGTGGGCCGACTCAGACGATTGATATTTATATGGTTTACCCTTCGATAGTATTATTATTTAATTGACCCTCTAAGTAATTCTCTCGAGAATCACCTCATGTACCTCACTCCCTATTGTTTGTGGGTGCCCAGTGCATATGGAATGCATGATGTCAATTCAATACAATCATATAACACGTAAATATATAATCTTGAATATATTCACATAATTTAAATCATACAACATGTTATGCAATTTCACATTCCATTACACCGAAGAATTAACGGCTCATGGGCTAATTCAACAGCCACGAGCAATTAGGTTTGAATTACTCGACAAAACGTTATTTATAAAATGTTTTGTGAACACAATTCTATGTTCTTTGAAACCATAAGAGGGTTTAACTTGATTTAAATGAGATTCACCAAATCGCCCAGTTTCACTTTTGGCCGGAACCAATTTCCAAACCATTTAGGCCTATGCACATCACAATACGATTTAAGGCATAATTTATGCCATTAACAACCCAAACAGCCCCCTCGCGATTACAGATTTTATGTGGGGTTTCAATAAGTCAAACAATTTGGTCCAGTTTTGGGTAGATCAAGCAATTAGTTCAAGGCCTCAAATCTAATCGAAACATTATAAAACACTTAAATAATGTGTAAAACCCAAATGGATAAATCCCCTACCTCTAGGAGTTTATTAGCTCACAAACCGAAGTCACGCGTTGTCCTCTCACGTAGATGGACCTTATTCTTGCTTTCCAGAAAATTCGAATGATTCGGTTCTAACAGAAAATTTAGAGATAAGTCTCTCTCACAAGAAAATCATCACATTGTAGCCTCTGCGTCCCCAATTAAATAGCACCCTCTAGTTTTCTCATTTTGACATTTTGAAGGGCGACACTATTCCTATTTTGGCATATCATTTAGTCATTTTCCCGAAATGATCATTTTGTCCCCAAGCTTTAGTTTTAGACATTGGCACTATCTTGGCGTCCGCTTCCGATTTATCTCTCTTCCCATGCCTTATGTAACATGGTGATTATGTATATGTGACTTTATGCATAGTTTTCATATTTTCTGTACGTCTTTCGATGCCCAGCGATGTAAATTAAGTATCTTAGTTCACGAAATCGACGTGTTAGCTAGATTTCGCGAGGCGATTCAACGGTGAAATCGGTTTCATCTCATCAGAGATCTAGAGAATAAATTTTAGATTTTTTTACACATTCTGATTTTACCCTTTTCTAGAAATTTAGAGACTCTCGGAGACTTTGTACCATAAATAAATATACAAAATCGAAACAACAAAATAGTATGATTAATATTTTATATGGAAGATATTTTAATATGAGATTAGTTTATTTGTAGTGTAGTGGGCTTCTAGCAACGTTTTCCATGGCAACACTTTTATCATAAACGTTTTTATGGGTCTGTTTGATAGTGCTTCTTAGAAATGTTTTTAGATCTAAGAACATTTAAGTGTTTCTATGACAAAAAGGCGTTCGGTAATATTTTCAAAAGTGCTTTTGAAAGTTTAAAAAAACACTTAGAGTGTTTTTTGAGAAGCACTTGGAAGGTGTTTTTTTTTAAAAAAAAAAATACTTTAAAATTGGTTAGATATTCCTAAAATACCTATTTGTTTATCCTTAAATATCTATTTATTTTTCCTTTAAACATCTATTTAATTTATTTAAAAAATACAGATAATATCATATACATTTAAAAATTCAAATATTTTTGTAAATATTTAAAAAAAAATCTATAATCATAAAAAATATTTTATAAAAATAAATATTTTAATTTTTTATTAATACAAAAATTTTCATATGTTTATTAATTAATTCAATTTTTTTATAAATATATTTATTTATTAATTCACTTATTTCGAAAAATATTTTTCAAATTTTATAATCATAAAAGTATTTGATTTAGATTTATTAATATAAATTTTATATGTATTTATACACTTTGTAATAAATTTTATTTATTTATTATGATATCTATTTTATAATTAAACATTAAATTTTATTTTTAGTATTTAAGTATACAAAAAGCGCACACCAACAATGTAAGTGAGATGGTTGGGGTCTCTCCTAAGAAAGCAACTAGGGTCTCAAGTTGAGGCCTTGAAAAATACAAGCTGTGTTATGTGGTAGAGCTTGCCCCGCCGCGTGGTCCTTTTTGGCTCGAATAGGATTAGTAAATGTGGTGGCAAAGGTGTCTTGTGTGCACGGACCTAAACACACTTTTAAGTATTTCTATGACAAAAAAGATGTTTAGTGTCTTACTAAGCACTTTCAGTTCAAAAACTCTTTGAGTTTATTGTTTTTGAGAAGCACTTGGGAGGTGTTTTTTTATGAACACTTTAAACTGTTTTACATATATTCTAAATACCTACTTGTTTATCTAACCCCAAATAATAGTTTATTTTGTTAAAAATTAGGATAATATCATATACTTTAAAAATTCAAACAATTCAAATATTTTTTAAAATATTTCAAAATTATATAATCACTAAAAATTAATTTATAAAAATAATTATTTTAATTTTTATTAATACAAATTGTGCATATGTTTATTAATTAATTCAAATCTTTTTATAAATATTTTATAATTGTATATGTTTATTCATTAATTCACTTATTTCTATAAATAATTTTAAAATTTTTATAATCATAAAAAAAGTTGATTTAGGTTTTATTAATATAAATTTTTATATGTATTTATATACTTTTATAATAATTATTTATTTATTTATTATGATATCCCTATTTTATAATTAAATGTGTAATTTTCTTTTCATAATTTTAATGATCTAGCGTTTTATACATATGGGACATGTTCTGAAAAGATTATTATAGCGTTTATGATAAGCGATATCGAGAAAAAAAGCGTTTTGACTAGAGTACGTATTTACAGAAGCAATGCCAAGCGATACGGGCTATAGCCTAAAACTATGAAAGAACCTTCATGGATAGTTGATTTCGGATTTCATTGTAAAATTTCTTTTAAAAAAATGAACTATCAAATTTTAAGATTTCATTTCAATTTAAATGTTTTAATCGTTTATTTGTAAATTAATCTACTTTAGTTTATAGCTTTTAAATTTTGTTTTTATTTTAAAAAACGAGGAAAAAAAAAGAAGGAAAAACGTGTTTAAATTTCAGTTTTTTTTTTATAAAAAACACAAAAGCATTAAATTTAAAGAATAAAAAAGAGTTTTTTTAAAGAACACATAAAGGTTTTTTTTATGTTTTCAAAAACTATTTTCAAAAGCCATAACCAAACATGCCTTAGTTTCCTCTTTCTATTTTTATATTTTCTCGACTATCTTCGTTCGATCTTCTCAGGAACCACCCCAAGAAAGCCTGGCTTTCGAAACCACATCTCGATTCGATCCCTTCATTTGTTTCTTTTGTGCGTGTTAGGAGATTCACTTGATAATTGGTTGACACAATGGGTGCTCGATGAGGATCATTTATGGTTTGTTCTTCTTGTTTTAGGGTTTAATTTCGTTGGTTGTTAATGGTTGATTCTTTGCTTGGTTGATGAAAAGACGAAGAAAGGGGTGGTAGAGTGTGGGGTCCACACCCATACATTGGCCATGGGGTGCCAGCCGGTGGCCGGTAGTGGGTCCACCCTTCGTAATAACCAGGAATTGCCAGTGGGATCCCACTCACGGGAATATCATGCCTCTACTGGGCATTTTAACTTTACAGCATAAAGGTAGAGCTCGGGCAGGGACCGGGGCTTAAGGTCGGTAGGAGCATCACTAAGGCTGAGCTACTAGCTCGGTTGGTAAGTGAGATATCTCGGTGAACTGACCCGATCTGGAGACCAGTGCGAAGGCAGCATGCCTAGGAAAGATGTCCTTGTGATGGTTCCCACGGCACCCGTATTTGAAGTGGACCCAGCGATGAACACTGAAAGAGCACACCAGCGATCACGAGTGTGAACTTACAATAAAGCCTTTTGTTGAGGACCCCAAAACATAGTGACCACACAAGTGGGTACCCTTCGATTGGGCTTCGCTCATAGGATATCCTCATTCCCGAGGTTATTTCGCCTCCCAGGGTCGAGACCCGGGACCTAGGGTGCTTTAGTCCAATGGGAAGCATCCTCGGTACCCGAGCTCCCCCAGGCATTTTCTTTCGCCTCGCGTAGAGACTCGAGACCCCGGGACCCAGGGGCTTAAGGACCCGATGGGGGCATCTACTACAGCCCAGGCTCTTAGCTCGGAGTTGGTGGCGTCAAGGCTCTCCCGTTAGTCTCGCCCCAGTCTGGAGACCGGCAGCTCTGAGAAGAAGCATGTGTATTCTATGAGTGGGACCCACTGAAGGGCACCAGTGGTTGAAGGGTGGACCCCATAGTGGGCCACCTGAAGGGCACCCCGTGGTCACGAAGGGTGCCAGACCCCTGTCAGCAGTTGGTACGAGATGCTTCCGGTGGGCCCCAAAATGCTAGATGCGGGCCGGGTCTACGCGGGAGGCGAAGACTCGGTGGGAATGAGGATATCTGAGGCTTCGCTGAGGTACACCCGTAGGAGTGGTCACGAAGGGTAGGGGGTCTCAATAAAAGCGCCTTATTTGTGGGATTGCACACCGCCATTGACCAAAGTGCCGGGTGACCTTCAATGGTCAGCTATCGTGACCAGCGGGTGCCCTTCAGTCCTGACTAATAGAGATATCGTCTTACTCCGCAGACATTTTCTTTCGCCTCGTAGAGACTCAGGCTTGAGGCCGGGGCTTAAGGTCGATGGGGGCATCTCTACCTCAAGCGAAACTGGGCCTCAGTAGAGACTCGAACCGGGACCCGGGGCTTAAGGTCGATGGGGGAGCATCTCTACTACCAAGCGAGCTAGTAGCTCGGTTGGTGATAGAGATGCTCCGTGAGCTATAAGCCTGATCCCCAGGCCAGTCTGCGAGTAGAATGTCTGGGGAAGAGGCATGTTATTCTGTAGTGGGACCCACTGAAGGGCCCGGTGGTTGCGAAGGGGGTGGACAGGTGTGAAGCCACTGAAGAGAGCCGGTGGTCTAAAGGGTGTGGACCCATGGGGGAGGGAGAATTTTGAGGGTTGGGTGGTTGAAATTGTTGATGGGGTAGGCGGTGGGAGGGCTTTGTCGTTAGGGTTTCCATAAGCGAGACAAGCGGCTTTTCACGGGAGGCCGAAGAAGGATGAATCAAAATCGGAGAGCGATGATGCCCAGGCACGACGGCGATTTGCACTAGGCGATTTTCTCACTTCCCTTATTATTCCCACTCTACGTATGAATTTTTTTTGTTGTCTTAAAACTGATTTCTTTATCTAT
This sequence comes from Tetrastigma voinierianum, assembly GCA_016808115.1. Classification (NCBI taxonomy): domain Eukaryota; kingdom Viridiplantae; phylum Streptophyta; class Magnoliopsida; order Vitales; family Vitaceae; genus Tetrastigma; species Tetrastigma voinierianum. Next base: position 100,531 of record JAEQBH010001468.1, on the reverse strand, counting down.
TTTTTGAATTCTTATGCTTTTCTGTATTTGTTTGTTTTTTTTTTTTTTAAGATTTTAGACGAACCGGTGGAGCATTATTTAGGCAAAAGTTGTTTTCAGTGTCTTGATGTTCGACTATAAGCAATTTTTCCTTCTTGTTCTTTTTTTTCTATTGAACCTCTATTTTATGTGTTTAATTTGTTGTAATGCCCAAATTCTGAGGTTAAGTTGACCCTTGATCGACCTGCGGCACATTATTGTCTCATATCATGAGACCTATACATTAATACTCATAAAAAATTTAACCAACTATATTACAATAGTTCAAGAGTTAATTACACTCTTAATACAAAAAATGTATTAAAACAGGTTCGTTACAGCCTTATACATAAGCGTGAATGTGAGGCCACGGTCAGGCGGCTTTATAATCTGGAAGGCCTACAGGAGCGTTGTCTACAGTATGCACGAAGGGATCCACGGCCCGAGGGGTGACGATGCCCGATGGTTAGTTACCCTCACGAGGAACTCCCGCTAAAATACACATGCAATGGCACATCCACAACATCCACGTTCCATACGATTTACAATGCGCCCATGGAATGATTTACATCATGCATGAAATGTTTCATGCGTTATCTAGAGGTTACCAGCCTTTCGCTCACACGTATACCTTTACCCAGTGTGAAAATCGTCACTGGCAATGCCAATGACACCCAACTACAAAGCCCTTGTCGGCTCACCAACACCTAATGCAATTTGCCAATGGGTAACTCATCCCGAGTCAACCGGAGCTCGATCCCTTTCGACTCTACGAATTACAAGTGATGAACATGACGTGTGTTTTCTCTTAGGCGCGAACTTCCGGTTCCATCGCGTGTCTCTAACACCCATACATAACTTTTAGGATAGTACCGCCCGGTCCTCTAGCACCATTAAAACAGCACCGGATAGTACCCACAGTGCTTACACCCGATTCGGGTCTTTTACACCCACATGCGAGGACCTTTCGGATAGCAATACCACGGGTCTCCTACACCGAGTTCCAAGGGCGCCAACCTACGTTAATTATTTCTCACTTTATAATTTGAACTATGAGTCTTCACTACACGTAGTCCTAAAGACAAACTAAACCCACATTCACCACGAATGGTGAATAACCATCTGCGTACACCCACGCTGAGCTGAGCTGATGTCCTTTGTGCACATGAATCTGCAATGATCTTGATTCATATATCCGATTCGATGGCTCACACCCCAATTATATATTATATAATTTAAACATCATGTTAACACATTAAAATACATGTTAACAATTCTTTTAAAATACACACTCCAAGCCATTCATTTTAAAATATTATCTGGCTTGACATACATGGGCCGATTTCCATCGACGTCGGCTTCGGACTATTTTAGCGGTCCACTGGCGGCCGTGGGGCATCCAAAGCTACCAAAGAAATTCCAACGACCGGTCCCACTCCGGAGGGTCCGAAAACTCACGGTCATTCCGGCCCCATACACTCCAAGCCATAATTTGCATGTTGTATTCAATGTCAAGCGGCAACCGCAAACATCATTTTCAGTAGAGATCGGTCCGAGGAGCGTCTGAAAGCGGTCTGGAATTTCCAACATGCAGTCCCAATTTTCCACAATAACATCAAGCAGTTTTACATGGATATTTTCATTCCAAAATAATTTTAAGTTGTGCAGCACGGTCCATCCGGTTGTGGGCGCGGCGATCCAGCTTCAACATCTGATCCACTTTTGTTGGGATTGAAATGCAAACCATTCGACCTCACATACAGCTCCCAAACACCATTTTCATGGCATTTTAAATAAGAAGTAACCAAGTAGGAGAAGACCCCTACCTCCTGGAGTTGTCGAAACTCCACTAAATCGGTGTCCACGTGTAGCCCTTACAGCGTAGAGCAACTTTGCCTCTTGGCGGCGAGCCGGCAGTGCAGGCAGCGAGAAATCTAAAGAGAAGTTGGACTTTCTCTCTCTAAAATCTGTTTCTCCCCTCCACTGCCGGATCAGGTCAAAATGAGAGAAGAGATGTCTTCTTTTTCTTTTCATTTATTCCCCTTTTGTCCTCTCACTTGCCACTTATCAACCTCTCATTGGTTGACTTGGATTTCTTATCCTCTTATCCACCTACATTGGATTTCCATCCAATTAGGAGATGCCACATGTCCATGTGGGCCCCACTTGGCTCTCCTTGTTTGACTAATTCTGCACCTGACACGTGGCATGTCACACCCCCACCCCTTACTAGCGGCAGGTGTGTCGACCACCTCATAGAAATCCCCAGCCGGTACTTCTAACGACTAGAAATTCCTGTGAAGCGAAGCCGTGTTGCTTGCTAAAAACTCGTATCAAAAATTTTCCTTTTCTCAACTTATGATTTGGTAAAATCTCGGCAGCATATCAGCTGCATATAGGACATGTTCCAAATCCTGTACACAATTTACACTTTTCCAAACATAGCAACCAACAACGTTGCTCAAAGAGCCTCGGGCTTAACATTTTCACAAACTTCTGTTATGTACATACATTATACTCATTTACACAAATTCAAAGTATTTCCTTACAAAAGATTGTTAATACGGCCCGATACAAAGTGGAGAATCTTACCATGTTCAATGTCGTACGTGCACATTCTGGAAAATGGTTTTAAACGACAAATAATAAACTAAATGGCACCGGTGAGTGTGTCTTATAAAATGTTTGCTTTTAGAAAGTATCTCAAAACTACTTAAGACTCCCTTTTCTGGAACATTTCGAGAACCTTGCTATGCTTTGCTTTACTTTAAAAGTTTCTAAAACTTTTCATACTTGCTTGCTTTGCTTTAAAGGTTTCTAAAACTTTCCATACTTGCTTTGCTTTGCTTAAAAAGTTTCTAAAACTCTCCATACTTTCTTGCTTGCTATGCTTTGCTTTGCTTTAAAAGTTTATAAAACTTTCCATAAACCTCTTGCTTGCTTGCTTGCTTTACTTTACTTTAAAAGTTTATAAAACTTTTCATAAACACGGGAGCCTGGGCTCAACTGCTTGCTTTAAAATAAACACGAGGGCACGAGTAGCCAGCCTTTAAAAATAAACACGAGAGCTTTGGGCTCGGCCAGGTACACCGATGGTTGATTTTCAAAGCGTATGGAAATTGTTTATAAATCAAGATCAACCCTTTAGAGGCCTTTCTTTCTTGTTGTCACTTCTAGTAAAAACACGGGGCACAGGCTTCAACCATCTTGCAGGTGGAAAGGACACAGGTCGCGTCACCTAGGTGGAAGAGCCTTGGCTCAATTCCCTTTTTATCGGTAAATATGGTGGAATGACCTTGATGCCGCATCACCATAATCTAGCTAAGCGCGCTAACCTATGCTCTCGGTCGTGCCACGATCTCGCTAAATGCCCGGGATGCATGGGCGAGTTTGCGACAGGAAAATCTAAAATGCATGAAATGATGTCCTAACACCACCGTGCGGCGTCTGAATCTGCCTCACGACCCGATGTGCTTGCCCAAAAGCTAGGGATTTTGTTAGGCTTTATTTTAGAAAATATACTTTGCTTGTTTGCTTGCTCTTTGAAATGTGGTTTTACAACTCAAAACCGCACTTTTAAAAGTAGCAGTTTGAATCAACAAACCATTCTTTATTTTCCTTTAATATGGTTTAAATCAAAACCATTGTTTTCTTCACTAAAACTCATTGCTTGCTTTTAAAATATGGTTTCTAGTCAAAACCATTAAATACCCGGTCAATAAAGCGATTTATAATAACCGTGTTGAAAAATAGGTTTAGAACACTCACACTTTTTGTTGCAAAACTTGAGCTACGGCTCACAACACCCGCCTTTGCTCTTAGCTACTTTCAGCGAATCTGACGAAAACATTAATGCGCCTCGTAATCACATAAACTTAATGCACTTCACATACCGTCACTTTTAGTAACTAGCATTTACTCACACTCAATGAATATCGGCTTGTGAAGCCGGCGAGATGCGAATGCGTTTTCATTGAGTTTCATTCTTCTTTGAACCTCTTAATAGTTCATTCGGGTTCATTACTAACGGTGTATGAATTTGGCGTAACTATCTTAGTAAAAATCCCAGGCTTTGGACAACGTGATCTTAGGGTACCACTATGTTTGTCTGGGTACAAACACATTCCTCTGTATTGGTGTGACCCCCCCCGATCCGGGGAGTAGTTGACTCTACCGTCTGTGCGGAATACTAGTGGATGTCGAGTTACCCGACGCCACTCATGAAAATCGGGCAAAGTCTCCTTTGTACGGGGAGCTCTACCCAAATACAACACCTATATATAACCTGTCCCAATATACACAATGACCACACGGGGTCTCATATACAACTATATTGAGTAAAATGACCTCTTAGATTTTGAATTATACTCACAACATATATCAAACTATCGATATGATCCACGACCTTGAGTAAACGGCCACTTGGGCCCATAAACAATACTCATAAAAACATACCAACTATATATCATAGTTACAAAGAGTTAATGATCTGCTCTTATGCACCTCATTAAATAGAAAACTGTTCTAATACATACCCAAAACCATCAAGCCACATTTCGGCTTTCTTCAGTGACCTCTATGATGAGCAGATCTCCTCGCCCATCTGTACTGCAAAATAGTATCCCTACGGGTGAGCTAGCTAATGCTCGATAGTGGAATCACCACTAAGTGGGCTACTCTCCACCTAAGTGCATATCTGATACTCCAAAAATAAACACACATTCAAGAGAAAATGCATGATCCTACTTGAATGTCCTAATGATCATCTCGTATCCGAGTCCTCCCACGACTCCTCGCACCTACTGGCTTGCGTATGAGAACTTTAGTTTTTATTTGTGGACAACCCTCCGTATATATATATATCAATTGGTAGACTCGGAATGATTGATATTATAATGTGGACTTCACCCTAGATGTGTATCGATTGGTAGTCTCCAAACGATTGATATTTTTAGTATGGACTACCAATAGATCATTATTATTTTTAGACAACCCTCAGAAACCTAACAAAATTACCTCATGCACTCACTCCTACATAAATCACAGGAATTTTGATTATATGGAATGCATGATGCCAATTCCATTTCAATTCTACCAACACATGCAAGCCGCCATCTACCATATATTCACATAATTTAATCTGAAACATGTTATGTAATTTCTTGGGCTAATGATCAAACACGGCGATTGACTTGAATTGCTCGACGATCATTTTCCGCAAAAATTATTTTTGTGAACATCATTAGAAGAATAGTGAAACCCTCGGTTACTATTCGGCAAATCACGTCAATAGATTGGCTTAGTGAACGAATTTCACGGTCATTTCAGGCCTCATACACATCAAAGGAATGCATTAACACATAAATGCACAATTAACAGCCAAATTTAGCGTGGGCCGATCCTGGTACGCCATTTGGGTTTCAAAGTATAACAATTCGGTCCCAATTTGGGAGGCGTCAAGCAAACCCACGGCCCGGCTCCATTCGGCTCAAACATTAACAAAGTGCTTAAATAAAAGTAAAACCCAAGTAGGGAGAAACCTACCTCACCGAGGTTGTCAAACTCAGCCTGATTCTCACTTGGCGTTGCCCTCGCCGCGTAGAACAGCACCTTCTTGTCACGGCAATTCCGGCGGTCGGATCTCTCCCAGAAATTTAGAGAGGAAGTCGCCTATATAAAAACACCAAAAGCGACCAACGCATCTCATTTTTACGCATTTCACGTTTTCTTTGGTCTTTTGATGAGGGAGATGAACACTATTCGCTAATTCGTCTATGTCCCTTCTTTTGGTCCTTCTCTCGCTTATTATCATTTAAACTTTCCATTAATGACATCTATGTCCCTTCTTTCCCCAGTTTTGACACTTGCCACTATCTCGACCGTCCATTTTCATTCTTTCTCTACTCATGCCACTTATGGCACATGAGTACGTGTTATATGTGACTTTTGGCTCATCGAATATCATTTACGGCACGAAATCACGATGCCTCGGCGTGCCAGCTTCAGCGTCTGAATTGGCCGAGTCGGCGTGCTACAGATTTGTGACGATTCAGCGGTGAAATCCCGTTTTGTCATCGAGATCTAGATAATAAATTTGATTTTAACAAAATTCAATTTTGTAACCAAAAAATTACGATTTGCCATTTTCGAGAAATTGGAATTTCTCGGGTCTTACGGTTGAATACCCAGGGTACCACTTGTCTTGAAATACCAGATACCAAATGAGTTACGTTAAGTGAATGGAGTACCACCACAATTTTCAGTCTGGATACCTCGTGGTTTTGCGCGAATTCTTTGTTTCTAATACTTTTTGGTCTCATTTTATTGTATAAACTTCTTACCGAATTCAGTATCTTATCAAAAACCAACTTGGGTCGTAAAACCCGCGTATAACACTTGTATTGGTGGTTTGGAACTTCATATAACCAAACACTTGGTAAAAATCCCAAGAATTCAACCTAAGGTCCAACAATTCCTACAAAACCATATAATTATGATGGATTCCATGTTTATTCTATACCAATTAGGGTTTTACCCACATAACTTCAACAATTCTAGGGTTAGGATGATCTCTCAATAAAACCCTAGAAAAAGGAGGAACTAATCTCCATGGAAAACCCTAGAAATCCTACTAAAACCCAAAATACACATGATTCCAATCCTACTTCTCCCACTTCTTCTTCCTCCTCTTCCTCATCTTCCTCTTCTTTCGCCATTCTCCCACCGGTTGCTTACATCCAAAATGAGACCAAGTAGCGTGTTTGTTTGTCTCACCTCATTATAGTCTCATGCTCCTTAATTTTAAGTTGGTCCTCAATCCGCTATGTTTGCAGCTTTGACTTTTGTTATTTTCTAATGGCCTCTCATCTTCTCAAATTATGGTTTCATATCCTTTTGTAAATTACAACTTTGCCGCTGTACTTCTAGTACAACATTAGGTTTCAATAAATTTATGATTTCATAATTTCATCTGAACAGCAACTCCCAATACTACAATGACGCCAGGCACATATGCGCCCTACGGGTTACTCATCACCGTACACCCTCGAGAACGGGCGTTATGGCACCTTTGTGAGCCCCACGCTGAGCGTAATGTCGAGTGTCATGGCTCTGCAGTTCATCAAAAAATGTGAAATTTCGACTGTCTTGGAATTCGACGAAATTCGATGTGGTAGCTAGATTTGGAGACATTCCAACGGTGAAGTGGTTTGTCATCAAGGATCTAGAAAGAATTCAAGATTTTTGATCGAAGTACCATTTTACCAACACACCAAAGATTAAAAATTTTCTTGGTTTCCTGATTATTTTTGTTGGTGTCTAGAAACCAAGGTTTTGTTATTTTATTGTTTCTATTTTTATTTATTTTAATTCTATTAGGTATTTTAATTCTATTGTTTAAAATTGCTTTTTGAAGGACTAAGCCATTGCATATTATATTTGTATTTGTTTGTGTTGTATTGAAGGTAGTCAAGTTCACCACTTTATGTTTTTCTTCTTTCATAAAAACATGGCAATGGATTATGTAATCCATTGCCATGACGATTATTTCTTTCCAATCCTGCTGATTTGCTTATCAAACTTTCTTTTATAGCTTATTTTAAATCATAATCTTATAAATCATAAAAGTTATACTCTATATTTATAAGTTTTTTGAACCTCTTATAGTTTAAATTGCACACATATGATTCCAACATTATAGTATCATGTAATGGTCCATTTTTTTGAATTTACTTCAGTAGATTCACATTCAGCAAATTAATAAGACATTTAAAAAAAAGTAAAATGGTAATTTAAATTGAAATCAGGAATTTTTATAAATCTCGGATGATGAAGCGAAGCAGCGTTGGAATCGTGCATGAAATCCCAAATTTCTGCGTGAATTCGGCAGATTACGAGGCGGTCAGATTCGCGTCTTTTCAGCCTTAGGGTGTCCCTAGGTGCCGCCTGTGGCTGTGAAGTACATGATATGAGGGCGGGTGTTGTGTGAGGCCCCTCTTACCATATCATGTGTGCATATACATGAATAGTGAAGGATAAAGAGATAATGGTTTATTAATGTATATCGAATGGTCTTAAGTCAAACTAAGAGGACAAAGGGAATAAAATGAAAAAGAACATCTTCTCTTTTTTTTTTAGCTGGTATCCAGATAGTGAGGAAAATAGAGTTTAGAGAGAGAATCCCTATCTTCTCTCTAAGATCTAAAGCGATTGGGTAAAAATGGGTTCTGTAGAAACAGAGGAGAAGTTGAGTGCGCTACTGAGGGCTGTGGTGCAGTTTTAATGAGAGTTCAGACTCCAGAGTATGGGTTCCCCTCTACTACTTGATTTATTCTTTGGCTAAAAGTCATTTTAATGGATGGGGATATCTTGAGGCATGGATGGCCGTGTTTTTGGTTTCAAAGATTGGGACTAAGTGAGAAAATCCCTAGAGTGGTCGTTGGTCATTTTTGAGACCTAGGGTTGTACTGTTCACATGATCTTAAGTGTGGTTTGTGTTGCTTGGGCGGTTCAAAATGAATTGCCTAAAATTGTTTATTAGACCATGTGAGCTAATTTTGGTGTTATTGCCATGAAAGAATAACATGTTGTTGTGTGTTAAATTTTGTTAATATATGCATGCTTGATAGTAATAACATGTGTTGTATAAGTAGCATAATGCATTTCCCTTATGCAGAAGCTATCGCAGTATGTGTGAGTGCATGAGATGAAATAAATCGGAGGGTTTTCCAAAATAATAAAATTATATTGGAAAGTTGTCCGAAGAATTGTGTTGGGAAATCGTTCAACAATTCACGTCCAGGGCCAGCAGATTGTTCGGAGAGTTACCTGGCCAAAATTCTCGAAGGATTATTCCAGCGTATTTATATGCAGGAGGGTTGCCCTGAATAAACAAATATTTCTGTTGAGCTTGGTTTTCATACATGGCATAAGCATGTGTGAAATTCGGTGAGGACTGGGACATGGGATTGGGCATGCAGACATTAGTGAATCATAGATTCACTTGAATGTGTGTGTTTTCCATTGCATGAGAACTTGGGTGGGGAGTAACCCATGTAGGGGATCATCACTGCAGTGGGCATTGCTCACCACAGAGAAGTGTTTCAGGAGTCTGCGGGGGTATTCGTTGGTGGCGCCTGTGAGCGGGATTATGACGAATTTGGATTGTGGCCTTGATTCATGTTTTTATGTATATATATTAGTCTGAACTAGTTTAATATATGTTTTGTATTAAGAGTGATGTAACATTTTGACATTTGTATAGGTTGAGTTATATTTTGTGATATGGATGTATGATTATTATTATTATTTACTCACATATGGATCCTCATGATATGAGACTCAGTTCGCGAGGTTGGCGATTAGTCAAGACCCAGGAAATGGGGCATCTTGTAGAATTTGCTTTTCGAAAGCGAGAGAAAATGAGATTTGGCTCTCATTTCACTTTGGATACAGTTTTAAGTGACATCAGTTGCCACAAAGTTTGTGATTATTGAGAGGATTCGGATAATCTTCATGACCAATGTTTTGCTCCATAATCATGTTTACTTGATATTTTAGCCACATGTAAATCAAACAATGTAGACTAGAAAATCGTCATGCGATTCGAGGAGTGGGTGTGCTTTCACCTACTTTTCCACTTAATTTGATTTACTTTGGGAAAATTCGAGACATATGCATGCGAAATTGATTTGCTAAGTCGGGACCTTTATTTCTTTTTCTTCTCTTTTCCTATCTATTTTGGTCCCTTACATTATTTCCTTTGTCCTTGCAGATTTATATATTACCACTAAAATTTTTGATTTTCTGATTTTTATTACAGAATCTTTACTCTCAAGAAGAATAGTGTTATAGACATATATTTTGATATAAAGCAATATATATCAATAATTTATTATTAATTGCTCTATAACATATAAAACTTAGTTAAAAGAACTAATGACATATATGAATTATATGATTGTTATTTCATGACTTATGATAATGCAACTTTAGTGAAATTTATAAGTCAATATAAATTAATATATTCATATGTCAAGACAACAAAATAAAGCAATAATGACATATATGATAATAATCTTGATGAAAAAATTAAAAGTCAATATATAGTTCAATACTGCTATGTCAAGGTTGGTAAAAGTTATGCCGCGAATAATTTACAAGCCAATTTAACCTCATTTATAAATCTATTAGGTTATAATATTATTCAGCGTTATATTTATAATCTATTGAAAATGTTCTAATTTTCTTTATTTTTAATTTTAAATTCTATCTGATTAATCTCATATGCAAACAACTTGAAGAAAATCTATGGCAATGGCGAACTGAAAATTTGGTGAAAGTAGAAATATTTTTGTGAAAACTTGCATTTTGAATTTGATATTTATTCTTCATAAATGTCGCTATAAGGTTTAAAATTCTTATTTATTGCATTTTATGACATTTATTAAATGATCTAACATGACTTCCTTTTTATTCTATATTGTTTTGCAGTAAGATCATTGTACCAATTATAATATTTGAAGAAAATGAGTTAGAAAGAATATCGACATCGATTATTTAAAAAAATAGTAATTTCTACAAGCATGAGTTATATTCTTTTGAACAATGGGAAAATGCATAAAAGGTATATCAAATTTTGCTAAATTGTATTCTTAAGATAATGACTTGTTTTATATGTTATGCATAAAGTTAGAAATAACATAGTTAATTTTAATTCTCTCTCTCATCTAAGTCCTCGGTGTGTGCAAGAATGCGTTGATCTCATAACATGCTAGCCACAAGTGAACCCTTCGTAACAAGATACAGAGGTTGTTACCAAATACTTTTCTCAAGTATATAACTTAAGTAGCATCATTTTGTCCATGACCATATGAGAACCCAATAATAAGTTGTTGATGTGTTTTCTTAAGAGAGAAAATAATCTTGATGGAAAAAATGATACGGGCAAAGGAAACCAGTCCATATATTCAATAATATGATCTTACAGAATTCAAAATTAGATTATTTGTTACCATATATTCTTCATAGTCATAAATTCAAATTGGGTCATTTGATGATACAATACTCAGGCTACCATTGTTAGGTGAAGAGATACAAAAATCAGTGTGGGTTTTCATTACAAAAAATTCTTGATCTACATAATAGTTTGAAAATCCATAGCATATTTAATTAATTTTTTTTTTTAAATTATAACTGTTGATTAATTAATTAGATAGTAACACCATTTTAATATATAGTGAAAATATTCTGCAAATACAACTACTAACAAAATAACTTTTATTTATTCACACATACAAAATAAAAAGTATAAGCATTAATATTTACATTTATAAAATGTGATGAGTTCCATAGTAAAAAAAATAACAAGTAGCAAACTAAAAGTATTTCATAGAATTGGTCCCTTGACTATAGATTAGTTCTGTAGATTTCTCTATTCTTCTGAGTCTTTTTCAAATGTCTTTGTAGTACCTAGATCTTGCCCGGGATGGAAGTGAAGTGAGTTCTTGTTCAGCTTGAGTATATCAGAATTTGAGCTTCTATTGTCAACACTAACATTTTTTTTAACTAAAAATCATTGAAAACAATACATTAGTAATATATTATGCTCCATATAGCATGTTTTCATGACTATTGTGGACTCGGCATTTTTAATATTATATGTTTCTCATTGGATGGAAAAACTGGTGTTTTTTCATTTGGTTTTAAATGAAAACAAAATAAGAAAGAAGAGCCTAAATGTGAGTACTAATAGAAAGTAGAGTTTGAAAGAAAACTGAGTCTAAGCCCACACAGGTCGAATCTCTAATGAGCTAATTTAAAGCATATATCAAAATTGTAGGTGTCTATCAACATCAAACAAATGAGACCATAAATCAAAGCAAGGTGGCAGGAATAAAAGGTGTATGAGTGAACATGTAGAAGTGATTTTATGAAACATATATTGGTGTAATATCGACATCCATTTAAAGTAAGTCTTAGGTTCCTTATCTCGACAAAGAGATGATGATGATAATATAATTTATTTGAAGTTAGCATTAAAGAGACAAGTTATTGGAAATTGATGAATTTAGAAATATTATTTATTGAGCTAAAATTCACAACAAAAGGTTTAGATTAGCTCAGCTGAGTATCATTGAGAACAATGAAATGGTTTAAAGTCTCTCAACTTGCAACTAAACATATTTATTTTTTCAAAGATAGAACAAACATAAAATCGAAACTTTGAAGGAAAAGAAATTGATTGTTAAAAAAATGTTTGAAAATAAATAAAACAAAATTAAAAGATAAACTAAAATAATAATAGTAAGAAAATAAAAGCATAGTAAACAAATTCATAGAAAAGATCTTGGAGCATGGTACAATTCAATGACTTTTAATAAGATTATGTGAGCTTGTGAGGTGGGATAGAAAAAGAAATGACATAGTGTAACTTAGCCAGTAGTTTAATTTAAATATAGTCTATTTGTTCAGGTATAAACATTTAGCCAAATAGCAAATTAAACCATTTTGTTCCCAATATAACCCACGCCAGTTGATCCTTAATTTTTCAACAGCAAGCAGTATATCAATTTCAGTCCTCGATTTAGCAGCAAGTTCAAATTATCTGGGAGAAATTAATACCATAAAAAAAAAAAGGTAAAAGCATTAAAAGTACAGAAAATTCAGTTAATTGTAATGACCGTACCAATGTATGAAGTTTGCCAACACGTTTGACCAAGTTTGACTAAAGTTGACCACACACCATATTTGACTAGGTTTATTACCTAGTATGTGGATAAAGTTGACTTTTCAAGATGAATAATTTTGGGTTCAAACTAAGACACCTTTTTATGACCCGTCGTCTGTGTTCATAGGCCGGGTTGTAAAAATCCGACTTACGGATAAAAAGTTATGACTCTGTAAGTTCAAACGACGGTGTTTTAAAGAAAAGCAGCGGTGTCAAAATTTGTCTTGATGTATCTGCTGGCGACCCTAGGCTAGACATAACGTTGGGTGCCGTAAGGCATACAGCCCCCGGCACCATCTTGTGCTGGCGCCCAGAAGCGGGGTGTCCAGTTGTTTCTGTGGCCATGAAAGGAAATCTCGTGTGTATATTAGTGAACCGTCTACGTATCTGCTTGACTGATAGACCGCATCCCATCTGTTGTCTGATTTTATCTGAAAAGAGATTTATTTACAATTGTTTTATTTTGATTTTGAAAGCTGGATCTTTGAGGAATTTTACAAAATCTGAGGCGCCATCTTATTGGATTTCTTAGCCTCTAGAGCGGATCAGTCCCATCCCGATGCGTCTTCGATTACAGAAAAAAATGGTCCCACGGCAGGTGAGCAAAGCGGTGATGAAATTTTCTGCTTGGGTTACTCCAGCTCAAGTACTTGATCGTGGCACACGAGCATACAACCATTTTAATATCACTCATGCATATATTAACAATTTAAATCCCATACATCATATTATTGATTTATAATAATAACATAAACTTCAAGCTCACATGGCTAGGCACAATCCCTATGATCCATCTTAAGGCGCCTGACATCCTGCAAAACATGTTATTTTCTAGCAAGCGGTAACATGACGCCCTGAATCAAGCAAATCAACAGTCAATTAGTGCTGTCCAAAACACTCTAAAGTTTACCTTTAACGGTCAAGCTTTTGGGCGAACCAAACCATCGAGGACTCAATCCTATCCATTACATAACCCTTAAGCAAAGTAAAGCAAGTAGGAGAAAAACCCTACTTTTAGGGTTTGTCGAAACTCCCTGGCCCAGTACCGCAGCGGCGCCCTTGCGAGTAGAGGAGCAAGCACTTCTGTCTGTGGGGCGTGGTGATGGCGAATTCTGAGAGAGGGTGGAGCCTCTTTCTTAAAACCCTCTCTTTCTCTTTCTCTCCAGTCTCTATCTCTCTTTCCCTCCCCCAGCTGATTTGGGAGCTTGGTCGAGAGGAAAGTCCTCTCTTATGCCCAGTGTCCATTTCTCGTGGACCACGGGATTACACTATGTCATATCCATCTAACTTAGATTTCCCTCTGGCTGGCATCATTTTCCATGTCACCTATGACCAGGCAGATCAAGTTTGACTCTCCCATAGCTTGACACGTTCCTCTACGTGCCTCGAAGGCGTGAAATTAGAAATTGTCTCGGAGGTGTGAAATCGACGATGGTAATAGATGCAGAGGAGGTTTAACGATTAGTCAGTTTAATTATTCAGAGATCACAGAAAATTGGATTTTAAGTGTATTTGTCTTCTTAAAATCTGGATTTAAGGGGTCTCATCTTAAGCTCCAAAGAAACCTAGGAAGAACTCTCAGATGTAGAACTGCAGTAGAGCAGGTTTTAACTCATTTAGGCGGAAGAAGGACCAAAGGGGATGCGACTCCGGCCAACCACCGTGACTACAGCGCGGCGGTCTCGCGCCGCTCACAGATGATCACGCGGTGGAAATTTCCACGGCGAGCAGCCATGCGAAGACGAGCGGTCAGGCGGCGAAGGCTGCGGCGGCTGGCAGGTCCGCCGGAATTTTGTGATTTTGACCATTGACCGCTAGCGACCGCAGCCCTCCCACCATTTTGGCCCACGAACTCATTTCCGTGGTCCCTTTTGCAGATTCTCTTGGTTTTGAAGATTCTGGCAAAAACAAGAAGTTGGCCTCTGGTTGGATCGAGTTTTCCGGCCACCACAAAAAGCTGTTGGACCAGATGGCTAATTGATAGTTCACAGTCTCTTGACAGAACGATGGTTTGTAAATTTTTTTGGTGTCGTTTGGTTAGTTTCCATTTTTAGGTTGTTTAGGGTAATTGCAGAAGTTGGGGCTAAAAATAGAGTACAGTGGTCTAAATTGGAAAAATTGAGTTAGATTAGTGAAATTGGATGTTGCTTAGGGGTGGACGGTTCAATTTCGAAATTAACTCACGTTAGCCCCAATTTTGGGTATCGGGCACATAGGGCGTATTGTGTAATTGGGCCTGTGAGTCAAATATAGATGGTTTCATAGTTAAAAAAGTATTCTAAACCCAGGGGCATCCTAATGTTGTTGGTTCAATTATTAGAGCCTAAGTGGTGTTTTATCTATATTACAGGCACTCACGTAGGAAGTAGGGAACGATCTGTAGCCAGGAGGCGGTGACGTCATAAATACGTAGTCAGTTTATATGCTTTTAAATGATTTGGGGTATTATGTTGATATCTATTATGATATAATACTTTACATATATACTAATATTTTTGATCAGATGGTTGGACATTCAAACATGATTTTCGGTTTCATATAAAACAAGTTATCATTTCATGTGAATTTTGTCAACATTTTAACTATTTGCAAGTTTTACTGTGTTCGTGGATGAGTCGGTGGTGTTTGGATATTTTGGGTACATGGATTGAGGTTGGTTACATCCAACGGTTATATATTATTTCCACGGCCGTGAGGTCGGGTTTACCCGACGGTTTGGTATTCTGGGTTTTGCCACGGTGTCGTGAGGTTGGTTACATCCAACGGTTATATATTATTTCCACGGCCGGTAGTGAGTTTGCAACGGTTTGGTATTACGTGTTTGCCCGCGGTGTATGCGTGGTTGGTTTATCCAGCGGTCATATAATTCCACGACCGTGGTCGGGTTTACCCAACGAGTTTGGTATTACGAGTTTGCCGGGTGTCCAGTGAGGTGGGTTTACCGACGGTTTATCATCGTGGTTTACCTGATATTCCCGATGTTGGTTATACGTGTGAGGTGGGATGTCCACGGTTTTAGGATGGGTACATGGTATGGTACATCGTTAGTGTATATGGTGTGGTACATCATTGGTATATAGAGTATGGTACATCGTTAGTGTATATGGTATGGTACATCGTTGGTGTATAGGGTATGGTACATCGTTGGTGTATATGGTATGGTACATAGTTGATTTATAGTCTGATTTACATTGTTGGTTTACGAGTAAGGCATAACCATTTCAATAGTTATGATTATTGTATTTTCCATGATTAATTGTACGACATGATGTTATATGTTTTATGCATCAAATTTTTATGTGATGAATAAATTCAGGTTATAAGGTTCTTGATAATGAAGTCGGTTAAATTATTGAGCATGACTTTCATATTGTTGGATTTTTGGTAAAGTTGGGTTTTGTGAAATGTTTGTTAAGCAGAGACACAAAGAAGTGGATGTGGTCTTGAGAGAAAAAATTGTCGAAAATAAAAATATTATTTTCTTTATAAATTATGCCACTCACTGAGATTTATTTCTCACGTTTATTGTTTTTAAATCTGTTCCCCTAGGTGGGAGCGTTCATAAGACTCACCTGGCGCCCAGTTCAGCACCGCTCTTCCGCGAGCAGTGCGGTACTCTATTCCACCTATCATCTTTGTTTTGTTGGACCTATTTATTTTCATTTGTAACTCTAAATTCGCGAATACTCTTAGAGATATACGATATTCGTTGTACTCTTATGAGTCCTTATTATGTGAGTTGAGGTTATGACCTACAATTATGATAGGTCGTTCGTGGATTTAAGCTGTTGTGGATCTCTTATATATAAATGGGGTATTGTAGTACTGCATGTGTTTACTTCTCGTTTAGGTGGGGTCCCTTTGTACAAATCCCTAGGGATTGTATAATGGAACTTCACTAGGCGGGACCACCGGCTCTGGAAGGGTATCAGGGTCAGGTCTGTCGACTTAATGTATCGAGCTCCCAGGTTTGAAATTCCTTGAGTTTAATACATTCTTTGTGCAACTCATCCAGTGTTTTGTATACCTTCCTAACCTTATCCTTGAAATTGAGTATGTTTCATTTTTTTTCTTGGAATATAGTTCTTCTTCCTGATGGCACTTAGAGGTTGTGTATAGACTACAGACAGTTGAATAAGGTCACCATTCGTAACCAATATCCTTTGCCTTGGATTGATGACCTATTTGATCAGCTCCGAGGAGTCTGAAGTGTTCCCCCGGGTGACTTGAGGTCAGGGTCCCATCAGTTAAGGATTAGGGAATCGGACATTCCCAAGACGACATTCAAGACGAGATATGGGCGTTATGAGTTTTTAGTGATGTATTTCGGACTCACCAATGCCCCAGCAGCTTTCATGGATTTAATGAACCAGGTCTTCCGTCCATACTTAGATTGGTTGAGTGATGAGTTCGCAAAACCCTAGATTCTTGTTTAAGGTGTGTTTTGGAAGATGCTTCGGGTTGAAAAGATAGAAATTAGTTTCGATGATGTGTGTTTAAGTGTTGGTTAATTGGTTGGACCCGCCACGGAAAAAGTGGGGCTATGTTGTGTAGGACATATCTCGAGTTTGGGTGCTCCGAATTGGGTGATTCCAGTTGGAAAGAACCCTTAGCACTTTATCTTCAAATGAGTAATATGGAGATAGGAATACAAGAGGTGTTTATGTAAAAGCGCGTTGTTTATTGTAAACCACTAATAATAGTATTGAAATATTGATCTCTAGTAAGTGTAGAGAGATTGCACTTGGGGATCCAAGGTTTATGATGGAAGGTATAAAGATATATATGAAGGTCGAGTGGTGATAAGTGACGGGGCCACTTAGAAGGTAAATTTTTTATGCGAACCGCTTTGATTGTGAGAGGCTAAGGAGATCTTATGACTTGCTATTTTGGATCCTTTGGAGTAGCCTCGGGTTTGACTTCCTTGGGAGACTTGCGGATTTTGAATCCAAGGAAGGTAGGGGATCTTATAACCTTCTGCCTTTATGCGTGGTTTGATGTTGTTGGGAACTCTGCACCATTCGTTAGCTGTGACTATATGATTTCTAGTGATCTCGCGTATATTTTTTATATATCCCGATCTTTTGAGATGTGGTACATGATATTTTTAAATATCCATGTGGTTAAATGCTTTGTGAAATTGATTAAAAGTATGATGACATGGGTATGAGGTATGCGAGAGTCGGGATTGATCATGGTAGACGAGGGCGATGACTAGTCCACTGGGTTTGCTAGTCAGAAGGGTCACAGATATACAGGATGTGGGCATATCCTTAGATGGTAAGTCCGAGCAATTTGTCGTTATACCGGATGTGGGCATATCCCTTGGTGGTAAGTCCCAGCAATTTGTCGTTGTTCTGGGATGATCGGCTAGTCCCTGGGTGAAAGCCCAAAGGAGTCACTGATGAGGGGTTGAGATGGTGGTAGTATTGCATTCGTGTGTTTCCATCCTCAACCTATTATTTGTCAGATGCTCATGTTTGGTGATATCATGAATTCTGTATAAGTCGAATCATTTCACCAGGCATGGCTTGTTGGGGATTCACTGCGGGTTTATCGAGACTCTGCCATTGTTTCCCTCACATAGATGTAGGTCACGAGACCCGAATTTGCGTAACATGAAAGTTGTTTCTGTGGGGACTGAGGATGGAAAGATTGTATGCCAACCTTAGCTTGTTGGTGGTTGAGTATACATTTTGATGAATATTTAGCGTTATGTGGATATTCACACTGTATATTTGGATAGTTGGTATCTTTTGTGGATCATTGTACATTTGGCTTGTGTAGCCACTAGTTTTGGAACTTTATTGTAAATGTTGTTATTTTGATCAAGTGTAAGTGTATAGTTTAGGTACATTGGGGAATCAACTTCTGTACCACGATATGTGTGTAGGTTTGGAGACTTGGGAGTGTTTTATTTGCGTTTCAAGTGATTACTTTAAATTGGGTTTGACTCAAGTTGTAGAAATAAAATAGCAGTAACATAAACCATGGTTGGACAGGTGTATAGCAGTTGGTACCACTCGAAGCATTTAAATGTCATGTTTATGAGGGCATTGTATGAAACAATGTCGCACTCCTTTATGTTGGAATGGGGTGGCGAAAATTACTAGGTCACGAAGTTGTGTAAGGCGACTTGGGAGCAGGGAGGACCAAATCACGGGACGTTACCCTGCATCTTTTCCATGACACGTATGCGAATTTCGTAGACTGAAATTTTCTTTAAAGGGGTAGATTGTAATGACCGTACCATTAATACAAGTTTGTAACACGTTTATTAAGTTTATTCAGTTTGACTAGATTTGACTAGGTTTTGACCAACACCTAGTATGTGGATAAAGTTGACTTTTTCAAGGATGAATAATTTTGGGTTGACTAAGACACCGTTTCGTAGGCCCCGTCGATACGAGTTCATAGACGGGTTGAAAGTCAAAATCCGACTTACGGATAAAGAGTTATGACCCCGGTAAGTTCAAACAGCAGTGTTTTAGCAGTGTCCAAGCTGTCTTCAGTGTCTCACCCGAAAGCGACCCTAGGCCCTATGTAAACATAACGTTGGGTGCCAAATGAAACCCTAGCCCCCAAAGCACCATCTTGATGAACCACCCCAGGAAGAACTCTCGAATCTTGAACACGTAAGTGGGTTTTGACCATTTGCGAGTAGAAGAGAGGACCAAGGCTGACTCGACCAACCACGTCGACCGCGCGCCGGCCAGGGAGGTGCGTCACCTCTGGGCAGTCACGAGGTGGAATTTCCGCGGCGAGCCGGCGCGGACAGCGCCGGATCGGACTCTGGCGGCGGCGGGCGACCTTCGTCGATCCGCCGAATTTTGTGATTTTTCGGCCATTTCCGGCCACTTCAGGCCACCCCATACCTCCCTCCCACCATTTTGGACCCCACCAGACTCATTTAGTGGTCCCTTTTGCCAGATTCCTCCCAGTTTAAGAAAGTTACGACGAAAACAAAGTTGGCCGACTGTTGGATTGAGTTTTTCGGCCACCGCAGTGACTATTGGACCAAGGTAATGGTACTGATGAGTTCCTGGTCTCTTGGGCTTTCCATTGATATGTGGTTTGTAAATTTTGGACGTCGTTTGGTTAGTTTTCCATTTTAGGTTGTGCTTTTGAGTTAAAATTCACAGAAGTTGGAAATTTGAAATAGAGTACCAAGTTGGTCAAATTTGGAAAAATTGGCTCAGATTAGTGAAGTGGATGTTTGTAGGAATTATTGGACCAGGTTTCAATTTCGAAATTGGATTCAGTTAAGCCCAAATTTTGGGTATTGGGCTATAAGTATGTAATATAAATTAGTTCTCAGGTCTAATATAGATGATTTCATAGTTAAAAGTTATTCTAAGGCTTCCAGGGCATCTAATCATTTGTTGGTTCAGGTTATTAGAGCCTAGTGGTGTTTTATCTATATTACAGGCACTCATGGCCCAGAGTGAGGAGACTATCTATGAGGAGCGGAATTTGGCGTCTATGATCATGAGTGGTTCCTGTATAACTCAAATGATTGGCGTTATCCCTGTTTGTTATCATCTATTACAGTTTAATACTTTACATATATCTTTGTTTTGATCGGATGGTTGGTTGCATTCAAACATGATTTTGGTTCATATAAAACAAGTTATCATTTCATGTGAATTTTGTCAACATTTTAGCTATTTGGGTTTTTGCGTGTTCGTGGATGGAGTCGGTGGTGTTTGGATATTTTGGGTACATGGATTGAGTTGGTTACATCCAACGGTTATATATTATTTCCATGGTAGTGAGGTTTGCAGACGGTTTGGCGTATTCAGGTTTTGCGATTGCCGTGAGGTTGGTTACATCCAGCGGTTATATATTGTTTGACCGTGAGGTAGGGTTTACCGACGGTTTGGTATTACGAGTTTGCCACGGTGTCGTGAGGTTGGTTTATCCAACGGTCATATATTAATTCCACGACCGTGAGGTCGGGTTTACCCGACGGTTTGGTATTCTGAGTTTGCCACGGTGTCGTGAGGTCGGGTTTACCGACGGTTTATCATCATTAGTTTTACCACAATATTCCCCGATGTTGGTTATCGTGAGGTGGGATGTCCCACGGTTTAGGATGGGTACATGGTATGGTACATCGTTAGTGTATATGGTGTGGTACATCGTTGGTATATAGAGTATGGTACATCGTTAGTGTATATGGTATGGTACATCGTTGGTGTAAAGGGTATGGTACATTGTTGGTGTATATGGTATGGTACATAGTTGATTTATATGGTACGGTACATTGTTGGTTTCTGAGTAAGGCATAACCATTTCAATAGTTATGATTATTGTATTTTCCATGATTAATTGTACGACATGATGTTATATGTTTTATGCATCAAATTTTTATGTGATGAATAAATTCAGGTTATAAGGTTCTTGATAATGAAGTCGGTTAAATTATTGAGCATGACTTTCATATTGTTGGATTTTTGGTAAAGTTGGGTTTTGTGAAATGTTTGCTAAACGGGGAACCTTACAAAGGAGTGGACGTGAGGTCTTGAGAGAAAAAATTTTAGAAAATAAAAATATTATTTTCTTTATAAATTATGCCACTCACTGAGATTTATTTCTCACGTTTATTGTTTTAAATCTGTTCCCTAGGTCCGGGCAGTTCATAGGGCCTACCTCGCGCCAGATTCAACACCGCTCTTCCCACATGACAATTCTTGATGCTCTATTCCACCCTATCTACATCTTTGTTTTGTTTGGTTCCTATTTATTTTCATTTGTAACTCTAAATTCGCAAATACTCTTAGAATGCTCTGATATTCGTATTGTACTCTTATGAGTCCTTATTATGTGAGTTGAGGTTATGACTTACAATTATGATAGATCGTTCGTGGATTTAAGCTGTTGTGGATCTCTTATATATAAATGGGGTATTGTAGTACTGCATGTGTTTACTTCTCGTTTAGGTGGGGTCCCTTTGTACAAATCCCTAGGGATTGTATAATGGAACTTCACTAGGCGGGACCACCCGGGGAACCCTGGAAGGGTATCCAGGTCGGGTCCTGTCATTAATAGCTTAAACAAAAAAGAAAAAAAACTTCTTCCCTCTTTCAATCTTCTTTACTGGAGTCATCGTGTACTTGATCCGGTATACTATATCAACCATCATCCTAAAACTCCCTAAATCATGTCTTTAATAAAGTTATTCTAAAAATAGAGTTACATAGTATAATTGCATAGAATATTTTTATCATTGAACCATCTAAATATGAAGGACAATATAGCATGATGGTAGTGCTAGCAACCCTTTCTTCTACCTTGCATAGTTATATATACGGCTAAGAATTAAAGCTAATGGTTCAATTTCATTAACAAATTCTAAACTTCATTCACTAGTGTCATCATTTTTCCATATTGTGTCAGCAAGCAGATAAAAGCTAATAAACAAATTAACCTTAAATTAGCCCTTGTATTTTTCATTTGAAAATAAATATAATTAAAATAAACAAAATAAACCTCAATATTATGTTTTTCTCAAATATATATACTTGCTTTATAGTACGATTGAAAGCTTACTTTACCAAGTTAATTGTTAACGCCATTTTTCTCTAACTAGTAAAAAGTATAAGAAACCAAAACCAAAATTAAATAACACATTAGATATATTCACCCCTCTTCCCCTCATTCTTTGAGAGACCAAATAAATGCTAATAGAATCTTCAATCTCAATCATTTCTATTGATTCAATATCATTTTCTTCTCTATGCTTTATTTCCATTTTCATATTTTCTAGTAACCAAATACAAACTTAAAGAAAAATAAAAAAACACTTAAAATTTTTTATACTTGAGATTACAATGCATCGATCTGAAAATCTAATTATATTTTAGTGGAATGGAGCAAGAAGAATAAGGATGGGTATTATTCATTTTCTTTAATAATGGGTCCTTCGTGCTTAAAAGTATCAAACTTATAAATGGAATTTCACGGTTCTTGAGGAACTCTCACATCCTTTCATAAAAAATAACAAATTTATAATAAATAAAGAGATCGGATCCTTCCATCAAAAATAACAAATTTATAATAAATAAAGAGATCGGATCCTTACATCAAAAATAACAAATTTATAATAAATAGCGAGATTACCGAAATAGTATTTACTGATGGTCTTCAATGGATGAAACCAAGTGACAAAAGCTTCATAGTCATAGTTTGAAGAGTTGGACGTACAAAAAATCTACTTCTCACTTTCTAGGAAAAGAATGTGATAATCTATTTGACCTTGAAGCCATGGAAGTCATCGTGTCCACTTGTGACATCGCAGCATGCACTCGCGTGTAAGGAAAACCCCAAGAAAAAAAAAACAACGGCTTGGATGGGATCATAATGAATACTTTGTTGCTCTGATTTCACACTAAATTTAGACGTTGAGTTCATCGTGCTGACATGGACACCCCAGATGGATCTGGACCGAATCCTTTATGAGAGTGAGCCACGTGCTTTTTGCCTAGTGGAAAAATGATACATAAATCAATGAGTCATTTTCAATTCTCTCAAACTCTTCGGTGTTGCTTTGAACAGAATGTGCCTTCATAATTTGTAAGTGTAACACATAAAAAAGGCTAATACAGGCAAAAACCCATATTGGAATGGACGATAAATGGTTCTCGTGAGTATCTGTTTCTCACCATTGACTGCATCAACACCCACGCCCAAAATACGCAATCTCTTCTCTCATTTGATTTGATCTGCGTTTTGCAATTCTCATTCCCCTGATGGAGTTCGTGAACCATAGATCATGACTTAAAGTTGCATGTAAGGATTAGCCCATGGCAGAGTTTAGTACTGAGGTTGGGCGTCTTTTCGGAGTTCAGTGTTGGAGCTGAGTGTCTTGACTGTAGATTTCATGCTGGGAAAGAGATAACCTTTGACCTTTAAGTGTGTGAGGAGGGAAAGGGTAATGAGGGGTGTTTGCGGTGGTAGAGTTCTAAGTTCTCTTGTCATGTAAGAAATGAGTTTTCTTGTCATGTCAGAAAATGCAATCATTATAGTTAGCCATTATTGCTTTATATGCTGGGTGTTATAGATGTATTTATAAGGGGATGGATGGGTTTCAATATTTGTGCATGGCTTGATAGATGCAGGATTTGAGTGGAAATGACTTTTCTTGTTTATTTAAAATATTAATATTTTATATTGAATATTCGAACAACTATTAACCCAAGCCAAAATCATTCTATTATATTGCATTATATATATATATATATATATATATATATATATAAAGGAAAGAGAGAAAGAGATAATAATCTAATTAAAATCAAAATTAAAATTTTAAATAATGATAATGTTAACGAAATGACTTTTATCATAAATTGAAATAAATTTATATAGAAAATAATATTTTTCTCATTTCAATATTAAATTAATTTTAAGTTGCATTTTAAAATAAAATCAGTAATAGCATTTTATTGAAATAAGTTGACATGATGGGGATAATTTCTTTATCTATAATAGGGGTTTCCAATGTGTCGCCCCATTCCCGGGGGTCCGTTGACAACCCGTCAACCCGTGGAATACTCGTGAATGTTGGGTGACCCGACACCTCTCACGAAAATCGGGCAGAGTCTCCTTTGTAATTTAAAAAAAAAAATTAAAATGAGACAGAATTTTGGAACAATGAAATTTTCAAAAATAAAATTTTTGATGTTAAAAAATGATTTGACATGTGGAAATTAGTTGTCTTGCATTGCCTATAAATGCAAGGACATAGTATATAAAAGGTTGCATGTTTTTAATTGCGTGATTTTGTGTTTCAAATTGCGTGGAAGGACATATACACGGTATGATGTATATGGGAATTATGATTGCGCGATTGTTGCGTAGGAAATTATATGCATGGTGTAATGCGTATAGGAAAAGGGTGAATGCTAAGGTTAGGAACTATGACCTTAGGGATTTGGATAATGAAATGAACAGGAAATGAATGGGTCAGTTCATGGTTGTCAAGTCTATTAGTAATTGGCATGTGCATTGCTAGTTAGACTGAAATGAAAATTAAATGAATCTTGTTGCCATTTGACATATGTGGATGGCTAGTCGAGGGAAAGGACGAAGAAGTTGTCCGCGAGGTATCGGTCAGGCACCACCGGTGTTGTCACGAGGCCTTTGTTGAAATTTGTAGGTATTGGTGGCTATCACGGGGCTAAGTAGTAGGTAGTCGGGAAGGTCTAGTAACTTCCCGGAGGTTTAGGACGCATCTGTACTCCAGGCATTCACGGGAAAGGAAGTCAGATGGTGGCGGACCATTGGCTCATACAAAACGAGAAGGTGTTAGGGGCTATGGAGATTACCTCGACGCACTGAGTTAGGCCCAGGCGTGTTCCGGTAGAGTGGGAGCAATCACGGTTGGAAATGGGCAAGGACCTCTAGAGACCTTAGAGGAGCCTACGTTTGTGAGTTCTCCCTTAGGTATTAGGGCGAGGATTGAGATGATATGTCGAGGTTGCGAGTTGGAGATCTCGGGGACTCTACTCACAGTGGACCTGAGGATCATGGACATGTTAGAGTTCGATGTCATCCTGGGGATGGATTGGCTGACAGCTTACAGAGTCGTTATCGATTGTGAGCGTAGGAGGGTTACCGCCTACACGTAGGACGGTACACGTGTGGTATTTCAGGGGAACAAGCATGACATTTTGCCCCAGACAGTATACGAGTCAGTGTAGGGACGGTTAAGCGGGTTGGCTAAGCGCGGCCATACCTGAAGGGCGGAGAGACCAGACTTAGATCTACCTCAGTAGGTGTGCTATTATGTGGATGTTTTCCGGATGAGCTACGGACTACCTCCACGGAGTGGCCAGACCGGTATCGAGTTCACGCCTGGTACTTCACCCCATCTCTATGACTCCATAGGATGGCACCAATTGAGTTGCGGGAACTCGAAGTCCAGTTACGCAGGCTATTAGGCAAGGGGTTCATTGGAGCCGAGCACTTCATCATGGGGCGCCCGGTTACATTTGAGAAAAAGAAGAAGGACAAGATCAACCGGCGTTGCATTGATTAAACGAGTTGAACGGGGTTCGATCAAGAATCGGTACCCATTCACAGAAGGATTGATGATTTGTTTTGATCAGTCGGAGGAAGCGAATCTACTCGAGATAGACCTTCGCACTGGTTACCATCAGCTAAGGGTTAGGGAGGCATATATCCCTAAGATAGTGTTTAGGACGCATTATGGGCACTTTGAGTTTACGGTGATGCCCTTTGGATTGACGTATCCGCCAGTGGCATTCATGGATCTCATGCATCAGGTATTCCAACCCTATCTAGATCAGTTTGTCTTGGTCTTCGTGGATGACATTTTGATCTACTCCCAGTCAGAGTGGGAGCATGAGGTATCGCGAGGATCGTTCTGAGTTGTTGAGATAACCATCGGTATGCGCCAAGTCGAGTAAGTGCGAGTTTTGGTTCAGGGTGGGGGTTTTGGGACACGTGGTGTTGGCATCAGGCGCGTCAGTGGACCCAGAGAAGGTTGAGGCCGTGATGAGTTGGGAGAGACCGAATGTCAATCTTCGAGAAATGTAGTTTCTTGGGATTGGCTGGGTATTACAGGAGATTCGAGAATGGGCTGAAGTTGTCCATTCGGGGCAGGATCGTAGGACTTCGCCTACGGGACATGGACTCCATGGTTGGGATGACCCTGACTATAGAGAGAGAGATCGAGGATGCTCGGAGAACTCGGGATGCGGGTGTTGGTAGCAAGAGGGAGGATCAGCCTTCTTCTAG
Organism: Tetrastigma voinierianum; assembly: GCA_016808115.1. Taxonomy (NCBI): domain Eukaryota; kingdom Viridiplantae; phylum Streptophyta; class Magnoliopsida; order Vitales; family Vitaceae; genus Tetrastigma; species Tetrastigma voinierianum. The sequence goes on along the minus strand of JAEQBH010001468.1, from coordinate 74,022 downwards.
TTCGAAGAGGCGAAGACTTACACTTCACCGCAGTTCCCAGGGACCCGGGGGCGAGGGATTGGGCATGTGGGGCGGGATTGCCCAGAGACGGGGATCCACACAGGACTTTGGGACCGGCGCAGTCACGGTTAGGCTAGAACGGTGGTATACGGTTCATTCCTTCCTTTAGATGCAGGTCGGAGGAACCAATTTCGAGTTTGAGATTACGCTGGCACTTCCAGCGGCCTGAGATAGGCTAGAGGGGGCGAGTGTGGAGTCGGTCGGGGACGGTCGAGGAGTTGCGCGTGGGCGTGAGTGGACTTTAGGGTGATTCCACTACTAGGCGATAGCTCACCTTGTCGAGGGATATTATTTTCAGGTACAGGGAGCGCACGAGGAGACGGCTCATCCTAGAGACCGTTTTAGAAGAAAGCCGGGTTGTGGCTTTGGTAGTAGCTTGTGTACATGTATTAGAATTATATAGATTTTAATATATGTCGTATAAGAGTGATGTACTAACTCTTGAACCATGTGGTATATTTTGGTTGGGATAATATTGTTGTGAGTATTAATGCAGGGGTCCAAGTGGCCAGTTTTACTCATTATAATTGTATATGAGACCCTGTGTGGTCATTGGTGTTGTTTGGGACAGGTTTTGTATTTGGGTAGAGCTCTCCATACAAAGGAGACTCTGCCCGATTTTCGTGAAAGGTGTCAGGTCACCCGACATTCACGAGTATTCCGCGGGTTGACGGGTTGTCAACGGACCCCCGGGAATGGGGCGTCACACATACAAAATATCAATCGTCGGAGTCGGCCCAATTGATATATCTCGGAGGGTAGTCCACTAAATATAACATCGGAGTCGGTCCACTACTTATATCGGAGGGTAGTCCACAAATAACAAATATCTTTGTTAAAAATAATGTTTCTCATACGTGGCTTAGGCAAGTGTGAGGGAGTCGGTGAGGACTCGGGATATGAGTTGAGCATGTAGGCATTCAAGTAGGATCACACATTTACTTGAATGTTTGTTTTCATTAGACATTGCACACTGTACACTTGGGTGGAGAGTAGCCCATTTGGGGTGATTCCACTCACGAGCATTAGCTCGACTGTCGAGAGACATATTTTTCGAATTACGGGAGCGTCTGTGAGGGAACGACTACGTCCTAGAGTGAGTTTGAGAAGAGGTCAGGTTGTGGCTTTGGTTTATTATGTATACATGTATTAGAATGTTTTCATTTTAATATATGTTTGTATAAAGTAATTTCTTAACTCTTGAAACTATTTGTATATAGTTGAGGGAATTATTAGGATGAGTATTGGTTTGTGGGCCCAAGTGGCCGTTTTACTCATGGATTGTTATATTGGATTGTTGGGGCCCGAGGTTATATCGGGTTATGTATCCGGGTAGAGCTCCCAGGAGACTGCCTTTCGATTTTCATGAAATGTCGGTCTGGGCATTCATGAATGTTCCGTGAGGTTGGCGGGTAGTGATGGACCCCGAGTTTGGGGCGTCCATGACCCGATGAGTCGGTCGAGCTAGAAAAATAAGATACGGTCCCCAATTTTGGATTTGAGTCCTAAGGGCGTTGATCAGTTAACGGGTTGGGGCTAATTGGGCTTTGCATTTTTTTAAGGTCCACGAACCTTTTAACGGGTTTTCAAAGCATTGTGGTACTTTTGCAATTAAAGAAAGTGGAGGGGTGAAAGTACAAATTATGGAATTTCAAAAGAATAATAATAATAATAAATTATCAGAATGGTTCAGGGAATCCTAGAAAATTCTCTAGATCTTGGATGACGTAACAGACTGTGGCAGATTAGAATTCGTCTTACGAAATCTAGTGACCCGAGAAAGTTTATTCGAATTACGAAACAATCGAATATTTTCGAATTTCTAGGCGATAAGTTGCTAGTGACTTGGGGGCGGGATTTTTGAAAATCTCGGAAGTCGAAAATAGATGGAGTTAAGTTCAGTTAAAATAAATTGAACTGAAAAGAAATAAAAATTTTCGGGATAGAAATGGACCCAAATAAGGTAATATAAGCTATGTATCCAAATAATAATAATAATAATAATAATAATAATAAATGAAAAGAGGATGGAGAAAACGTGTTCGGGTGGATAAGTAGAAAAAAATAAAATAAAATAATAATAAATAAATAAATAAAACAAATAAAGAGAAAGAAATTAAAAAAAAAAAGATAAAATAAAAAAGTAGGAGAATGTGAGACGGACGGGAGAGAGAGCATGGAGGAGAGAGAGATATTTTTAATTTTTTTCTCTCTTCGTTTCTTTCTTAGATTTACAGAAATCGGATTATAGATTTTTGTCGTAGTAGAAGGTAAAGTTGGACTACGCGATGAGAGCTGCGTGGTACCAATATCTTAAGCGTTTATGAACGAGAGATAGAAAATTCTCTGCTTTGTGTTATTTCGAGCACAAAAATTTTAATATAATGACTTGGAATATTCTTAGAAGTCGTGAGATGCCATAAATTTCAGTCCCAAAATTTTTAGACTGAATTTAGGAATTTTTAGGAATTTTTGGGAATCTTTTCGGACAGTCCGGGCTAAATTTCGAGACTCTTTTCGGATAGTTCGAGTTGAAATTTCAGGATTTTATTCGGATAGTCCAAACATAATTTTCAGAAATGTTTTTGGGTGTTTTTAGACTCTATGGAAAGTCCCTTGAATATAGAATCTAGCCATATGCCTGTGAATGGCATTTGGGGCCCACATATTTTCTGAAAAATTTAATTGTCGCCTGAAGTGGTAATAAATTGCTTGGTTGTCGCCGGCGTGTGTGGTCTAATACATCGAATGGTAGCTGGGAATTAAAGCGGAGGCGGGAGAAATTTGAAGTCGTGCTCAATTATTGTAAATTGGAAATGTGAGTGTTCTAAACTCTATTTTTCAATACTAGTGTATTATTTATAAATCGTTTCACATTGGTATGTAATGGTTTTGATTTTAAACCATATTTGAAAAGCAAGAAAGCAATGTGATTTAGAAAGCAAGCAAACAAGCAATTGTTTGATTTTAAACCATATTTGAAAAGCAATGATGAGTTTTGTGTAGCTTGATGGTTTGAATTATCAAACCATATTTGAGCAACGTGGTTTTGAATTGTTAAACCATGTTTCTAGCAAGCAAAGTATATTTTATAAATAGGCCTAATGAAAATCCACTAGTTTTAAGCAAACATCACGAGTCGGTATTAAAATGCGTACGCGGTGGTGTTAGGACATCATTTCATGCATTTACATTTTCTGGTACGACAATCTTAGTTCATGCATCATGGCATTTAAAGGGGCGTAGCGCGTCTTTGGGTATATAGGGTTAATGCAGCCTTTAGATTGTGGTGACGTGAACGAGGTCTTTCCACCATATTCCAGGAAAGGTAACATGGACCTGCAGTCCTTCCACCAGCAGTTTGAAACTGACTTGGTCAATATCTTAGAATACAATGACCCGAGAAAGGCGCCACAGTGGTTGATCTTGATTTATAAGCATTTTTCATGGATGTTTTAAAATCAACCATTGGTAAGCAAACAAGCATTTTATGAAAAGTTTTTAGAAACTTTTAAAGCAAGCGATTCGACCCGGGCTCGATGTTTATGAAAAGTTTTATAAACTTTCGCCCAACAATGACGGAGTTTAAAAAGTTTTAGAAACTTTTATAACAAAGCAAACGAGTTTACGGAAAATGTCTTGTAAAATATAGTTTTACAGTTTTGAGATATTTTCATAAAAAGCAAGTATTTTATAAAGCATACACTCATTGAGCTCGTTTAGCTCATTATTTTCCTGTTGTAAAAACTATTTTCTAGGTACAGGCACGCCGGACGCTGGAGCATTTTAGTATTATCCTGAAAATGTAAAAATGATGACTTTAATTTAAAAATTCAATAATGTATTGAAAATAATATTAACAACTGTGTATACCAAGAAAGCAGAGGTGTCCAGTTGACAACCGTCGGCTTCAGAATACTCGTGGATGTTGGGTAACCTACTCGACATTCACGAAAATCAGGCAGAGTCTCCTTTGTACGGGGAGCTCTACCTAAATACAAAACTGTTCTGGCAGTTCCTGATGACCACCTGAGTGCACATGCGAGTAATAATGGTCACTTGGGCCCCTTCATGTGCCTCACAAAATATATCTCAAATACATCAACTATCTACAATAGTTCAAGTTAATAAATTACTCTTTATACAAACATATATTAAAATTTCCACATTCTAATCGTGTTATCTGAAATCAAAACCCGCAGTCGGCTTTCTTCGTATGTGCGGTCTAGAATGCGGGTCAGCGGAGTGCACTTTAACACATTACTGAAAGGGGGTTCCACGGCGAAATTGAATGGCTTTGACAAGTGATAATCTTCTACAAGACTGCCACTTTAAGTGCACATCTGATGAGCCATAATCAAACACCGTCCAAAATTGACATACACATGTCTACAGATGTCTACATGCCATAGATGAGATTTCGACTCACCATGCCCATGTCATAGGAGCTCTCGTAGCTCCATCGCTCGATATGTCATTGAGTAATGTATCCCAGTCACTCAGGCTCGTCTCACATGCATCGTAAGCGCGACATTTGTCCCTTTGGTATTGCAATGACCCAGTATCGAGCCCTCACTTGGGGCTCCATTACCCCGATGCAAGTGTGATGGACTGACAAATCCTAAGTCGATCCAGGCTCTATCCTGACCTGAAGTCATGCTGATAAACATGTAGTGTCTTCTTTGGAGCAACATAAATTTTCAGGTGATCATGATCCTCTTACACCCATACGCCTCGAGTTCTCACGGCTCCTCGAACATGCATTCTGCCGTGAATGAAACCATTCAAACAAAGGTATTTGTTTTGAGTGAATGACCCTCGGAGTATAAATAATTGAATGATTTCCAGATAATCTATTTTGTGGACAACCCTCAGGTGCATATCAATTGGGCGGACTCAGAAGCTGATTTATATTATGGACAGCCCTCAGATGCCAGATCAATTGGGCGGACTCAGGCCCAGTTGATATCATATGGACTTCCCTCTATGTATATGTGGGCTAGATAAATATATTGTTGGTCAACCCACCAGAGCAATTCTCTCGAGAAACCACCTACATTACTCCTCCTATTGTTCTAGGGTGTCCCAGTGCATATGAAATGCAATGAGCCATTTCCATTTCTAACTAACATGAGCTCATTTTGGAGCGTTGTCTTCTTAATCAAGCGCTAATCCCAGCACCTACGCGGTGTTGATCCACAACAGTGTACTCACGACACACCATCAAACACTAACCACCGATTAATCGTCTCAACTATGCACTCACACTAATTTCTAGGTTACCCCAGTACATACAGATACATGATGCGATTCAAACACATTCATGCTAATATATTCACACATGCATATATATTAACATAATTAAATCACATATTATGTTATACAATTTACAATAAATTACACCAAAATTAGCTCACATGGGCTAATTAACAAACACGATCAATTCATTTTCTAGTAATAACACACAAAATGACCCAAATCTCGGATCCATATAAAACAGGGAACCTCTTGGTCCGCTACGGTTCATCACACTTAGAATATTGTGATACCCAAAAACACACCCTGGCTTAGAAGACATCGATCCGGGATCAAAACCAAACCTCAACCTGATCAGGTACTTAGAAAATAGTCCCAAAAATTCTATCATGACTGTCCAAAAACAGTTTCGAATATTCAGCCCGAACTGCTAGAAAACAGTCCCGAAATTAAGCTCGGATTATTAAAACAATCAGAAATTTTAAAATTCTACTCAGTCAAAAATTTAAGAACTGAAATTTCTGACGTTCCTTTGCTCAAGCGATCCACGGCCATTAAATGGCCTTTGGCTGAAATAACACAAGTAAAATTCCTACCTCGTGGAGTTTGACAAAACTCAATTTTAAGTGTCCGCAGCGTAGCTCTTGTCGCGTAGATCAACTTTGCCTTCAGTTCCGACGAAAACCTATGGTCCGATTTTTGTAGATCTGAGAAAGAAGAGAAGAGAAAAAAAATAAAATTTAAAAACTCTCCTCCTACACGAAATTAAGCTCTCTGCTCACATCTCCTCCACCCATTTGATTTTTTATACCTTTTTTGTGTGTATTCTTATTATTATTATTATTTGGATAAACGATTTTATTACTTGATTCGGGTCCATTTACGCCACAAAATTTTATTTCTTTTCAGTTCACTTTATTGTAAATGAATTTAAATCAAGCCACTTCCTAACTTCCGAGATTTTTGTAAAAATCTCTCCCCTGAAGTCACTGGTGATTTATCACCCAAAAATTCGTAAAATATTTCGATCATCTCGAATTTGGCCGAGCTTTTAGCAAGATTGCTTAGATTTATGAAGGCGAATTTAGCAGCGCGATCAGTTTAGATCATCAAGATCTAGAGAATTTTCGGTTTTCAACCGAAATTACCGTTTTACCATTTTTCAGAAAAATTGAATTTTTATCGGGTTTTACAAACACTAGTTAATATATATATGATTTTTTTTACAGCTATACACTTTTAGTTACATTGTAATAAACTATTCCTACTATGACTCAAACTCACAACCCTCCTTTTTCGATGCCATTAGCTATTTAAACATTAAACGTAGTAGCTAAACATACGATATCATAAAATATATATATATATATATATATATATATATATATATATATATATATATATATATATATATATATATATATATATATATATATATATATATAAATATCGAATCACTTGAAAATCTTATTATTTGTGATTACCATATGCTAGTTATAAACTTAGGGTGCCCTTGGGTGTTGGAAGAGTAGTATAGAAAATGAAAGTGAGATTGATTGTCCTCTTTTGATAAATTTGTATGGGGCCGATTTTAGCGTTTTTGGTGAAGAAGTCATATGGAAAATGAAAGTGAAAGTGGTTGTCCTCTCCTAAAAAATTTGTACGTATTAAATTTTTTTGAAAATTGGGAGGCTAATTAGAGACTGATTATGGCTATGTAAGATGTCTTTTTTAGGGGATGATGGAATCATAGGTTTAGGTGTTTCGGTACTTGCTTGTAGTTTAGTAATAGTGAGTTTTTTTTCTTCTAAAATTTTAAAGGTCATGTAAGTGAAAACATGAAGGATTTAAATTAAAGTATAAATGGTGAAAATTTATTAAAGTATTGATGAATCTTGCCACAAATGATGACACTTTGGTTCTTCTATATTTCTTTTGTATGTATTTAGTCTCACTAATAAATAATGCACGCCTCTTAATCCCATTACACAATTTTAAGCATTTTTAATTATCATTTTTTCTATTTTATTTTATTTTAAATATATATAAACCCCAGATAGAAAACATATTTGAATATTAATTTTTTTTATTTTTTGAAATAAATCCAAAAGACAAAAAGTAACATTATGTTTGATTTAGACAATATTAAAATTTAAAAAAAATTTATTATATTTAATTATATTATGAAAAATTAAAGAAAATTAATAGTAGTTAAAAAATCGCTGCATCTTTAAAATTATTTTAATTTTCATATTAATGAGTTAAGATAATGAAAATAAACTTAAAGTAATAAATAATTTTTTTTAATTCTAATTCTTATTACTTATTAGATGTCAAAAAAAAACTCTAATTCTTATTTCTATTTTCCTTATCTATTTTTGTGTATTTCACTATTTTCCGTTACTTTTTTTCATAGCTAATATAGCATTAATATTTTTAAGAATTATTTTTAGAAAAATAATAAATTTGTTTTCAAAAAATTAAAGAAGTAGTAAAAATAAAATCTCATCAAACCAAAATATGAAATGAATACATAAGATGCAACAAATATTAACATAAATAGATATTACTTGGTTTATAAAATCATGAATAATAGGAGAAACAATATGAGTAAATGAAACATAATAAAATATATGGAATATGTTTAGTATAAAAACTATCAAATAATATATCTCATATAGTGATATATATCAACCATGTAAACTAATAAATTATATAAATTATTATCATAATTAAACAAGGACATATATACGTAAAATATAAGAAATGAGGAACTATGAGGAGCAATGTAAGACCCGAGAAATTCCAATTTCTGGAAAAAGGGCAAAATCGTAATTTCGGTTACAAAATTGTTATTTCGTTTAAAAATCCGGAATTTATTCTCTAGATCTCGGATGACGAAACGAATTTCATTGTTGGAATCGTCTCTCGAAATCTAGCTAGCACGCAAAATTTCGTCGAATTCCGAGACATTCGGAGTTGACACGTTTTTCGAGGCATCGTGGTTCGGGTGCCATAAAACGATTTTCGATGCGACGAAAGTCACATATGACACGTACTCATGTGCCATAAGTGGTATGAGTAGAGAAATGACAAAAATGGACGGCCCAGAGATAGTCTGAGATGTCAAAGCGGGAAATGAAGGGACGTAATGGTCATTATGGGATTTGATTTAAGTCACTAAAGGACAAAAAGTTGCATAGTGATTGTCTTCTCAATTCAAAAGGCAAAAACGTGAAATGGAAAAAGGAGAAAAGATGTAGTGAGCTCCAGATCTAGTTTCTAGTGAGAGAGTCATTCTTCTCTCTAGAAATACGCGATCCAGTTAGGCGGTCTTCGGGACAAAAGGAGTTTGCTCACGGAGAGGGCCCCGGCGTGGGTACTGATTTAGGGAGTTTCTTCCAGAAGCTCCTTGAGGTAGGGGTTTCTCCTACTTGGGTTTATTCTTCGTTTAAGTCGATGTTAATGTTTCGGTTGGTTGAGGCCCAGCGAGCGGCCGTTTGATCGGTTAGGCAGGCCAGAAATGTTTGGTTGGGACCCACGAATGAGTCGAGTATCAGTTCTGGTACATTTGGGTTAAATGTGTGAGGAATGGTTCAATAAATCATGCATTTGCTTGGATATTATTTTGGAACATGCATTTGGGTGGAGGTAGCCCACTTAGGGCGGAGTTCGCTCTTGAGCATTAGCTCGCCACAATGAGGGATATTGTTACGAGATGCGGGGAGCGTGCGGGGGCGGCTCGATCCTAGGGCGAGTTGGAAGAAGCGGAGTTGTGGCTGGTTTGGTTACATGTATTAGAACTCTATAAATTTGATATATGTTGTATAAGAGTAAATATATTAACTCTTGTAACTATTGGGTATATAGTTGGATTCATAGTTGGTATGTGTATATTGAGTATTGTTTATGGGCCCAGTGGTGCCGTATTACTCATGTGATTGGATATATTGGGTTATATTGCCTTTGTTTGGGATAGGACCATCACGGGTATTGTATTTGGGTAGAACAAGGTACAAAGGAGACTGCTGGGTGCCTGTGAAAGATGTCGGGTCACTGACGTTCACAGTGTTCACGGGTTGGTGGTGTACGGACCCGGAGTTTAGGCGTCCTGAAAGCGAGTGTAAGTAAAATTAGTTAGAGTAGCATAATAAATGAAATATACTCGGAATTAAATGAGGAAGATAACGTGAAGTGAGGTGATTAGTAAATATGAGAGAGTAGGAAATACTGACAAATAACAATGTAGTTATAATAAAATATAATACATGAAACTTTGAGTGTGAGACATCTATGTTATCGATAATAATGTCACACATTAAAAAAAACTCAAGATTACATAAAAATAATTTATAATAAAATGAAGTCATAAGATTAGTGAAATACATTCCACAGATTGATAGTAAATTAACAAGTAAAAAGAGAGAATGATGATAAAATTGATAAGTAATGAATGGTTATTGATAATAATGACTATTTAATAAAAGATAATAAATCAAATCAATAAATATAATATTAATGATATAACAAATAGGACTTAATAATGTCTAGGGATGAATTATTCGATAATCGATAATTAGTAAGAAAATTACAGGGATGATGAGAAAGAGCATTAAGGTAATATACAAGATTAATAATAAGTAAGGTTAATAATAAATAAAGAGAGATAAATGGTAATAGATAAAATAAATAATTAAAAGGTAATGGGTAAGTTAAATAAGCAATAGAATATGATGAGTGAATGGAGAAAGAATAATATGACGAGGGGTAAAAATAAGAATGTAATGGATGGTGGGCCCTACCACTAAAAAGGTCAAAAGCAAAAACAACCCATTATCTTTAGAATACTATTTACGTATAAAAAAAATCTTCATTTGTGCAGGTTAACCTTTAAAATAAAAAACAAATAAAAACTTTTAAGTCAGAGCAGGTACAAGGCAATACTAGGGCCCAGCTGAGATTTTGATTTAGGGGAGCAAAAGTTAATGTTGAATTTAAGTGGGAGCAATGTTCAAGTCTCCTTATTTGCAAAAGATAAAATTTTGATAAAAAATGTTTCAACAGGTACATGTACTTACATGGGAAGTTGTAACACCCCGAAATATACCATAGCAGTTTTCGGACTTGTGTAGGGTATATTGAAAGTTAAAAAATGAATTTTCGGGAACTAAAACAAGAAACCCGGAATTAATAATAGAGACAAGGGTAAAGTGGTCATTTACCACTTTAGGACATAAAAGGCATAAAACAATAAGGTTATATGCTATTATGGAATAAGATGAAAAAAGATGTGGGATGCCAAAATAGAATTTAATAAATTAGTACAATTAATAGAAGGATGGAGGACCAAAAGGTAAATAAAATAAAGTTAAATTATTAAAAGGGGGAGGGAGACAAAAATAACTCATTTTGTCTCCCAAACAAGAGAGCCATACGGGTTTGAAGAAGGAAGAGGAGAAGAAGAAGAAGGAAGAAGAGGAAGAAAGAAGAGGAAGAAGAAGAAAAGGAGGAAAAGCAGGTATGGAACTAGATGGGATTTTATAGTTTTGTATGGATTCCATGGTTTAATTGCAAGTAATTGAGTTAGGGTTTAGAAAAACCTATGAATCTTGGTGTTTGGGTTGTGTATGGGTTATAACCCATATTTGAGTTGTTGGAAATAATTTAGGAAAGTTTTGAAGATCGCATGTAATGAAAAGATGAATTGAGTAAAATTGAGATTACGAGATGCATAGTAAATGGTTTTTGAGAATTGTATATATGAAGTATAGAGGGTTGAATTGGAGTGAAAAATATGGAAAAATGCGGAAAAGCCCACATTCTAAGGCGAAATTCGAGCACATGTATTGAGTACATGCATCTTTCTGTTTTCAGGTTCGACCGAGTTTTCGTATTTCAGCCATAACTTTCTCATTTATTCTCCGATTTGAGTGATTCAAGTAGCTAATTAAAAGAGACTTCAAGTAGAACTAAACATACGATAGAGCATCGTCAATTCGACTCTACAGTGACCATGCAAATTCACTCCAAAGTGGGGTATGTACATAAGCAATTCTGCATCTGGTTGAACATAGATTAGCCCGGTTGTTTTGGACGTAAAGTGAGTTTTGATTGCTCAGGTTGGGTGATTCAATTGGAGAAGAACCATAGCACCTTAGTTTCAAAAGCGTATAAATAACGATTGTCAAATATGGAGTTAAGACATTGAAAAATGGGTATTTCAAACGATCCTGAGTGTAAAATTGGTAGGGAACGTAAGGTCATTTGTAAACAAAATGGGTAATTTGGTCATTTCCTTAGTTACATTTTAAATTGGTTAAATGAGATTTAAGTGAATGTGATGTGGTTGGGTGAAAATGAATGTGTATGGTGGATTAAATGGAAGTTATGGTTAATGGTTAGTTGTGGTTTTCTTGAAAAAAGTGAAAAGGACTATCGGAGGGGAAACGGGAATTTGACGGGAAGCAAGCGGGATTGAGCGGTGAACTGTGAGTGTAAAACTAATATTTTGAAAATTGAGTTTTAAAGGTAAATGATTTTAATGCGAAAAAGGAAAAGATTAATATAAATGTTTATATGGATATCAAAGATGTAGTAAATGTATAAAATGTTTACTTTGCCTAAAATATATGTATTTATATTAAATGTTTATATATGTATGCATATATTTAAAGGCACTATGGAGATTTAAAAAATGTGTAAGAATGCATATATTTTCCTATATATGTGTTTAATGATAAAGTAAAGGATTTAAATGGATTTATAAATGTATTTTGATAAATGTTTCTTGATGGTTACCACTAACCCCATATGGCTTTATTATAGTGATATCGGTAGAGGTACCTTAAAGTGTAAGGATTTAGGGGTAAAGTTATAGGTTACTAGCTGAGGGAGGAAAATAGGTGTTTAAGTAATATCCTTACACACGTGATAGGTCTTGTAATTTGGAACCATTTGTCTGGCGTGAGTTCATGTAGTGGTTATGGCCCCGGAATGTATTTGTCCCTGCGATCGTGCCGGAAAGCCCATTCGTGTGTTTGTCCACAGGTTCCATCGAGAAAGAAAGAAAAGAAAGAAAGTTTAAGGCATAAATGAATTTTTAATTGTATAAGTATTATTTTGATATATGCGAAAATGTTATCTTAATGAAAATGTACCCCTCCTTTGGGCTCCTTTAGCTCATTGCTTCCTTATGTTTAAAAATATTTTAGGAGATCCAGGGGCAGTGCGGCGGTAGAGTATCCTCTTGTCTGCGATGAGTCGAGCCATCGAGGAGGCAGCGCATGTGAAGCACGTGTATAAATAGTTTGCATATTTTATATGTCGAATAAATTGTCATGTATATATGGATATATTTTGAAAAGGAACTACTTTAGGCGGTCGGTTTAAGTCCTACTCAAGCCCACCTTTTATAAACTGCGGTATGGAATTGAAGAAGTTTTGAATGTTTTGATGATTGAAATGAATAAATGTATATGGTATATATTGTGTTGATTGATAGGATGAGGAAATCCTAAAACTGAAGTTGAAAATCGAAGATTAGAAGTGTTTTTAAATGCTTACGCAGGATTTGTAAATTTGGAAAGTCTAAAAAATGTAGGAAACTTTGGCCGATTCGAAAATCTAAGTGTTTGAAAAAATAAAAAATAAAATTTACCACTCGTCGCATTATTTTCAAAGATATAAATGATTGCAAGGGGTTCGCCCACGGATTTTATTTTACTGTTTCTGGAGGAAAAGTTTCTATATCCACTGAGTGCTCTGAGAGGTCTCTAAGTTCATGAGGTTAATCCGGGTCGGGATCCTTCAAGGGACATTTACACCATCATTACCAAGACACATCTCATTCACCTATTAAATATGACAATACTTCCATTGTTCAGTTTTGTGCCAAAAAGGTTCTTTTTCTACTTGAACACTAGTCCCCCACCCACGTCCTATGAAGTCATAGGTTATAGGCTCCTGTTGCCTTGAATTGATGGCAAGCCATCAAAGCTTATCAACCTGCTCTCACACCATGAAATCTAGCGTTGCAAGTATGACAATTATGACAGCATGCCCAAATAGCTATACCATTCTCAAGCATGAAGCTCTTGGATTGAATTCAATGGAGGGTCTTTCCGGGTTTTGGGTTTTGGTGGGGCAATGCGACGATAGAAAGGCAAAATCTGTCGAGCGTTTTTAGATGAAGAGGTAGCTCCTGGTCTTCTTCCGTTGAGACAACAGTGTATGCTCCGCCTCCCCCGTTCAATGCTCCATTTAGATCCCAGCTTGCTTATATATGAACGTTTTCATGTGAGTTATTTTTTAGATATGCCTGTGCAGATTTCAAAGTACCTCATTTATGGTGTGGCCTTTGAAACTCAGAAGATGCTACTTTTCTTATTTTGTTGTTATTACAGAAAATGGTGATTAGAAAACTATGCATGCATTTTCCTTTGTTTTGTAAAATTTGAGAAGCTTGATGATTTTTAGATAAGATAAGAATAGCGCCCATCTTGATAATTTCAGTCATTATGAACTCTACTATGTTTTTTTACTTTGGTATTAAACAAGGCACACTAAGATTATCCAGGGACTTATCAGCAAGTAATGAGCTTCCTATTTGATTTGCTTGGATCGGCCCATCCTGGCATGAGTTCTAAGTGGGTCGTTTAGGCCGATCATGTTAACCCTTCTACAAAAGTACTAAGGAAGGAAAGAAAATAAAATGTAAAATATAGAGGAAAATTGGAAAGAAATAGAGTTTGGAAGAAAATTAAAAAATATTTTTTAATTTTAATAAATTAATTATATATGTTTATCTAAACCCAATTTCCTATTATAGCAAGGACTAAGAATTTAAAATGTATAAAATTCTTGAAGAATTATGATTATATTTGATTACACATCTATAAATATTTAAACTACACATCAATAAGATTACTCATTCAACAAACAATTAAAGTAGAGAGAGAGAGAGAGAGTTGTTGAATCATTGATGATTTAAATTATTTATATTAGGGACATAGTAAGAAAACTCATTTCCATGAGGGCTCAATTTATTATTTGGATGGTAAATCTACTTGAAATTTTTATCCAAATGCATTAATGTTATAATTTTTGATTGTTATTTTGGGAATTTAGTGTCTAAAGCTCCAATACATAATGAATATTATGCATTTTTGTTTTGATTGTTTTCACTATCTCCTTTTAGCATTCTAAAATAGTTTGCTATTTATGATCAAGTGATACAAAGCTCATGGTTCAATTTCTATAAACTTTTCTATTACAATTTGAGCGCATGAATGCAATAAGATTTATGTTTATACGTGCTTTTACTCAACTAGTAAGGAAATTACTTTTAAGTTATATTGGTCTTGTTTTATGAAGTAGAATAATAGTGAAAGTAAAGTGATTTATTATAATATTGCATTAATTCATGATATTAATATTTGCTCTCACTGATTGGTGCTAATTTTTTTTTTTAATATTTTGAGGTAATCTCAACAATGTTTTTTTTACCTTTTCTATGTAGGCTTAAAATAAAAACCTAGAATTAAAAATTATTGAAACCATGAATTCTAAAAAAAACTTGGTCAATTGTTACTTTTTTTTAAGATATATTACAAAAATAAATTGAGAAAAATTATAAATATATAGAATTGAAAAGGGCTTTTTTTTTAGATCCAAATTTAGCTTAAGTATGTTTTATTCACCATGATAGGTCATTTGAATTATTATTTTCAAAATATTAGAATATATATATTTTAGGAAAAAATATAAAATTCTTAAAAAATATTTAAAAAATATATATATATATATATATATATATATATATATATATATATATAGAGAGAGAGAGTTAAGGTAAGACAAGAGTGAATTATAATTTTAAATAAAATTGGAATAAAGCATTTAAATTCCAATTGAAATCGAAAATAAGAAATCATTGACAATTAAAGGCATATGTGAAAAAGAAAATTAATAATGGAAATACTGTGCTTATATATATGTTTTTGCTTAGGTATTTATTTGATTTGCCGAGTTAATTAGGCAATAGAAGATCATAACTTCCTTAATTTGCATAGGGATAAAGACATCCAACATTATCGCATGGCACTTCATCTAAATTATATCACGCACGGCCATTAGGGCTACATATGCATGTTTAATTTGGTCACTAGTAATAGAAAGAAAATCGCTCTATGTTAGAAACTTTTAAATAAAGCATTATCATACATATGGATTTGCTTGTGAAGTTGATGACTTTAGATTTTGAGTATTAACTTCTATTTTTGTTCTTACAAGTCTAATTAAATTTCTACTCATGAGTTTTCAAGGAATGTATTTTTCTTCTAGTCGGGAAAATAGCAATATATTTGTGACGCCCAATTCCAGGGTCCTGGCTGACTCACCCACAACTCCATGAATACTGTGGATGTCGGTAACCTAACGAGCATTCACACAGGACGGCGTAGTCTCCTGCACGGAGAGCCTCACCAAATACATCACCTGTAATATAACTCGGTCTCAATCATCAATCACATGATATTTATATCCCGAGTAAAACGCCTCGGGGCCCATACCACAATACTCATCACAATATCTATATCAACTATATCCAATAGTTTCAAGAGTTAAAAATTTTACTTTATACAACACATATATTAAAAATTAGAGAATTCCTGAATACATGTCATACATCATAACCCAAAGCCATTAATCCGGCTTTTCTAAAGCTCGCCTCCCTAGATATTGCTCTCGCACGCTCCCTATACCTCAGAAATAATATCCCTATTGTGGTGAGCTAATGTTCAAGAGGAATCACCCTAAGTGGGCTACTTCACCCAAATGGCTATGCAATGTTCCAAAATAAACACACATTCAAGCAAATGCATGATCCTACCGAATCGCTGAACTGATTATCTGTAGCTCCAGTCTCATTCTCATTCTCACACTCGCGCAAGTCTCGTATGAGAATTATTATGTTTATTTGTTTGCGGATGTCCTCCCATGTATATATCAATTGGGCCGCCTTCGACGATCACATTATGCAAGGATTCAACTGGCTGTATATCAATTAGGCCTCCGCCATTGATATTGGTATGGACTACCCTCCGGTAATTATCATTTTGTATTGAACCTCCAAACCATTTTCTCTATAGTCATCTCATGCACTCACTCCTACCGTCCTAGGGTGTCCCAGTGCATATGGAATGCGTGATGCCAATTCCATTACAGTCTATAACATATGCAAATATATAAACATACATATATTCACATAAAAATTTAATCACACAATCATGTTATGTAATTTCGCATTTCATCACATCAAAATTAGCCTACGGGCAATGATCAACACGAGCAATTCTACTTGAATTACTCCGACCAAACACATTAATTCACAAAACTTATATTCTTGGGAATATAAAACTCCTGCCATTATTCGAAAAATTACTAATCGTCGATTCACTTTAGAACTCGACTTCGCCATTACTGCCCATACATACTTAAAGCACCATTTATTACATACTTCCAACATTAGCCCATCACAAAATAGTCCAAATCCGTATCGGGCCGTCCATTTGAAGTTTTGAAAATTATAACAATTCGGTCCTAAGATTTGGGATCGATCAAACGGTCTCTCACGGCCTGTTCAACCTCCCCAAACATTTACAAAGCACTAAACGAAGAATAAACCCAAGTAGGAGAAACTCTTACCTCACGGAGTTTTGTCTAAACTCCTTAAACTGCACCTATGCGAAGCCCCTCCACATAGAGCAGCTTCCCTTCTTGTCCCGACAACTGCCGACGGTCGGATCTCCCACGATTCTAGAGAAGTGGCGTATTCTCCTCTCTAAACTTCAAAACTGAAGCCCACCGTCCGAAATCCCTCCTTTCACGCTTCTTTGCCCCTTTTGCATTTGAAGAGACGGCACCATTGGACATTTTGTCCTTAGTGTCATTTAAAACTTTCCATTGTACCTCAATTATGTCCTCATTTTCCCAAATTGATATTCTAAGACTATCTCGAACGCCCATTTCTTTATCGCTTTCTCTACTCATGCCAATTTATAGCACATGAGTACGTGTTGAGATGTGGACTTTTTGGCTGATTGAAAATCGCCACGGCACCGAACCTGATGCTCTAAAAACGTGTAAATTTTTAACGTTCTCGTGACCGACAAATTTCTACGTAAGCAATTTAGATTTCGCGAGACGACCTAACGGCAGTAATCCGCTTATTATCCAAGATCTAGAGAATTTACTTTAATGTGAATACAATTTCAGTATGGAAATTACGATTTTGCCCTTTTTTTTCGTAAATTGAAATTTCGGGTCTTACATTCTCCCCTCCTTAAAGGAATTTCGGGTCTCAAACTGTGACAATCACAATCACTCACATGCATATGCACGCACTCTACTCACATGTAAACAAATATTTAAATCTTAAACGACTAAACTACGCATCTCATCCTAAACAAGAAGGGATAGGTGGCCCGCATTGTGTCTCGCGCTCCCTTTTTGACTCCTCCACTCTATAGTGCCACCATAGCACTCTCTACTACCTCACGGTTCATGTCGCGAAACCCGATCACGCTATCCAAATGCACACTCGTCCTCCTCGCAGTCCCATCAAGCACAACCCTCATCCCGTCTAATCCACCACATGAGTTGGATTCGGAGATACCGAGTGATGGAGAGACGTGAAATACCTCGTGACATCCGACATGCCAAGCAGAATGCCAACGCAGACGCTTACTAAGGCTCATCCCCCCGAGCATCTCGAAGCGCCCAATGAACCCTACGATAGCTCCCGCGCTTGTCGAACCCGACCACTCCTCTCTTAGGGCATCACCTTCCAAGAAGACGCGGATCCCCAACCTCCTCGAACTCTAAGGGTCGACATCGCATAAACCGCTAATCTTTCCCGCCGCCCGGAGCCGCGAGAACACGCCGTCGTGATCAAGCCTCACCTTCTCGGAGGTGTCTCTAATCAGATCAAGACCAGTGATGGAACTCTCTCCCACCTCGGTCAAACATAATGGTGATCTACATGGCCTCCCATACAATGCCTTATATGGTGTCATCTATATACTCGCCTGATAACTGTTGTTGTAGGAGAATTCCACTAAGGGCAACAAGACGTATGCTCGCAGCATGTCCTTTAACACCTGTATATAATCCACACAACGTGTAACCCTACACAACCCTTACTTTGTGTGTAAACGCTGACCTTCCCAAGGTCACAATCGCTGACAATCCAATTGACTACTAACTCCAGTCCATGTCATGTATGATATCCATATACCGAGTCTCGCTTACTAACAACACCCAATGCACTGCATGCAAGTGGTATCCAAATCTCAGCCACTTTACTCCTATCACTAAATCCTAAGTCTATGGATAACTTGATCGATTGTTTTCATCTCAGTAACATAACTCTTCTGGCTTACACTTCGAGCCTCTTACATTCATACGTAAATTTCGATATCTCCCCGGCCCTTACATCCTAACCCAGATTCTCACCTGTGGATTAACTGCCTTCTCATTTTCTACTAACACCCTTTAATTACTCTTCATTTCATTCTAACTATGAGTCATCATTGGATCGAGTCCTAAAGACAACTCAACCCACACTCACCAAGAGTAGAATCGTATCAGCACCCACACCCGACTCGACGCGATGTCACTGTGGCATATGAAACGCACACGCTTACACGTGACACCTAATC
This sequence comes from Tetrastigma voinierianum, assembly GCA_016808115.1. Taxonomy (NCBI): domain Eukaryota; kingdom Viridiplantae; phylum Streptophyta; class Magnoliopsida; order Vitales; family Vitaceae; genus Tetrastigma; species Tetrastigma voinierianum. The sequence continues at coordinate 54,988 of JAEQBH010001468.1, read as the reverse complement.
CCGGGTCCACCATGAGCGACCCAGATTCCCCACTCATAATCCCGACCTATCAGGCTTCGAAGTCTCACCCACATCCTAGGGGAAGAAACATCTATCTCGTTTCTAAAGGCCTTAACTCCTAAGCCCAAATCCAAGGTCGGCCTGCATGACAACCCCGTTGTCCCACCACCGACAACCCAACGGTCGGTCAACTCATACATGCCAAGCCCGACATCAAAAAAACAACTAATATGTTCATTTCACCCGCGGTCCATCATTTCCATCAAGCAGAATCGATCCTTGCCCCACCTCGACGACACTGCCTCTAGCCTATTCAGGCTGCTTAGAAGTGCTTCAGATAGCGTATAGCCTCCAGTGGCGGTTCCTCGACCGTACTAAGGTGTGGAGGAATGAGCAGTATCTCTCATAATTCTCTGGCTAGCTGGGAATTTGCTTGGCTGTCCCAAAGTCTGGGATCCACTGTCTGCAGGGCAATCCAGTCACACATGCTAAATCTTGGCCCCGGTCACGAAACTCGTGTGAAAGCGAGTCTTACGCCTCTTCCTGAACTAGAAGGTTGATCCTCCCTCTTGCTACCAACACCCGCATCCCGAGTGCTCCGGGCATCCTCGATCTCTCTCTCTTTGGTCAAGGCCGTCCCACCCATGGAGTCCCTATCCCGTAGGCGAAGTCCTATGATCCTGCCCTTAATGGACAACTTCAGCTCATTCTCGAATCTCTTGTAATACCTAGCCAATCCCAAGAAATTACGTATCTCGAAGATTGACATTCGGTCTCGACTCATTCTGACCTTGACCTTCTCACGGGTCGTACGGCCTCGATCTTGACACCACGTGTCTAAAATCTCACCTCGATGGCCAAAGCTACGCGCCCTACTTGAACTTGGCGTCACAGGTAATTGGTCTCTCAACAAGCGCGTAAACGATCTCAGTGATACTCATGCTCCCGCTCTGGTGGGAGTATATGAAAATGTCATCCGCGAGAGCTCGACAGAGCTGAACTAAATAGGGTTAGAATATCCTATGCATGAGATCCATGAATGCTGCTAGTGCATTCGTCAATCCAAAGGGCATCACCGTAAACTCAAAGTGCCCATAATGAGTCCTAAACGCTGTCTTAGGGACATCTGTCCCCACCCAACCCTCGGTGATGGTAACCGGTCACGAGTCATCTTGGAGTAGACTCGCTCATCTCAGTGATCAAACAGTCAATGATCCTCGCCCAGTGGGTGCCAGATTCTTGATCGTAACCTGTTTAGCTGATAGTAATCCAATGCACAAGTGAAGGTTTTATCCTTCTTGCCATAAAATAGAAACCCAGATGTATGTGGTGAAGTGCTTAGTCTAATGAACCCCTTATCCAGTAACTCCTGTAGCTGGACTCTGAGTTCCTGCAACTCAACTGGTGCCATCCTATGCGGAGTCATAGAAATGGGTGAAGTACCAGGGTGTAACTCGATACCAAAGTCTACAACCCTCTATGGAGAGCGTCCAAGTAGCTCATCTGGAAAACATCCACATACTCGCACACTACTCGAGGTAGATCTAAGTTTGGTCTCTCCTCGTCCTCCACCACAGGAACAGGCCTCTTCTTGACCTTCACATCCTGACACGGACTCGTATACTATCTGGAGCAAAATATCATGCTTGTCCCCCTGAAATACCACACAAGTACCGTCCTGCGTATAGGCGGTAACCCTCCTACGCTCACAATCAATAACGACTTTGTAAGCTGCCAGCCAATCCATCCCCAGGATGACATCGAACCTCGGCGTATCCATGATCTCGGGTCCTTGTGAGTAAGATCGAGATCTCTAACTCGCAACATGACATATCATACCTATTCGCCTAATCCCTAGGGGAGAACTCACATACAAGGAGCTCCTCAGGGTCTCACAGAAGTCCTTACCCGTTTCCACCATATTTGGGCCTCATCTCTGATTTAGAACACAGCTAGTCCCAATCCACAGTAATTATCGGGTAATCTCCATAGCCTCTAACACTACCGATCTGTATAGACCAATGGTCTACCACCATCGGATCCCCTCCACATGAATGTCGAGGAGGATGATGCGCCCTAAACTTACGGAGGTTACTAGGACCTCCTGACTACTATATACCGGCCTGCTATAGCTGTAGCCCTTGATACCCTCTGACCTCTGAAGATCACGCTTATCCAAATCGGTGGTGCACGACCGTTACCCTATGGGCGCCTCGTCCTCGTCCTTGACTAGCCATATCTATACAGTTCTCAATGGCAAGTTAATTCTCAAGCCTGTCTCTCTAAGGCATAAACCGGCCCCAGAGACATATTCATACACACAAATCGGTGTATATACATTGTCCTTGCATTCTGGTGTCACAGAATCAATTATACATTTAAAGCATTTTATCAACATTTCATTTTGAAATTTTATTTTACCGAAAATTTTGTCTAATTTGATTTGATTGATTTGATTTTATTCATTTAAAAAAAGTCAAAATTTTTGCGATGAGCGGTGTTCTTGAGCCGGGTTCATGAGCGGTGTCAAAAAATTGACTTCGAAGCGTCTTGAGTGGCCGGTCAAAAGCAGTGGAGTGCACCAAGTGCGCGACCTGGCGACCCGGCCGACGCGCCAGTGCGCACAGGCACACCCGGGGTGTGCGCTGCGCTGGCTGTATCATGGGCGGGCTGGCCGTGTCGTGGCGAGGGCCCGGCCCAGTATCGCGTAATCCAGCCCAGGTGTCGCGCTGGCGTCGCGTAGCGGGCCCACCTGTAGCCTTGATGCGTAGGAAGCGGTGCCACTCGCCCTGCGCGCCTTACCATGCCCGTGTCGCGGCGCTAGTGAATTACCGTGTCGTGGCGGCGCCCATGCTATGACGCCTTGTCTCGAATACGGTGGCTATGTTGCAATACAGCCACTGCCCGTATCCCCTATCCCAGTCCTGTGCGGAGTGTGTTGCGATACAAGTGTCCTGACGAGTCTCTTGCAATCTGATCCAAACCTTACGGCCTCGATCCGTACAAATTTTGTATCGTGACCGCGATCATACCTTGACCAGCTGCCCACTCTATTGCAATACAATTTCTTTCCCATTCTGATACGATCCGGCCACCTCCACGCTTTGCGTACAATTTTTGTGTATTCGCGATACAATCACCCTAGCCTGCAGTCTTCTCTGCAATCTGATTTAATGTTTGTATTGCAATATCTATCTTACTAATACTTCGACCCACTGGCTTCCTACATTTGCAATACAATTGGACCTATTTTTAATACAATTGGCGATAGTGTGATTCTGCACCAACACACATTTTTTTTTCATTTTTCATGATAAATATATATATATATATATATATATATATATATATATATATATATTCATTTTTCAGAGAATACTACAATAAATTTATAAAAAAATTTTCTTCAATTTTACAACTTGTAAAACCTTAGAAAATTATTTCCTTCACCTCTAAACCAACTAAATTTATAAAATTTATTTTCTTTATTATTATTATTATATATTTTTTCATTTAAAGAATTGGAAAATGGTACATAATTTCCTCAAAACCTCCTGATATAATACTAACCTAGTCTTTCGACCTCAAATTTATTAAAATTTGATTTCATTATCCAACAACTCAAATAAATTTATTAAATTTATTTACTTATTTTCTCTTCTTTGTTTCGGTTTACTGCTGTAAACTCCCAAAAAAAAAAATTTCCTAACACTTCATTTGTTTTCCTATGTACTTCAATCACTAAGCATAAGCAATCTCAGGCACATCATGACCCATAACATGGTATGTATACCATTCATCAAACGTGCGCCTGACGTTTATTAGATCGCACGAAACACCAACGCACATTTGCATCGGTGTCATAGTTTTTGCTTGTGATTTCCTGGTAATCTCATACCTAAACCCCGACGCCGAACCACACCTAGTGGTGATGTTCTTACACCTCAAAAGACTATGGCCTAAGCCCCGAATCCCTCAAGCCCTAGGTAGCCGTATACCTAAGCTGATGCCAAGGTATTTATGCGCCCAATTGTCGAGAGTGCAGTGACAACCGATGACCGTGAATCACTAGTGGATAATGGAGTAACTACAGGAGCGTGCAGTGGAGCTCCTTTGTCTTGGGAGCTCTGCACAGATACATCACCTGCAAATATAACTTGTCCCAATCAGCATCAATCACATGATATTTATATACGAATTAAAAACATTCCTCTTGAGATCCCATACCACAATACTCATCACAATATCTATATCCAATAGTTTCAAGAGTTCAAATTTTACTCTTATACAACACATATATTAAAATTAGAGAATTCTAATACATGTCATACATCATAACCCAAAGCCACAATCCGGCTTTCTTCTAAAGCTCAATATCTAGGATGAGCCTTCTCCTCGCACGCTCCCTGTACCTGTAAAATAATATCCCTCGATAGGGTGAGCTAATGCTCAGTAGTGGAATCACCCTAAGTGGGCTACTCTCCACCTAAGTGCATATGCAATGTTCCCAGAAATAAACACACATTCGAGCAAATGCATGATCTATGGATGTCCTAACTGATCGTCTAGTACCCGAGTCCTCACCGACTCCTCACACTTGCCTAAACACATTAGGGAACCTTAGTTTTTATTTGTTTGTGGACAGCCCTCAGATGTATATATATCAATTGGTAGACTCAAGCGATTTAAAATAATATGCATGGTTCTACTCAGTCTTATATCGTTGGGCGACTCAGACGTTAAATCTTTATATGAACCCTCAGATCTTATTATTTTAGAATATTATCTGAACAATTTCCTGTGCAGATCACCTCGTACTCATATATAAGTGCAGAGATTTTGATTTTCTATCCAGATATAATTATAATTCTTCACAGTTCTATAACACATCTTAGAGTATATCTGATATTTTGTTTCACATAATTTAAATCAAAAACATGTCATGTAATTTCATCAAAATTAGCTCACGTGGGCAAATGATCAAACACGACGGCTTCGATTTGAATTATTCAACTAGCTTACATTATTTCACAAAAATTATTTTGTGAACAACATTCTGGGAATAGTGAAACCCTCGATTACTATTCAAGACAAATGCAATCATAGGTTAGCTTAGTGAACTTTGAATTTCATTGTTTCAGGCCTCAAACAAACCAATACATGATTTATTTCAGAATTTACACAATTAACAACCCAAACAGCCTGTAAAACTAAATCTGAGATTAATATTGGGTCTCAAAATCCCAAACACTTTGGTTCCAGATTTGGAATGATCAAGCGACAGTTGAGGAGCCTCAGGCAGCGAAACATTGTAAACACTTAAATAAAGTGTAAAACTCAAGTAGGGAGAACCCTGGGGTTATTGAAACTCCTTAAAATCTGAATACCGCGAGCCTTCTCCGCGTGGGCGACACCCTTCTTGTCCGACCCATTTGTCACGGTCGGATCTCCCACGATTCTAGAGAGAAGTAAGGTATTCTCTCTCTTAACTCAAAATCTGGAAGCCCACTGTCCGAAATCCCTCCTTTCACGTTTTGCTCCCTTTTTTTGCATTTTGAAGAGACGACACTATTGGACATTTTGTCCTTTAGTGTCATTTAAACTTTTCCATTAATACCAAATGTCTCCTCGTTTTCGGTTTGATATTAAGGCACTATCTCGGCCGTCCATTTTCATCGTTTCTCTACTCATGCCATATAGCACATGGTACGTGTTATATCATGACTTCAGTCTGTATCGAAAATCGTTTCTGACACGACAGTGATACCTCTTAAAGCGTGTAATTATTGTCTCGAATTGAAATCGATGTGCTAGCTAGTTTATGAGGCGATTCCCAGCGGTGCAATCCGTTTTGTCATCCAAGATCTAGAGAATAAATTTCAGATTTTTAACCGAATTTACAATTTCGTAACCGAAATTACGATTTTGCCCTTTTTCCAGAAATTGAAATTTCACGGGTCTTACAATATTAAAGGATTTAAATATATTTCGTTTAAATGTTTAAGAGACATAGGCAGAATTAAATAAATTAAAGTGCGTATAGAAGATTAAGACTTTCTGACTCTGTAACATCATTAACATGATAAATTTCTCATGGCCCGTAGCCAGATGCGGGTTGTGAAGTTCAAATAGTTCTATGGTGAAGACTTATTTAGAGACCAAATAAACTTTTTAAATTCATCCTTTGTCTCAGAATAGGATTCATTTTTTGTCTGAATGTTTGTGGAATTATGGAATGAGGACGATAGCCTCTTCTGTACAAATTGCTCTCTTATAACTGGACTGTTTTGAGAAGCTCAACGGTCACTCTTTTTATTCTATTGGAATTTTTACCTATTTGGGCAAAACAAATCATTAACCTTTACACATTTTATCCTTTGGATAACTCTAGAATCTTGATGGTGCCTCTAGAAGGCAGACATAAATGTGGATTGTTTTTATGGGTTATAATTTTATATGGATCAGGGAACACACCTGTTAGAAAGGTTGGGAGAATTCTAAACCAAACTCTTAGACTGTGCTGATCCCAGTTGATTTAGTTAACAGACAGATCAATGGAGAGTTGAGCCACCCTGTTTTTCTGGGTTTTCAATAATTTTTGATGATAAGTGCATTACAATGAAGCTATATATGAGATTTTTTTGGAAAATGAGAGTGAACAAGGAACAGATAAGGCTCTGTCTTCCCTCCTTCTGTTTCCATTATTATGACAACATGTTTTGATGAATCATAAATTATGAAGCTTATCAATTTTGTTTGGGTTCAGTATGTAAGAGCCATATATTCAATGGATAGGACATTAGCAGAAATGATAAGGACAATAGATTTTGAATAAACTAATTTGTAGCATAATTTATAATGAGCAAAAGAACCAATTCTTAATTTTTAAGTACAACATCTGATGATACCATACATAGTTTCTTTGTAGACATAACATGATGGACTCTTTATTATACTCTGTTCAAATACGGGACTAGAAATTTAAGATGGGGTAAAACCAATATGTGTGGAACAAAAGTAATCCTCAAGCATGAGGCAAAGCCCTTATTCTTAACAACCGATTAACAATGTTTAGGCCTTAAACGGTTTAAGATTTTGTATTTGAATCATAGAATGGATCGAAGTTGGATGTTTAAAGATAGAAGGTCAAGGGAGTACGAGGAAGGAGTTGAATACTTCATTAATTTTGCATTACAACATTGAATCAAAGTACCATTCGTTGTCCCTGTATGCGATGTGGAAACTTAATGCATCATACGGCAAGATTCGAGAACATATGTTTTTCAATGGTGACCATAGTTATCATGAATGATATTGGCATGGAGAAACGAGGTCCTACTAGTAAGCAACCAAGTGAAATGGCACGGAGTGTTATGTCTGATGGATTGTGGTGATGTTGCTAGTCGATAGAAATGGTTCATGCCACGAAACGAGTTCATAGTGATCGATATCATTGAACAATTGGCGAAGATGTTGAAAAACCTTTATTATCTGGTTGCGTACAATTTACAAGCTTTTACATTAGTTAAATTGTACAACGTGAAGGCATGATATGGGTGGTCAGATAAAAGCTTTTCAGATTTACTCTAAATATTAGGGGATATGCTTCCTGTTAACAATGAGATGCCTTTATCTATGTATGAGGCTAAGAAAACATTCAAAGCATTAGGCATGGAATATGAAAAGATACATGCATGCCCAAATGATTGCATACTCTTTACAAGCATGAGTTGAAGGATGCATCTTCGCGTATCTACTTGTGGAATGTATGTCAAAGGTGGGAGGCCAACCAGGCGGGGTGAGAAGCACTAAGAGGATTCACGGAAGGTGTTGTAGTATTTCCACATCCCACTAGGTTTAAGAGGATGTTTCAATCTCGAAAACAGCTAAGACCTAAAATGGCATGCACAGGGAAGAGAAAATAATGGTAAACTTCGACACCCGGTAGATTCCCCAACGTGGCAACTAGTGAACCAAATGTGGCCTGAATTTGCTTCAGATTGTAGAAACTTAAGACTTGCCATTTCAGCAGATGGCATCAATTGTAAGACCCAAGAAATTCCAAATTTTGGAAAGACAAAATGACAATTAGATTTACAAAATTGTTATTTCAGCTAAAAAATCATAATTTATTCTCTAGATCTCGGATGGCGAAATGAATTTCAGATTGGAATTGTCTCGAGAAAATCTAGTTAGCATGTAAATTTTGTAATATTCGAGGCAGTCGGAGTTGGCACGTTTGCAGAGGCATCGCGTTTCGAATTAATAAATGGCTTGATTTTCGATCGCGGCGAAAGTCACATATATCAAGTACTCATGTTCCATAAGTGAGTATGAGTAGAGGAAATGATGAAAATGGGCGACGAGATAGTCTTAGAATGTCATTGGAGAAGAAGAATTAATTAATTAAATTGACTTAAGTCACTACTAGACAAAATAATGGAATAGTGTCTTCTCCTCAATTTGAAATAAAAAGCCAAGCGTGAAAGCAAAAACGTGGGGGACTTCCGGTGGCCCGAGGCTTGAAAGCGAAAATGGATAAAGCCCCAGAGAGGGCTTCTCCCAAAAATGCAGGCGTCAGGCCAGGTGGCAATCTTCGGGACAAGAAGGAGAACTGCTCTACGCGGAGAGGGCTTCACGTGGGTACCGGATTTAGGGAGTTTCCTCAAACTCCTTGAGGTAGGGGTTTCTCCCTACTTGGATTTTATTCCTTCTTTAAGTGCTTTATCGATGTTTGAGTCGAATGAGGGCGAGTGAGGGGCCGTGCGGTCGATCCCAGGCAGGACCGAATTGATATAATTTTGAAACAAAAATTGGAGGCGACCGTGTATGGAGTACGGGTTGTTTAGGTGCATTTGTGATAATTTGTGCATTAAATGTTTGCTTGATATGCATTGGGCGAAGAATGGCCGTGGTGCGGGTTCACTAAGTGAGCGGGTTGATTTGTAATTTTAAGGGAATAGTAATCGGGGGTTTCACTATTCAAAGCGGTGTTCTCAAAAATATATATTTTTTGAAAATATATGTTAATTCGGAGTAATTCAAGTAAATTCTTGTGTTTGATCGATAACCAGTGAGCTAATTTTGATGTGATGTATAATTACATAACATGATTGTGTGATTTGAATTATGCAGTATATTCATGTTTATATATTTGCATGTGATTGGAGCTGTATTGGGCGGCATACATGCATTCGTATGCTGTAGAACACTGCAGGACTGTAGGAAAATGAGTGCGTGAATGAGTCTAGAGAAGCGGTTCGGAGGGTTGTCTAAAAACATTAATTATCGGTGAGTCAAATTAAAATATCAATCGTCGGAGGCGACAGTGTATTCATCGGAGGGTAATCCCACAAACAAATAATATATCAATCGTCGGAGGCGGCCCCGATTGATATGCATCGAGGAGAAGCCAATCATGGCAATGTGCTATCAATCGTCGGGCCGGCCCGATTGATGCTCATATACATGGAGGGTTGTCACAAACAAACAAAAATATAAATTCTCATCACGAGGCCCTAGGCGAGTGTGAGGGAGTCAGTGAGGACTCGGGATCTTAGTTGATCATGTAGACATTCAAGTAGGATCATGCATTTGCAGATGTGTGTTTAATTTGGAACATTGCTTTGCACTTAGGTGGTGTTAGCCCACTTAGGGCGATTCTCCTGCGAGCTAAAGCTCACCGGAGTCGTTGGACCCCCCTTTTTACAAGTACAGGGAGCGTGCGAGGAGACGGCTCGTCCTAGAGGCTGAGTTTTAGAAGAAAGCCGGAGTGTGGCTTTGGTGGTTTTGCATGTATTAGAATTTTTTTTAGAATTTTAATATATGTGTTGTATAAAAATCGTAACTCTTGTAGTATGATATATAGTGGTATGTTTCTGTAGTATTGTTTATGAAGACAAGTGGCGTCTTACTCATCACGAATGGATTATATTGGATATGGGATATATGTTGTGAGCATAATTTCAGGGGACCAAGAGGTCATTTTTACTTAGTATAGTTGTGTATGAGACCCTGTGTGGTCATGATATTGATGTTTGGGACAGGTTAAACAAGTTTTGTATTTGGGTAGAGCTCCCCGTACAAAGGAGACTCTGCCCGATTTTCTAAAGTGGCATCGGGTAACCCGACCTCCACTTGTATTCCAGCGCAGGTTGTGATTAGTCGTGGACCCCGGAGTTTAGGGCGTCACATCAATCCTCCACATCTACTGCTGACTAGTAAGCATAGTTGTGGCTGTCCTCCTGATAACTAGCCTTCCCCTTTGGTTATGAATGAAGAGGAAATTTATGATGTTATCTTTGCTAATATCAGGACCACGACAACCTGGTAACGATATCAATGTTTACTTGACACCTTTAGTGGATGATTTGAAAACTTTATGGGAGGTAGGGGTGGAAACGCAGTGCATCAAAAGGAAGTTTTTACATTAAAGGCTATTTTGCTATGGACAATTAATGATTTCCTGCATATAGAGACTTATCGGTTGCACCGTTAAGGGATATTATGCTTTGCCGTTATGGTGAAGAAACATATTCTCATTGGCTAAAACATGGGAATAAGAACTTCGTATACAGGCAAAAACTTAGAAGATTTCTTCCATGCAACCATCCATTTAAGAAAGCAAAGAAGGCGTTTAATGGTGAACAAGAGTTTAGGTTGCCTCAAAGAACTTCTTGGAGATGAAATATTTAGAAAGGTTGATACGATTTATAATTCATGGGGAAAGAAGAAGGTGAAACAATGTCAATCCTTTATTAATCCTACAAGTTGTTGGAAAAAGAAGTCTATATTCTTTGAACTTGAATACTGGAGATATTTCTATATTAGACACAACTTGGATGTCATGCATATTGAGAAGAATGTTTATGAGAGCATCATTGGAACTTTGATTAATGTTCCTGGTAAAACAAAGGATGGAGTAAAGTGTAACACCCCGTCCCGAGAGAGTCTACAGTACATGACACTGTAGGGGTGTATAAGAGTACCAAGTGTCACACTGAAATATTTTGGAGACTAAAATATGAAATGAGAAATTATAGAACCCGGAATTGTGGTATTAAACCAAGGGTACAATGGTCATTAAGCAAATGGATATGGAAATTAGAAACAAATTTGAGATGGGCCATAGTACAAATTGAATAAGTTGCTATTGCAATAATGAAAAGATGAGGGCTAGTTGCAATTTATGGAAAGTTAATTTAACAAAAGGAGAATTAGAAACCAAAATGTCTCATTTGTCTCACACTTTGGCTAGGGCTTCACGATTTGGTGAGAGGAGAAGAGAGCCAAGAGCAAGAGGAAGAGAAGGAAGAAGAAGGGAGAGGAGAGGATCAAAATCAGGTATGCCTTTGTCTTAGAATCAAGTGTATTAGATTTCTAGGGCTTGGGTATGGAGATTAGTTCTCCTTTGATCTAGGTTTTGTGCAAAAGAGCACATAGGCCTTTGAATGGTTGGGGTTATGTGGTAAAACCCCCAGTGTGATGTAAAAGAAACTTGGAATCATCAAATTTCATGATGTTTAAAAGAATTAGTGGACCTTAGGTAGTGTTCTTGGATTTTCACCTAAGGGTTTTGGGTTTTGAGGTTCAGAAACACCCAATTGCATGTTATTAAGGTTGTTTAGATAAATTCCAAGTTGGTTTTTGAGGTATTATGAATTATAGAAGTTATATGGAGTGAATTGGCATCAAAAGTGGGAGAAATAACAAAATCTGGGCATTTCGGGTGTCTTCTACCGGTAGAAGTTGAAGTTCTACCGGTAGAACTTTGATTCTGGTCGATTTTGGCCAAGTTCTACCAGTAGAAGTTAGTCACACCGGTAGGAACATGTTCTGGATTTTTCCTATTTGACGCCAGTTTTATTATTTTAGCCTGCTTTACTCATTTCTTATCCGATTTGGTGATTCAAGTGGCTACATGGAAATAGACTTCAAGGAGAACAAAACTTAAGAAGTAGGAATCGCCAAATTCTTATCCTAAGTAGCCCAAAAATTCACACAAAGTGGGGCCATGTGCAAGAAAAATTCCTGCATCAGCTTTGGACATAGAGTAGTCCGGGTTGTTTCGGACGTAACTTGAGTTTCGGTGCTCCGAATTGGGTGATTCCAGTTGGAATAGAACCCTTAGCACCTTAGCTTTAAAAGAGTATGAAGAGTGTGACTAAGTCTAGGAGTACGTTAAAGTTATGTGATTAATTTGTCGTCGTATTCGTTTGAGTTGTAAAGTTAATGTAAAAATGACCAGGATAGTGTGAGCCCATTATAAGTTAAGCAAGCAAAGAGGTAGAGTGTTTCTAAACTCATTTTCCAAATACTAGTGTATTATTATTATTGGCCTTACAAATTGCTTTACACTTGTATTTCATGGTTTTGAGTGCAAACCATTTTCAAGAAGCAAGCAATGAGAGAAGAAAGCAAGCAAATGGTTTTGAGTTAAACCATTTTTGAAAAGCAAGCATTGGTTTTAAATTGTAAAACCATAATTAAGCAAGCAAGCAGAAGTAAAGTAAATGGTTTTGAAAAGTTAAACCATTTTTGAAGCAAGCAAGCAACTAAGCAAATGGTTTTGAATAATTAAACCATTTTTCAAGCAAGCAAGCAAGCAAATGGTTTCAAAGTGTAAAACCATTTTATAAAGAGCAAGCAAGCAAGCAAGCAATGAAAGGTTGTGAAAACAAGGCCTTCCCTAGTTTAAGCAAGCAAACCGGTCAGAGGTATCCCGTACGTGCACGGTGGTGTTAGGATTTCATACATGCATTGTAGTTTTGCAGTCGGCAAACTTAGGACAAACATCATGCATTTAAAGGAAACGTGGCACGTACGAGGGTATATAAGGTTATAGGCTCTAACTAAGAGTATGAGTGATGGCGACAGATCCCATTCACCATATCACTTAGGAAAATGAAAAAGGTGGCGCGGACAAGGTCCACTTCCGCGACGCGATTGGAGCATAGGTTCCCGTGTTCACTAGGGCATGATAAGCAAAAATAGGCCTCCATTGGTTGATGTTTTATAAGCATGATACGCTGTTTTGAAAATCAACCATTGGTTCCCGGTCGCTGGGCTTAGGAGGTTTAAAACAGCGGGTTTGACCAGGCTCCGTTTGAATTTCAAAACGATCGGTTGAATAATAAAGTGGGTTTTATTTTCAAAGAAGCATGTGGTTGAGAGCTCGAGCTCCCATTTTTATGTGAAAAGTTTGAGGAACTTTTAAAGCAAAGGTTGTATTGAAAGGTTTTGAGAACTTTTCAAGCATGATAAAGCAAGCAATGAGAAAAATTATGAGAAGTTTATAAACTTCTAAGCAAGCAAGAAATAAGAGTTTTACAAGCTTTTTAAAAGAAAAGAAAAACAAAGCTCGAGCAAGTATTAAAGTTTTATAAACTTTAAAAGCAAGCAAGTATAAAGCAAGCAAGTACAAAAGCAAACTAAGCAAAGAAAAGTTTTAGAAACTTTTTTTAAAGAAAGCAAAGTAAAGCAAGCACGGAAAATATTAAGTAAAAGAGAGTTTTACATGTTTGAAATGTTTTAGGAAAAGAAAAAACCGTTTATAAGCATACACTCCATAAGAGCTGTTTAACTCATTATTTTCCATTTAAAAACTATTTCCGGTCGCAGTCACATGAGCCAATTTAGGCCACAATAGGATTAGTCGACATAGGTTTAAGTGCTGTGTATTAATTATATTTTGTAAGAACATACTTTGAATATGTATAATGGGACATATGTATGTACATAGTTTAGTATGATGGAAATGTATTGGTATGCTGGTTGCCATATTTTGGATATAGCGTAAATTGGATGTATACAGGATTTGGAATTTAGACTATGTGCGTAGTCATTGCCGCCGGTTTTTCCATCGCTAAGATTTTGCCAAATCCCAAGTTATAAATAAAAGAAAATTTTACAGGAGGTTTAAGCAAGCAATGGCTTCGCTTCTCACGTGATTTCTCAGTCATAGAGGTAATGGTCGATTTTCTCATATGAATGCACGCCCGCCTCAATAGGTGTGGGGAAAACGTGTCGTGTGGTATCGTAGCATAAGTACGGTAACCATGCATGTTCCATCCTAGAGTACATAAATATCAAGTGATTCAGTATTAAACATTTGATATTTTTGCAACATGTCGACTATGTCGAAGACGTGACGTCCCAGGAGAATGCCCAAAGAAGGTTCGAGCGTCCCAGACTCGAGAGGGACGAGCACGCAGGTTCCACTACCGCACCGCGAATCAACCTCCAAGAGCAAACAAGTCGACCATCTCGGCGCCACCGTATGAGCTCAAATGCCAGGACTGCTTACTGCAGCAAGTGGCACAGACACGTATAGTATACAGCGACCGACATCAGCCGTAACCTCCACCGCCACCCAGAGAGAGGCCATGAAGAACCTAAGAGGCCAATAGAGAGTAGCAAAATCAAGTTGCCATATGATCTACAAGAAGGGTGATCCAGCGCCGGGTTGTGGTTGCACCGGCAACAAAGCCATGAGTTAGCTGGGCCGTACCTGATGAGCAGTAGTTCTTGTTTTCCGCTCTAATGGAAGACGGTATGATTGGTGGGATGTCAGAGAGGAGGGGATCCCGATGGCACATAAATATGGGACCAATTCCAACAAGAATTCACCCGACATTCTTTCCTCAAAGTCATAAGGATGCAAAATCGAGGAGTTCTTCTGCCAGGAATGTAAGAATACGCCGCATCCGAGTATGAGAAGAAGTTCTCAACTAGCGATTGGTTCCATACATTCAGCGTATGAACCAATGCAAGAGGTTTCTATCGTGACTACGACTGATCGTGAGTGTGATTTATCGCTGGTCCCGCGCATAGATCGGGACTTAGCTGAGCCGCTCAGAGTCGAAAGCAAAGTACTACAACCATGTATCGTAGTAGTGTGAGCAGAGTAAGAGGAGGACTCAGGTGTCCCAACAAAGCTCGGGACAGCACACTTGAAAGAGTGCAGCAGAGGTTATAGGAGGCCGAAAGTGTTCGAGGAGCCTATCTCTCATTCGTGGATCATGAGGCCCTAGCCAGCAAAGGGCACCTTAATATTCCTCCCGGCTGTCATATGTGCCTGCTTACACCATGGGAGTGCAGAGATTCAGTACGGTGAGCCCCACCGGGGCCAAGAAGGCCATTTTATTAGGGAGTGTTCTCACTGACAGTGGAGACATCGTTGGTCAGTCTAGCTACCCCAAGATCAGATTACAAATACAAAGTTTATCGGGGAGAGGCTTCCTGTGCAGAGGTGGCCGCACAAATTACAGTGAGGTATCGTGGTAAGAGGTAGAAGCAAGGCTCAGGATACACAGAGCCCAGACTCAGGCCGAGTGAGGTGTCGACTGAAGATGCAGATGCGCCCAGATGTGGTCACGGTATTATTTCTATTCTCGAGCACGACATGCATATACCTTAGTGCACTCCAAGAGCCACGCATTCATTCAGATCAAGCCATTCTTAGATCGTGTTCATAGAGACCTAAACTATTAGAGGGTCGTATGAGAGTTTCCCCTTCCACTGAGATCCATTACCGCAGCATGAGTAGTCGAGATAGAGTTCCCGATCGAGGGACACGTGAGTTCAAATGGATTCAGAGCTTTATTACGAGGGACTTGATGTGGTTCTCTAAGATGGATTGGGCGACTTTGCAGAGCCACTCTTATTAGATCGTTATGTGCAAGAAGCAAAGTTTAAATAGGCCAAGGAAATTGAAGTAAAGTTCGAGAATGCAAAGCCGTAGTATGGCAAACCTAAGAAAGACATCATGGTTAAGCATATCTATCTCACAGAGTTATGCACCAGTAGTACCAAGATGTATAGAATTTTGAAAGAACATCGGGTGAATGATAAGAAAGAGATAGCGAAGCTGTTTGTGTGCCTAACTGGGCAAGAAAAGAAGGCAGAGCATCGAGCCCGCTGGAAGATACGCTACTCCTCATTCCAGGAAACGGGAAAAGATCAGGCCAGCGGATTTTGTGACAGTCTTCCACGGACTCAGAGACAGCATGATGCTATATGGGTGATAGTTATTCGACGATTAAAACTCCGCTATTTCCTACCGCCATCGTTGAAGATTCTAGAAAAGTTGGCCAAGTTGTTGTATGTGGATGAGATAAGAAGACTTCATGGGGTTCCAAAACATGGGGTGTCGATCGAGGTCTGTGTTCACATCTAGGTTTGCCTCATTTTACAAGCAAATAAGTAGGTACTGCTCACATTTTAGTTATCAAAGATTTCATCCATCTGGATGGTATCAGAGGACTGTTCAGACGTTAGAGGACATGCCGAGTCAGGTAATGGAATTCAAGGAAGCTGGGACACTCACTGGGCACTAATGGAGTTCGCCACAACACAGCTATCACAGAGCAGACATGGCTCCAGCTTGAGGCGTTGTATGGCAGAAATGTAGGACTCTGGCCAGGCCGGGTTTAGGTTGGCAGAAGACTAGTAGGCTCCCGAACTAGTACATCACTTGGGAGAAAGTGAAAAGTTGTTCGCGATAACTTAAAGATAGCAAGAGATGCATTAAAAGCTATGCGGAGAACCGCCGAGAGACCTGGCGCTTGGAAATAGGTGATAAAGTCTTTTGAAGATTTCACCTGGAAAGGTGTGCTGAGACTGGGGAAACGGTGCGCTAAATCGAGGTATATATCGACCCATGAGATCGTGAGCAAAGCGGGGGCCAAAGAGCTTACACTGAAGTTACCTCGCAGTCGTCATGATATGATACATTCCATGAATAACAATGTTATAAATATATCCTGATCCTTCATTATGTATTAAGAGAGCAAAATAAGTGCTTAAAGGAGAATTCCGACTTATGAGGAGAATTGCAAGTGTATCAGAGACCGTAAAGGAACAGGTGTTGAGAAGCCAAAGTGATTCCATTAGTTAAAGTCTTATGGAAGAATCATGAGAGGGAGAAAACAAGGCATTTGGGAGCCGTAGGCCCAGATGCGCCATCGCATCCTCACTTATTTCCTGGATGAGGTATGTCTTTCCTTTCTTTCGGGGATCAGTTTATTTCTCGAGGACTAAAATGTTCCCATGGAGGATTTTAAAACACCCCACCTTAGAGAGTTCACAAGACATGACACCGTAGGTGTATAAGAGTACCAAGTGTCACAATCGAAATATTTTTGGAGACTAAAATATGAAATGAGAAACATAACTTTAATTGCGGGTATTAAACCAAGGGTACAATGGTCATTACAAATGGATATGGAATGAAACAAATTTGAGATGGGTCATAGTAATAATTGAACAAGTTGCTACTGTTAATAATGAAAAGATGAGGCTAGTCAGAATTTATGGAAAGTTAATTTAAATAAAAGGAGAATTAGAAACCAAAATGTCTCATTTGGTCTCACACTTTGTCAGTTTCAATATCAGGTGAGAGTTAAGAGGGTCAAGAGCAAGAGGAAGAGAAGGAAGGAAGGAAGAGGAGAGGATCAAAATCAGTAAAAGCCTGCCTGAATCAAGTGTATTAGATTTCAGTGGTCAGGGTATGGAGATTATCTTTTTGATCTAGGTTTTCAGGTAAAGAGCAATACGAAGTTTTCTTTGGAATGGTCAGTGAGTAAAACCCCAATTGATGTAAAAGAAACTGGAATCATCAAATTTCATGATGCTTAAAAGAATTGGTGGACCTTAGGTAGTGTTCTTTGGATTTTTCACCTAAGGGTTGGGTTTTGAGGTTCCAAAACACCAATTCATGTTGTGGAGTTGCTTTTTAGATAAATTCAGTTGGTTTTTTGAGGTATTATGAATTATAGAAGTTATATGGAGGAATCTGGCATCAAAAAGTGGGAAGAATATGTCTCCATTCAGGTCTTCACCGGTGGCTGAAGTTCTTCACCGGTAGGACTTTGCTTCTCGTCATTTAGCCAAGTTCTACCGGCAGAGAAGTTAAGTCCTACTGGTAGAATACAATTTGTTTCGTTTAATTAGCTTCGTGTTTTAGCCATAACTTCCTTATTTTCTTATCCGACGGAGTGATTCAAGTACTAATACGCAAATAGAGACTTCAAGGAGAACAAAACTTAAGAAGTAGGAATCGCCAATTCTGATCCTAAGTGGCCCAAAATTCACACAAAGTGGGGCCATGTGCAAGAAAATTCCTGCATCAGCTGGGACATAGAAAGGTCCGGTTGTTGACGAGTTCTGAGTTTCGGTGCTCGAATCAAGTGATTCCAGCTGGAATAGAACCCCTTAGCACCTTAGCTTAAAAGATGCGAAGTATGTGACCAAGTCTAGGAAGCAACTGCTATTATGTGATTAATTACGTTGTCTGCTGAGTTGCAGGTTAAAGCAGTGCTGGATAAGTGTGGAACGGTGCTCAAGTTAAGCAAGCAAAGAGGTGAGTGTTCTAAACTCATTTTTCCAAATACTAGTGTATTATTATTATTATTATTACAAATTGCTTTACACTGGTATTTCATGGTTTTGAGTGCAAACCATTTTCAAGAAGCAAGCAATGATAAAGCAAGCAAACAAGGTTTTGAGTTAAAACCATTTGAAAAGCAAGCATTGGTTTTAAATTGTAAAACCATAATTGCAAGCAAAGGGCAATGGTTTTTGAAAAGTTAAACCATTTTTAAAGCAAGCAAGCAACTAAGCAAATATATTGAATAACAAACCATTTCAAGCAAGTTAGCAAGCAAATGGTTTCAAAGTAAAACCATTTTATAAAGAGCAAGCAAGCAAGCAATGAAAGTTATGTTAAATAAAGGTCTTCCTTGTTTAAAGCAAGCAAACCGGTCGAGGTATCCCGTGACGCAGCATGGGTGTGGTGTTAGATTTCATATGATAGTTAGTTTTGCCCTGGTCGGGCAAACTTAGGCAAAACATCATGCATTTAAGACCTGGCACGCATGTGGGTATATAAGGTTATGAGCTCTAACTAAGTGTGATGGCGACGAGGTCAATTCCACCATTCACCGAAAATGAAAGGGTGACGTGACAGTTATCCTTCAACGCATCGTGTGGAGCATAGTCTCGCGGTTCACTAGGCATGATACAAAAATAGGCCTCCATCGGGTTACTGCTTACATGGGATAATGCTTTGAAATCAACTATTGGTCTCTGCCGCCAAGGCTTCCTGAGAGTTTAAGCAAACTGAGCCCAGCTCCCGCTGATTTCAAAACGATCTACTGAGCCAAGCCCTCAAAGGGGTTTTATTTCTGCCACGTGGCTTGCTCAAGCTCCCATTTTTATGAAAGTTTGAGAACTTTTTAAAGCAAAGGTTTCAGGAAAGGGTTTTAAGAACTTTTCAAGCATGATAAAGCAAGCAAGCAAGAAAAATTATGAGAAGTTTTATAAACTTCTAAGCAAGCAAGAAATAAGAGTTTTACAAGCTTTTAAAGAAAAGAAAAACAAAGCTCAAGCAAGTATTAAAAGTTTTATAAACTTTAAAAGCAAGCAAGTATAAAAGGCAAGATAAAAGCAAGAAGCAAAGAAAAGTTTTAAACTTTTAAAGAAAGCAAAGCAAAGCAAGCTTCGGAAAATATTCGTAAAGAGAGTTTCATATGTTTGAAATGTTTTCCTGAAAGAAACCGCTTATAAAAGATATACACCACCGAGCTTCGCTATTTCATTATTTTCCATTTTAAAAACTATTTTCCAGGTACAGGTACGCAAGACGCCGGAGCACAATAGGATTGGTCCCCACATCGCTTTAAGTGCCGTGGTATTACCTGAGGTTTGTAAGAACATACTTTGAATATGTATAATGGGACATATGTATGTACATAGTTTAAAGATGGAAATGTATTGGTATGTTGCTGCCATATTTTGATATGGGTCAGAATCGATGCAGATACAGGATTTGAATTTAGACTATGTGCAGCCATGTCGCCGTTTTTCACGCAGATTTCAACAATCCCGTTATAAATAAAGCACGGTAGAGATATTTGTTAGCAATACGGCCATTCAGGATTTCTAGTCGCGAGGTAATGGCCGATTTCATGAGTGGCCGGCACGCCCGCCGCCGGTAGGGGTTGGGGGTGTGTCATGTCTTGATCTGATCTTATTGAGCGTGGCATACGATCAAACTTAGCACCTAAATTTGGGTTGAAGTTTAACTTATCTTTCCCCCATGTTATACTTAAGTAGAAAGGGTGAAGAAAAGCGATACAAACTTTCGTCGATTTGAAGGTTCCCGGTTGCTACTGTTCAAACTTGTGTCTGGTAAAGAGCTAATGCTTAGTGGTCTTAAGTCTCATGATTTTCATGCACTTCTATGCAACAATCACTGGCAAAGTATAATTAGATCTCAGGTTGCCTTAAGCATGTTAGAGCGTCATGCTATTGCCAAGATTGTGTTTTTCTTTATTGCACTTTTGTGCAAAGGTAGGATGTGTCAACACTAAATGATGTACAACAAGACATGTAGGTCACTTTATGTCAAGGTAGAAGTATTTCCCACCTTCGATCTTTGACATCATGCTTCATTTAACAGTACACTTGGTAAGAGAGGTTAGATTATGACCGTGTATATGGATGTACCCATCGAAATACATGAAACCTCTTAAAGGTTATGTTCAAATCGTAATTGCTCTCAGAAGAAGTATCATTGTCGAGCGTTATATCTTAGGAAGCTGTATTTGCATGCAGTACATATCGTGCATGGATGCAATTAGATTCCTTGTGTATGAAAGATGAATGGAAATGTGAAACTTTACTTGGTGGTCGTGATAATTACTATTCATGATTATAAATTAGTGAGTAAAGCACATCATTATGTTCTACAAATACAACCTTAATGCAACCTTATATTATAAGTGTCACAAATGTGGATATATGAGTTTGTTAGTACTCTAATTAATATTTATGCAAACCATGACTGGCCTATTTTTTACTTTATAGTGAATATATGAAATATTTGAAGATAAAATATCCTCGTCAATCAAAGAGGATGAAGTGGTTGGAGGATGAACATGTGCGCACATTTAGCTATTGGGTTAAGAAAAAAGTATGAAACTCAATACACTTAGTACCCCCCTTAAATTTAATTGTTATAAATTTTAAATTACACAAACTTACATATCATCAATCAAACTTGTAGGTTTGAGATGAAATAGGTAAGAAAGTACCTATTGAAGAGGAAATTAAGTGGCTTTGCTAAGGACCACAAGGCAACAAGTTCTGCTTATCCTAGTTATATCATTAATGGTTGTCAGCAATATATCAAGCATCGTGGATGATAACATTCACAAGTCAACCAAAAATAGTGGCGTAGCATTGCGGGCATCGACAAATTGAGAGTGCTAAAGATAAGAATCTCGCTGGATGACATGTGGCTTTTATGGTTGTCAGATATATGGACTTGGATTATAACATGTTTAATATTTGTGTTTTTAAGTGTGATTAAGATAGTGCAAGGAAGCCAAAGTTGGGATGAGTTTGGGTTTACATTAGTTGATCTGAGTACATAGACATAACCGATCCTTTCATTTTAGCAACGCAGGCCAAACGAGTATTTTATGTAGAAGACCAAGTTGATCCAAGATGGTCCATTGCATTATCAAGGCCAAAAATGGAGGACTTCAACATTGAGGGTGATGATAACATGACTGACAGTTGTATGGAGCATAACCCATTTGCAAATGGTTTAATATTTAATTTCTTTGATGAAGTTGAAGACCGGTGATGAATTAGCAAGTGAGTGATTGTGAGGGGACTTGGATTGAAGATCAAATATATTAGGCATGCTTATTTTTCTTAGGTTTTGTGACTGCTAAGTAATTAAGTAAGTGTATTGTGTGATTTTTGACAGCACATATTAATGATGATCTACAATGTTACATTTTAATTTGATTCCTGCTAAATATGTTTTTCCTATTATACACTTCTAAGACATTCTAAATAAAAGAGAGCTAGTATCATATTTCATGTTCATTAGAATAGTTTCCAAGTTCTATTTTATCATAATTGATATGTATAAATAAATGTTGCTGTATGTGGTATTCTAAATTCAATTTTTAGATTGACAAGATAAAACAATCACTCATTTATTTCATATTGATTGAAATTTAAATTAATCCAAGGGAAATCTCATTAAAGATTTCCATGAGCCAATGACTAATAATTAACATTTAATGAAATAAATGTAAACATAATAACAAATTGTCCTACATAAGGTTGATTTGTATAAGGAATCATCCAATAAGGTAAGAATACTTTGTAATTGATTGTTGAATATTTGTTTTTCCTACTAAAACAATATATTAAGAACTTGATTTTCGCCTTTCCTCTTGTCAGCTTTCCTTTGTTATAGGTAAATTTGTTTAAGATATGTAACAAAAATTATTTTGAGAAATAAGTACAAGTTGCAAATTTGGGGTAATTGAACAACATTAGTTCTAGAAATTTGGAAGAAAGTTTCATTAATGTAAATCTAGTATTGATTTTCGATTAAATGTCAAATTAGAGAACACATGTTCTTCAATTAATTTAACTTTAATAAAACTTATATATTTGGTCATGGATTGTTAAACTATTAGTGACATTGGCCTATCATGAACAACATAAGGAAGCCTGTATCCTAGAACTAAATTGATCAACGCCAGTGGGCCATGCAGTAGGAAAATCAACACCTTGCAATGCATCATCAAACCCACACTTTTAAACTTTTTTATGAATATTACATCTCAATCCTTAGAAGCTGATTCAACTAGAACTCTTGTAATGAAAATTGCAGAATAAAATAGATATAATTAATCAAGCCATAATGGTAAATATGTTTTTATTATTATTTTGAATAGATAAGTAGTATTCTTCTTAAAATTAATGATATGTTGTTGTTAAGATTAAGAAATAGATTCTTCTCTCGACTTGTGCATATTTCGCTATCAAGATTTAAGATTTTTCTTAAGTGTACTGAAATGAAAATATTGAGCTACTTACTAATGGAATAATTTTGTAACTAACTTTTATATTGAGTTGACATACATTTTCAAATTATTGATGTTTATTATTACTTACTTAATCATTTGGAATCCTAAAAGAAAAGCATACATGTCATAACAAGCTCAATCAAAAAAGATATAAGGAGCAGTAAACCACTAAAATACCAGCTTGAATGTAAGATATATATTAAGTGAGATTGATCATATTCTTTATTGTCATGGATGAAGAAAGGAAAAAGATTACTTCACCTAAAAGGTTAAGAGGCCCGACTTTAAAACCGAATTGCTAAAAAAGAGAAGCGAAGGAGTGAAAATTGATGAATTCAATATAATGATGATGGTGAGGAGCGGGGAGGATATGTACAACTAATCTCATACTTGGGTGTTGAAATAGAACCATGGTGCCAGATACTACAATAATCAGGAGGGTAGCAAGAAGGGGCTAAATTGAAGGAGAAATTATGGGATTGTGTGAAGGAATATATAGCAATCTCGTGAAATTATTTTTCTGCATTTCGTATGCACTTACATGCTTATTGGAATAATTAAGATATTCTTGTAGTATTGTAGGGTGTTTTTATGATGAGAAGAAAAACAACATCAAGGGCAACCACTAGCTTTAATTAGTCTGTGCAAGCATTGACAAAAGAGTATATCCTTCCTTATAAGGATAAGCCCAAGAACCTTTTGCACCACTCAATCGAATATTATGATTACATTCCAACTCAAGATTGAGAAAATTAGTGGCTAATAGGTTGTCAAAAGAGTTTGAAATTAAACTGCAAGGTAAAAGAAAGGTGTAAATATCTATATCACAAAAGAGGGAGTAGGAAAGAATAAAAAGTAATTTCAAGAAGAATTAGTAAGTTTAATTATTTTATTTTATTTTAATTGGAATTTTACCTTTGTAAAATTTACACGATTACCTTTTTTGGCTTTTTTGAAAGATACAAAAGATAGTTCAGAAACCTATTGATAGATGGATCTGCTAGTTTTCAGCAAGAATGAAGAAAGGTGAATATGATAGTGTTTACAAGGGTTATGTTAGAATTACTGGTCCCGGGAGAGTACATATGATACCTGTAGAGGTGTATAAGAGCACTAAGTATCACATCAGAGTAGTTTGGACAACTGAAATGATAATTTATGGAACCTGAACTTAGTGGTATGAGACATATAAAACATTGGCTACTGACAAAAAGTATATGAAAAGAAAAATCAAATTAGAGATGGGCCTTAATAGAATGAACATAAGCTGTTGTCTGTAATATTAGAGATGAGAGGACTAAATTTACAATTAAGGCAAAGTTTAGTTATTATAACAGAGGGGAGACAAAGAGCAAACCTGGTTTAACTCTATATTAATAGCTCACGGTTCTAAGAAGAAGAAGAGCAAGTGAAGAGGGAAGAGGAAGAAGAAGAAGGAGGGAGGAGGTTAAGAAGATCGTGGCTGCTCATTTTAGGATCAAGTGTATTTTGATTCCTAGGGCTTTGGTGGCGGGAGATTATTCAGTCTGTGGTTTTGTAAAATCACATAAAACCTTTGAATTGGGTTGGGTTATGAGAGAAACCTGCCTGGGAGAAAACAAACATGGAATCATCAAATTATGGTTTAAAGAATTGGTGGACCTAGGTGGTTGAGTTCTTGGATTTTTCACCTAGGTTTTGTGTTTGAGGTTCCAAAGAACCAATTCAAGTGTTGTGGAGTTGGTTTAAGATGAATTCCATGATAATTCTTAGGTGTTATGAATTATAGTTGTATGGAGAGAATTGGTATAAAAGTGGAAAAACAACAAATACGGGCAAATTTCTTATAAATTGGCAGATGGTAAAGGTGGTACCTAAGACACCCTTACCGTAGGCCAACATGTACCGTACATGTCCAACTGAAAATTGAACATGACAATGTAATGCAAAACATGTACCCCAGATATGTCCTGGTGTACCGTACATTTGTGCCCAAAATGCCTGTAATGCTATGTTTCGTAATTAAGCCCGATTTCAGATAATCGATGAAGCTAGGAAACCTTATTAAATGATTAAGATAGGTCTGAATAAGATCAGATCTGAACCAAACGTGAAGGTGACTCATCCGCTTCGCTATGATCTTGAGTGTAACTAAGTCTAGGAAGCACGTTAAAATTATACGTATTAATAAAGGCAATTGTCGGTCATTTATCCGTTGGAGCGTGATAGGTTAAAAAGTTAAAGGCTGAAAAAAAAGTTCGGGAACTGTGCTCAAGTTTATAAGCAAAGAAGCATAGAGCGTTTCAAACTCATTTTCCAATTACTAGTGTATTATTATTATTATAAATTGTTTTACACTGGTATTTCATGGTTTTGATTGCAAACCATTTTCAAGAAGCAAGCAATGAATTAGAAAGCAAGCAAATGGTTTTGAGTTAAACCATTTTTGAAAAGCAAGCATTAGTTGTAAATGGTAAAACCATTTTTCAAATAAGCAAGCAAGTAAACGAATGGTTTTGAATAAGTAAACCATTTTTCGCTGCTAAAGCAGGTAAGCAAATGGTTTTAATACCCAGTTCATTTTTCGCTAGTTAGTAGCAAGCAAATGGTTTTAAATTGTAAAATCATTTTTCAAAAAGCAAGCAAGCAACCAAGCAAGCAAAAAGAATATTTATGAAACAGCCTTCCTTAGTTCTAAGCAAGCAAAACCGGTCGGGAGGTGGACCTCAGATGCACGGTGGTAAAAGAGATTTACTACATGCATTTTAGTTTTGCTTAGTCAAACTTAGGACATACATCATGGCAAAGGAGACCGGCACGGCCAGAGCATATAAGGTTATGAGCTCTAACTACAATTACGCGATGGCGACCCGGTGTCAATTCCACCATATTTATCGGAAATGCAGCGGATAAAGGTCCTTCCCACCGGACGGTCGATGTTCAGGCCCCGCGGTCCACCAGGGTACAAGAAGCGTAATAGTTCCCAATGGTTGATGTTTTATGTCTTACGATATACGCTTTTGAAAAAATCAACCATTGATTCACTGGCCGCCTGTGCTTCAGAGAGTTTTAAAGCAACCTGTCGAGCTAAGCTCCCGCTAGGATTTCAAACGACGATTTCGCTAAGCCCTGCGGATTTTTAAAGCAAACGGTTGAGCCTGTGCTCCCGCTTTATTTTCAAAGATGCTGTTGGTTCCAGCCCGCTATGAAATGTTAGAAATCTTTAAAGCAAAGGTTTGTGAAAGGTTTTAAGAAACTTTCACAAGATAAACAAGCAAGAAGAGAACTATGAGAAGTTTTATAAATCCTAAGCAAGCCAAGAGTTTTATAAGCTTTTAAAGAAAAGCAAAGCAAATATAAGCTGCAGAAAGCTAGAAACCCAAAGCAAGCAAGCAAAGAAAATTAGAAACTTTAAAGCACAAAGCAAAGTAAAGCTCGAAAATATTCAGAAAAGAGAGTTTTACATTTTGAGATGTTTTCCAAAGAAAACATTTTATCAAAGCATACACCTCACCTAAGTTTGGTTTATTTCCATTATTTGTTAAAAACTATTTTCCAAAGTGTGCACGCAACATTTCGAAAATAATAATAGGATTTGTCCTGACATCACTATAAGTGTTGTGTATAAATTATATTTTGTAAGAACATACTTTGAATTTGTATAATGGGACATATGTATGTACATAGTTAGTTGTGAGAATGTGTTGAACGCCGAAGGCCATATTTGATATAGTGTAAATTGATGTATGTCAGATTTGAATTATACTATATGCAATGGCCATGTCGTCGGGTTTTTCCTACCGCTAAGATTTTACCAAATCCTAAGTTATAAATAAAAGAAAATTTTATAAGAGGTTTTAAATAGTTAATACGCCTTCGCCACAGAGTTCCACGTTAGAGGTAACGGCCGGGATTTATGGAGGCCACACAATCACGGTTGGTGGGTGTGTCAACGTGGTATCGTGAGCAGTTGTATAAGAATCAGATTATGAGGAGAGATGATACCTGGCAAAGCGGGTATCAGAGCATAAGTATTGGCAACCAGTGCGCATGCCGTAGTTTAAAGCATATACATACGGCGATCCAAAGCATTAGTAAGTTGATTTTTGTAATTGGCAAAGACTATGTCAAGAAGAGGACGAGGCCGTCTCTCAGAGAGCATCCAGCTCTCGAGCGCCCTACGCACCGAGTGGATGAGCACTTAGTAGGTTCCATCACCGGGCCAGAACCGCCCTCCAAGAAGAGTCAGTCGGAGATCTATCCGGCCACCGTGAGCTCAAACGCGCATCAGGTTGACGCGGCGGGCACAGATTGCACAGATAGTAACATAGCGACCGTCAAGAATGCGAACTCAACGCAACTGGGAGAGGGTTACGGAATGTCCTGGAGGTCAACAGAGAGAGTACAGAACTCGGGCGCAAGCCATATGATCGCTGAAGTGGTGATCCCAAGTAACCTGGTTATGGCTAGACCGGAAAGGTAAACAAGGTTTACGGAGCGCGGGCTGCACGGATGAGCAAAGGGCTTTGGTTTCGCTTATAATGGCAGGTACAAAGATTGGTGGATTTAGAGAGAGGGTATCCTAATGACATATCACGGACCAATTTTAGCAAGAGTTCACTGACAGTTCTTTCCTCAAGTTTATCGTGATTCAAAGATTTGAGAGTCAAATTGAAACAAAAGAATGATGTCGATCCGAAAGAAGGAAAAGAAGTTCTCTAATTAGTTAGACGGCCTCTATATTCATGTGATAGTCCAGGCGCAAAAGGTTTTTATCAAGACTGCGACCATCGTGAAAGTGCCTTTATCGCTGGTCCTTCGTGGACGTGATCATAGAAATGCCCGAGGGTTGAGCAAAGTACCAGCACCGCAATGTGAGGTGCGTGAAAGTATAAGAGTAAGAGAAACTGTGCAGACATCCCAACAAAGCCTCGTGATGAGGAAGGTGAAGAAAAGCAAAGGTGAGGTTATGGGCAGGCCCAGTAGCCAGAGCCATCTTACTGTGGTTCGGGGTTGAGGCTCCCATTTGCTAGCAAAGGGTTTTGCATTATTCTCCTCAGAGCACAAATGAAAGGCACACTCATGGGAGTGTAAGAGGTCCGTGATGTGTTTCACCACTGTGAAAATACTTCAATAGGAGTTCCTCAACTGATCGTGCGAGACATCAAAGAGCAAGTCAGCAGCCCCGGTGACTTGACAGCACACGTGGTCTTTCGCAGGCTTCCCGCGCAGGGGCCAACAATGTCAGTAGAGGTGGCCATGGAGAGGTAGAGGCAAAGGCCTCTGTGGATACGTATGGTAACCCGTGACTCAAAGCCGTGAGTATATACACAGGACTCAACAGATGACGCACTCACGTGGTCACGCATTATTTCTATCCTCGAGGTTATGGGCATACATTGAGCGGACCCAAAGAGCTAAATCATTGTATCAAACTCACATTCTTAGATCGTTTTCGATAGAGAACAATTATTAGAGGGTCGATGAGAGTTTCCTCTTTCCAAATCTGAGATCTCATATCGCATGAGTAGTCGAGATAGTAGAGTTCGATTGGGGGACAGGAGTTCCTGGGGCCGGATTCGTAGCTTTAGATATGAGGGACTTTGATGTGGTTCTCGGTATTGATTGGCTGTCCCACCATAGAGCCACATTGATTGTTATAAATGCAAAGTTGAATGTAATTGTGGATATTGGAGGTAAAGTTCAGGGAATAAGGCAGATATCTTCCACATAATCTCCACGCATGGCAAAGCAGAGAATGTCATAGAAGGATGTCAGTATTAATCAATAGTGGTGGTGAAGGAGGGACGAGACATGGATGAGAGATTCCAAAGAGTTAGAGAGTCTCAGATGTATTTCCGGACGATATTGCAGGATTTACTCAGAGAGAGGTGGGAGTTCTACTGGATGGATCCCATGGACTGAGCTCATTTCCATTCCTCCCATAGACGGTTCCCGCAGAGCTTGAGAGCCATGGCCCAAGAGAAGAGTTGCTGAGTAAGTGATCTATCTCGATCAGCAGACCCTATGGGAGCCTCCAGCTCTTCATGAGAAAAAGAAAGATGGGAGTTTGCAAATATATAGATTGATAGCACAAACAGTTACTATCCGCAACGCATTCACTCCTAGAATTTGATGAGTTATTTGATCAACTCCATGATCTCGAGTATAGCTCCAAGATAGACTTTTGAGGTCGGGTATCATCGCTTGAGGTGTGAGAGTGATGTACCTAAGACTTGATCTTACATGCTACGCATTATGAGTTTTAGTGATGCCTTTTGTCACTAATGCTCCACGTTTACGGATTTGATTAACCAGCATTCCAAATTTTATCCTGATAGGTTCACATAGCTTTTATTGATGATATTCTAGTGTATTCAGGTAGTGTAGAGGAATATTCGGTTAACTGAGGATTGTATTGCGCACTTAAGGGGAAGATACTATATGCCAAGTTGAGCAAATGTCATTGGTCGGCATTCCTAGGTCATGTGATTTCAAGAGAGGGGTTTGAGCGTGGATCCCTCAGAAAGAGGGGCAAAGTAAATTGGAAACTGATCAAAGAATGAGTCAGAGGTCAAGCTTCCTTGGTTTAGTAGGATATTACAGGAAGTTTGTTGAGGGGTTCTCCAAGATAGTGCTCTCACCACTAAGCTAACATGAAAGATATTAAGTATGATTGCAGACGTCGCTAATGTGAGTTTTGCAAGAGTTGAAGTAGATTGACTTCAGCTCAGCTTCTAGCTTTACCCAATGGGAAAGATGGATTTGTGGTTTATAAGGATGCTTCTGTGCAAGGCCTTGGTTGTGTTTTGATGCACGATAGGGTGATCGTGATATGCCTCTAGACAGCCAAAGAAACATGAGGGGAACTGACTCTACCCACGACTCTGTAGCTAGCAAAGAAATGTGGTTTGCAATTTAGCAACATATATGACATTACTATAGAAGTTCGTAGGATCTTTACGACTGGTAAAAAGTTCAATATATTTTCACCCAAAAGAGCAAATTGAGGCAAAGAAGATGGTTTGAGTTGATTAAGGATCACGATCAGATCATTGAGTACCAGCCAGAAAAAGCTAATGTCAGAGCGTATGCCTCGAAAGTAGCGATCAGAGAGTTCTCTTTTGCCTCACATAGAGATCAGCACTTCCCACCGTTGGTGGATCTGAGAGCTTTAGGGTGATATCGAGGTTGGAGGATCCGTGAGCCTTGTTAGCCACGTTTGTATGTTAGACTGACTTAGTGGATCAAATTTTAGCAAATGGCAGATTCATAAATGAATGATTAAGCTTAAGGAAGAGATAGAAAAGAGAAAGAAAACAGAGTTTCTCGTATTAGAGATGACGGCATGATAAATGAAAGATGTAGAATGTGTAAAATGCAGGTAGCTGACCTGGGTGAGACAGGAAGAATATCTATTCACAGATAAGCAGGGTCTAGGGTGCGATTAAGATGTACAGACATTGAAAGAAATATCGTGGAATGGGATGAAGAAAGAGATCGCAAGTTTCGCTTAGGTGCCTAACTCGCATGAGTGTGCGCAAGAGCATCAAAGGTTCATGGAAGATACGTTTACCTTTATTCTAGCGTGAAATGGGAAAAGATTATTGCGATTTAGTAGACGTCTTCCACTGACCGTGAGATGATGACGCTATATGGGTAATAGCTGATCGCTTAACGGGTCTGGCCATTTTCTACCAATTAATGTTTTATGATTTTAAAGTCACAATTGTAATAGAGATAGTGAGAATTGCTGTCTCCGCTGATGTCGATCGAGACCCCAGCAGGTTCACATCCGTGTTTTGGCCTAGTTTACAAACAAAATACAGAACTCGCCTACATTTTAGCACAAAGATTTCATCCTCGCACGGATGGCCACGTAGAGGATTATTCACGCGATATATCCGAGAGCCAGGTGGATAATCAAAGAAGTCGATACTCACTTGGCACTAATGGAGTTTGCCTACACTACCGCCATCAGCCAAGATAGATATGGCTCATTCGAGGGCACTCAGATGGTAGGAAATGTAGAACCTGTGTCGGGATGAGGTTTTGTGAGAGAAGACTAGCAGTCTAACTAGTATAGATCACTTCGTGAGAAAGTGAAACACGCAGGATAATCAATATAGCAAGATACGTAAAGTTATGCGGATAAATCATTTAGAGACTTGCAATTTGAGATAGGTGACCAAGTCTTTTTGAAGATTTCACCTTGGAAAGGTGTGTTGAGATTTAGGAAACGAGGCAAGCTTAGTCCGAGATATATAGGACCTTATGAGATTATGAGCAAGGTGGGTGGACCAAGAGTCATGTCGGGTTACCCTCCCGTGAGTTATCAAGGATTCATGATACATTCCATGGTCGATAAGCAGGAAATAAGATCTCAGATCCTTCACATGTAAGCCGAGAGAGCAACCAAGCATTAAAGGAGAATTTGACTTATGAGGAGATACCTGTAAGGTGCATTGTGGATTTGCAAGGAATGTGTTAAGAAGCTAAAGTGATTCCATTAGTTGTGTCCCAGTAAGAATCATGACAGAGCCTACTTGGGAGTCACAAGCCCAAATGCGCCTATCGCACTCTCACTTATTTTCCCTGATGAGGTATTTCCTTCTTTCTTTTTGAGTTAGTTTATTCATTTATGACTAAATGTTCCTGGCGAGGGAGGATTTTGTAACATCTCATTCCTGAGAGGTGATGCGACATGATACCGTAGGGGTGTATAAGAGCACTAAGTATCACATTGTAGTAGTTTGAGATTAAAATCAAGAAATGATAATTTATGGAACTTTAATTGAGGGTAAGGAGAATAAGGGTACACTGTCACGAGAAAAAGTATGAAAAGCAAAATCAATTAAGATAGCCTCAATAGAAATAATATAAGTTACAATTGCAAACATTAAAAGAGATGAGGACCAAGCTCCTGGCTAAATTAAGGCAAGTTTAGTATAAGGAATAGGTATGGACAAAGTCACAAGTTCCTATTTTGTCTCATATTTTGGTTGGGGCTTCACGGTTCTAAGAAGAAGAAGAGCAAGGAAGAGGAAGAGAAGGAAGAAGAAGGAGGAGGAGAAGAAGAAGATGAAGGTATGTTTGTCTTAGAATCAAATGTATTGTGGATTCCTAGGGCTTTTGGATGGAGATTAGTTGCTCCTTTGGTCTAGGTTTTGTGTAAAGATCACATAAAACCTCATTGTCGGTTATGAGAGTAAACCCCAATCGGGAGAAAACAAACATGGAAACCATCAAATTATGTGGTTTTAAAAGAATTGGTGGACCTAGGTTGACTTTGATTTTCACCTAGGTTTCGTAGTCAGAGGTTCCAAAGCACCTAATTCAAAGTGTCAGGAGTTGTTTTTAAGATGAATCTGGCTTATAATCTTCGGTGTTGGCGGAATTATAGAAGTCAGATGAGAGAATTGGTAGCAAAGTGGCAAAAACACAAACTGGGTGTAACACCGGAAGCGTGCACGCAGAGCATGTACAAGTGTGTACCGGTATTATCCCATCAGATGTTGAACACGGTACCGGTATTATTCACATGCACCTGCATACGCCAATAGAATGCAAATGATACCGGGCATATGTCCGGTAAACACATGTGTGCCCAAAATGCCCGTATCGTTGGTGTTTCGTAATTAGTTTCCGATTTCGTGACATCGATAGTTTAGGAACCCATTAAAATGGATTGCGTTCGAGACAAGATTGGGACTCGACTTTAAACGTAGGCTGCATCTTCAATACGGCGATATTCGCTGAGTGTGACTAAGTCTAGGAAGTACGCAAAATTATACTGCACTACGAGGCAATTAATATTTGCCGATTCGGTTGAGTGTATAGGTTGCAAAAAGCAAAGGCGGAAAAGTGTGAAACCTGTGTCAGTTTAGCAAGCAAAGAAGTGGAGTAATTCTTAAACTCATTTTCCAATTACTAGTGGTACTACATGAAGGGTTATAAATTGTTTACATCGGTATTTACATGGTTTTGATTGCAAACCATTTTCAAGAAGCAAGCAATGAATTAGAAAGCAAGCAAATGGTTTTGAGTTAAACCATTTTTGGAAAGCAAGCATTAGTTGTAAATGGTAAAACCATTTTTCAAATAAGCAAGCAAGTAAACGAATGGTTTTGAATAAGTAAACCATTTTTCAAGCAAGCAAGCAAGTAAGCAAATGGTTTTGAATAATTAAACCATTTTTCGCTAAAGTAATAAGCAAATGGTTTTAAATTGTAAAACCATTTTTCTAAAAGTAAAAGAAGCGCTAAAAAAGAATATTCACGAAAACAGCCTTCCCTAGTTCTGCCAAGCAACCACAGGTATTTGCGATGGCATTTAAAAGTTAGATCCTCGTTATGATTAGTTTTGCCTCGGCCTGAACTTAGGACATACATCATGCATTTAGTTGAGACCGCGGGCACGTATACGAGTATATAAGGTTATGAGTCTGAACCTAAATTATGTGATGGCGAACACCCAGTCAATTCCACATTACCTGAAAAGGTGATGCGCACAGCGGTTGTCCTTCATCACGTCGATGTCTGCGCCCGTCCACTAGGGTATAACGTTAGTGGCGATTCCGCGCTGGTTGATGTTTTATAAGCATGATATACAATGAAAATCAACGATTATTCCACGCTTCGTGCCTCGTGAGAGTTTTAAAGCAAACGACGAGCCAAGTTCCGCCAGATTTCTAAACGACTGGTCGAGCCAAGTTCCGGATTTTTAAAGCGGACGCTGATTTTGCGCCCGCGGATTTTCTGCAGAAAAAGAGTCCTCAATATACAAAAAGCTTTGAAAAACTTTAAAGCAAAGGTTTGTGAAAGGTTTTAAGAAACTTTCGCCAAGATAAAAACAAGGCAAGCAAGAGAAACTATGAGAAGTTTTATAAACTTCTACGCGTTTGCAGAGTTTTATGTTTTCAAAGAAAAGCAAAGCAAATGGCGAAGCCGGGGTAAAAGTTTAGAACCCGCAGCGCGTTATGAGTTTCTGAAAATATTCAGAAAAGAGAAGTTTACATTCGATGTTTTCCTAAAAGAAACATTTTATCAGCAGAGTACACCTGTTCTGAAAGTCTGCTAGCCTGTAATATTTTTTGTGTTTTAAAACTATTTTCTAGGCATGTGCACGCAAGACGTGGTTGCGAAGAGATTTGTCCACATCAAAGATAAGTGTTGTGTATAAATTATATCAGAAGAACATATTTAATTTAATATAATGGGACATATGTGTATGTACATAGTTAGTTGTGAGGAATGTGTTGGAATGCTGGTTGCCATATTTGATATAATGTAAATTGATGTGGCAGGATTTGAAATTATACTATATGCAACAATATAAGCCGGCCAAGTTTTTCCAGCCACAAATATTTTACCAAATCCCAAAGTTATAAATAAAGAAAAATTTTTATAAGAGGTTTTAGTAAGTACACGGCTTTCGCTTCACAGAGTTCCTAGTCGCAGGTAACGGTCGGGGATTTCTATGGAGGGTACAAGACAATCTCTACCAGTGGGGTGGAAATGGGCTTGTGGTAGAAAAAGATTGCAAGTTGTCAAACCATATAATGTATATATTAGTCAGAATACTTGTTTATATATATAGAATAATTTATATGTTCTTTATTTTATATGACTCTGAAGCATCTTAAGGCTTTTGACTATATATAAAGGATGTCTGGTGAAGTAAATATTTTCAAGGTGCGAGAAAAGATATCCCCACTTTGAAGGTACTGGGGTACACCGTGCATCCCGGACGATAGGGGAAAGGGTGAAAAAGCCTAAACATTTTCTTCAACAAAGACCAACACCTTCAAAAGCTCCTAAAATAAAGGAGAATGCGAAAGGATGTTGGGGAGAAAGTGAGTAACTTTGGAAGAGAGATTATTATTGAGCCAAAAAAGAACCTCACACCCCACTGGGCGAAAAAGATAAACAGCAGAAGGCTGTCGAAGCGAAGAGCGGCAAGAAAGGCCTAATAATGCCCATGTGGAGGACCCATCACGCAGCGGACAAAAAGCTTCAACTAACTAGTGCGGTATAGCGGCTTCAGGTTGTTTGTAAAAAACAATACATATAAATAACTAAAATTAAAGATTAAGATTATAATATATGTTTTTACAAATATAAACGTAAGTTTACAAAGTTTGTGGGGAACAACGCTCTTCAAATTAAGGAAATGATTGTTTCGCGGCGAACTATTGCCAGATTTTAAAAGTTCAACGCCGGATTATGATATATTAGGGTGGTCATTCTTTATTCTTCAACCCAATGCATCTTCAATCACGCGAAACATACGTTGGTTTAAGAGGTCGATATGAGGCAGTCAATGGTATTTGTGAGATGATGAAACATGAGGTGAATATTAGTGTTATAACTGTAAATTTCCGTTGTCGCATTTCATAGTTTTAATATTTTCTACGCCAGCATCATTTATAGGTTTAGATAATGTTGAAAAAGAATAAATGAAGAAGATACAAGCATCCTAAAGAGAAAATCAGTATGAAAAACTGAGATATATAACTTGCTTTCTAAAACAGTTTTGGCAGTATTACTAGAGGCAAACTGCAACCAAAAGACCTCTTCCAATCAGTTTAACATAATAAATTTAAATCCTTCCCTCTGAATAATCCTAAATGAGAATGATCACTTAGCAAGAGTTGAATATGAATTGTTTAGGCTTCATATTTGTAAGATATTGTTATAAATCTTTTTTGTTGTAGTGTTCATAATATGTTTGTGTAGAATCTATTTTTTTTTCTTTGAGTCAATTTAAATTGGTGACATTTCATTAGGTGGTTGCATGCAAAATTGGAGTTATGTACTACAAAAGATAAAATAGATTAATTATCCGGTGGATAAACTAGAAATGAGATATTAGTAAACAGCGGGTTGAAAACTATAGTAATTCATTATCAACTAATGGACTCTAAATCACGGACGACGCGATCTGCAGAACCATGTAAGTTGTTAATTGTTATTTATTTAAATTTCTTAGCCTTACGATGTTATTTATTCAACTATAAGATATATTAGATTTCTATCGTTTTCAATGTGAATTGACCCAAAATCATAAATAGTTCAATATTGAATTCACATCAATAAACCATACAAACATCTAAAAGATATCGAACATGTAAGTCTATCATAATTTAGCTTTCAAATCTCAAAATGAACACCTGGAATTTGTCCTTATTAGGGTTTTCAATTTTTTATCTCAAAAGAAGAAAGGATCAAAAGAGTTTCATGGATGGTTATCGAGGTAATATTTTTTTCCCTCTTCAACTTTGTTCATTTTTTCTAATTTTTTAACACTAATGCATTGAGTTACGTTTTTAATGAAATAATGATTTTTGAAATGTAATGATATTTATATAATTATCGATGAAGGCGGGTCTTCAGCTATAATGGTTTTATTTTATTTCTTATTCTAACTTGTTGAGAAGGATATTATAAAACTAACTTGAGTTAAGAAAGATTTGTAAATCGCTACTGATCACCTTAAGGAAAACATAATCAATATGGTGAATAGAATGCATCTATGTCACTAGTCTAGTAATGAAGTTAGTACTAAAAGGAACAAACCCATTTTATCATGATTGAAAGATTTATTATTATACTTAAAATTTTTGCATTAATAAATAAAATAATAATAATGGAAACTAGAAGAAAAGAATATTTAAAAAATGCATGAAAAAGTAAATTTTTTCTTCAATCACACAGAAGTTTGCTGAAATGATCAAACTTAAAACAAGTAAAAATGAATTAATAGAGTAATAGTCAATTTTAATAAATGTTAAAGCCAGAAGAACAATTATTAAACTTTATCATTATATCCATACATTTTCAGGTGTGTGTGGGTAAGGAAATAATTCAAGTACATATAATTTTTAGACTCAATAATTTATGTGAGTTGTTTTAGTATCTTCATATCAATTTAGTATGATTGTATATTTTTTTATTTTAGTTTAACAGTCTAGCGTAAAAGAACCTTTCTCTCTCTCTTTAAATAAAACTCCCTCAACTGCTTTTATCTTATCTTCTATTCATTCATTGCAAAACAATTTTCTTGTAATTACTAATTTGCATTTATTTTATATAATGAGATAATCTATGAGATGTGATAAAGAGGCTAACACCGCATATTTTTGGGTATGTTATTGATGACTACTCTTAGTGCTTGATTATGATATACCCAATGAAGCCTTTAAAAATCATGATATTTTTTATAATGATATTACTACAAATGAAAACAAAGCTGAATTCTTACCCTTTAATAGTGAATCACCATTCTTAATAAATAGTAATTAATCATTGTCTTCATCATTACTTTTTTTAACTGGTATTTGGCACAAGAAGGCTGCTTTCATTTCTTATAACTTCGCATTTCCTCTATAAACCCAAATAACCTCCAAGTCCGAAATATGGGCTTTCTGAAACCTCTACTAACTCTAGGATATTATGCTACACATGTATTGACTTCATTTAGTGTAATTTTGCTTCAAATTATTATGTCATTCATTATTCTATAAGAAATAAGATTAAAATAATCAAATATAAGATATACCAGTATTTGATCATGAAAATTTGTTGATATAATTTTCTCAAGAAAACAAACAAATAGAATAGGTTGTGCGGATATTTTGTCATGGATATATGATAATTGCAAATAGAAGTCTCTAACATCTCAGTTTATTTACCTATGTATTATTGCAAGCATAAGAACTAATACATATATTGATTCTACATATTGTTATATTTTTTTCCAATATTCAGCTGAAGGGAAACTTACCACGAGGCGAGTTAATAGCTTAGATCCGAATGGTCCATTTGCAATACCTTCATTCTTTAGATCAAGAGCAGCGGTATGTGAATTTATAATTTTTCAATAAATTTCAAACATAATCAACGTTGTGACGTTTCCTGGCTGTAAAGTGGAAGATGAGCATTAAACTATTGCAATTTTTAGACGCAGATGATACAGATCTGTGTCATATATAGATGCTGGATTTGAAACTTTTGGGTACATATCTACATCTTATGTATGAAGGTAATAAGCCTAAGGCATAGTTTTTGTTTTAATTATAGGTATACTTAGGTTTTTTCTTTTCACCTGCAGTATTACTATCTTTAGTGTTTTCAAATATAACTTAAAATTAATGTAAAGTACTTATCTACAATATGTTTGATATATCACAGAAATGGCTTGATATATGCAATCAGAGATAAGTCTGCATCATATGGTAGAGGTGTTCATTTTTTTGAATATTTTAGGAAGTAACATTATTCAGATTTTTTCTCAAAACATTACAAGCATTTTTGGGGAGAGAGTTTAAATATGAAGGTTTATATATTTTTGACTAGTAATCAAACTAAATATAACTGAAGTATTGTTTTTCTAATTGAAGATGTTGGTGAATCATATGAATGTTTTTTGAGTGCAAGATCATGTATGTTGGTAGTCAATATCTAACTTTTAGATTTTAAAGGATTATGGTCTTTCTATCTCCTCCCCTCTATTTATAAGAGAAGATCATGTATGTCAATAAATAGGTTTGTATACATTTTGATATATCAGGTAAAGGTTTATATCTTTTTTACAAATATTG
Source organism: Tetrastigma voinierianum (assembly GCA_016808115.1). NCBI lineage: Eukaryota > Viridiplantae > Streptophyta > Magnoliopsida > Vitales > Vitaceae > Tetrastigma > Tetrastigma voinierianum. Next base: position 16,510 of record JAEQBH010001468.1, on the reverse strand, counting down.
AAGCAGAATATTGTTTTTTTTTCAATACTGCAAGAGGGTTAAGTGAATATACTATCAGGTTTTGTATATAGATTGTTATGTATAAGTTCTGCATGTTCATATACAATCATTGAATTTCAGAAGATCATCATTTTTTTTGATATTTTTATAATGCATAATATCATGTATATTATGAAGGTTGTGATAATATAGATATATTTAAAATGTTTAAGCATCTTTTAATGAACTTTCAAATATAAACATAAAAAACAATATTTTTGCTTTTTCATACTAAAGAGTCTGGGTGACATCTTTGATACACCTCAAAGTAAGAATTTTTCCTGTTGAACTTTAACTAACTGGCAACATATGGCTGTTATTTTTTCTACTGAGGTGGTTGGGTACATTTTGATAACATTATGGTCATAAAATTTTGCAGTTGTTGTAAATTCATTTGGGTATATTTATTTATTATTTATTAATCTTCAAACGTAACTAAACTAACACTTTTTCTTTTTTCCTATTTGGTATGAATGTGAAATAGTTGGCTTTCATAATGAAGATCCTTTGATACATTCTATATATCAAAGTGTATAATCCACATTTTTAAAAATATATTTGGCTTGTTAGTTTTTTTTTTGGAGAGACTATGAGCAACAAGATCATGTAGATGTTAAGGCTTTTTCTTTTATTTTCAAATATATTTGGCTTGTAGTTAATTTCTTTGCATATATTTTATGTAATTGTATAATAAATTAATATATATATACATATATATATAATTTTTTAGTTTGGATAATTAGATTTTTAAGTCTGATATAAGTTGAATATTAATTGGAGCATTAGATTATCTAATTTTAAGTATAGTTTTAGTTTAGATCCAAATCATTTTGGAAAATATTAAGTTTTTGACGGTATCCATATAACTTTGATTAGAATGAAATAATTTATTTGATAATAATAAAATAAAATCTTGACAAAAAATATATCTTTATATAAGAGCAAGAAACCTTTAACATATTAAAAGTTTAACTTTGAAAAAAAAAAACCATCCTGACATTTGTAAAATTATTGATACCAAGCTTGACATATATTGAAATGATAATCTCACAGCAATAAATGAGTCAACCTTCACATATTAACTTGACTTTGATAGAAGTAAGGCGCCAAGCTACTCTTTTTAATTTTCACACTGCATAGGGTTATATATGCATGAATTATCTACTTTGATGATATCCCTTATTCACAGTGGAAAAACGCCAATGAAGACCTTTTTCTGTAGTAAGGATAATCTCAAAGAATTAAATATTTTAGTTGTGGCTTTTTTGGTTAGCACATTTTCTTTCAACTAAAGATCGACACTACCATATTCTCTTGAAACAAAAACAGAGTACTCAAATTACTTTCTTTTAGTAAGTAAATATAATTCATATAAAGAAATGAAAGCAGGAACTATTGGGAGATAATATTTTTAAACTGTAAATGACTTCTTTTGATATTTGTCATGTCGGGCAAATTGGATTAATTCTTCCCTTTGTTTTGGGTGAATGGACTTAGTAGCTAACGCCATTCAAAAGTTATTGCAGAAAGGTCGGGTGATGCACCACAATATGTTTCTAATCTGTAGTTTTTTTATTATTTTTATTTTCATGATGTGCTTTAATCAGTTGGAAGCTGAAGAAGGGAATGGCTATTTTTCTATTGTATGTGGAAATATGTTCAAGGATTGTACACCGATGTTTTCTAAAGAGGACTAGTGGAGTAGATAGAGGTGCAGAGGAATTGAGAACGGTAGAGTTGAAGAAATAAGTGCCTTAAGAGATTGCACCCTTTTCTCTTGTCAGTACTGCCCTTGCAGGGGTCCAAGTGGATCACCGCCAAACCAGACCCCGGTAACTTCATATCATGATCCGCATGAGTAGCACGAAACCCAAGAAAATTAGAAATTTTCAAATGGCAATGAAGGATGAATAACAACGAATGGTCTGGCTAGTCGGGTAACATCTGATCCTGATAGTGAACGGATCACGCCTTTCGTTAAATTGCCTCAAATCTGAGCGACCTTAAAGTTTTGGTTTAATTTAAGACGTTAATATTTTACGATTAATATAAGCCATGACTTCTGTGATTTGTATTACAAACTTAAGCGTGAAATGGTTTTGGGCCAAGTTCACGTAAAGAAGGAACTAAAAGAAAGAATCACTGCAAGTAAAACAGATCCAATGAAACAATATGGAACCATGTATCCAAAATAATAATAGTTAATATTGCTGTGAATAATAAATAATAATAATATAAAAAAGAATAAGATAAAAACGAAAGAAAAAAAGGAAAAGGGCATTTGTTCGGAGAGAGAGAGAGAGACACTAGATTTTATTTTATTTTTCTTCTGAATTTTTTCCAAGATTTAGAAAACTGAACTGTAGTTTTTGTCACGGTAAGTAAAGGATCCACGAAAGAGGCCAGACGTGGTGTTTAAAATCTGGAGTTTCGCCAAATCTACAGAAAAGATTGACTCATCCCAAACCTGAGGGGTCCGCTGATCACCCACATGTGGGTGGAACTATGGGAGAAGGATGCTTCACACCTGGACTTACTCAAAATCAAGAGCCCTCAAATGGTTTCACCTAATACAATATCATGGGAACATAACCATAAAAATCTAGCTGCGATCGCAATAGAGAAATACATCAAAACAAAGAACTAACATGAGTACTGAACTGTTAAACCAATCCATCCATAGTTCGGTGAGTCAATGTTATACTTTATACAAGACATATATTAAATCACAAAATTTACTGAAGGTATAAATCGATCAGCCAGAACCAATTTTCTTCTAATTTCATTCTAGACAGCTGCCTCGCGCGCCCCTGGTAATTAAAATATGTTCTGACAAAGGAAGCGGCATGCCAGAGGAATTCACCCTAAACGGGCCATCAACGGCGTGCATATGCAATGTCTGGGGGGAATAAATCACACATCCGCTAAACGTACGATCCTAATTTGAATGTCTAACTTATCAACTCATACCCCGAGTCCTCGACCGACTCTCCACACTTGCCTGCCATGTATGCTGAGAACGATTGACTCAAACAGCCATTAGCTTATGCTCGTGGTCCCCTCCATCTGGCAGGACTCCGTCTGGACGCTATATTTAGTGGATCAATTCTCCAAGATATATCAACTGGGTCAGCTCCTAACAGCCATATTTTCGCTATGACTACCTCCGATGTATATAATTGGGCTGCCTCCGATGATTACATATTTAGTATGGACTACCCTCCGGTCATTATTATTTTTAGCCAACCTCTCCAAGAGATGTTGATATTTCAATGGTCTACCTCCAACGCTTCTCTGAAACTACCTCATGCACTCACTCTATCTCTAGGGTGCCCCATGCATATAAGAAACAAAACGCATATTTCAATAATAACTCATATAACACATAAATACTCACCATGCATATATTCATAATTTAAATCACACAAACATGTCATGTAATTTCACATTTCACAAAAACAAATGGTCACAGCCGCTAATTTAACGTCAACAGTACCAACTTGATTACCAATAATATATTTTTCACGTGTCTATTTGTGAAGACCGCTTCTGAAACAAGTCCTCTAACATCGCCCGCTCAGCACAAATTATCGATTCACTTTGTGAACCCGACTTCACTTACTCATTTCCGACCTCATACATACCAATGTGATGTGATTATCACATTGACTCACAACAAGAAACTCAATTCAGCCGTGGACACTCACGGATTGACCGAAAATGTCTCAATAATTTGAATAATTCGTCCCAAGTTTCGGGAACCCGATCAACGGCCGCTCAAGGCCCAAAACCAACCAAACATTGAAAACACTTAAATAAGGTAAAACCCAAGTAGGAGAAACCCCTACCTTCTTCGGAGTTTTCTGGAGGAAAATCCCTAAATCGGCATCTATGCGAAGCCCCTCTCCGAGAGCGTTCTTTCTGTCCCGGCGATCGACGGTCTGATCTTCCATGATCTAGAGAGAAGGTTGTCTTCTTCGTAAAAACCAAACAACCTGGCCATTGGACCACCCTTTCTTCTTCTCACGTTTTCTTTTGTTTTCAAATGCAGAGACAACACCGGCTTGTTGATGGTCATTTAGCCCATCTAAAAACAAATTCCAAAATGACCATTTTGTCCTCATTTCTCGGGGCTTTTATATTCGGCACTATTTCGTCGTCCATTTCTATTTCTCTGTCACCATGCCACTTATGGCACATGAGTACTTGTCATATGTGACTGGGTCGCATCGAAAATCGCTTTACAAAGACTAAACGTGATGCCCCTTGCAAAAATGTGCCAACCTGATCATTCGAATTCTTACTTGAATTTGATGTATGTTGATTCCCATGACGATTCCACACCAAAAAGAAACTAATGCTTTACATCCGAGATCTAGAGAATAAATTGGATTTTTAATCGAATTACAATTTCAGAACCGAAATTACGATTACTCTTTTTCCAGGTAAATTGGAATTTCTGCCCACATATGAATTTCACTGTGTTATTTGATCCTAAAGGCCATTTAATGGCTTTTGATTTGCTTAGAGGCCATAAAGTCACAAATTTCAATCCAATTTGACCGGGTGTAGGTATTTTTAGGAAATTTCGGGACCGTTTCTCGTGACATTTCTGATTGAATTTCGAGATCATGCTTGACACCCCGGCTGAATTTTCAGATCGTTTTCTCGGCAGCCGATTTGAATTTGCGGATCGATATTTGGTGCGCTTTGAATCGTTTCCGCTGCCTGGACCTGACCTATATCTTCGTAATAAAGTCGCTGCTTGGTGATATAAGATCAAACGATGGGAACCAAACTGCTTAGTCAGAAGTAATCGTGGAGGTAATTTGGTTGGATGGGTCCAAGATTGTGAATCTTTGTCGCAAGCGCGGCTTTGATGAATAAATACGCAAAGGTGTGAGAATAGCTGGTTGATGGCTGTTAATGATGTATTATATGTGAATGCGGATGTAGACAGGCGTAAAAATTATAATTATCCATGCAGCGTAAATGTTCCAAAGATCGGTATATACAGCGTAACATGAAGAAAAATGCATTGGCATCATGTAATCTGCGAAAACACAAGAATGCGCCGAGTCGCGGTGGGTGCAGAATATTATCATTCAGATTTATGGTGATTTTCCGAAAATGGACAACGTCCAAAAATCGAAACTCACGTTGTATAAAATAAGGAAGAATAATAAACGTCGGTGTTCGGGGCGAAGCAAGACGGGTAAATCCATACACCAAAATTTAGTCATCAATGGTTTATCAAACACGAGCAATTCAACTGATTACTCGGGCTTCAAACACATTTTTCGCCGACAAAAACGAGTCGGAACATCGCTTCGGCCGAAACCTCGACATCGTCTGCCTAGCAAATTATCGACCACTTTGTGAAGTCCAATTTCACGCACTATTTCCGACTCATACATACCAATACGAAGATTTGGGGCCAGCGGCATGATTTACAACAAGAAACTTCATTTCAGCCGTGGAGAATAATGATCGACCAAATGTTCAAATACCTTCATCATTCGGGTCCCAAGTTTTGAACTGATTCGAACGGCTGCCGCCTAGCGCTCAAACCAATCAAATATATTGAAAAACACTTAAATAGTAAACCGTGGCGAGAAACTCACCTTCTGAGCTGAGGAAAATCCTAACTGTACCCATGCGGTTCTCTCCGCGAGCGTTTTTTCTGTCCTGGCGATCACGACGGCCTGATCTTCCATATCGTAGAAGGTTATCTTCTAAAACGAAACAACTCCGCATCGACCAATTTCCCTTCTTCACGTTTTCTTTCTTTGTTTTCAAACGGAGACAAAACACTGGCTTATGTTACTTGTCATTTAGCTCATTTAAAATTAAATCTAACGATCATTTTGTCCTTCATTTCCCATGGATATTCCTGCATCATTTCAAGTCATCGATTTTCCTCATTTTCAACATGCCACTCTGCACATGAGTACAACAGAGGTGAATTTTCTGCCTGATCGAAAAATCGCTTACAAGACCAAACAGATGCCTGAAACGTGCCAACTCCAAGATACCTTCTTAATTCTACTAAATTTTACGCATAGTTAGATCTGTGAGATATCTGAACTTAGAAACTGCCATACATTCAGAGATCTAGAATAAATTATGGATTTAACTAAATCACTAATTTCAACTAAACATAATTTCAAATCTAAATTACGTATTTTTGTTCTTTTTCCATAAATTGGAATTTCTGCCCATATAGAGAATTTTCCATTTAGTTATTTCTATCCTAAAGACCATTTAATGGCTTCGATTTCGCTTAGAGGCTATGAAAGGTCATAAATTTCACCCAATTTTTTTGGACTGGGTGTAGTATTTTTAGGAAATTTGGACCGTTTCTACATTCGATTGAATTTCTCTAGATCGGCTTTTTGACAACCCTCAGCTGGAATTTCAGGATCTTGGTGCCCAGATTTAAATTTCGTGACGACGGCAGCCCTTAATCGAGTTCTCGCTTAGCTTCATCTCCGAGATCGATATCTTCTGTGGTTTGGTTGCTTGTTTTGTGATATAATGATTGTATGGATGTGTGGAACCAAACTGGTTTAGGTTTGTGAAGGGACCGTGAGGTACCTTGTTGGATGGGTCCAAGATTGTGACCTTGTTGTGTGTTATGGCTTTGATGAATAACATGCAGTGTGTGAGAATATTGTTGATGCATGCTAATTGATGTATTAATATGGATTGCATGGATTTAGATTATATGTAAACTATAATCGTTCCACGAAGTGAATGTTCACGCAAAGACTATATATGAAGGTGTAACATGAATGCATCGCATCATGCACCATGCATCGGTCATCACCATCACTGCAGTGCGGTAATAATATTCACCATTCTTGGTGATCGAGTGGTGAGCTCAAAATAGGACAACGTCCCAAAATCGAAACTCACGGTTGTATAAAATAATAATAATAAATCACGTGTCGGGCGGCTAAGACGGTAAATCCCCCTGTGGTAAAAGATCTAAATATTGCCTTCGGGTCACACATATGTATCCAAATACGAAAGCCCGCGGCAGCCCAAGGCGCGGCGGGTTCGTGGTAGAGACCTCGGAAATTGAACCCAAATAAATGTTTGACGGATAACCAAATTTGAGGGTTGTCCAATGGTTTAAGCTGATTAAACAACAATGACGCTTCCACATTCTGGCAATCAGAAAGGGGGAGTTGGTCAGGACTCTCGTTGTGAGCATGAGTGGTCGATCTCATGCATGACATAGAATATTCAGTTGGTAGGATTGCATTATTTATATGGAATATGGCTTTCTGATGTTTTATGTGTGCCATTTCATCAGATTAGGCGGAGAGCCCTTTGGTAGAGAATTTTCATCGGGGGAATGTCAATCCCGTCGGGGACCCCCATTTCGTGCACGGTGTAATGTGGAGACGATGCTCCTCACGAGTCGCGGATTATAAAAGAAGGTCGACATGTGGCCTTTGATGGCGTAAAAGAATTGTAATGCAATTCTTTTTGAAACCATTGTATGTTAAATGTAATGTAAACACATAGGTAATGAACGACCTTGGTGAACCAGTTATTAACTGCGTTCATGTTTTTAATTTAAATATAATGAATGGGGTAAAGGGATTATTGAGTGTGGGCCTGTAAACATTGGAACAAGCTAGTTGTAATATAAGAGTGCTGAATAAACCCATGGCACTCATGATACAAGTTATGTCAAGAGCTTCCCAACAGCAGCAGATCATCGATTGTGGGAATATGGATCCAGCAATGGACACAAACTATGTGGTATCAAGTAACCCAAAATCCAAGTGAATTCACGTTGACGGGTTGTCAACGGGACCCTGATTGGGGTTACAAAGTAAAATGACCCATTAGGGTCATCATCTATACTCGTCCATATAGTTATAAAACACATATTTATGAGATTCAGAGTTATTACATCACTCTTAATACAAACATATATTAAAACTAATCATCGTAATATATACACAAAACATTAATCATACAAGCAAACAGCCCACTTCATAGGTCCCGGCCAAGGAGCGCCGGCTCACTGAGTACCTGGTCTGGATCCCACGATGGGGTGAACAATGCCAGAGCGAGCTCTTCAGCAAGGGCCAGCTCTAAATGCACACGCAATGGCACATCATAACATCCATTCCATACAATTTATACGCATATGGAATGAATTTAACGCACAAATGTTTCGGCGCCTTATACCCCGAAATACTAACCACCCTCACATTATCTCTATGCTGGGTAGGGTACCTTGTCACTTCCAGAATGCCAATGACACCCAAATACCAGCTTTGTTGACTCAACACCCAATGCAATTTTCTCAAAGAGGTAACTCCATCCCGAGTCAACCTTTAATTCTATCACCTTAACCTTCTAGGTCTAAGCGATGTACATGACTATATGTTTTCTTTTGGGCAACAGAACTTTTCGGCTTACATCGCGGGTCTCTTACACCCACTCATAACTTTTCAGATTATACCGCGGGTCTCTAACACCCATACAAAACCTTTTCGGATAGTACCGCGGGTCTCTCACACCCATGCAAAACCTTTTCAGATAGTACCGTGAGTCTCTTACACCCATTCGGGTCTTTCACACCCATATAGGACCTTCCGGATAATACCACGAGTCTCCTACAATCTCGAAGTTTCAGTTTTTCACTCGAGGGGATTAACTACTTCCTTCGCTTCTCTCGCCAACACATTAATTACTTTCATTTTATGATTCAATCCATGAAGTCTTTATTGGACGTAGTCCCAAAAGACATACTTCAACCCACAGGTCTCACCAAGAGTGGTGAATAATCAGGACACCCTTATCTCGGCGGTCCCGCTGAGCCAACACGCTGTTAACCGCAAAACTCAGAAACACGTGGTGTCCCGATATCACACTCAGCTGGTCGTTATATTGAGACTCATTCTGATATTTAATCAAAGATGGTGCAGGCGATAGACCATTTAACTAATAAACATTAGCAGCCTTTGTACAACAAAAGGTGATACAACGCCGCCTTCCCCAATATAATACAAGACAAAACAAAAACAAACAAAGCCGCCATCCGCCTCATCCCTTTCATGCGTCCCATATGAGGTCAGGCCGCCAAGACCGATCCTTGAGATCGGTGCGGGGTCCTCACGGGGTGAGCAATGCCCGGGTGAAACTTCCTACAAGGGTTACTCCCACCAAATGGCAAAGCGGCAATACATGGCATGTTTCATTAATCACATTTCGTTGGCAACGGTAAACATGGTATGAAATGTTCGCAGTTTGTGCATGACGTGACCCCATGCTCACAACCCGAGTCCCAATCGACTTCACATCCGAATTGCCAAGGTGGAAACCGTACCATCGGGTATTTACCCCAATGACTTAAAACCATTGACAACCCTCCAATTTTAATTTATCAAACGCATTTTTTCTTCTTTATTTGTCATCTTCGCTAACACAGACGCCGCGACGCCTTCCAACATTTTCGCGAACTTACATCATCGGGAATCATGTCTAACCGTGAATAACATTTAGGTCTTTCACCAAGTGGGATCTACTCCCAACTTGTTCGCCAAAAACATGTAATTTATCAGCCTTTAATCAATTTACATCTCCGTGAGTCTCAACCCTGGTCTCATCCATTTTTCTGAATATACAAACTATCTACCAACACCTGTGAATACTAATACCATGCACCACACCAACTAGCTATGTAATCTGTATGAGCCACATATAAATGCATTTTCCTTCATGTTACATGAATATACAGAGTGCTACATGAAACATTAATACACCATGGATAATTATAATTTTGCTATAATTAACCCATGTAGTCCATGTTAATACATCAAATAGCATATACTAACATGATACTTTTTCACACAACATGTTATTCACATAAGCCATAACACACAAATACACACAATCTGGACCCATCCAAATGTAGAGTACCTCACGATCCCTTCACAACATGAACCGGGCTTTGCCTACGATCCATACATCATTCCATGACTAAACGAATAATGTCGCACAACCCGCTCTTAGGGCTAACTCATGGAAATTCTTACCTAATATATTGAAATACAACATGTCATGCAATGGTCATGTCAAACCCGGGCTATTTACATCGATAATAAACTAAGGCAAAATTTTTACACACTTGGTAAACATAGGTTTGGCAGCAGGATCACTCCATTTAATGCCTCATTCCTAGAGGTAAAAATAACGTATGGTAACCGTAGGGTCGATATGTGCATCTTCACAAGGGCTTCCTTTAATTATTTGAGTGCCATAGAGATTATTTTTTGAAAGTTATTTTAAGGATGAAATTATAAAGTTTTCAAAGCATTGTATAATTTTGCAATTAAGGCAAGTGGAGGGGTGGAAAGTACAAATTTTGGAATTTCAAAAGAATAATAATGAATAATAAATTATAATGGTTCAGAAGCCTAGAAAATTTCTCTAGATCTTTGATGAGGAAACGGACTCATAAGAATGAATTGCCTCAAGAAACGAAGGACTCAAAAAGTTTCATTTGACTCGAGACAAATGTAATATTTAATAATTTCTGTGATACAATCACACGACTTTTAGTAATTTAGATTTTAATAAAATCTCGTTTAAAAATGGTTTGAGTTAAAGTTCATTTAAAATAATTGAACTCAAAAGAATGAAAAATTTCGACGTAAACGGACCGAATGAGGCAATATGTTGCATATCCAAATAATAATAATAATACACACACAAGAATTAAAAAAAAAAAGATAAAACTGCAAAAGGCGGACAATGCGTGATGACGGAGAGGAGAGAGGGAGATATTTTATTTTTTTTATTCTCTTTATTTCTTTCTCAGATTTACGAAAATCGGATCCGTAAAATTTTCGCCAAGTGAAGAAGTGTCGGGACTACGACAGAGAGCCACGCGTAGAGGTACCAATATCTTAACGTTTCATTGAACATCGCAGAGGGAAATTTTCCTACTTGTTATTTCAGCCTAAAGGCTATGTAATTTATTGAATTTTCTTAGAGCCCAAGAGAGGTCAGAATTTCAACAAAATTTTTGGAATGAGTTTAGGAATTTTTAGGAATTTTTGGACTATTTTCTGACAAACCGGCTAAATTCTCGACAGCTAACACCAGTTTGAAATTTCAGAATTTTATCTGCATGCATCTGTAAAGAATTTTCGTAAATGTTTAGCTGCCTAGACTCTATGGAAACCTCAGCTCATAATCTAGTCATATGCCCTGTGGAATGGCATTTAGTGGCCCACATATTTCAAGAATTTAACAGAAAATCATGTGCAAATTGTTTGGTTGTGTTGATGAGTGTGGTCTGGCATCGAATGTAGGGTAAAAGCGGAGGCGGAGAAATTGTGGAGTCGTGTTCAATTATTGTAAAATAAATGAGTGTTCTAAACCTATTTTTCAAACATTAAGTATTGTTATAAACCTGCTTCTTTACGCTGGTATTTAATGGTTTTGATTGTAAACCATATTTTAAAGCAAGCAAACAGCCGTTTTTCATTTAACCAGTGTGAAAAGCAAACAAAGAATGGTTTGACGGTCTAACCATTTTTAAAGCATGCATAATGGTTTTAAGTTGTAAACCATCTTTCAAAGATAAGTAAACAAAAGCATACATTACAAACAGCCTAACGAAAAATCCCAGTTTTAAGCAAGCATACCGTCGGTATGTATTCCGATTTAGCTGTGGTGCGTTGGGACATCATTTCATAAGATTTGACGGTTTAATGCAAACCAGTCTGCGGTACAAGGCCACCACGCGGCATTTAGAAGAGATCAAAATAATTGAGTATGGACAAGAAGGCATGCAGCTAGATTATGGCATGTAACGCGTCAGCTTCCAACTATATTTACCGGGAAATGGGAATCGAGCCGGCAGCCCACCCAGCAAAGTGAACGCAAATCTTCCACTGCAGCGCGAAGCTCAGCCCCGCGTGGTTTGCTTGTGGTACAACCGCGGGGCAAAGCGCTCCAGCAATGACATCCTGACAAATATCACACTACTGAAAACAACCATTGAGGCAGAACCGTTTGGTCTTCAGACTGATTTAGTGAAAAGTTTCATAAACTTTAAAGTGCGGTCAGAGGCCCAGACTCAGATTTATGAAAAGTTTTATAAACTTTAAAGAGTTTGAATGAGCCCAGTTCCAAAGGGTTATGATAAATAGTTCATAAATTCTTAGTGTTTGTTAGCTTCAAATCCATTATGTTATAACTTAAAGCAAGTGGTCAGCCCAGCCCCTGGTGGTTTGCAAAAGTCGATAACCTTTTAAAGTTGAAAGCAAAGTTAAGCAAGTTAAGATTTAGTTAAAAGTTTTAAACTTTAAAATAAGTAAAGTTTGCCAAAGCCGGCTGCAGAATAAAGATAAAGTTTAAAACTTATACTACAAACAAAGTTATTTTAAATGTTCAGAGTGAGAGTTTGATGTTTGGAGATATTTGTGAGTAAAGCAAAACATTTTATAAAAGGATATTAAACACCCAGTCATGAGCTCATTATCTTTGCAGCCTTAAAACTATTTCTCAAGCACAACACCACTGATGCTTTGATAATAGGATCTCCCACTCAAAATGTTATCAGATTAATAATCCATGGGTAAGAATACTTTGAACTCATACAGCAATGATACAAATAAAAATATATCTTGGTCTGTGGAAATGCATATTCAAGGTCTTTGAAGATTATTACCACACATTTTGAAAGTAAACCCGTGATAGGTACAGTTTGGGACATCCTGATGCACCATATACTGTCAAATTTTGAGAAACTCACAGTTTAAGAAAAAACTATTTGGTTTTTAGTAAGGTCACGTCATTTATAGATTCTAATGTTAAAGTAAATCAACGGGGCTCCAGAAGCTACCAGCACCCACGCTAGTAGAAATGGGTGACATATAACAAAAGCAGATGTATACTATAAACTAAAGCTCGAGAGATATGATACCAACATGTCGTGAACAGAGTCTCGCTTCACTTAAACCCGTGTTGGCTAAGATCGTAGCTGATGCAACATTTTTATATCATCAAAACTGGCAGCCAAACCGTTATGTTAGCGAGGATTCAAAGACAACATTGATTTTGCAACAAAGCACGGTACGTAAAGAGACGACGTTGGTCCTAGGAACCATACCGTGGCTGCCACCTTAAGACCGGAGATATACGAGTTGGTTCCATCACCACCGTTTGACCACACTTCCAAAGAGTCAGCCAATCAATTCAGCGCCCGAGGCTCATGCTGTGATCTGTTTGCAATGACGCGCGTGACTGTTAAGATATGCTTCAGTTTGTTCAGCAGCACGTCGCCTTCCACCACTCGTATAGCTTCCAAAGAGTCCCAGGAGGCCTGATAGAGGCGGCTCGCCAAGTTTCGCACGGCGGGCAACCGAGTACCCCATTGGTGGTTTGATGTGAGCGTCAAAGCCACGAAGCTGGCTTCCACAGATGATCCAAAGAATGAGCTCACTTCATGAATAGCTATGGCTTAGCACTTTTTCTTCCAGATAGATGCATCCCATGGTATGATCACAAAGCCAATTTCAGTTAAGAGTCTCAATCATATTATTTCAGATCATAAGGACTGACACTGAGTATCCTTCCATATTATGGCACAGGTCGCATCACAGATAAGAGGTTCCTGAACTAAAGATTTGTCCTATATCTGAAACATGGTCCATGCACGTGATTGCTGTTAATCTGATCAGATGCATCATCTAGCCCTTCGGAATAGATTTGGGGACTGAGTTGAGCCATCTGGTTGAAGGAAGTAACAGTAATATAACGGTAAGGTGAGAGTGGTAACTAAGAACTCCTAACAAAGCCTGCTGCACAATAGAAATAAGCTAAGGTGGAGGTTGGAAATGAGGGATTATCTAGTTAGTGGATGCTGAAAACCCCAGCTTTCATAACTTGAGAGCATTCCAATGAGAGAAGGTGGGCCAGAGGCTACACTAAGATGAGAGAAGAGGTAGATCACTGTGGCAATATCACTAGGGGAGGTCCTCACTGATTGCATGAGACATCAGAAGCAGCCATATGTCCAAAGATTTGGTGATGAGCACCCGGAGGTCTCTGGGATCTCCTACACAGGCGCAGCCCCCGTGAAGGTACGGGCAGCGAGGCAGGGACCTGGGGTGATGCAATGCAGAATCCATCGAAGGCCACAGTGGTTTTGTGTCATACATCAGGATTTAAACAGCCTCCCATGTCATCAGTATTATTTTACCCTGATCAAAGATAGTTATGAACAGGAATCCAAGAGCACAACACTGATCAGTTCTCTTGATCGCCCAGATAGAGATCCCAAACATTAAGGAAATGTAAGAGCTCTTCCTCCAGGAGATCCACATTCTTGTTAGAGGAATGGATATAGAATTGACTGTGACAAGAGTCCAATGACTTATAATAAATAGATATGAGGACTTTGATTTGTCCCAGATGGATCGTCATCTCACAAACATTAGATTAGCAGGTATGAAGAAGCTGTACAAATAAACTTGAGCTGAAAGTCAGGGAATTACTTTAGAGAGTTGATTCTTCAAGATGATCCAAACAGCAAGTGGAATACAGATGCTGCATGGTAATGCCTGTATTATCCAGCCTATGGTGACAGAAGAAGTGGACCCTGGTCGGATGATCTGCTAAGGAGTCCTTATGCATTCCAACAGAGGAATGAGTCCTAATGATATGGAGACAAATGGAGTGTGATCTTGACAATCTGAGATTCAAGTTCGCAGCGATCTGGGTTGAGTCGTCAACTCTGATATCAGATTACCTCGGTAAGTAGAGCGGAGCCCACACCATTGATTTTGATCCCGTGACCGAAACGATTTCATCTTCCTGATAGATAATCTGAAGAGGGTTTGGCAGTCAGCTGTGAATAATTGTTACAGATTCATCGACTCATAAGATCCCATGGATTCCCCGCTTCTTTGTGAAAGATGGAGCCATATCGTGTGACTACAGCGAATTTAAATGAGTTACTTCATCCGAATCAAGATTCACTCCCTGGCAGATCGATGAGTTATCTGAATTAACTAAGAATCTTTATATACCGAAGGACTTGAGGTCAGGTAATTGTCACTGAGGTGCGAAGATGATGTGTCAGACGTAACGGCGTTCGTTTCGCACAAGAGTTTCAAGATGCCGTCATCTCAATAATGCCTGGCAAGATTAGCGGACGACTGAACCGGCATTCCAAGTTCGATTTAGAGGTTCAAGAGAAACTTTAACGCGATAATCCAGGACAGGTTTTATATAATCCCGAGCATTCCGAGGACGTCGCGGCACCGGCGAGCGACACATGCCGGCGGCGCACAAGCCGCTTCATGGTGACATTCTGAAATATGATCCTGAGGTGATAATCCATAAAACAGAGTTGTAAATTGAACCATCAAAGAATGTGGTCGAGGTCTGAAGCTTCTCTGGTTTCAGCAGTGGTACATGAAGTTTGTTGGTGGTCTTCAAGATAAGAAACACCATAACGTCGATAAGGAAAGATGTCAAGTAAGGATCGGTGATGTCAAGAGTTTCTACAAGTAGAGCTGAAGGATTTGAATTAAGTCTGGGGCCTAGCTGACCAATGGTAGATGGTGCCAGGCTACATAATGATTTCTAAGGCCCTCATGTCAGGGTTTTCAGACGCACGATAGCATCAGATGCTTATGCCTCTTCTAGATAAAAGTCGGGGGAAGACAGAGGAGAATTCACCCCACACATGACTTAGAGCTTTGTAGCAAACATGTGTCATCTCAAAGATATGAGAAGGATACCAGAAGGTGTTCATAGATCTTAATAAGATCAGAGTCTTCCAAATATATTTTCACCCAAAAGAGCAAACCTGAGGCAAAAAGATGTAAAAGATGATTAAGAATTAACACCCATTGTTGGAAAATCAACCCAGTAAGCTAACAGAAAGGTATACTGAGTAGGCTAATGTAGAGTTCTTTGTCCTATATGAGATCGTTATCTGTAGATCCAGAGCTAGGCAGGCTGAGGCCGAGATCCGAGCATTGTTAGCCACATTTCATAAGAATCTCTCCCAAAGAATCCAGATTCAGTGTATGGTACAGAAGATCCAGTAGAATGATTGAAGTCAATAAGAGATAGAAAAGGGAAAGAAAGCAAAGCTTTGAAACCGTAGAGATCAACATGATATGGTGACAAAGAACGAAAAGAGGCAAGAGCCAAGAGAGATGATGTATAAGAGAAGATCAACGCGAAAGAATCACCCAGAAACAAGATGCCAGACTTGAAAGAACACACGCGAAACGGACAAGAGCAGATCGGTGTCATATCTCCAAATGTCAACCGGCAGTAGTAGTGTGAGGCATCGAGGCCCTGAAGATATGAAGCATCTGGTTCAGATGAATGAGAAGATCACTGCAGGATCGGTGATGCCCCCACACTCGGCAAATAAGATGCTGGCGGGCGGGGCATAGTTGATCGATTGACA